>CM076574.1:904219680-904829147 GCA_034641835.2 Pinus albicaulis
CCTAATCTATATTTGTTGTTCTTTATCAGAGAATAGTGGACAGTATGAAAACATAATAAAAATAAAATTATAGTAATAAAAACATCACCATTGACATAGACCAGGATCCCATAAATCAAGCTTGTATATTTGATTTTCAAACCAGTTACAATATTCAAGTCCAGTGGGTCTTTTATAGCTTCAAAAATCTCTTCTCAGCCTATCTTTCTTCAATTACAAAACAGAGCTTCAACAACCTCAATAGCTATTTACATTCAATAAGTATTCAACGAACAATAAAAATGAACTCCTCATATGATATATATAGGTGATTTGAGGATGTGGAGTGGAAATAAGGTCCAACCAATCAATTAATACAGAGTAAATGCTTCTCAACCTTTGGGAGGCCTTATGGAGAAGATTTCATATTTTTAACTCTTTTTTAATCAATTTTACATTAAATTTTGTTTACTTCAGTCCATTTTGTTGACTTTGGAGGATTTTGGTAGGTTGGCAATTACTTCTGAGCTATTTTTGGAAAATATCTCTGACTATGCATTCAATTTGTATTCTTTTGAGGAAAATGAACTTGTAGGTGGCATTTTGAGGATTAATTGCCTCACTGATGTGGCATTTGGAGGCTCTCTTTGTTGATCTATCTACTTTTGTGACTTTAAACATTGATTTGCCTTTAATTTGTGCCTTAAGGCCTTATAATCATCTTCAGGCTTTTAAACATTTTCTGCTAACTGTATTCACTTTTAATCATTCTTTTCCTTTGGTTTTCAGCCTTCATTCCTTCCTTTAATCACTTTTCGGGCTTTTTGTCTTTGATCAACTGTATTAACCTTTAATCCCTTTGTTTTGATTATGCTTTATCCAATCTTTTCTTGATTCAGGCCTTTGAACCTTTGTCTTTATGCTTAAATCGTCTTTTGCCTTTTTTTGTTGTGGACAGGTGTCTGGGTCGTATTGAGGGTTTGAATGCATAACCAGTGCTCATAAAGCACTAATCAAACCATGGAATTAACCCTGGAAGCTTCTATTCTGCATTATTTGGGATTCATAGGTGGTAATCTTCAGCCCTGTTTCTTATTGAACCCTGAGAAGGCTTTTGGCCTTAAAACTGCCATCGAATCCTGCAAAAAACCAATAAAAACGTTAATAAAACCAGCGAGGGAGGGTTTGATTGCTATCAGAGATCAGGCGGAGGCGGAAGGAGCATGATATGCAGGTGGAAGAGGGAATTTCATGGCAGAGAGGTGAAAACCTGTGAAAACAGGGTTCAAATGTGGTTTTTGCGTGAAAATGTGGGTTGGTGGTTTTTTGAAAACCATCGACGGTTTTCGTGTGAAATTCAGGCGGTAAGCGGTTTACGCTCGAACGAACATGATATCTTCTGTCGGGCGACACGTGTCCTCTAGGAAACTAGCGGTTTTGCGTGAATTTGGGTGGTTAAACCCTGACAGCAAATTCTACGTGAAATTGAACGTGGGCCGTTGGATCTGGGGGCGTAGATCCAACAGCCACGGGGGAGCGCAATAGGTGGAAGGTGCTCGGGCGGAAGGTGGATGATAGAGGCTAGGTGGCAGCCGAAGATTGGACGGGTGGTTGAATAATGGGAGTGGAACCAATGGTGACATGGGCTATTTTTTTTTATAGCAGGAATGTTATGTGCAATGGGTTATTGGATCGGGTTAAGCGGGGACCGTTATATCAAGAAGATCTACGGCGGGGATTGATTATGAGGGTGAAAGGGTAAGGGATGGTCGGGCGATCGGAGGGTGCAAAGGGAGTGCAATGACCGTCAGATCGATAAGATCGACGGTCAAGATCGCTCAAGGGATATGCATAGCACCGGGAGAGTAATAAAAGAAAAATGAAGGAATGGGGGGCTGAACAAAGTGGAAGAAGGTTTTATGGGGGAAAGGAGGACCAAGAGCGAGGGAGAAGGGGCTAAGGAAGTTGCGGGGATGGGGTGATCGGTGGGTTGAATGAGGGTTGTCGGATCTTATGGATTTACGGTGTAGATCTTGTCGGAGCATTGCTATCAGGGTGGAAATTTTGTAAAGGAAAATGTGGGTTTACAGAGGAAATGCCAATGCGATGGGGGCTAGCGCCTTGTCACAGGCGCGAGGTTTTATGGTGGGGAAGGGAAAAGGAGCTTAAGCCAAGGGGGCTTAAAGCTCAATGTTTGAAAAAGGTCGGAATATGCCCAAAAATGGGTTTTTTGGGGGTTTTTTAGTGTTCCGATAGGTAAAATAAGATAATTTAAACCATAAAAAGGGGTTTTATTAGGCTTAAAGGGGATTTTTGAAGGTTTTTCAAAGGAAAATGGAGGATAAATAAAAGGGAAAAATGAATGTAATGGGCTTAGAAAATGATGGAAAAATGGCCAAAATATCAGTCTCTTTTGATATCAGCAGGGTTACTTGGTGGCTTTTTTGAATGGAACAGCAGTGAATATTAATCTTAAGTTAGAAAGCACCAGAAGTTTTCAAGAATGAGAAATTTTCTGTGAAAATAATCTCTTGAAGGCTCAAGATCTGTTTTAGCCATCATTTGTTATGACAAAAATTTACTGATGGCTAACTGTGGCTCCACTTGGGGATGGCAGCTCCTTGGAGGTGTCAAGAACTTCATAAATTGATCTCTGGAATGTAGACATATGCCTTATACTAGAAAACCTTTTCTTTATTGATCATGCTGCTTAAAAAATATGATCAGTACTTTGTCTCAGCAAACAAATTTCTCCCAAACATTCTACCTACACAGCCTACTTTTCCTAACATTTTTCTTCATAAGGTGCACTTGGACTTGCAAAAATTTGCCATCAACGTTTTATTCTTTTATTTGAAAGTAGGAAACTAATCTAAATCTACACTTATTTCTTCCATGAGTTCATATTAAACAGTTGAACTCATTAATTCTCTACCTAAGCTACTATCTGCCAGGATTAAACTGACTGGCAGATTTTATTCTCTATATTCTAAAACAAAAATTTAAACCCATTCAAATCAGGATTAGGCTATCTAATTTTATATGGTGTCTATGGCTATATGTACAAGCTTCACATAGACTTTTTTTGCAGAAAATTTAAAACAAAATTGTGAAGGCTTAAGATCTGGAAAATAAAAAACATCCTCCATTCTTACTTTCAGCTCTGGTTTTAATCTATTTAGAGTTGTTCCTTTATTATTCTTTCTTGGTTCAGATTTAAGCATGTCTGAACCATTATTTTTCTTCTCTGTGGCTCAATTTTTGGTCTGATTAGAACCACTTCTTTCTATCCTAATCTAATCTACTGATAAGCCAAGATTAAACAATTTGGAAAATCTGTTTCACTAACCTATCAGCAGTAAATTGGAATCTATCTAGTCATTATTAGGTTGTATGACTAAATAGCAGTGCTCTCTTTTTGGTAGTGGCATTTAAGCTTGCACACTTTCAGATTTCTCCTTTCTTTTTTGGTATGGGGTTGTACCTTTTTTCTTTTATTTATGCCCTCTTTTTCTTTTTTTCTATTGTTTTTGTATTTTTTATTTTCTCAAATTCAAAAGCAGAAAACAAAAAACTAACTAAATGCTCATAGGCTGAGCTTTATTGACATTTGTACCTACCCTAATCTAACTCTGAAATATTTACATGTTTAGCTGACAAACTCTCTTTTCCAATACATCCAGTCAATCAAATGGTTCCATGACTGGTCTTTGCTCATCTCCTTGAGCATACTGGACAAACAGGGCCACTCCCATCTCAGTTGTCTTTTAGCAGAAGTGCTAAAATTTTCCTTGTACTCTTCAACAAACTGCTCCTAACAATATCTATTCCCTCTTCAAATGTCTTCAAAAAATCAACATAGCGATCTTGAAATAATACCTGGTTGTGAGTATTTGAAAGATAGTTTTCAACTAGGATTACCTTTTTCTCCACTAGATCAAGATCAAGATTCTTTTGAGAAAGAAAATATTTCTCATCCTCATTATCATCTGAACTGGAGAACTTATTATATTTGGCAGTGTTGTCTTCTTGTAGTCCTGGTATGTTCTGATTTAGTGGACTGAACTCTGTGAAGAGGTCATTATATTCTAGAGCATGGATTTCTTTGATTACCTCAAACCTTTCAGGAGAAGGGTCTTTATATTCATCATGCTCAAGAAGTTCTTCATTGTTTTCCTCCTCAACCTCTGATCTGAAAGACTGCTGGTTCCCAATCACATGAAAACTGTTACTGATGAGTTGTAATGAAGCAGAGCAAAGATTTAGAGATTCTTCACCATCTTTTGCATTTTTAAAGCTTTCTTCATCAATATCATAAATAGTCTGCTTTGGCTCATTACTTTCTCGAAGTTGGTGGAACTAATCTTCTTCCCAAAAATCTACCAATGATGGTCCTGCAAGATCAACTTTTGTTTGAAAAATATCATCATTAGACAGATAAAAATTAGGAAAATCATTAATGTAAGTAATGTCACCAATCAAACATACTGGATTATCAGCAGGTCTTTCTTTATTTTGATCTACAAGGGAACTTTCTGAATTTTTACAACAAATTTTATTAGGTGAATGGGAAAGAGTGTTTGTTTTATAAAAAAATTCAGAGACTGGCTACTTGTTTAGTATTTGATCAATTTCTTCTTCTGTCAAAGGAGGGATTTCTCTTTCAGCATAGATAGAAGTACAGCAGTGCTCTTTCTCTTGTGTTAACTAGTTTTGAGGCTGGATGTCTTCTTGAGCCTCTTCTAGTGAATCAATACTTGTGCTTGCAGGGAAACCTTGAGGATTTTCTATTGTTTCCTGATCTTCTTTTGTTTCACACAACTCATCATGATTGTTATGATACTCAATTTGAATACAGGGTTCATGAGTTGTTTCTTCTACATTAACAGGATGCCACTCTTCTTGTGTAATATGAAATGAATTGTAACATAGAGGGAGAGTCCCTATATGTGATGGTTCTCCTTCCACATCAGATTCTATGTTTTCTAAGTGGCTATTTGTTTCCTCAAAGCACTGCTCACTATTAGTATTTGCATTTTGTTGGTAAAGATCTCTTAACAGTAAAACACAAGTTATAGGTAGGCAACCAGGAATTTCTTGACAACCTTCCTCATCATCTTCTATAAAATCTTGATTATCATACATATCGTGCTCATTGTCTAGGTCTTGTAGTGGTTGAGTTTTTTCTTGATCTGAAAAAAGCATGGGCTTCTCTAGATCATCAATATTTAAATTAGCCTCACCTATAAGGGATGATGGATCATTATTTATGTTGGCAGGGATATCTTGAGGAATGTCCTTTATTCCTTGATTGATTTCTTCCTCAGTTGATTCATCTAGGTTCTTGGGATAGCTGTCTTAGGTATGAAATTCATGAATGGCTGCTAAAATCTCATCAGGATGCATATTAACCAAATCTTCATCAATATATAACAGGTATTGTATGATGTTTTGAGATTGATCACAACAATTTGCAGTCCATGATAAAGATGAAGGGTTTTCTTTATATTCTTCATAAAATACTTGGCGCATGTATTTAAAGAAAACAAGCTCTTAGGTTCTAACCATTCATACCAATCCCTTGCCTTTCCTTCTAATGTTAACATGAAAATTTTCATAAGGCAGTCTTCATTCCATTCAGTCTTTACCTTCCATACATGTATATGACATTTTATGAGATGTAACAATGGGTCATCAAACTTTTCACCTTGAAAAACAGGAAGGTTATCATCCCAACACACCTGGGGCATCTTATGTGGGAACCCAGAGATATGATCTCTACTCATTGGAGCATATCTCCTTTGTATCCTTAGATCCATGTTTGTAAATCAAGAGAGAGGTCACTGTATCTTGTCAACCAGTTCAGAGTCTTCTACCAGTGGAGTCATTTGGTCTTTTGAGGTTATGGAATCGCCAGGTGGAAATTTTTAACTTTTTGAAGGTAAAATGTTTCATGGTCCACCACCATTGATTTATTTAAATACCAATCTGAAATGTTCTGGGTCTTCTGAGGTCTTAAGGATGTACAAGATGTAATTCACTCAGAATATCCTAGTGGAGTCTTAGGAAAAACTAGTGGGGTCAACAGGCCTACTGAATACCAATGGAGTCGCCAGGTGAAGGATTTTTACTTGTTTTCAAGGCTTGGTTGTTATTCACCATCAACAATCGATAATAACCAGTCTTGGTGACACTTGATTCATTTAGAAATAGGGGTTCTTTGAGTTGTGAAGTTATCTATTACTCAATATTTTTTTAATCCCCCCAGTATGGTCGCCACTCTGTTAGGTCTCCGTAGTTTGCAATATTGGCAAGAACAAACGCTGCAGAGCCTACATCAAAACCACTTTGGAATCCTAGGATCTAACCCTCATAGATTCAGAGAGGGATCTCTCTATATAAGTGTTTTCAAAGATATTTCTTTAAGGCTTATGATATGATATTAGGCTAGTTATGAAGTACAACGATTTTTGTTTTTTTTTGTTGGAATGGATGTCATCAAAATGAAGGAAGTATTTTTTAGGGGTAAATATGTGAGTAGGTTGAAGTAATAGTTCAACTGATATGATAGGTAAGAAACAGTGTCAATCCATTAGGCTATGGAGTCACAAAAGGATTTAATTGCACAATAAGTTTCAAGTATGGTCTATGGGGAAAGTCATCTATATGAAGGGATCTTTTAAGATTGAGTTATGGTATGAAACATCAAAGTGAGTGAAAGAAGTAAAAATATAAGAAAAAAAAAGGGCAGCTTAATATCAGGTAAGAACTTTGAATCTAGCCTGCTTTCAGCATACTTTCAAGGGAAAACAAATAATAGCCTAAGATCAAGTAAAGACTTTTAACTTAGCCTACTTTCAGCATATTCTCAAGGGAAAATATTTAAAACAAAGAACAGCTTAAGATCAAATAAGGACTTTTAACCTAGTCTTCTTTCAACATATTCTCAAAGGAAAAAATTCAAGATGAACATAAAAAGTAGCCTAAGATCAGGTAAGCACTTTAAATCTACCCTGTTTTTGGCATACTCTTAGGGAAACTTTCAAAGACAATATCTCAAGTTATACTCAGGAAACATGGGCTCACCAACAATTCACTGGTTATACTCTATTGAATTATCCTTAAAACACAATTAGAAGAAAACATAAAGATAAAGATTTATCAGTGATATTTAGGGTACTTTACAGTAAATCCTAATCTATATTTGCTATTCTTTATCAGAGAATAGTGGACAGTATGAAAACACAAGTAAAATAACAATTACAGTAAAAAAAACATCACCATTGACATAGACCAGGATCCCATAAATCAAGCTTGTATATTTGATGTTCAAACCAGTTACAATCTTCAAGTCCAGTGGGTCTTTTACATCTTCAAAACTCTCTTCTCAGCCTATATTTCTTCAATTACAAAACAGAGCTTCAGTAGCCTTAATAGCCATTTACATTCAACGAGTATTCAACCAACAATAACAATGAACTCCTCATATGATATATATAGGTGATTTGAGGAGGTGGAGTGGAAATAAGGTCCAACTAATAAATTAATACAGAGTAAATGCTTCTCGACCTTTGGGAGGCCTTATGGAGAAGATTTCAGATTTTTAACTCTGTTTTAATCAATTTTACATTAACTTTTGTTTACCTCATTCACTTTTGTTGACTTTGGAGGCTTTTGATAGGCTGGAAATTACTTCTGAGTTGTCTTTGGCAAATATCTCTGACTATGCATTCAATTTGTATTCTTTTGAGGAAAACGAACTTATAGGTGGCATTTTGAGGATTAATTGACTCACTGATGTGGCATTTGGAGGCTCTCTTTGTTGATATGTCTGATTTTGTGGCTTTAAACACTGATTTGCCTTTAATTTGTGCTTTAAGGCCTTATAATCATCTTCGGGCTTTTAAACCTTTTCTGCTGACTATATTCACTTTTAATCATTCTTTTCCTTTGGTTTTCAGCCTTCATTCCTTCCTTTAATCACTTTTCTGGCTTTCTGTCTTTGATCAACTGTATTAACCTTTAATCCCTTTGTTTTGACTGTGTTTTATCCAATATTTTCTTGATTCAGGCCTTTGAACCTTTGTCTTTATGCTTAAACCGTATTTTGCCCTTTTTTGTTGTGGACAGGTGTTTGGGGCGTATTGAGGGTTTGATTGTATAACCAGTGCTCATAAAGCATCAACCAAACCGTGGAATTAACCCTAGAAGCTTCTATTCTACATTATTTGGGCTTCAGAGGTGGTAATCTTCGGCCCTGTTTTTTATTGAACCCTGAGAAGGCTTTTTGGTGTTAAAACTACCATCAAACTGCCATCGAAACCTGCAAAAAAACCAATAAAAACGTTTATAAAACCTGCAAGGGAGGGTTTGACTACTATCGGAGATCAGGCGGAGGCGAAAGGAGCAGGATATGCAGGTGGAAGAGGGAATTTCATGGAAAAGAGGTGAAAACTTGTGAAAACAGGGTTCAAATGTGGTTTTGGCACGAAAATGTGGGTTGGTGGTTTTATGAAAACCATCGGCGGTTTTCACGTGACATTCAGGCCGTAAGCGGTTTACGCTCGACCGAATGTGATATCGCCCGTCGAGCGACACACATCCTCCAGGAAACCAGCAGTTTCACATGAATTTGGGTGGTTAAACCCTGACAGCAAATTCTACGTGATATTGAGCGTGGGCCGTTGGATCTGGGGGCATAGATCCAACGGCCATGGGGGAGCGCGATAGGTGGAAGGTGCTCGGGCGGAAGGTGGAGGCTAGGTGGCAGCTAGATATTGGATGGGCGGTTGAATAATAGGGGTGGTACGAATGGTGATGTGGGTTATTTTGTTTGATAGCGGGAATGTTATGTGGAATGGGTTATTGGATCGGGTTAAGCGGGGACCGTTAGATCAAGAAGATCTACGGTGGGGATTGATTACGTGGGTGAAAGGGTAAGGGATGGTCGGGTGATCGCAGGGTGCAAAGGGAGTGCGATGACCTTCAGATCGATAAGATCGACGGTCAAGATCGCTCAAGGGATTTGCATAGCGCGGGGAGAGTAGTAAAAGAAAAATGAAGGAATGGGGAGCTGAACAAAGTGGAATAAGGTTTTATGGGGGAAAGGAGGACCAAGAGCGAGGGAGAAGGGGCTAAGGAAGTGGCGGGAATGGGGTGATCAGCGGGTTGAATGAGGGCTGTCGGATATTATGGATCTACGGTGTATATCTCGTCGGAGCATTGCTATCAGGGTGGAAATTTTGTAAAGGAAAATGTGGGTTTACAAAGGAAATGCCGATGTGATGGGGAATAGCACCTGGTTGTGGGCACGAGGTTTTATGGTGAGGAAGGGAAAAGGAGCTTAAGCCAAGGGGGCCTAAAGCTAAATGTTTGAAAAAAATCGGAATAGGCCTAAAAATGGGTTTTTTGGGGGTTTTTTAGTGTTCTGATAGGTAAAATAGGATAATTTGAACCATAAAAAGGGGTTTTTATAGGTTTAAAGTGGATTTTTGAAGGTTTTTCAAGAAAATGAAGGGTAAATAAGAAGGAAAAAGGGGATTTTCAGAGGAAAATGGAGGATAAATAAAAGGGAAAAATGAATGTAATGGGCTTAGAAAATTATGGAAAAATGGCCAAAATATCAATCTCTTTTGATATCAGCAGGGTTACTTGGTGGATTTTTTGAATGGAACAGCAGTGAAGATTACTCTTAAGTTATAAAGCACCAGAAGTCTTCAAGAATGAGAAATTTTCTGTGAAAATAATATCTTGAAGGCTCAATATCTATTTTAGCCATCATTTTCTATGACAAAAATTTACTGATGGCTAACAGGACAAACCATTAATCTCTATGAACAATACTCAAACTAATAAACATGAAAGATAAACATTCAGGTGAGACATAGGGGCATAAGATCTCCTAACTTTAGAAATTCACCTTCAGCTGTTGAGAAAACATATAAGATAAACAAATAACTTAATATATGAAGAGGGAACTCCTAAACAGCATATATCAAACTATCGGGAACTATGAAACAAGTTGATAAGCATGGACAAAGCGCAAGATTGAACGAGACCTCTTTGACTTAACCTAAGCAATCAGTATTTCATAGAAAGTTTTTAGAAATAGAGTTTTGAGAACTTCAAATAAGGAGGGCATACCTTGAATTAGATTTGATAGCTAACATAGTGACCATTAATGAAACAAAAGACAACTTCTTGATGGACCTAAGGAGCAGTTAAGAATTCCTTAAAAATGATCAAGAAGAAGAAAACATCGAAGTTGTAATATGCAGGAGGTTTGAGGTGCTTCCATGAGCATATCTCAACCTATAATTTTTTGTTCTACAGTAAATATGAAGCATGAAACATTAATGAAAACAAGAAGACATAAAAAAATCAGAGAAACAACACCATTCACCAAGATATGGAATCCTGCACACAATGCTCCTCCACCATCAAGCCAAGCAAGACATTCATCCACTTCATAAAACCAGTGTTTTCTTCAATCTCATAAAACTATGTATTTCTCTTAACATGTCAATTTCTCCGTTTTTACAATAAATCCTCATGGTTTATATAAGCCAAAGAGGATGAAACCTCCCTAGAGCAACTAGAAGGTCATTGGCCAAAACAAAATATCTAAAACAATCCTTGAGGCCTTACAAGGTCCAAGGCACAAAATATCTCTCTAAAATATATTTATGGACCAAAATAGCAAAAAATAATCACTTTTAGGCTCTGACATACATGAGAAAATTTCCTAATACAAATTTGGCCCAGTCATCACACATGAATGCAAAAAACTATCTCTATTTTAGCAAAATTTCCAGGCGTGCACCACCAAAATAGGCCTTTTTTGTAGCGAGGTTTTGGAGGCCTTCTCGGTGTCGAAAAAGGTCTCGTGATGGCCCGTTCGAAAGCTATGTATGTCTTATTTCCAAATATACTTGATTTATTTCAATCTGATCTCTAGAATCCTGTCAAAAAATGGAAAAGGTGCAAAAACCCAGGAGCACAGCACTTGTTCAAAAATAGTGGCAGAAAGGTGAAAATTTTGTTGTTTTTGGACCTTTTGAGGGACCAAAACAGCTCCAAATGATCTGAAATTTTATGAGCATACTCCCCTAGTGCCAAGGAATCCAAAAATATAAAATTCTCCTGCTAAATATTCTCTGAGAAAAATCGCAGCGTCTAGGGTGTTGCGCTCCTAGGCTTGAAATTTCACAAAAAACAAAAAGGTGTCCAAATTTGCCCAAATTTGGTGAGTAGCTCCCTCAAGGGTTTTTGGAAACCTCTACTGAAGCCTGGGCCAAGGTTCTCAGTATAGCTTGGCCTTTTCCATATTTTCACATTAGGTGCCTCTTTTGGGCAAGGGCAACTTTGAGTTTTTTTCTAGCAAATTGATTAAGCTTTTTATAATGCTGAGCCATCTTCCTTTGTAAGCCTAAATCCTTGTTTGCTTTCTCCAACTTGGTCTCTAAATGCAGGTTTGACTATTCTAGCCAAGATTCTTTGTCATTTTCAATTTCTAAGGCAAGTATCTCTGTGAGAAGGAATTGTTGCACTCAGGCTGATTCTTCCTCTCTCTATTTTTCTAATGCTCTCCTAAGACCCATAGTCTTAGGCATCTTCCTAGCTGGCCCTTCTTCTTCTTCATATTCTTCATAGCCACCCATGTACTCTTCTAGCTTCACTTGTGATTTCTGAGCCTCTATTTTGTACTTGAGTGCTTGGGCTTCATAAATGGAAAGTTGGCCACTCATTTGTGCATTTTGTGTTTGTAGGAAATGAATGATATGTTTTGATCTTTCCAAAACATTCACCAAATCTCTAACTTGTGCATCCCGGTCTTGTAAAAGGAAATTGAGGATCCTTGTTTCATTGTCCTCGTCACTATCAATGTGGATAAGTTCAAAATCCCTCTCTTTTTCATGGTTGCTTTATTTTTCTTCCATTTCCTTCTTGCCTTTCTCCTTCATGGGCTTCTTACCCCTGTCTTTCTTTGGAAATCCATACTTTCCTTTCTTTGGAAATTTACCTCTGCTTCTTAATGCCCTGGTGACATTGCTTTGCACTGTTTGAGTGGTTTTTCCTCTCACTGTTTTGGAGGTTTTACCTTTCAATGCTTATGGGGGGGAGTGCATGGCCCCTTGCCTTGGAGAGGCAGTAAACACATGCTCCTGACCTTGCTGATGAGAAATGGTAAAAGGTGCCAATATTTGGGCTTGTTCATTTTGTTCACTTACATCCTTAGGGTTGTCTTTTTCTTCATCAACACTTGTTGTTTGCATTTCTTTATCACTTTTATGTGGGAAGCCTCCTTGATCATTAATGTCAATGTTTGAAATGATCTCATCACCAGGAGGATAATCAGGAAGGTCCTGCTCTTTTCTGTTTGGTGAGAAATGCCTCGGTCTGTTGTCTTTTCCTCTTTAAGGCTATCTTTGTCTTCATCCATCTCTTTGATTTTTCGACTGTTTTCATCACTTTCCTCTTGATGTTTAGGCTTTTACTATTTTGACTGTTTTCCCTACTGCTGCCTTCATCATTTTTGCTGTCCTTACTATGCTTTGGGTTGTTTGCCTTTTCCTGTTCACTGTTTTATGTTTGCCTGTCCTCATCATTCTTGTTGTCTTCACTGTCTTCTTGTATGCTGCCTCCTTCTTCACTGTTTTCCATATGGCTGCCCTCATCATTCTCTTATTTGTTTCTTTCCTCATGGCTGCTCTCATCACTCTCTTCTTTGCTGCTTTCCTCATTGCTACTTTTATTATCTTCCTTTTGGCTGCTTTCTTCCGTACTATTCCTCTCTTCTTCTTCAGTTTGTTCTTTATCATCATCATTTTCCTCCAGAATATTTTCTTTGGTATTAGTAGTGCTTTTCTCAGACTCAGCATTACTTTTGGGGCCACTACTGTTTTCTCCTTTATTACCTTTATCAGTGGAAGATGTTTTTGCTTGGGAGGGTGACTCATGAGAGGGAGGCGAAACATATGCTGTAGAGGGCGAAGAAGTGGTATGAGGAGGATTTCGAGATGACGATGGCATAATTTGAAATGGGATGGAAGATGAAGAAGTGAAGTCATCATGAGTGATAAAGGCTTCCCAAGGAATACATTTTTGCTCCAATTGGGGAGTGACAATGATTTTGACAAGGAAGTGATGAAATAAGCTTGCCCTTTGCCGAGCTGGAGATTTATTTTTCACAATGGTGGACATATTTTCAATACTTTTGCAGAGGAAATAAGGTAGGTTCAGCAACTTGGTTCGGGTGAAGCGCATAATAAGCCTAATGTGATATGAATAGACCCGGGAGAACCTGCCTTCAGAGGTAAAATATTTCATGACAATTTTCATGAGGAGGACATGCCTATCCAACATATGTGAAAAAGGGTAAATGGTTTTACATGCAGCTTGAAAACTGGGCTTTAGAAAAGGCTAATAATGGGTTAAGTCAAGGTATGTCTGTTCAAACCATTTCTCTCCTATACAAGGGATCTTGGTGGCTTTAGATACAGCTTTAGGAGGATGTGAAATCTTAGGGCAAACAACTCAGTTAAATGAGGATGGCTTCCAATTTATTGTACTTTATTGCAGAAGTCAAAACATCCCAATTCTTGAAAACAAGATAAAACAAAGGGGGAAAGAGTCAGTTCTTGGATGTCTGCAGTCTCAAATCTATTAGTTTTGTCTCCCTTCTTAGCTTGTCTTTCTGGCCTTTGATGCTCATCATTTCCTTTTGGAGACATACTGACTATGCTACTTTTCTCTCAATTTCAAACAAACATTCCTTTTATAGATGAAATGAAGGTTAAGGAGGCCTTTTCAGGAGTTTTAGTACCTCTCAACCAAACTAAATATTTCAAAGATGAAAGACTTCAATTACACTCAACCTTTTTCTTCAAAATGCCCTAGATTCATTTTTATCCTTCAAAGGCATTTTTACAGCTCATAAACTGGATAAGGAGGCATAAATTGATGAGGAATACCTCTTGTAGATATTCTGTGTGATGAAAAAGAAATTTGGTGAAGAAAAATGAAAATTTGGCCTTGTTTGGAGAAAATCCAGCAACGCTGCACTTTCACTCAAGTGCATAGCATCTGCACGCCTGGGCGGCCTCTGCCCGCAGTGTTGCAATGGTCATAGTTGTAAACCCGTAGCGTCTGCACGCCGGGCAGACCTGCATGGGGAGATGGGTGCTTGCGATGGAGGTAGTGGAACGTGTGCAGCATCTGCACGTCGAGCCGTGGTGGGCGTTGTCTGCACACCGGGCAAACAGCTGAACGCGTAGCACTTCTGCACAGGCATGCAGCGTCCAGTGCAGACTTGTTCTGGGTGCACCTATAGGCACGCAACTCCTTTGTTTTTCTGCCCGAGGCTTCCCTTTGACAATGCAAACGTCCTCCTCCTTGTTACTAAAAATGAAATGAATGGAGAGATGGTCATTGGGTGTATTTATATCTCTTTTTTGAAATGATTTAGTGGGAAAACCTTCTCTTCCTTAGTTCAAAACATATTTCTTATTTTCTCCTTTTACTGTGACTGTCCTTATGTAGCAGTTTATCCTTCAAAAATTGATTTCCCTTTTCTTAGTGCAAAGGCACTCTCTGTTTTTTTTTTTAAACCATAAAATGTGATCTTTACTTGTCTTTCAAAAAAAAGCTCAGTAATAAAGAACATTGCACCCTCTGCTTGTCTATGAAGGAGGTGTTGTTGTTGTTGTTGTTGTTTTTTTTCTTTTTTTCTTTTTTTGCTTCTTGATGCCCATTTACATATTCATCCAAATTTATGAAAAAACTTGAAACATCTTTCCACTGTGGGGTTTAATAACATAATTTTGTAAACAGTAAACCCACTTTTTCCTCTTTTAGTATGACTGTCCCTTTGTCATAGTCTTAGTCTTCTCCACTGATGGCGCCTTTGATGATTTTTGTTTTGTCTGCAGGGGCATGGAAAAAGGCAGTTTTCCTTTTCCCATGATGTTTTTAAGGCATAAAAAATATTCTAATGGCATTTTTTCCAGAATTGCACCATGTTTGTTCATATGCTACTGATTTTATGAGTTTTGGCCCAGAAGCTTGAATGAGCAGAAAAATACCTCTTGCAGTGACATGAAGTTCTTTTGTAGTGTCCTCCAAATTGTTGTACCTTTTGCCATGATAGATGATCTTTTGACACTTTTTAGGTATTCTTGATTTGCAGAGATAAAACCTATTTGTTCTCTTGTTCTTCATCTCTATGTTTCCTTTAGTTCAAATAGTCAATTGGTGTGACTGAAGCTGTTCCTTGGTGTGTCACTTTTGCCTTGTCTTGATTTAGGCCAGTCATCATGGCATCCCTACAGAGATGTTTTGATAAGGTGGCTTGGTCTTTGGAAAATTTTACTGTTGAACCAGGAGGATAGACCTTGGAGATTACTTGATTGCCTTCCTTTTATAAATATGACCATCTTTACTCTATTTTCTTGATTTGACCTTTGAGATTTGTTGAAGCATAAATGCATATGAAATACATGATGGTGCATGAATTAGGGAGGAATAATAGGTTTGTTTGCAAGTTTTTTAGGAAAAGGGCACTTGACTGATAGTTATAAAACGGAGTCTTTAACAAGACACAGGTTTTTTAGATATTCATCCTAAACACCATCACCTATAACCTAGACACTTTGTCATTACTTTGAAGTATTTCCTATACATACTCAAGTCATCCATAATAACTTGGTCAGTAGGAGGGTACAATGGAAAAAACTTGTGTTATGCTGGACAGACAACTTGTGAAATAGGAGGATTTTAGGCATTAGAGATAAGAAGCTTTATACAAATATGACAGTTATGGACAGAGTCAAGCCTATCAGTCTAAGATGGGATTTTGACAGGATTACCAATTTAATCACATTAGGTAAGAGAGGAGGGAAAAGTGAAAAATTTCTCTGAGGGGATTTCTAGAGGACAAAATGATTTTTTGAATTTGGTTTCTAGAAAACCTGGACAAAGCATATAGTCATCAAAACAGGTGAAAAATATTGATGGCTAATAGGAGGTCCTGCTTCTTCTTCTTTGTAACCAAGGCCAGTTTTGTCGTTGTAATATCGTTGATTGTTGATGAGTTCCTCCAATGCCCTTGAGTTGTTGGCATAGTTTTGGACAATTTTTCCCTTCTTCAATTCCTTACGCAGCGAGACTACTTTGGCTTATAATGCTTCCCTTTCTTGGTTTCTTTCTTCCAACTTCTTTTGAAGTGACTCTTCAATACATTTGTGTTCTTCAACTTCAATTTTGAGACCTTGAACTTTTTCTTCAAGAGTATTGGAACGGATCTTCTCAGCATTGAGCTCTTTCATAAGCTTGATTTCCTCCTCATAAATTCCTTCTATGGTCAACCCTTCTTCTTCATTGTTTGATACTTCTTGTTTATTGTGCTTGGCCATAAACAATACTTTCTCATTGGCTTCTTCTTTGCTGTCACTTTCTTCATCGGATGATGAGCTATCTTCTTTACAGAGAAAGTTCCTTTTGGATCCTTTATTTTTACCTTGCTTGTTGAATTTCTTAAAGCCTTTCTTTCCTTTTGAGTTGCCATCACTTTTGGTCAGACATTAAATTTTTGTGAAATTCCAAAACCTCACCACAACCGAAACATATCAATGGAATTTTACCTTTGAATTTTCCATTACCAGTTTTTATTTTTCTCGCAAAGTAAGCATATTCTTCATCTGAAAGACCTTCTCCATCATCTCCTTTTTCTTCACACTTGCAGGTGCATGTCATTTCAATTGAAGGTTGTTTGTCCTTATTGGTTTTCTTAGATGCAACGAACACAATTTCTAGATTTGAAGTACCCTCTTCTTCATCAAGTCTCATTTCATATGCTATGAGAAATCCATGTAATTCCTCTTTGTTGAGTTTGTCCAGATTTGCATTGTATTCTAATACCGATACCTTTGGGTTGAATCTCCCTGGTAACGTTCTAAGAATATTTCATATAATAGTCTTCTCGTCAACCAGCTCTCCCAATCCTTCCATAGTATTGGTTATTTCATCAACTTATTAGAAGTATCCATCAATGTTGCAATCTTCTTTCATTCCGAGTTTCTCAATTTTTTCTCTATAGATTTGAAGCTTTGCTTCTTTGAAATTTGAGTCACCTGTATATATATTCTCAAGCCTGTCCCATACATTTTTGGTGGTTTTACAACCCACCACCTTATTATAAGAAGATTCAAAAAGTCCACTGATAATAATATTCTTTGCCAAGAGAAAGACTGCTTAAAACCCCATTTTTAATCATTTTCACTCCTCCTTTAGTCATAAATAAACCCCATTTTCATTCTCATTTCCTTCATAAAAATCCTCTATAAACCTTCATTTTAACCTTCAAAATCATCAAACTCCCCTTTAAAACCTTATATCTCCCTTTTATTTGGTTTTAAAGCCCTCCCTTTACCCTATCGGAACCCTCATTTTGGCTTAAAAACCCTGTTTTTTGGCCTAAAATCGCCCTTTTAACACTTTATAGGTCTTAAGCTCCAAAGGGCTTATTTCCCTTAGACTTCCACCTCATATGACCTTAAGCCCCACAATCGGGCGCTAAAAGGTCTTAGAAACCCCGTCATAACCTCATTTTCCTTTGTTTTTTCATTCCCAGCGTATAAGTTTTTAAACGAATGTGGACCGTTGATCTCTGGAGATCAGCGGCCATCAGGCCCTATTCTTCCACCCGTCCATTCGGCCTTACCTTTTTCTCCATCCATATACCCGCTCCTCCTTGCAAATCTAACCGTCCATTCATAAGATCGAACGATCGGGATTAAACCTGATGACCTTTTTCACCCATCCGCTCCACGACAAAAACTACACGTCATCATAGGCCCCACTCAATTTTCTGCCCATGCATCTTGGCCTCCATTGCATGCGATCCGCACCATTGGATCTTCTGCCCCTCATCCGATGGCTTAAACTCCATATCGCATAATTTTTGCGCCCAAGGGTTAACGCCAAAAACTTACGCGAAATGGGTGGTATTGGGAGGGACACGTATCAACTAATGTGTGGAATCGCGTTTTTTTTTGGAATACCACCTACCCCGAGAGCCCGCGCGAAAAAAATTAATGGTTTTCCGCCAGACCGCTGTCCTCTGCAATGTTATTTTCTACTTAAATCTCAACCATCGATCTCTGAGATCGGACGGTCCTGACTTAATTTCGCCCCCATGCATTTTCCATCCATCTATTTTCCCAAGCGACCCCACCGATTAATCTCAACCGTTGACTATTCTAACCCAATGGTTCTGATTTTCTCTCGCGCCCAAACCTCCAAAGCAGTTTTTAAACCTATTTTCGCAGGATTTTCATAATTTTTGTTTGTTTTTTGCAGGTTATATGGGTTTTTCCAATAGTTTTAAAAATAATGTGAAGGCCAGGGATGACGATCCACAGGCCATTATTCATGAAGAAAGGAAATATACAGGGTTCAAATTATGTTTTTACCCATGCCTCATGAGCATTGGTGATAGCATGAAACCCTCTGCACACCTGCAAACATGCAAACACAGTCAGAATCCATTAATTGAAGAGTATCAGTGTTAAAAACACAGGATGAAAGCATCAAGTGAAGAATTAAAGAGTTTGATCAAAGTTTAAAGGGATTAAGGCACAAATTCAAGAATCAAAGGCCTAATCCACAATCAACAAGAATTAAAGACCCGAAGATGAAGATCAAGGCTAATTAAAGCCTAAACACAGACCAAAAACAGATCAAAAGAGTTTTTAAGGTAAAAAAGAGAAAAATATTAGTAAAAGGCCTCCACTACCACATCAAAGGGGCTAATTGAATCCTTGGCTACCAAAATTTCCACCTACAGCCTCTCTGCCTCAAAGGAATACCCAAATCAAATCTTAGTTAGAAACATTAAGGCCAGGGAAGCCAAACAGTTATTACAAGAAAAACAAATATCTCGACTGTCAACAGAAGTTATTGTAAAGATAAAAATGTCTTAAAGTCAATCTTTTCACCCACTAAGCCTAAAAAACAAAAAACATAGTTAATGAAATAGAGTTGTAATTCAATGCTTTCCTGCCTTATGCCTTGCATGGTTTTCAAGGCTAGGAGTTGAATTTAACATAGCATTAATGATATTCAAGTCCCAAAACTCTTCCACCTCCTCATTTCTTCTATAAATACTTCTAAAGAAGATGAGAAGTTGGTTGGTTGGTCACTAGTTGTAACACTGAAACTCTTTGAAATAATACATAGCCTGTTTGAAGTTGAAGAAGAAATTGAAGTCTTGGAAGCTTGATGATGTTGTGACATGCTTGTTCTTGAGAAGGCTATATCATTGGATCCCTGAGCCTGGCTATTGGTGATTTATTCTGAAAGCACCTTAGACCTGTTTGTCTTTCATTATTTTATGTTTTCTTCTGATGAGGCATTTTAGAGTCTTTAATCATTCTCTTGAACCCTTATGCTTGTTTATTTCTCAAATAGTTCAAATAGTTAGTTCCAACATGATTTATGGTTTTCCCTACTTGTATGGTGCCACTTGAAAATTGTTTTAGAAGTCTCCCTTTGAAGTACCATTGTTTATAGTTAGCCAAAGAGGTATGTTTCGATCATACCCTTTGTCCCTGCTTGAACAATTATTTTAAAGGTCTTTATAATTGTAATCATGGATGTTTTTAGGTGTTCCCTCTTCTATGACTACAATTATCAGTGAATCTTTTATGTTTTCTAAGTCCTTTGAAATAAAATCTTTGAGGAAATAGGATGTGCTCCCGAATCTTAGTGTTGTGTAACCAGCTCCAAAAATAGAAGAAAAGAGATATCAACGCCTTAGAAATGAGCCACTTCGAGGGGGAAACCTCCAATACATTACATAAATGAACAATTATTGGATGATACAATTTACAAAACCTCCTTTCTATATATAGGAGTCCATGGGGCCATAATGTAGTCCTAGTGGGCCACAATGTAATCCTAGCCGACCTAACAATAATAATTTAAGGGCACAATAATAACAAAATGGGGGTTACAAGGGTACAATAATAACAATAAAGGGGTTACACTAACAACAATAAGGGACTATACTAGTCATATAGGGACCTAACATGCCCCTCTCCTTCAAAAAAGTGTTGTCCTCAATGCTTGAGTAGCTCTGGGTGCTTCTGTATAAAATTCTCATCCTCCCATGTAGAATCTTCGGTGGGTAAGTTCTTCCACTTGACGAGATACTCTGAAATTGATCGATTCCGTAGCTGTCGAGTTCTTGTTTCCGTGACCGCTTTAGGTTCCAATATGATTTTTCCTTCCTCATCAAGTTCTGGCAATATTGTTTGAACTGGAAGATTTTCACCTATAACCTTCTTTAATCATGAAACATGGAAAATTGGATGTACTCGCGAAGAAGCAGGAAGCTCCAATTTGTATGCCATAGTATCAATCTTTTGCAACACCTTGTAAGGACCATATTACTTTGGCGATAATTTATTATCTTTCTTAGCTTTCTTGAGGGACATTTGTTTGTATGGTTGTAGTCGTAAAAATACCCAATCTCCTACATCAAAACTTCTCTCGCTGCGACGTTGATCTGCCTATTGTTTCATTCGATTTTGTGCCAAATTCAGGTTATCCTTTAAGAGTTGTAGAACTTCTTGTTGATGCTGTGATCGATGGTGGATGATATCCATAAAGTGCCATAAATGGGGTCATTTTTGCTGCAGTATGGAAGGAAGTGTTATACCACCATTCAGTGAGAGGTAACCACTTGACCCATTGTGTTTGTTTATCAGATACAAAACAACGAAGATATCCTTCCAAACATTTATTTACTATCTCAGTTTGACCATCAGATTGAGGATGATAAGATGAGCTATGAGCTAATTGAGTACCCAAACAAGAAAATAACTCCGTCCAAAAATTTCCGATAAAAATGGGATCTCTGTCGCTCACAATAACCCTTGGGCTTCCATGTAGCTTTTGAATTCTGTCCATAAATGTAGTAGAAATTGTACTTGCTTTAAATGGATGAGATAATGCACAAAAGTGTGCATACTTGGTAAGTCTATCAACTACCACCATGATGACATTATTTCCTTCGGACTTAGTTAAACCTGTGATAAAATCCATTGAAATCTCCTCCCAACGTTGATTTGGAATGGATAAAGGTTGTCGAAGTCTTGGGGTCTTAATTGTCTCCACTTTATTATGTTGGCAAACCAAACATTCCGCCACAAACTTTTGAATATCATATTTAAGGCCATCCCAAAAAAATTATTTCTTCACCCTATGGTAAGTTTTTAAAAATCCTGAGTGTCCTCCTAAAGGAGAAGTGTGCAATTCCAGAAGAATCTTTTGTTTTAGTTGGGAATTATTACAAAGATATAATCGATCTTTGTACCATAAGGAATCATTTTTCCAACTAAATGTATCAAATGTACTAGGATCTTGCTGCAACTTTTGAATGAGTGTCCATACATCTTTGTCCTTCTTCCATTCATCTCTTGCTTCGGTTATCCAATCTGGTTGGATAATATAAATAGCACAAAGCAATGCTTCCACCTCTTCATTCTTTCTTGAGAGTGCATCTGCAACAACATTAAGCTTTCCTTTTTGTAGATTATTTCAAAGTCATAACCCAACATCTTTGTGACCCATTTTTGCTGCTCTTCTGAAGATAGTCGTTGTTCCAAAAAGTGTTTAAGACTATCATGATCAGTTTTTACCTTGAAGTGTCTTCCCATTAGGTAAGTTCGCCATTTCTTTAGTGCATGCGGTATTGCTAACATTTCCTTCTCATAAATAGGTTTTTGTAAATACTTTCCTTTGATTGGACGACTTTCAAAAGCAATGGGTCTTCCTTCCTGCATTAAAACTGCACCAATTCCATTTTCTGAGGCATCACATTCCACAATAAAGGTTTTTGTGAAGTCTGGTGTAGCTAAGACCGGTGCTAGGCACATTGCCTCTTTAAGACGTTCAAAGGCCTTAGTTGCTTCAGGAGTCCATGAAAATGCATCTTTCTTCAATAATGTTGTTAGAGGTGCTGCTATTCTCCCATAATTGTTAACAAACTTGCAATAATACCCTGTTAACCCGAGAAATCCTCGCAACTGCTTTATGGTTGTGGGGACTTTCCATTCCTTAATGGCTTTAATTTTCTTAGGGTCTACTTTAACACCCTCGTGAGATACAATATGACCCAGATATTCCACCTCTTGTACTCCAAAGAAACATTTGGATGTTTTTGCATATAATTGTTTCTCCTGCAATAGTTTGAGCACCCTGTCAACATGTTCAGCATGATCCTTCCAAGACCTGCTGTAGATTAGTATATCATCCAAAAATACTAGCACAAATTTTCTAAGGAAGGGTTTGAAAATGGAATTCATCAACCCTTGAAATGTAGAAGGTGCATTGGTAAGGCCAAAAGGCATGACCAAAAATTCATAATGACCCTCATGAGTTCGAATTGCTGTTTTTGGAATATCTTCGGTCTTCATTCTAATTTGATGATATCCTGAACGAAGATCCAACTTGGTAAAATAAATTGCTCCATGTAATTCATCCAATAATTCATCAATCACAGGAATGGGAAATTTGTCTTTAATGGTGAGCTTATTGAGCTCCCTGTAATCCGGACACATTCACCATGATCCATCCTTCTTGTGTACCAATACTACAGGAGCAGAGAAAGAACTTTGACTAGGTTGAATTATACCCGCCTCTAACATTTCTGCAATCATACATTCAATTTCGCTCTCTTGGAAGTAAGGATATCTATAATGTTGGCAATATGATGCAGAGTGTTGTCCTTGATGGCAACCCACTGAATAAAGATGAAGACATGAGATTGTTGGCATGTGTTGTCCTTGATGGCAATACACCTGGTGAAGTTATTCTTGACTTGATGGACTTGGTAAATGATGTAAATCTGATGTGATATGATGTTTGTTGACAATATGATGTAGAGAGTTGTTCTTGAATGGCAACCCACCTGATGAAGATGATGGCAACTTACTTGATGAAGTTGTGCTTGATAGAATATGTTTTGATGAACCTGTTTTATCTACAGAGAGTACAGAAGGTAATGAAGAAAGGAATTCAATATGTGCTAGATCTATGATGAAAAGAGTATGTCTCAAGGCATACGCGGATTTGCCTAGGAGAAGTCGCGTATGCACGCGGTAAAGTACGTGCCAATTCGCGTATGGGCAAAAGCGCTCATAAAGTGCAAAACCAGGGGTAACCACCATGGTATTGACCCATTGTATTGGGTAATGATTCGTCTAAATGACCCCGTCTAGGAATACCATCGGATGTAATGTAGTTTTGGGCTCATGGTATTGTTTTGGCTCATGGTATTGAAAAAGGGGCTCATGGTATTGAAAAAGGGTAAACCTATATAAAGAGAAGAAATTCATTGTGCAAATCATGAGTGTGGGTGCAAGATGTCTGAACTTGAATAAATACTTCTCTCTGAAGGATATCTTAATGGAAAGGGTTACAGTTGAATGATAGATCTGAATGTATGATGCACCAATGATGAAGAAGGGGATCTAGATCTGAAATGTACTTATATTTGCTAGATCTGTTTATGAAATGATTAGATCTGTGATGAGGCGAACATTTGTCTGAGGTAAAGGGTAAAATCTGAAGTGATGCATCTGTTGTGAAGAATTGCAATGACATAAAAGTCTGAAGATCCATATGCTAGTTCGCCGAAGAGGAAGCGCGTATATACGCGGCTTCGCTGAAGAGAAAGCGCGTATGCGCAATAAAATTAGCTCTATAATATGTACAGAAGTATTCGCTGGTTTATGTGAACGGAAGCGTGTATATACGCGACATCAGAGAAAGGAAAGCGCGTATGCAAACTAGGGTTTGCTGAAGTCTGTGGTAAGAAATTTCTGATCTGTTCTGTTGGTTTACTGATATCTATCAGTGAGTTATATGTATCTGTTTCATGGTTGACTGTGCTTAAAAGTATGGAGTGGGTCCAGTCTGAAAATATGATGAAACGTGGCCTACAAGTTGTGTCCTAAAGGAAGCTTTGGATCCAGTGTGAAAATTGATGAAACGTGGTCCTTAGAGGTGCTGAGGGTTGTAGCCTTCAGTCAGGGGGTTGTAGCTCCCTTCCAGGTGAGGCTGGTAAACGAGAGCAGGGGGTCGTAGCTCCCTTCCAAGAGAGGCTGGTAAACGAGTCAGGGGGTTCGAGCTCCCTTCCAGGAGAGGCTGGTAAACAAGCGCAGGTGGGTGCCTGCGTGCAATTACGCCTCGTTGTTCTTTCTTTAGAAGCTTTGTCATGACATTAGAGCTTATTATCCTTCCCGAATTCCCTTCAATACCCCGTAATTCGACTTCCTTTCCTTCTGAAAAAAATTTCAAGAAAAGTTCTTGAAAAATTAAAAGCTACATCCCCAAGATTGTAACCATTGTACTCTAGTACAACATCATCACCTCCCATAGGAATGGAAAGCATTGGACTAGTCAATACATATTCCCCCATGGTTAGCTTGATATTATGGCACTTCCCAGAGAAATTTATATTTCCTCCATTTGCAGCCATCACTTGACACTGTGGTGCTGGGTATAGGAAGCAATTCAATTCCTTGGCTACCTTACAATGAATAAAATTATGGGTACTACCTGAATCAATCAACACTATTAAATTTTTCTTCTTGATATGTTCTTATATCTTGAGATTTTGAGGAGTGGTAATTCCTGCCAATGCATTACAGGAAATGGTCAGACTCGTTTCTTCTTTCTTTAGTGTTGGTTCTTGGTGTATATCCTCTTATTTTGAAGTTTCTTGTTCATTTTATTCCTCCTCTTCACAATTTATGTAAAATAATTTCTTCTCGACACACTTATGACCTTTAGTGTATTCGATATCACAACTATAGCAAAGCCCTTTTTCTCTTTTTTCTTCCAATTGTTGTGGTGCCAACCTTGTAGGTTGTGGAAATCTAGGCGTAGCAACACTTCCTTCTTTATAGAATTAAGTGGTAGGCTTCCTTGTCGCTATTATTTTACATTCAACTTTTCTTGCCAACCTGAATGCCTTCTCCAATGAATCTGGTTCCAAAACGCGAACTTCATGTTGGATATTATCCTTTAAAGTGCCTATGAAGAGATCGATCATGTGTTCCTCTGGAATATCAGTTACCCTTATATTCAATTTTTGGAATTCCTCAATGTGCTACCCCACTAAACCCTTTTGTTTGAGATTTATCAATTGGCTAAAGAAGGTGTTGCTCTTTGTATCCTCATAATGTGCTATCATTTCCTCCGTAAAAATTGACCAAGTGACAATTTTTTACGGGAGCAAAGCCATCGATACCATACAAATGTATTTTGTTCTAAATGTAAAGTTGAAATGCATACCTTTTGTGTGTTTTGCACATTATGGAGATCAAAATATTGCTCCATCTATAGTATCCATGTTACAAGATCCTTTCCATCAAACTTCCTCATATCCATTTTTGGAATATGGTGGTTCTTCCCGCCAACATTAGAGTTTATGAAATCACGATTAACATTGATTTTGTTCTCATCATGAGGTTCTTCTACTATCTTTTCACCATTAGGAAACATTTCTTGTATCAACTTTGTCAAAGCTTTGATGTCTGTTTTTAGATCATTCTTCATGTTTTCCATGTTGTATTTCATGTCATCCATCTTAGCTTCCATGCCATCCATCTTAGCTTCCACGCTAGCTTCCATGCCATCCATCTTAGCTTCCACACCATCCATCTTAGCTTGCACGCCATCCATCTTAGCTTCCACGCCAGCTTCCATGCCATCCATCTTAGCTTCCACACCATCCATCTTAGCTTCCACGCCTTTCTTCAAAACTTCCATTTCATTTTTTGTTGCACTTGCTCTTGTAATTTTGATAGATCATGTTGCAATTCTTCATCTTCATGAGTCATAGTAGAGCCTTATGAAGGCTTAATGGGTGTTGAATTATTTTTACGGGGAATCTTTTAGAACCCAATACTAATATCTATTCTACAATATTCCCTTGGAATCAATTCAAATTGATTCTTCAAACAAGACTTATTTAATTCGGAAAAAAAATACACACATTTTTCTTGCTTTTGAGGAGCTCGATATTGAAATTGGATTATATTTGTGATTGCAGCACTTCAATATCTGAAATTTAGCAATGAAATACCCCTCTGAATTATCTTTTGAATTCCACAGGTCTGACCTAATTTGGATTCTCCAAGACAAATTTGTGTCCAATCTCCCACAATGACCTAATTATGGAATGGTTCAGTAGATCAAACTTGTACGGCTTGCCACGTGTCATTGTTTCGTCTTTTGTCCCTAAAATTGGTAGCCAAGAAACTACAGTCCGTATACTTGCGACAACTTTTTACGGCACTCCAATCCGATGTCCAGAGAGAGAGTTATTGAACTTTTCCCACGATCACCTCTTTGAGATGAAATTCAAGAGCCTGAAAAAGCACTACATTCCACAGATCATATCTCCGAAAATATTGCGAACCAAGCTCTGTAATTTTTTTGCAAATTTCCTCAGGATTTCAGCTTCGCACCATACAAATTTCAGACTCTAAACCTTCGTACAAAAACATTTATAGCGAACATGCCACGATGACCTGTTTAAGAGCCTGAAAACAGACCTAACTTCCACAGATGATATCTCCGCAAATATTGCGAAAAAAACTCTGAAATTTTTAGACAAGCTTCCTCAGGATTTCGGCTTCGCACCCTAAAAATTTCAGCTTCTGAAACTTCGTAGAAAACAAGTTATAGCGCAAATTCCATGATGACCTGTTTGGAGCAGCGAAACCCTAGAATCCAAAGCTCTGATACCAAATGTTGTGTAACTAGCTCCAAAAATAGAAGAAAAGAGATATCAACGCCTTAGAAATGAGCCACTTCAAGGGGGAAACCTCCAATACATTACATAAATGAACAATTCTTGGATGATACAATTTACAAAACCTCCTTTCTATATATAGGAGTCCATGGGGCCATATTGTAATCCTAGTGGGCCACAATGTAATCCTAGCCGACCTAACAATAATAATTTAAGGGCACAATAATAATAAAATGGGGGTTACAAGGGTACAATAATAACAATAAGGGGGTTAAAATTGTTGGGGTTCCCATGTTTTGGCCAGGTTGACAAGACCAAAAGATGAGACAACATAGAACCACTTTCAGACCTTAGGATCTAGCCCTCCTAGGTACAGAGAGGGATCTCTCTATATGAGTCAAAGTGTATGTCTTTGAGGCTCTAAGTTATGATTTTAGGCTAGTTATAGGCACCAGGTTTGTTTGTTTGATTGTTTATGTTTGGTTGTTGGGAATCAGGAAAGAAGGGTCCAGTATAAGACAAGGATGAGCAAAGAGGAAATTTAGGCAAAGGTAGATAACTCAGAGAACATCAAGGCCATTAGGCAATGGAGTCAAGAAAGGGTTTACTTGTGTTCAATGTGCAAGCTTTCAGTTGGGCTAGTTATCTAGAGCATTTGGATCTTAAAAGATGGTTGATGGAATGGAACATTAAGGACTGAAAATGAGTGAGGGGGAACCAGCCAATCCTGTCTATAGATCAGGTCAGAGGTCATTTAACTCCAGACCTGCTTGGCCAAATTAGAGGCAGGACAAGGGATCTTAGAAAGGTTTAATTAAGATGGAAAGATCCTATTGAGGCATAGACAGGGTTCTAGACCTCCCAGTGTTCTCAGCTCATCTAACTAAATCCTAATAAGAACATCTAAACATAGATTTCACTAATTCATACATCAGAGAGCAGGCAATAACATCCACTACATTGGTTGAACCAATTGAAATCAATATTCAGATACACATATAAGCAGAAAACATAAAAGGCTGGGAGAGCAGCAACATAAGGTACCTATTGAGGGTAAATCTTATGCCAAACTTCTGTTGCGAGCCTGTAGAAATGGAATGAAATGGAATCAAACACAGAGATAAGAAAACATCACCAGCTGCTTTAGATCAGGATCCAAAGAAATGTGCTTTCCATATTAAAACAACACCATTCAGGTACATCATTGCCCACAGCTTGAACATTCAGTCTGAATACATCAAATCTCAGCCTATCTTACAATTTTACACAGAGAACTTGTCTCAAGAGGAAAATGCTTGCATTTTTCTGATGTCTCACCAACAACCCTTACAATAATTTCCTTCTATGTTTTATAGCAGAGGATGAACAGAAGATCGACTGAGGAGGTAGGTGAACACTAATGTAACATTAAACACCTGAAAGAAAAAGGGTCGAGGCCCATTCCGCTTGAATGCTGAGTATTTAATCTCTGTCACCCCCTTTTTGAAAGAATGATCTTCTCCGAATATGATTTTGACGTCTTCGGCTGCGGTGCTGTACTTGTGGTGAATAAACAAAAGGCAAATGAACACTGGGAAGTCTGCTACATAAATGTTCTAATTGCTTTGAACTGTTGTCAGGGTAGAAATTCCTTCAGGGACATTGTGCATAATGAAAGTTGTATGGGCGCCCTGTACTTGACGAAGAAAAACATTATGTTGATGAATAAACCCTGATATTACCTTTTACTGTGCATAGGACCTTTTGATTGATCCTCGGGGTCTTCAATATGATGCTTTGCCTCTTAAACCGCTGATTCAAGGCTTAAGATCTTCATTAACGTGCCTTAATCTCCTTTGCGTTGTACTTGGAACACCTTGCCGCTCCATTTTTTCTTCTGACAGGTTAGCTCAAGTTTTAATGGCGCCGGGAGATTTTCAGAGTTGGATTCTGCCCTTCTTTAATGCAAGTCTTGTCTTCACCTTCCCGGGTCGTTCTTTTTATAAATCCCGCCTCTGTAAATGATCTTCTCTGATTCCTCTATCCTTGTAGCAGAGATGTGCATTATGGCGGTCATTCCCTGTCGAAAATCCTGCAAAAACACGAAACCTGTGAAGAGAAACCATGGACGGGGACATGGATGCGGTATGGATGCAGAAAACGGCCATGCAGACGCTGAACTGGGGGAGAAATCGTGAAGAAAGGCGAAAAATCGTTATGGTGGAGGTTTGGCGGTCCGCGGAGTGAATTTGACTGAGAAAACATTAAAAAACACGAATATGGACGAATATATGCAACAACGTGAATGGGGGTACGGTGGACACACGTGGCAGGAGTGAGGTGGTGGGTGGACCCGGGGGTGGTCAACAGAAGGCAAACAGATCTGGAATGTCGATTATGGTGGAGATCGACGGTGAGGGTGACAGACGGTGGGCCAACGGGCACAGTGGAGACAGATTAACGGGTGAGCCGCTCAGACGAATGATGATCGTTGGATGGGGCGCTTAAGATCTAACAGTTGCCGTGAATTTCGCTACCAGGTTTGGACCGAACGATAACGCGCGGGGGATGGGTGGTTTTGATGTCATACAAAGGACACACGGCGGCAGCTGTATGGAATCGCTGGCCGATGGAGAAAAACCACCCTCCGGCCAAAGGCGGTGCGGAATAAACAGGTGGTTTTGGAATAGTGCACGGGCGGGGTCCACCGGGCGGATAGAACGCGGACCGTCAGATCAACATGTAAAGGGACGGTGATGGCGGCATCGAAGGTTTGAATGGAAAAAACACAAAGGGTAGCGGGTTAAACAACAACCGTCCGATCTGCCCGGATCTGCGGTCAAGGGTGCGCTCGTTACGGACCTAAGATAAGCGCCTTTCGATGCTGGGTTTTGGTCATAGCGTCGGGTTGTGTGGAAGGTAAAGGAGCGCGGGCTAGGGCCAGAGGGGCTAAGACCCAAATTCATGAAATACATCATTTTAACTCCTTTTAATGCACTTTTAGGCCCGAGGAGGGCAACGATAGGGAGATGGAGGGGGAATCTGGGGAAATCAAGGATAATGGTGGGATTTAAGGGGGATTTTGCAGGGGTGTAGGGGGTTAATATGGGAAATAGAAAGGAACAAAGGCACTGTGACAGTAAAGGGAAAAAAGGGGAAAAAGGGACATTTTTCAGGGGTACAAGGAGTAAATGTAGACCTTAGGGAAAAGAACCAACAGAGGGGAATTATATAAGGCACAACACAAAGAGACTTCAAGGAGGATGGCTTTTCAGGGGGAGAGGCATTCCTTGAAGGCTCCATAATAATCTTGCCCCCAGCTTGCTTGTCAAGAATTTCATAGGGGGGCTAACAGTGGCTCCACATGGGGATGGCTCCTTCTTGAAGGAGGCAAGAAACCAGAAAAGATCTTTGGAGTAGGCCAGTTGCCTGCTGCTTGGCACATCCCTTTCTCTGATCAGCTGCCACAATATGAATATGTTACATTAGCAGAAACATTTTTCCCATCAAAACTACCTACCCACACTACAATCCTAGCATTTTTTCTTCTTTAGGGTGCATTTGAGCTAGCAGACCCTTTACATTTTATTTTTAAAACAAAAACAAACCTATTCTAAATCTACCCTTATTGCTCCATGAGACCAGATTAAACAGTTGGCCTCATATGCTTCTCTACCTAATCTATCATCTGCTGGGATTAAACTGTCCAACAGATTTCTTCTCCTACATTCTAAGACAGGAAATTGAAAAACAGCCAAGCCAGGATTAGACTGTCTGACTTGCTGGAGTGAAGGCTTGTAGAAAACTGAAAGCAAAACTGTGAAGGCATGAAATCTGCAGTTTTGGAACATCCTTCTTTCTTTGTGACTCAGGCTTTGAGCATATTTGAGTCACCTCTTCCCTTTGATTTCAGCTTTGGTTTTGGGCGTATTAGAACTGATTCTTCTTTTCTTTGCTGGTCCAGATTTTGAGCGTGTTAGGACCAGCTGTCTTCTTCTTCTTTTTTTCTTTTTTTTTCTTTTTTTTTAAACACCTTTCTCTTTTCTGAAATAAACTGCAATGGAATATACAATGAAGAATTGAAACTGGAAATTGGAAATTAGCAGAAGTAGTGTTTGAGCATCTTGCCATTGACCGGACCCCCGGACAGCTCTGTACCATCAAGTTCTTATAGAAAAAATGCATTTGGGCCCACAGTAGCTTGGATAATGTATGGACCCTGCCATAAGTTGTCCAATTTGCCATGTTTACCTTTGTCCTCTCTTCTTGAGTCCAACTTCAAAACCTTATCACCAATTTTGAAATCAGCAGCACTGGTTCTTTTGTCAAATAGCTTTTTAATGTTTCCCTGGACCCTGACAGCTCTGTTATATACCTCCTCCCTTGTTTGCTGAAGATGGATTGTCTGATTTATCCTTCTTATCATGATGTCTTCCTCTGATTGGATATCCTGGAAAATTTTGATTACTGGAACTCCAAGGCTGGTAGGAAATACTGCTTCTATCCCATAGACTAGCTGGAATGGTGACATGCCAATGGATTTCTTCGTAGTAAGCCTATCAGCCCACAAAGCATGCACCAACTTGTTGTGCCAAGATTTTTTGTTTTCCTCTAAAATCTTTTTAATGATTGCCACTAGGATTTTATTTGATGATTCAGCTAAGCCATTACCTTGAGGGTAATAGGCAGTTGAATGACGGAGTGTTATTCCATACCTGTGACAAAAATCAACCATTTTCTTGGACCCAAAAGCAGCAACATTTTCGGTGATTATTTTCCTTGGACAGCCAAACCGAGAGAAAATATGACCTTCTAGGAACCTAACGATGACGGAATATGTGGCATTCCTAGTGGGTATGGCCTCTATCCACTTAGTGAAGTAGTCTGTGGCTGTTAGGATCCATTTGTGTTGTGCAGAGGAAGCAGGATGAATTTCTCCTATGAAATCTAAGCCCCATTGCAGAAAGGGGCCTTCAACAGTTATGGGTTGTAATGGGAGGGGGAGGAGCTTTCTTCTGCCTTCGAAGATCTGGCATTTGTGGCAGGTCAGAATAATTTTATGGACATCATTAAAAAGAGTAGGCCAATAATAACCAGCCCTGAGTATCTTATTTGCTGTGGCTTTCCAACTCAGGTGGCCTCCACATTCTCCAGCATGAAATTCTTTTTTAACATTTTCAGCTTCAGTTTCAGACAAACATTTCAGCAATAGGCCATTTGGATTTTTCCAATATAATTTTTATTCAATATGCAGTAGTTTTTGGCTTTGAGTTTTGTGAATCTGGCCTTAGTTTTTGATAGTTCCAGAGGGGTATTGAGATTGGTGAGGACATAAAGGATATCAGAATACCATGGAGAGTTTTGGAATTTCTCTTCTATAGTGGGATCAAGTAGGCCTTCCTGCTCATCCAAGGCATTCACCATGTTAATGTCAAGGGCCTGCAGATTTGATTCAGCCATTAATTGGGGCCAGGCCTTGACCTTTGATCAGTTTGGTGGGCTTTATCTCAAGGTCATATTCTAATATGGTAGCAATACATTTTCCCCTTTTCCCATCAGGGTCTTGGGACAAGATATCTTTGACCACTATATTTGGCACATAAGCAATGGTGTGAGAATGCAGAATGTACACCCTAAAGTATTTTAAGGCCTTCACCAGGGCATAGGCCTGCTTTTCCATAATTTTGTACTTCAAGGGTGCATCTCTTAAGGTTTTGCTGAAAAAGGCAATTGGTTGTTCATTTCCCTCTAAATTTTTCTGCAGTAAGACTGCAACCACGGTATGTTGGGAGGCGAATGAAAAGATCAGAAAATCTTTCGAGAAATCTGAGCAAATCAGAACAGAAGCCTGAGTGAGTGAAATTTTTACAGATTCGAAATATTGTTTAGCTCCGACAGTCCATTTAACTCCTACACCTTTCTTCAGCATGTTAGTCATAGTCCTAAGGTGTTCATCTATATTGGGAATAAATCTCCTCAGGAAGTTGATTTTCCCAATGAAGGACTGTAGCTCCTTGATGTTTCTTGGGTGTGTGATTTGGAGTATTCCCTCAACTCTCTGTGGGTCTATCCTGATCCCTTTCTCAGAAATGATATGGCCTAGAAGTTTGCCTTCTTGCAGCCCAAAGACAGTTTTATTAGGATTTAAGGACAGACCATACCTTCTGCATTTTTCAAAAACTTTTCTCAGATGCTTCAAGTGTTCTTCTTCAGTTTTAGAATAGACAGTCAAATCATCCAAGTAGATAACTATGAAGTGTCCTATCTCATCTGAGAAAGCTATATCCATCGCTCTCTGGAAGGTGGCTCCAGCATTCATCAGCCCAAAAGGCATCTTCACATACATAAAGGTGCCCCATGGGGTGGTAAATGTTGTTTTGAGTTGATCTTCTGGGAGTACCAACACTTGGTTATATCCTAAAAAACCATCTAACAGGGAAATCCTTTTAGAGCCCACTACCTTCTGTAAGATATGTTCCATTCTAGGCAAGGGGTAGTTGTCTTTCAGGGAGGCTCTGTTGAGGTTTCTAAAGTCTATGCACAGTCTAATCTCCCCTGTTTTCTTTCTCACAGCCACTAAGTTTGACACCCAATCAGAAAACCTCACAAGGACAATTATGCCTGCATCATTCATCTTCTTAATCTCTTTTTCAACTGCAGGCAATTGTTTTGGATTGATCCTACGGAGTTTCTGTCTGAAAGGCTTTTGATTTTCCTTCAAGGGTATCTTGTGTTGTATGATGTTGGTTTCATAAGCCTTTAAGTCTTCATAGCTCCATGCAAACACATCAATGAATTCTTTAAACAGCTCAATGTATGTCTTCTTCATGTCTGCAGGTAAAGACTTAGCTAGTTTAATCATTTTGGGTTTGTCTTCAGTGCCTATGTTGCATTCTTCAACATCAGAATTTGCATGTTCTATAGTGGGATTTTTTGCTACATCATCGAAGTCAAAAAGGTCTTCTAAGGGTGCTAGGCCTCTGGGTACATTCTTGTCTTTAATCTGTAGCACCTCTACCTCTTCGGTATCCGCGTTTTCACATTTTCCGGACGGATTTCCAGTTCCTTCGTTCAGGGTATTTATTTCTATGTTACAGGGTGTTGCTTGTCCATCAGAGGATTCTTCACTTAGGCAGTTGTCCTCAAATTTAGAGTCTAAATCAGCAAATTCAAACTCATTTCTACCTATCAGGAAATCCTCGATCTGCTTGTCTCCTTCAAAAACCTACCAATATTTTTCATTGTCTGGCATTGCAGGTCTGAATTTGGTCTGAATGGTGATTTGTTGGTCAGCTGGGGCCTTAGGATATGAACTAGCTAGGCAAGCTAATCCATTTGCAATGACATTCTGACTCCTAGGAACAAACACTAATTCATATTCCATAAACGTTTTCAATAAGTCCATTGTGTCATTCCTATATGATCTCAACCAGGGATGCTTAGTCGTGTACTCCCCATTCACCTGCTTGATAATCAGCTCAGAATCTCCATGCATAGTTATCCTACGGGTCCCTAATTTTTTCAACAGATTTAAGCCTAGGATCAGGGCCTCGTACTCTGCAATATTGTTCACGCATTTGAAGTGCAAGTTGCAGGCAAGGCTCTCTGCGTAATCACTCTTTGTATTATGTACCCACACTCCTGCTCCAGCGGTTTTTTTAGTACAGGACCCATCGAAATTCATTTCCCACAGGGGTTCACCATCATGTTGCGTTATAGGCCCTGCACCAGGTTGTGGGCTGTCTTGGTTTTTAGCATAGGCGTGAGGATCAGAGTAGTATCTAGTTGTCTGATTGTGTTCTGTTTCCTGTTCATTCTGAGTTTTGGTTATAGTGAATTGTTCGACATTTTCTTCTTATGGTATATGGTTTGGTGGGGAATGTTCAGTTAGCTGTACACCCTCTGTTTCTTGTTCACTCAAAGTTAGAGGCCCACCGCATATCCTGCAATGTTCAGTGATGTTTTCCTCTTCCTTTCCGTCTAGATCTAGGGCAGCCATTATGTTGAGATCCATAGCTTCTGTTTCCCTGTTTGTGTCTCTGTTTTCCAACTCTGGTTCTCCTAAGGATTTATCATTGCAAAGGATGAAAGAATCCAGGTCTGTATGTACATAGTATAAAGGTGAATTTCCAGGTTTCTCAGGACTACTGACCAGAAATTTCATTTGGGCTTCTCTATATAGTCTTCTAAGCTGGCCAAAAATAGGGATAGTGGCATATGAGCCATCCATCTGCATTGTTCCTTGCAGTTTGGCTCCCCATGATCTTGATAATAGCATGCCATACTTAGGTGGCACATCTTCCACCACCACATCCATGACCATACATTTAGCTGGGATCTGGGTCAAACTTACACACAAGTCTTTAATTAGGCCAAGACATTTTACTCTGCTAGAGTCAAATGAATATAATTCTTTGTAAGGTCTGGTGATTTCTAGGCCTAACTTTTCCATCACTACCTTAGGCATCAAGTTTTTGGATGCTCCAGAATCATGCATCGCATTGTGTAGGATCTTATCATGGATGTTGAGACTGATATAGAAAGGTGGCACTACTCCTTCCTGAAACTTCCCCTCAATCTTTGGACCAAAAAGTAGGGCCGATTGATCATCATTCAGGTTTACAGAATCATTGACTTCTCCTAAATTCAAGGCTTTAAAAATTTGGCCTTTATATACATCCTGAGTGGCCAACTCAGATAATGGTACAGGGATTTTGATTCTGGCAATCTCACTTTCCAAACTGAAAGTGGACTGGCCCTTTGTAACACTCAACTCTGTTTTATTTGCCACTGTCTTAGTGGCTACATCAGTTTGCGATTTCTCACTATGTACAGGGTTTGGCACTGTATTACCAGGAGCACTAACTGCAGTGCTAGTGCTACTAGCTGGTTGGCTTGGTTTTTCAGTGTTTTGGTTGTCTTTTTCTTTGTTTTTCCCAGAACTTTCGGCCGCTGTTTTTCTACTTTCAGCAGTCACTTTAGAAGATTTGTCAGGCCTTTTCTTGATGGTAACCTCAGGAGCTTTGGGTTTGGAAGTGTCTTGGTTCTTTTTACTCCTAAGTTCATATTGTTCTCTGACCTGCATCATGGCATTTTCAAATCCTAATCTGTAATCTTCAGTTTCTAACCGTTCCTCATCCCAATATGAAGGTGAGGGTTGATCTTCCCCTGAATCATAGTTAAGGACTGAGTCTTCTGCTTCAAACATGTTTATCGCATTCCCCTCAGACTCTTCTATGATTCCATCATCTTCATCAAGAAAGTTTTCCTGGAATGGGGGAATTACTTGTTGATCTGACTCTCTTTGCCTATTGGGAGTGGCATTGTTGTTCCTTCTAAAGTTTTGGTTCTGGTTTTGATTTATGTTCTGGTTATTGACAGTGACAACCATTCTCTTCATCATTTTTTGTAGCTCTTCCATGTTTTTAGACAATTTGTCATAATTTGGATCAGATGTGGAGGCTACATTGTCATCCCTATATGTTACCCTCCTCTCAGATCTCAGTCTTGCTCTTTTCTCAATCAAATTGGCCTCTATGTTTACAGCCCCTTTCTGCATGTCTTCCAATGTGGTGTACTCTTTATCCCTAAGCTCATAGGCCATGTCAGCATCAAACCCATCAGGGTACTTTGCTAGGGCCATGCCTTGTGGAGGTTTCATATGTGGGGGGAGGGCATTGTAAATGCTATTAAATCTTGTTGTGTAATCATGGACACTCTCTCCCACGTTTCTTTTAAGGCTCATGTATTCAGCTAGGAGTTGGCGAGGATTTTCCCTAGTTTCCCATTTGTCGACGAAAGTCCGGTATAGAGCAGGGAGATCTTGGATACTACCCGCAGGTAGGTTTTTAAACCACTTCTTCACCTCACCTCCCAAGCTTTGGGCAAAGATTATCATTTTGATTGTTTCATCATCAATTTCCATGTAGTCAAAAGAATCCTCCATCTTATCTACGTGTTGTTGAGCTATGATTGATTATTTAGCAGTGAAGTGTGGGATTTTTTATTGATAATCATTTGGTAAGGGTAACAACGGCTGAGGTAATACTAAGGGAACATACCAGGCTGCCATGATCATATTCTGATGAGGTAAAGGATTGATTTGAGTAGCTGGTATATGGATGACAGGGATACTAGGACCAGTAGTGGTTAGTTGAGCGGATCTAGGGTGGGAGAGCCCCAAGTTTTGAATGAAGTGGATATCAGGTGGTGTAGATGGAGGGGTTCCTCTGTCCCTAGTGTGTTGACCACTATGAAATGGTGAACTGTGAAACTCGGGGTCTGGCTGGTCTAAAGTACTGAATGACCTAGTTCTCAGTAAACTGTTTGGCAGGTATGGGTCAAGGAAAGGGTTTAATAGAGCTGTAAGGTTTTCTGGTGCAGAATTAGTTCTATAGATGTGGCTGGAAATAGTTGGTCTTTTAGGTGTAGGATCCCTCTTAAGGATGCTTTCCAGATTGTCAACTATTTCAGGTGGGTTTGGGTTAGGATAAGCTCTTGTGTGAATGGTTCTGAAAGCCAAAATGTTATACTTTTAACTAAGCAGCTTAACCCTACTTGGTACTTCTGTTGTGGTTAATGTTGTTTCAAAGGTTGGTCTCCCAGTGGAGTCTAATGTGAAACCAAGATAACCAGCAGGCCTACTGATCACCAGTGGAGTCTTTTCGTTTAGAAATAATGGAGTCGCCAGGTGGAGGGTTTTTGGGTATGTCTAAGGGGTTACACTGTCCACCATAGTGCTCAGGCACTATCACCTTTCAGGAATCTCCTCAAAAACAGCAAACTCCAACCAGAGATTGACTAGGAGGGAATTTACCAGATATGTCACCTATAAAATAGGATGAGATCTGGAGGCTACCTGACCCTCTCCAGGCTCTGTCTAGGAGTATGATTGACACTCAACAATGGAGGTCGATTCAAGAAAGGAGTGACTTACTGTCAACCTAACCAGAGTCCTAATTTTCTGAGTCTTTAAAAATATTCAAGGTGAGATGCACTCATAGTTCCCCAGTGGAGTCGCCATTATGTTGGGGTTCCCATGTTTTTTCCAAGTTGACAAGACCAAAAGATGAGACAACATAGAACCACTTCAGACCTTAGGATCTAGCCCTCCTAGGTCCAGAGAGGGATCTCTCTATATGAGTCAAAGTGTATGTCTTTGAGGCTCTAAGTTATGATTTTAGGCTAGTTATAGGCACCAGGTTTGTTTGTTTGATTGTTTATGTTTGGTTGTTGGGAATCAGGAAAGAAGGGTCTAGTATAAGACAAGGATGAGCAAAGAGGAAATTTAGGCAAAGGCCATTGGGCAATGGAGTCAAGAAAGGGTTTACTTGTGTTCAATGTGCAAGCTTTCAGTTGGGCTAGTTATCTAGAGCATTTGGATCTTAAAAGATGGTTGATGGAATGGAACATTAAGGACTGAAAATGAGTGAGGGGGAACCAGCCAATCCTGTCTATAGATCAGGTCAGAGGTCATTTAACTCCAGACCTGCTTGGACAAAATTAGAGGCAGGACAAGGGGTCTTAGAAAGGTTTAATTAAGATGGAAAGATCCTAGTGAGGCAGAGACAGGGTTCTAGACCTCCCAGTGTTCTCAGCTCATCCAACTAAATCCTAATAAGAACATCTAAACATAGATTTCACTAATTCATACATCAGAGAGCAGGCAATAACATCCACTACACTGGTTGAATCAATTGAAATCAATATTCAGATACACATATAAGCAGAAAACATAAAAGGCTGGGAGAGCAGCAACATAAGGTACCTATCGAGGGTAAATCTTATGCCAAACTTCTGTTGCGAGCCTGTAGAAATGGAATGAAATGGAATCAAGCACAGAGATAAGAAAACAACACCATCTGCTTTAGATCAGGATCCAAAGAAATGTGCTTTTCATATTAAAACAACACCAATCAGGTACATCATTGCCCACAGCTTGAACATTCAGTCTGAATACATCAAATCTCAGCCTATCTTACAATTTTACACAGAGAACTTGTCTCAAGAGGAAAATGCTTGCATTTTTCTGATGTCTCACCAACAACCCTTACAATAATTTCCTTCTATGTTTTATAGTAGAGGATGAACAGAAGATCGACTGAGGAGGTAGGTGAACACTAATGTAACATTAAACACCTGAAAGAAAAAGGGCCGAGGCCCAATCCGCTTGAATGTTGAGTATTTAATCTCTGTCACCCCCTTTTTGAAAGAATGATCTTCTCCGGATATGATTTTGACGTCTTCGTCTGCGGTGTTGTACTTGTGGTGAATAAACAAAAGGAAAATGAACACTGGGAAGTCTGCTACATAAATGTTCTAATTGCTTTGAACTGTTGTCAGGGTGGAAATTCCTTCAGGGACATTGTGCATAATGAAAGTTGTATGGGCGCCCTGTACTTGACGAAGAAAAACATTCTGCTAATGAATAAACCCTGATATTACCTTTTACTGTGCATAGGACCTTTTGATTGATCCTCGGGGTCTTCAATCTGATGCGTTGCCTCTTAAACCGCTGATTCAAGGCTTAATATCTTCATTAACGTGCCTTAATCTCCTTTGCGTTGTACTTGGAAAACCTTGCCGCTCCATTTTTGCTTCTGACAGGTTAGCTCAGGTTTTAATGGCGCCAGGAGATTTTCAAAGTTGGATTCTGCCCTTCTTTAATGCAAGTCCTGTCTTCAACTTCCCGGGTCATTCTTTTTATAAATCCTGCCTATGTAAATGATCTTCTCTGATTCCTCTATCCTTGTAGCAGAGATGTGCATTATGGCGGTCATTCCCTGTCGAAAATCCTACAAAACAATGAAACTTGTGAAGAGAAACCATGGACGGGGACATGGATGCGGTGTGGATGCAGAAGACAGCCATGCAAACGCTGAACTGGGGGAGAAATCATGAAGAAAGGTGAAAAATCATTCTGGAGGAGGTTTGGTGGTCTACGGAGTGAATTTGATTGAGAAAACATTAAAAAACATGAATATGGACGAATATATGCAACAACGTGAATGGGGGTACGATGGACACACGTGGCAGGAGTGACGTGGAGGGTGGACCCAGGGGTGGTCAACGGAAGGCAAACAGATCTGGACCGTCGATTATGGTGGAGATCGACGGCGAGGGTGACAAACGGTGGGCCAGCGGGCACGGTGGAGATAGATTAACGGGTGAGCCGCTCAAACGAATGATTACCGTTGGATGGGGCACTTAATATCTAACGGTTGCCGTGAATTTTGCTGCGAGGTTTGGATCGAACGATAACGCGCAAGGGATGGGCGGTTTTGCTGTCGTACAAAGGACATGTGGTGGTAGCTGTATGGAATCGTTGGCCCATGGAGAAAAACCACCCTCCGCCCAAAGGCGGTGCGGAATAAACAGGCGGTTTTGGAACAATGCACGAGCGGGGTCCACCGGGCGGATAGAACGCAGACCGTCAGATCAACATGTAAAGGGACGGCGATGGTGGCATCAAAGGTTTGAATGGAAAAAACACAAAGGGTAGCAGGTTAAACGACAATCGTCCGATCTGCCCGGATCTGCGGTCAAGGGTGCGCCCGTTACGGACCTAAGACAAGCGCCTTTCGATCCTGGGTTTCGGTCATAGCGTCGGGTTGTGTGGAAGGTAAAGGAGCGCGGGCTAGGGCCAGAGGGGCTAGGACCCAAATTCATGAAATACATCATTTTAACTCCTTTTAATGCACTTTTAGGCCCGAGGAGGGCAACGATAGGGAGATGGAGGGAGAATCTGGGGAAATCAAGGATAATGGTGGGATTTAAGGGGGATTTTGGAGGGGTGTAGGGGGTTAATAGGGGAAATAGAAAGGAACAAAGGCATTGTGACAGTAAAGGGAAAAAAGGGCAAAAAGGGACATTTTTCAGGGGTACAAGGAGTAAATGCAGACCTTAGGGAAAAGAACCAGCAGAGGGGACTTATATAAGGCACAGCACAAAGAGACTTCAAGGAGGATGGCTTTTCAGGGGGAGAGGCATTCCTTGAAGGCTCCACAATAATCTAGCCCCCATCTTACTTGTCAAGAATTTCATAGGGGGGCTAACAACACTAACAACAATAAGGGACCATACTAGTCATATAGGGACCTAACACTTAGATTTCATTTTAAAAGTTGTCTTGAAGTCATCATTTGCTTAAAGTGTGGTTTCTAGAATTCAAGGTTAGCCATGTCTATTAAATACCTTTTTATGTTCAAGTTATGTTTTTAAGTTCCCTTTGTTGAGAATTAAAACTCTCTTTCAAAATATTTAATGTCCATCTCATTCACAAAACTAAAGGATCCTGTGGCCAAGTTAGATTTGCCCTTTGACATCGCATATCCATTGATGAGCTTGTTATTTACTTCTTCTTGACTCCATTGCCCAATGAATATGACACTTCTCCTTTCTGTTTATACTACCTAGACCTTTCATGTTCTGCTGTACTAATTCAACCAAACAAACAAACAAAACAAACACTTGCACTTAATAACTAGTCTAAAATCAACACTTAAAAGAAAACAAGACATACCTTTGCAAACAATTTGAGAGATCCCTCTCTGAGAACAGGAGGACTAGATCATGGAACTCTAAAGATTGGTTCGGATGTTGCCTTGTCTTTTGGTTAGCCAATCTATCAAAACACAGGACACCAACATAATGGCGATCACGGTGGGACATATTGAATCTATGATAGCTTAGAAAACTATTATAAACTCTTTAGTCCTACAAACCTCTAAGAAAATCAGTTAGTAAGCCATAGAGTAGACTCTGTTTGTTTGAGAACCTTAGTTAAGTGTTAAGATCAGACATAGGACACTCTCATAACCATGGAAATATAGAAAATCCAAAAATATTTCAGATTGGCTCCATAATAAACATGGTGGTGGAACCATAAAACATTTTACCTTCACAAAAAGCTAAAAAGTTTCCACTTGGTGACTCCATTGGCCCCAGTAGGCTTATTACCCATCTAGATCTCCAAGTTTCCTTAAGATTGTGTTAACCAACCTTGAGGAAGTCTAGAAGCCTAGTCCCATACTAGATAAGACATTGTGAGAGGCAAAACTTTCAAAACAATCCCTAAAAAACTTTAGCCTCTCTCATTTTTGAAAAATAGTCTGGCTTCACATAGGATCAACACTAGATTTCATCCAGACCCTAATCCTCCTATAATATTTGACAATCCAGAGAATATTTTGTGGCAGACTTCTAAGTTTGGAAAATCAGCTGCTGATAGGAACATCCCAAGAACAAAATCTGTCCCTGAAAACCTTGTTGTCTTGGAGGATTTACACTTTTACTTACATCATACAAAGAACATATTTAGAACTAGGTCCCAAAGTGATTTAAACCAAGCTAACCTTGAAACTGTAGATTTGCATCAGAACTTTAGTAGAGAAGCCTCACCTTCTACTCCTCCTGATTCCCAGCTTCTTCACCACTTTAGCCTCTTTCATAACAAATCTGCTCAAAACCAGTTTGTTGGCCCGAGTGTTTCTTCCACTCCAATCCATGCCACCACTGTTCAAACCACTCCATTTCAGCCCACTTTCCCTTTTGTAAATCCACCTCTTTTAAATCCCCCATTATTCCCAATCATGGCAGCATGGTATGCCCCACTAGTGTTAGCACAGCCTATGGTTCCCTTACCAAATGACTATCAGTATAAAATTCCCCATTTCACTGGAAAAGAACCCACCACAACTAAAAAACATGTAGATAGGATGGAATATGCTTTTGATTATATGGAAATAGAAGATGAGAATATTTTCTCAAAGTTTAGGAGGAGAAGTAAAGAATTGGTTTAAAGGCTTAACTCCTAATAGCATCAATGACCTTCCCTCTTTACATCAAGCATTTATGAACAAATGGGAAATCAAAAGCAACCCTCTCCAAATATTAGCAGAGTATAGCAGTCTTAAAAGAAATCAGGGAGAAAGTGTTCATGGTTACTCCACCAGGTTTAACAGTATCTACAATGATCTTCCACATCACATGAAACCTCCCCAAGGCATGGCCTTAGTAAGATATCCTGAGGGTTTCAATGCTGATATGGCCTATCAAATAAGGGAGAGAGATTATTTAACTCTAGAAGACATGCAGAAGGGAGTTGTGAGTGTAGAAGCAAACTTAATTGAGAAAAGAGCTAGGTTAAGATCGGAGAAGAGGGTAACTTATAAAGATGATATTGCACCCTCAACCTCATCTTCTATACCAAAATTGACAACCTAGTGAAGGTAATGGAGAGGATGCTTGAAAAGATAAATTTGAATGAGAGAGTGCCTCCAAGAGAAAACCAAAATAGAAATAGAAACCAAAATCTTAGAAGAGACCCTAATCAAGATAGGCAAATAGATAATGATCAACAAGTTAGGCCTCCCTTTCAACAAAACTATGTTGATCAAGAAGAAGAAAGGGAAGTTGAAAGGTTGGAAGAAGATCATGTAAACTTGATAGGATCTGACAGTGAGACATATGTTTTTCTCACTGAAGAAGAACAAGGATTCTTCTCTTCAGAACAAAATGAATACAATTATGAGGATTCTGAAGATTATAGATTGGGGTTTCAAAACGCAATCATAGAGGTACATAAACAATATGATCTAAGAAGCAAAGGGAACCTAGATAATTCAAAAGACAAAAACACTAGCACTGCTGTTAGGAAAAATACAGAAAATCAGCCTAAGAAAACAACAGAGAAACCCAACATTTTGGCTAAGAAAAAAAATTTAAACAAAGAGAAAATCACCCAACCAAATGTTGAAAAAAGCAGCCCTAGCACTTCAGCTAGTGGCCCTAACAAAATTGTCCCAAATAGCAGTCTAAACAAAGTTCAACAAATCAGAATTGCTGAAAGGAATTCAATTGAAAAAACAAATGTAAATATGAAAAAATCAATAGTTCCTTTCAGCCTTGAGGGAGAGATTGCAAAGATAAAAGTTACCATACCTCTAGCTGAACTAGTGACCCAAGAAGTGTACAAAAACCAAGTTTTCAAAGCTTTGAACTTAGGTAGTGAAACTGATACATTAAACTTGACAGATGACAAACTTGAGTTGTTGTTTGGTCTAGAAGTTGAAGCAAAATACCAAGAAGAAGTTATCCCTCCCTTCTATATTAGTTTGAATATACATGATAGGATATTACACAGTGCCATGTTAGACTTTGGAGCTTCACATAATCTTATGCCCAAAGTAGTAATGGAAAGCGTAGGCTTAGAAATTACTAAACCATACAAAGATTTGTATTCCTTTGATTCAAGCAGAGTCAAATGTTTGGGTTTAATCAAAGATTTATGTGCTAAATTATCTCAAATCCCTGCTAAGAGTCTAGTGATGGACATTGTTGTGGCTGACATTCTCCCAAGATATGGCATGCTTTTATCAAGATCATGGGGAGCCAAACTTCAGGGAAGCCTTCAAAAGTACATGTCCTATGCCACCATCCCAGTGTTTAACCAAACTAGAAGATTATACGGAGAATCCCACATGAAATACATGGTGAACAACATAGATAAACCAAACAACTCTCCAATCTATTCCATTCATTCAAGCTTAGATTCCTTTGTCTTGTACAATGAAGACCAAATCACTCAACAAGAAAAGGAAAAAAAAGAGGAAATCAGTCTACCAGAATAATCAGAACTTCCCTCAAATCAGATACAAAAATTTGGCAATCAACAGCAACAAGAAAATGAAAATGAGGCAGATATACTTCGGACAATAAAATTTGATGGATCTTGTAATAAAAAAAGTGCAGGGGTAGGTGTATGGATTCAAAATACAAATCAGAGTTATTCATATAAACTAGATTTTCCATGCACAAATAACATCGTTGAATATGAAGCACTTCTCCTTGGCTTACAGTTGCTTAAACAATTATAAGCCCAGAAAATATCAATCCTAGGAGATTCTAAACTTATCATAAGACAAATCAAAGGATAATATTCAGCTAAAAACCCAAGACTTAGAGAATATCGAAATGTCGCTCTTGATTTATTAAAGAACTTTGAAAAATATGAACTCATTTTCATTCCAAGAGCACAAAATCATCTAGCAAATGAACTTGCCTTCAATGCCAGCAATTGCCAAATACCTCAGATAAATGAACAGCTTAGTGTAAAATTAAAACACAGGCCCACAGTGCCTGACAATGTGGATCGCTGGCAAGTGTTTGACACTGAAAAACACATATATGATTTCCTAAAATCAGAAAATGATTTTGCCATACCAGCACTAGAAACCAGCCATGAAGAAAACTATTTGGATAATGAACAAATCCCAGGAACCGAAATGACATATTCTGCTGATATAAATCACTGTGAGAATATTTTTGAATCAGAATTAATTGACAACGCAGACCAGAAAGACTTGGAAGTGTTACAATGCAAGAATGATATAATTCCAAGAGGTCTCACACCTTTAGAACACCTTTTTGACTTCAATAATGTAGCCAAAGAACCAAGAATGGAGCCTGTGGAAACAGATGTAGAAGAACATAACATAGGCATCCCAACAGAACCCAAGATGATCAAACTATCCAGCACTCTCTAAGCTCACACAAAATTGCAATACATAGAGCTGTTCAAAGAATTTAGAGATGTGTTTGCTTGGGGGTACAAATATCTGAAATCTTATGACACTAGCATCATCGATCACAAGATTCCTCTAAAGGAAAATCATAAGCCTTTCAATGAAATGGAGGGATAAACCTATTTGTTTCTTTGGTTAAGACATAAATTAGAAAAATTCAGTCTTTGGGATTATAGGCCTTTCTATGTCAGAATGGGTGTCAGCCTTTTATGTTACCAGCAGGCATGGGGAAATGGGAGATATGTGTTAAACAGAAAATCATCCCGACCTCTAGAACAACTACCTGCAAGATGGGTCACTTTCTCTTCCTGAGATGAGTTTGAACAATAATATCCATATTGAGTGGGTTCTTGGATACAGCTCAGGGTCATTGGTGCTCCCAGTAGTGATCAACTTCTGGCTGCTTTTACTGCATGGGAAGCTGCCCACATTGTATCCATTCCATTGGGTTTCTAATGAATCAGGGGACATTACCTTCAAAGACATGGACATAGCCTTCTCAGAAGATATTGGCTATTTTATAATCATTACAGCAGTAGTATGCTTTGTTTTCTCAAGAAAACAGTGAGAACATTCCCAGTCAAAGCCTTTTAAATGAGGTGTATTAAAAGCAAAATTCTTTTGAGAAGAACTGTGATTGATGGAGAGCAGCAGCGCTAGGTCTTGCAGGTTTTGCAGGTTTGAGCTTTTTGGCAGCGCGGCGGCGGTTCCTCCTGGGCGTGCTCTGGAAGGGTCCGGTTCTCTAGATTCCATGGCTTTCGTCTCCATGGATGGGCTGCCTCTGTTCTCTGGACTTGCTTTGGATTGGGGCGGAGCTTGGGAACCGGTGGTGTCGGCGCCCTCCACCAGAGATCCCCAACCTTCCATTGCCGGCCTTGGGCAAGATTCTTGGACTGTTCTTGCTTCCGCGCACCCGCATCTGGTAACCTTTGTCTTTTTTTATGCTATTTCTGCACCAATCGCTTGTTTGCTGCCCCTGGACGGCAGGATTATTGAGAGGGCAGATAACCCCTGCAGACTTGTGGCCTGCTGGGCTGTGGTTACTCCGAGTAATCTTTCACTGTTAACTAGCTGTGGATTACTGGGCGACAAGAGGCCATGTACCCTGCATATCTGCATGCGTTCTCCTCTACTTCCAACTCACTTATGGGGCTATGATGCTGAGAGCCGTCATAGAGGTAGAGATTTGACTGGTTTTAGCGCAGGAAAATGGAATTTTTTGGCTCCTCGCCCAGCTAAGAAGCCAGCCACAACTTACACTTCTCTGAAGGCTCTCTTTCCGCTTTGGACATCGCTGATCCTCTGTCCTGCATCTTCTGCACCGCTCAGGTCCTGCTTTGCAGATCTGACATGTCAGAAGCTTCTTGCAGGAAAAAAAAGAAGGCGGCTACAGAGTCTTAAAGATTGCAGAAATCGTGTATTCAGGCAGGAAAAGTCCGACTGGATCTTCATTCACCCTGCTTCCCAGTCCTCTGTATCAGTACTGCTTCTGCCCAACATTGACAGTTTCTTTTTGCAGGGGAAAGTTCCTCCCCATCACAGCCTTGGAAATCTTGCTCTTGGTAGCACTAGCAATCCTGACTCTGTGTCAAGGAACCTCTTTGAATCTTTTCAGATTCAAATCTCCCAACCAACAGGTAACACCATCCTGCTTTGGGTCCGTTCCACCGATTTGGTGCTGGATCTCAAGCTGGTTCTTGAACGGCGGATTGGGATCCCTTCTGGCCTTCAGCGACTTCTCTTTCAAGGAAAGCAACTTGAAGATCTTCTACCCTTCTCTTCTTACAGCATTAACAGGAACAACTCTTTGGTGTTAACCTTTCGTTTGAGAGGGGGTGCTGCGGGACAGTCGTCCTCAGCTCCTCCCTGCTCTTACAAAGATGCAGTACATTCCGAGATCCCCAAACCCTCGGAAGCCCTTAAATCCAAGCCTTTTTTGGTTAACAAATCTGAGGAAGTTCCCTCTATCGAAATTTCCCATGCTGATCCTGTAAATCATCTTCAAGAATATGCAGAAAGAGCCATCATTTGCAGATTCAACGGACTGTGGCCGCGATCTCAGGACCTTTATGATTGGGTTCATGCAAACTGGACACATCATTGTAAGGTCAGTTTCTGTTCAAAAGGATACTTTATAGTTCTCTTTGATGAAAGCAAGCATTATGAAAAGGCTTTAGAAGAAGGCCCTTGGTTCATAGGAACTGCAGGGCTCTTCTTAACGCCTTGGTTTCCAGATTTTGATCCGGCAACCGCAGTCATCACTAGAACACCTGTATGGATCAGACTTCCAAACCTGCCTATCCACTTATGGCATGTTGCAGTCTATAAAGCTATAGGAAACACCTTGGGCAGTTTTATTACGGGAGATTACAGGAGGGAAAGAGTAGGTCTCTACACATATGCCAGAGTATGCGTGGAGGTGGACTTAAGCAAGGGACTTCCAGACCAAATCATTCTCAAAATAAACGACTTGGTCTGGACCCAGACATTGGACTACGAAAATACAGCGTTCCGCTGTCGCCACTGCCACCAAACAGGGCATCTGCAGTCTACCTGCCCTTCTATTCCGGCAAAAAAGAAAAAGGAGAACCTCTCCAAGCACAAATCCAAACGTTGGGCTCCTTGCTCTCCTCCTCCTGCCGTGGATTCTGAATCCTCTTGCTCTGAAGATGATGCCAGTGATGCAGATTTGGATCATACCCCTCCCGCTGGGGTTCCTTCCAATGATGGTCTGGCTCACTCCTCAGACATTGCCATGGCCCAGAAACGTGCTCATTTGACCTCCTCCTCTGACTCAGAAAAGGAGGGGCCCCCCTCGGGGATCCCCAATCTTCAAGTTATTGTTGCTCATTCGCCCCTGGATGGATGGGTCAAAGTTAAAAACAGGAAAGGGAAAAAGCTTCGTGTTGAGACCTCTACCCATTCCGGGTAGAGATCAGTTTTTTAGCTTTCCAGTCCATGGTTGTAGTACTTTGCTATTTTCTCTCCTCCGGAACCGAGGTTGATAGTCCTATCATTGCCGGTTGCCGGTTTTTTGTCCCTCTTGATTGTATCACCATCTTGTAACATATTTTTGCTTAATAGAATTAGTCCAACTTCAGAAGAAAAAAAAAAAAGAACATTTGATCCACTTAAGAAAATTTTTTGAGAAATGTAGGAGATTTGGCTTATCTTTGAACCCAAAAAAGACACTCTTTGGTCTCCAAGAAGGTAAACTTCTTGGTCACATAATTTTAGAAGAGGGAATCAAAGTAGACCCTAAAATGATTAATGGCATATTGAAAATTAGCCATCCAAGAAGCCTCAAAGAATTACAATCTTTCATTGGAAAGATTAATTTTTTGAGGAGATTTATCCCCAACCTTGCTGAGATATTAAGGAACATTACAAACATGCTTAAGAAAGAGGTAGGTGTGAAATGGACTACACAAGCTAAACAATCATTTGAACTGGTTAAACAAGCTCTCACTCAAACTCCAGTCTTGATTAGTCCAGATTTCACCAAAGACTTTTATATCTTTTCTTTTGCATCTGAACATACAATAGCTGTAGTATTACTTCAAAAGAATGAATTGGGGCAAGAAAAACCAATATCCTTTTTTAGTAGGGCCTTAAGAGATGCTCCTCTCAAATATAATATCATGGAGAAGCAAGCCTTAGCATTAGTGAAAGCATTAAAGGACTTTAGGGTCTACATTTTACACTCTCACATAATTGATTTTGTTCCACATACTATTGTCAAAGATATTCTAAGTCAAGACCCTAATGTTAAAAGGGGAAAATGGATTGCTACTATTCTTGAATATGACTTAGAAATCAGGGCCACCAAACTGATTAAAGGGCAGGGATTAGCAAAACTCATGGTTGAGTCAAACTTCCAAGCACTAGATATGAACATGGTGGATGTGTTGGAAGAAATAGAATAATTCACTGCTCCTTTCATTAAAGAAACATTTCTAAATTCTCCTTGGAACGCTGACATCATTTATGTACTTTTATATTTGAATGCCCCCCCTTCTTTGTCCAAAACTAAAGCTAGATTTTTGAAACAGAAAACTTTAAATTATTTCATATTAGATGGGGTATTATATTGGAAAAATGTTGTTGGAATTTTGCTTAAATGTTTACTTGAGGATGATGCAGAAAAAATCATGCATGAGCTGCATGAAGGAGAATGTGGAGGACACCTCTACTGGAAGACCACAACAAATAAAGTCCTCAGTTCTAGTCACTATTGGCCCACCCTTTTCCCAGACACTCAAAATTTAGTCATGTCTTGCCATAAGTGTCAAATTTTTTATGGCAAAAGAAAGCTCCTTCCCTTACCATTACATCCCATCAGTGTTGAGGCACCCTTTCAACAATGGGGCTTGGACTTCATTGGGGAAATTCACCCATGTTCATCAGCCTAGCATAAGTGGATCCTCACTGCCACTGACTACTTTACCAAGTGGATAGAAGCTATACCCTCTAGGAATGCTACTGACTCAGTCATTATCAAGTTCCTTGAAACAAATATCCTATCTAGATTTGGTTGTCCTAGAAAAATCATAACAGATAATGTTGTTGCCTTCAAGTCTAAAAGAATGGTTGATTTCTGTTACAAATACCACATTACCTTGGGCCACTCTACTGCCTATTATCTCCAAGGAAATGGATTAGATGAATCCTCCAATAAGAGCCTTATCAACATCATCAAAAATTTGTTGGAGAAGAATCAGAAATCATGGCACAGTAAGCTGGTTCATGCCTTATGGGCTAATAGATTAACTACAAAGAAGTCAATAAATATGTCCCCCTATCAGTTGGTCTATGGCATGGATGTAGTCTTCCCAACATCATTAGGAGTTCCATTCATGAAACTCCTCCCAGAAGTGAAAACTGAAAAGAATGATATGCAGAGAAGAATCAACCAAACAATTCATTTATAGCAGTCTAGAGAAGAACTCTATGAAAGAACAAAACTAGTCCAAGAAAATATCAACAAACTATTTGATCAAATGACTAAGGCAAATAATTTCGAAGTTGGAAATATAGTTCTTAAATGGGATTCAAGAAGGGAAGAAAAGGGGAAACATGGCAATTTTAAGAACCTGTGGAAAGAACCTTTTATTATTCATGCTGAGAGGAGTCGCAATGCCTTCTTCCTGAAGGAATTGAATGGAGAAGATCTATATGGAGGTCCTGTCAATGGCAGGATGCTCAAGCATTAATTCTGTCAAGAGACATGTGTTTCAAAGCTTTTTTACTTTTCATTGTAAATATCATTGTTTGATCATTGCATTCAAAGTTATAAAAATAAAAATACAAAAACAATAGAAAAATAAAAGAGGGCAGATAAAAGCAAGAAAGGTACAGCCCCATACCAAAATAGAGAGACAAAATTAAAAAGTGTGCAAGCTCAAATGCCACTCCTAAAAACACACTTCTAGTTAGTCATACAGCCTAATCATGACTAATTAGCTTTTCAATTTACTACTGATAGGTTAGTGATTAGATCAGCCAAACAATACAATCTTGGCTTATTAGTAGAAATAGATTAGGATAGAAAAACAGAGGTTCAAAAAAGCTCAAAACTTGAACCAGGAAAGAAATATAAAACAGCTCAAACAAAACTAAAATCAGAGCTGAAGAAATAGTGAAGGAAGTTTTAATATTCATATCTTAAGCCTTCAAAAATTTTGTTTTACTTTTCTACAAATAAAATCTATGTGCAGCTTATTTTTATGCCATAGATCACAGCAAGTCAGACTGCTTAATAATGGCTTGGCTGCTTTTGAAATTTCTGTTTTAGAATTTAGAGAATAAAAGTCTATCAGACAGTCTAATCCTGATAGATAGTAGTTTTGGTTTTCAAGTTTCTGTGGTTATTGTTTCTTGGTCACACAACCACTACACCAACTGTTTAAACTGAGTTCATGGAGAAATAAGAGTAGAAATACATTAGTTTCCTGTTATCAAAAGAATAAAATGTTGATGAAGAGATTTTGCTAGTCCAAACGCACTCTGAAAGAAGAGAAAATGTTAGAATCTTTAGGAGTGGGTAGGTAGAGATGTTGTTTTGATACAATTCCATTGTTTCAGATTGCTGAAAATATCATCAAATCAAAAGAAGATCAGCAAAAGAAAAGAAATTTGCAGCCTAATGGATAAGGCACTGGTTTGCTGAAAAGCCAGAGATCAATAGCTAAAGATTCTTGACATCTTCAAGAAGATGCCATCCCCATTTGGAGCCACTGTTAGCCACCTATAAAATTTTCCATATCAAATGGTGGCTAAATCTATTTTAGCCTTTAAGAAACAATTCATGTTCAAATTGTTAGTTCTTAAAGTCTTATGAAGATCTTTACCCTTTGAGTTAATCTTCACTGTTGTTTCCCTCATTATCCTAAAGAACCTGTTGTTTGCCAAGAGAAAGACTGCTTAAAACCCCATTTTTCCTCATTTTCACTCCTCCTTTACTCATAAATAAACCCCATTTTCATTCTCATTTCCTTCATAAAAATCCTCTATAAACCTTCATTTTTACCTTCAAAATCATCAAACTCCCCTTTAAAACCTTATATCTCCCTTTTATTTGGTTTTAAAGCCCTCCCTTTAGCCTATCGAAACCCTCAGTTTGGCTTAAAAACCCTGTTTTTTGGCCTAAAATCACCCTTTTAACACTTTATAGGTCTTAAGCCCCCGAGGGCTTATTTCCTTTAGACTTCCACCTCATATGACCTTAAGCCCCGCAATCGGGCGCTAAAAGGTCTTAGAAACACTGTCATAACCTCACTTCCCTTTGTTTTTTCATTCCTGGCGTATAATTTTTTAAACGAATGTGGACTGTTGATCTCTGTAGATCAACGGCCATCAGGCCCTATTCTTTGGCCCATCCATTCGGCCTTACCTTTTTCTCCATCCATATACCCGCTCCTCCTTGCAAATCTAACCATCCATTCATAAGATCAGATGATCGGGATTAAATCCGATGACCCTTTTCACCCATCCTCTCCACAACAAAAACCACATGTCATCGTAGGCCCCACTCATTTTTCTGCCCATGCATCTTGCCCTCCATCGCGTGCGATCTGCACCGTTGGATCTGCTACCCCTCATCCGACGACTTAAACTCAATATTGCATAATTTTTGCGCCCAAGGTTTAACACCAAAAAATTACGTGAAATGGGCGATATTGGGAGTGACACACGTCAACTAATGTGTGGAATCACATTTTTTTTTGGAATACTACCTACCCCCCCAGAGCCCGCATGAAAACCATTAATGGTTTTCCACCAAACCGCTGTCCTCCGCAATTTTATTTTTTCCTTAAATCTCAACCGTCGATCTCTGAGATCGGATGGTCCTAACTTAATTTCGCCCTCGTGCATTTGCCATCCATCTATTTTCCCAAGCAACCCCACCGATTAATCTCAACTGTTGACTATTCTAATCCAACGGTTCCGATTTGCTCTCGTGCCCAAACCTCCAAAGCAGCTGTTAAACCTATTTTCGCAGGATTTTCATAATTTTTGTTTGTTTTTTGCAGGTTATATGGGTTTTTCCCATAGTTTTAAAAATAATGCGAAGGTCAGGGATGACGATCCACGGACCATTATTCAAAACAAAGGAAATCTACATGGTTCAAATTATGTTTTTACACATGCCTCATGAGCATTGGTGATATCATGAAACCCTCTGCGCACCTGCAAACATGCAAACACAGTCAGAATCCATTAATTGAAGAGTATCAGCGTTAAAAACATAGGATGAAAGCATAAAATGAAGAATTAAAGAGTTTGATAAAAGTTTAAAGGGATTAAGGCACAGATTCAAGAATCAAAGGCCTAATCCACAGTCAAAAAGGATTAAAGACCCGAAGATGAAGATCAAGGCTAATTAAAGCCTAAAAACAGACCAAAAATATTAGTAAAAGGCCTCCACTCCCACATCAAAGGGGCTAATTGAATCCTTGGCTACCAAAATTGCTACTTGTAGCCTCTCTGCCTCAAAGGAATACCCAAATCAAATCTTAGTTAGAAAAATTAAGGCCAGGGCAGTCGAACAGTTATTACAAGAAAAACAAATATCTCGACTGTCAGCAGAAGTTATTATAAAGATAAAAATGCCTTAAAGTTAATATTTTCACCCACTAAGCTTAAAAAACAGAAAACAGAGTTAATGAAACAGAGTTGTAATTCAATGCTTTCCTGCCTTATGCCTTGCATGGTTTTCAAGGATAGGAGTTGCTTTTAACATAGCATTAATGACATTCAAGTCTCAGAACTCTTCCACCTCCTCATTTCTTCTATAAATACTTCTGAAGAAGATGAGAAGTTGGTTGGTTGGTCACTAGTTGTAACACTGAAACTCTCTAAAATAATACATAGCTTGTTTGAAGTTGAAGAAGAAATTGAAATCTTGGAAGATTGATGATGTTGTGACATGCTTGATATTGAGAAGGCTCTATCATTGGATCCTTGAGCTTGGTTGTTGGTGATGTATTCTGAACTGTTTGTTGTTTTTCCTGTTTTCATTTTGTTCCATAAATTCTTACTACAGTAGGATGAAAAGTTTAGGCTAAGAACTGACTCCTGGAAACACCTTAGACATGTTTTTCCTTCACTGTTTTATGTTTTCTTCTGCTGAGGCATTTTAGAGTCTTTAATCATTCTCTTGAACCCTTATGCTTGTTTATTTCTCAAATAGTTCAAATAGTTGGTTCCAGCATGATTTATGGTTTTTCCTGCTTGTCTGCTGCCACTTGAAAACTGTTTTAGAAGTCTCCCTTTGAAGTACCATTATTTATAGTTAGCCAAGGAGGTATGTTTCGATCATACCCTTTTTCCCTGCTTGAACAATTATTTTAAAGGTTTTTATAATTGTAATCATGGATGTTCTTAGGTGTTCCATCTTCTATGACTGCAATTATCAGTGAATCTTTTATGTTTTCTAAGTCCTTTGAAATAAAATCTTTGAGGAAATAGGATGTGCTCCCAAATCTTAGATTTCATTTTAAAAGTTGTGTTGAAGTCATCATTTTCTTAAAGTGTGGTTCGTAGAATTCATGATTAGCCCTGTCTATTAAATACCTCTTTATGTTCAAGTTATGTTTTCAAGTTCTCTTTGTTGAGAATTCAAACTCTCTTTCAAAATCATTAATGTCCATCTCATTCACAAAACTAAAGGATCCTGTGGCCAAGTTATATTTGCCCTTTGATATCCCATATCCATTGATGAGCTTGTTATTTACTTCTTCTTGACTCCATTTCCCAATGAATCTGACACTTCTCCTTTCTGTTTATACTGCCTAGACCTTTCATGTTATGTTGTACTCATTCAACCAAACAAACAAACAAAACAAACACTTGCACTTAATAACTAGTCTAAAATCAACACTTAAAAGCAAACAAGACATACCTTTGCAAACCATTTGAGAGATCCCTCTATGAGAATAGGAGGACTAGATCTTGGAACTCTAAATATTGGTTCTGATTTTGCCTTGTCTTTTGGTTAGCCAATCTATCAAAACACAGGACACCAACACTATAGAAATGAAATGACAAAGTTTTCCCTTGCCGAGTTTTCATGGAGCTCTTTTATCTGAGCATCCTTTTCCGTAATAACCATCTCTAGGTTCTCATGCTCATCAGTAGATTCTAATTCTATTAGGTCAAAACCATGTTCCTTCTCATCATGCATGGATGTCTCATATTGTGTTGATGGTGATCCTTGTTCTGCTGAAGTAGGTTTTTCCCCTTACTCAATTTGAGGAGCAAACACAAGCCTCCTACCTCTCTGATAGGTGTGAGTAACCTCAAGCCTAGGCCTCTTTGAAAATTCAACAAGTTTGATTGATGATACCACCTCCATAGGTTGTGCTAACATGGTATGTGATATGTTTTTCTACTAAGTTGGTGTAGTGGTTGTGTGCATTTGCAAGGCTACCTCAATGAAGGTATCCCATGTCATGTTCTTCTCTGACAACTGATGGAGAATTATGACCTTCACCAAGCTATGATGGAAGATACTAGGATAATTCTCTTTTTTCTTCACCTGCACCTTTTGAGACATCTTGATCACACTCCTATACAAGAAATTGCATAAATTGAGAGACTTCATTGTTGTGAAGTGCATGAACAGTCTAATGTGATATTGGTACAATCTGGAAAACCTGCCCTCACATGTGAAAATTTTCATTACAACCTTCATTAATGGTGCATACCTCTCCAACAAGTATCTGAATGGGAAAAAGTGTGTATGAGCCTCTTTGTACTGTGATTTTATGTAGGGTTTGTACTTCTCAAGGTCTAGGTTCATGCCTTTGAACCAATATTCACCATGATTTGGTATTCCTGTAGCAAGAGAGATAGCATCTACTGATATATGGAATCAATCCCTGTAATGGTGGCCTTTTCTCCCTTCAAATTGGTGGCAAACAAATCTGTAAGCTGCTCATGGAAACCTACCTCCTCCACTCTTTGACAAAACCCTAGGTGGTTGACATCTTCAAAGAATTTTCTAATGAATGGTGAGGAAGTGATTTCAATGCAATTTGAGGGCTCATACCTCAGTATCTTACTGTAATATTCCAAATTAGCCGAAGCTAATGGGAATATTCAATTTTGATTTGTCTTACTTTGATTTTCATGTTGATGAATAAAATGTGGAGGACATGTAAAACTCCTGAAAAGACTAAATAAATCAATGCCCATGTGAACAAGGATAAATCAAGGCCATGTAAATAAATCACTTGCAGGTGTGAAAGGGGTTTGAGCCATGAGACTGGGTCAACCTTGACCAAATCTACAACGCTATCTAGATTCAATGTACCTCATGAAGGGACAGCGCAGTTCTAGAAGGAGGCCCCTCATGTGAAAGGAGCTAACTCATCAAGGTGGTTTATGGTTTGCAAAGGCTTTCATCTTATAAAAGAAAGGGGAAGGCAGCAAGAGAAGGTTGTTGATTGATTATATTTCTAAGTATCTTGTCTGTTTAGACAAACACTATTCTCTGTTGTTTAGTGGAGAATTGTGCTGCTTAGCACTTGGAGTTCCTATGCAGGGATTTCACCTCTTCCTTTGAGGATTCTTGGAGGAGTTTTTGCTGGTTTGATCCACTATCAAGCTTTGGGCCAAGCTCTACTTCCAACTGCAGCGCAAATCTAGTGAGGGTTTGCTTGCTTTTGTAAGCTACAGCAAGTGGAATTCTATATCTAGTTTGTATTGGAGCCTCTTCTCATGGAGTGTGTCTTTTAACCTCTTGGAAGAGTGCATCCACTGTTTGAGCTTTAGATTTGTATCTTGTCATTAGGCCATCATTTTTATTCAAGCTACAGTGTAGTTTTCATTGAGGAACTGCATTATTTTCATTAGAGGTTCTACAGGGTGTTTTGATCCCATTTTGAATGAGAGATCTCTGGTGCTGGGCTTTGCCTTTCACTTTGGTGATCCATGGATTAGATTGTTGATCCATGTTCTGCTTAGATCTGATCTATTATAATGTAAATTTATCTTTAGAAATTTCTGAATCATTTTGCAGATATGCAACTTAAAACTCATATCTACTCTTTGTAATGCATGACTTGGTCAAAACCCCAAGGGGATCTTGTAAATAAGACCTTCTAGTTTCCAGATCTGAAATGGATCTGATGTTTCATCCACATAACTATCCTAGATCCGAGTTGTAATATTCAGCTACTGCAGCTCCTTAAAATAAAGCTGTCAAGCCATTTTGCAGTTTATATATGTGTTGTAGCCTCCCTTTCTGAAGATTTCTTGCTCTATTGTCTCCTGTATTCTACTGTATATTGAAAGAGCTTCATTCTAATTCTAATTTGCTATTGTATACTCATAATTTAATCATATTTGATTTTCTCCCATTCATACTTTCCAAGACTGCATTATTTCTGAAGCAGTTTGTTGTGCATAGCTACAACCCCTCTTGTAGGGTGTTTTTCAGCTAGACTAGGTGGTGGGAGATCTGTTTATCACACCTAGTTTGATTTTTTTTTGCTCCCCTTTTGGATCTAGACTCCAGATCTGCTAATCTAAGGGATCCAAGGGCTGTAAACTCATTTTTGTACATCAATCTCCCAAGAGTGCGTTATTGCAATAGGCTTGTTGTGCTATTCCAGATTTTGGATATTACAGTGGTATCAGAGCTTCTTTCTTGGCACAACTTGTGCATTCTTGGAGCCAATATTTCTTCAAAAGGAAGAGAGCCTCTCTCTGACAGAAAGAAAATTTATCATAGAAGAATACAAAATAAAAATTATTACACCGAAGACAAAGCAAGAAATGATGAAACCCCTTTGTATGGAAGAATAAGAGGAGTAGAGTTCTCTAGCATTATTTCTCAAGCTTTGCATGAGCTGAGAGGAGGAATCAGGGGAGTGAGGGATGAAAGACAAGCAGACCTCCTAAAATTTTTTGCACATGAAGAAAGCCCCACTACTTCATATGATGTGTGTGAGCATCCAACTACACAATCTATTCCACAACATGGTAGCATGCCTACTTTCTTGTCAAAGGAAGGAGGAAGAGGAGAAACACCAACGGAGGGATCTCTTGGTGAATATCTCCAAGAATATGAATCTCAATCAGAGAGATTCAAAGAGCATATCAGTTTTCCAGAGTTCTGTCAACTCAAATAATAAATATCCTGCAGCTACAGTAGGAGGAAAGGGTGCATGCAACACACTTTGGGTAGATTCTCTCTACCTACATTTGATGCATCACCTAAAGACTCAGCTAAGTCTTGGGTAAAGAAGCTTGACACATACTTTCAGCTGCATCAAGTATCAAAAGAAGAAGCCTTGAGAGTGGCAGTGTTGCATCTTCAATGGAAGGCTTATGCTTGGTGTTTGTTTGAATCTTCTTCCTTGAAAGGGAGTAACATCTCTTCTTATGAAAGATTCAATAGGAGACTAGTGGAAATATTTTATGAGAGACAGTTTGAGACTTCTTGTGGGGAGCATATCAAGCCCAAGAAATCTGAATCCTTGCATGAGTTGGAATATTCCATGGAGCCAACTCCAGTCCTAAACATTGTTGAAGGGGTTGAAGATTTGTTTCACTTTGTATCAAAAGGCCCCAATTCAGCAAGATCTATTTTCCCAAAGAGAAGACTTGATGATTCTTTCCTCACTAAGAGATAAAGACAAAGAATCTCTTGATGATGAAGCAGTATCCACTAATAGGGAGAAGGGAGAGAGAGACCAAAGAAGATCCTTCAGCGCTGTGCAAGCAGGAGGAAATCTATTTTCATTTGGAGGTGGAGATGAAGAAATGGCTTCCCTTAGAAGGATTCTTGCACCTTTGCAAGGAACCCCAGAGATTCTTCCATATGGAGGACATGAGCAGCATGTGTCTTTGCTAAAAGACAATGAGACAGAATAAAGGAGGGGTCACACAGCTGATCCACTATCTAAAAGTGGGGCAAGGGCTCCAATGAGAGGCACTCTTACACCATTAAGAGGGGTCTCTAAGTTTCATGGTACTTCCACACAGCAATCAGAGATTGATTTGCGTAGTGGAAGAAGTCATGATATGTTCCCATTTTTTGTTCGCATGGGGATGAGCCATGAGACATCATTATCCTGTGGTGTACCATCTGGGAGACCACCTGAATCATATTTGAAGGAATATGTTTCATACATTGATGCTCCTTTCATAGATCCAAGGGAGGAGGGAGCACTAGAAGACCATGCTACAACGTTGAGAATATGGGGGAGGTACAAAGGAAGGGAGAGAATTTTTCCTTTGACTCCACTATCTATCCTCACCTCTCAAATTGCATTGAGAATATATGCTGCAAGAAGAGAAGATGACACCACCATGAAGCATGGGAAGCAAGACCTGAATCAAAAGACCAACTTGTTTGAAGAACACTCTTCCCTGCTGGAAGAAAGATGGTGGTCTCACATGCATGCTTTGGCCAAAACATAGAGGCTTTGGATAGATGATAGCCTTCCATGGGAGACTAACTCCCAAGAGCTTCCTTCTTCTTTGAAGCATGAGCATGAGCAAGGAGGGTAGAAAGGAAGGAATAGCAACCTTCCATCTCATACCTTTGGCATGGGAGATGGCAAAGAGGAGAAGAATGGAAGGTTTGGCCTTCCAACATACACCTTGGACATGAAGGATGTCAAGGGGAAGAGCAACAAATGGTAGCCACTTCAGTTGGCACATTATCAGAGTTGTCATTGTTGAGCACACTAGATCCTTATTGGAAATCCCAACTGTTGGTGGAATATTCCAAGGATCTTCATACTTGCATGATTTTGGATGACTGGGTGCATGGAGTTATTCAATCCTTGATGGAGTCATCTATGATCATGGTAGAATATTCTTGTCTAGAGCCTCCAAGCTCAAGGGGAAGCTTCTACAGGGGGCTTATGAAGAGTTCCATCTTAGTCACACTTATTCTATGAAGCTCAATAATATCATATTGAGCAGCTATTATTGGGAGGGCTTTGAAAGGGAATTATATCATAATTATCAAATATTCATGGATTATGTGGACTTGGAGCAGCAATATGGCTCTAAGGGAGAATTAAATCATCCCTCTCTTCCTTCCCTTGAGCGAGAGAGTAGATCTATGCACCACTCCATTGAAAGGAGGAGAATTGTTGGTGGAGAGCATGCTCTTAATACATGTATTTTATCTTCTGACTTCATGCATTATTACACCATGTTTTTACAGGCCATGAATCCAAGAAGGAGTGTTATATCTTGTCAATCTCATGGAAAATATGGGGCCACAACAATTTCTGTACTTGGCCACTCTCTTGGTGAACAAAGGGAGATATTGTTCCATGATGGGTGCTTTCCTAAGGCACCAAACATATCTCACACATTCAGCTACAGTGAGATGGCATGGGCTGCAAGTAAGTGGTGGGAAAACCACTTACCACATCTTGATATGATGCAGGCAGGAGATGCCCTGCGTTGGTACCATATGTGGGATTATGACCCACCTCCTCATGCTCCAAATTTTGTTTATGTATTTGTAGTTTTTCTTCCATACATGGATGATGTGCTTGTCCTATTTTTGGAATTGTATGGAAGGAGGATAGGAGACATGTGGGTACCACATGGGATGGAGACTCTCTTTGTATGCTTTGCTACATGTCTCAAAGAGAATAGGGGTTCAGCCATGTTTGTTTTAGTGGCATTCTTGACACTTTGTGGGATGGGTTATGAACATCTCATAATGATCTTGGAAAGACAACTCATGGGAGGATGGATTGGTGAACCCTCAGCTTATGCAGAACGCTGGATCCTTGATGGTGTCAGCAATGGGGAAGGAGAGGTGTTGCAGCACTCACCCTATCAGTTGCTTGAGGACAAGCAACATTTTGGAGGGGAGGACTGTAATATTCCCAATTAGCCCAAGCTAATGGGAATATTCATTTTTCTTTGTATTACTTTGATTTTCATGTTGATGAATAAAATGTGAAGGAGGAAAAATAAAACTCCTAAAAAGACTGAATAAATCAATGCCCATGTGAACAAGGATAATTCAGGGCCATGTAAATAAATCACTTGTAGGTGTGAAAGGGGTTTGAGCCGTGAGACTGGGTCAACCTTGAAAAAATTTACAACGCTTTCTAGATTCAATGTACCTCATGAAGGGACAGTGCAGTTCTAAAAGGAGGCCCCTCATGTGAAAGGAGCTAACTCATCAAGGTGGTTTAGGGTTTGCAAAGGCTTTCATATTATAAAAGGAAGGCGAAGGTAGCAATATAAGGTTGTTCATTGATTATATTTCCGAGTATCTTTTCTATTCAAACAAATACTATTCTATGTTGTTTAGTGGAGAATTGTGTTGCTTAGCACTTGGAGTTCCTATGCAATGATTTCACCTCTTCCTTTGAGGATTCTTGGAGGAGTTTTTGCTAATTTGATCCACTATCAGGCTTTGGTCCAAGATCTACTTCCAACTGCAGTGCAGATCCAGTGAGGGTTTGCTTGCTTTTGTAAGCTGCAGCAAGTGGAATTCTAGATCTGCTTAGATCTAGCTTGTATTTGAGCCTCTTCTCATGGAGTGTGTCTTTTAACCTCCTTGAAGAGTGCATCCACTGTTTGAGCTTCAAATTTGTATCTTGGAATCAGGCCATCATTTTTATTCAAGCTACAGCGCATTTTTCATTGAGGAATTGTGTTATTTTCATTAGAGGTTCTGCAGGGTGTTTTGATCCCATTTTGGATGAGAGATCTCCAGTGCTGGGCTTTGCCTTTCACTTTGGTGATCCATGGACTAGATTGTTGATCCATGTTCTGTTTAGATCTTATATATTGTAATGTAAATTTATCTTCAGAAATTTCTGAAGCATTTTGCAGATCTGCAACTTAAAACTCAGATCTACTCTTTCTAATGCATGATTTTGTCAAAACCCCAAGGGGATCTTGTAAATAAGACTTTCTAGTTTCCAAATCTGAAATGGATCTGAAGTTTCATCCACATATTTGTCCTAGATATGAGTTGTAATATTTAGCTGCTGCAGCTCCTTAAAATAATGTTGTCAAGCCATTTTGCAGTTTATATGTGTTGTAGCCTCCTTTTCTGAAGATTTCTTGCTCTATTGTGCCCTGTATTCTACTGTATATTGAAAGAGCTTCATTGTAATTCTGATTTGCTGATGTATACTCATAATTTAATCATATTTGATGGCCTCCTGCTCATATTGTCCAAGACTGCGTTATTTCTGAAGCATTTTGTTGTGCATAGCTACAGCCCCTCTTGTAGGGTGTTTTTCAGGTAAACTAGGTGGTGGGAGATCTGTTTACCACACCTAGTTTGATTTTTTTTTTCTCCCCTTTTGGATCTAGACTCCAGATCTGCTGATCTAAGGGATTCAAGGGTTGTAAACTCATTTCTGTACATCAATCTCCCAGGAGTGCATTATTTCAGCAGGCTTGCTGTGCTATTCCAGATTTTGGATATAACACTTACCTCCTTTGTGGTTTTTTTCTTTTCTACGATGGTGAAGAATATGCTTCCATGATTTAAACCCTAGATGATAGGAGGGAAAAAACAAGGAAAATGAGTAAAAAAATGAGGGAGTTAGGGAAGGGATATGGGAGTAGGAAAATTTAGGGAGATGGGCAGGGGTCGTAGGGATATTTAGGGAGTGAAATGAAGGGAAATGGGCTAGGAAATTCAAACAAAATCCTAGCTAGGTAAATTTCCCAAATTCGTAGAATATATCTAGGGTTTATGGGAAGATAAGAAAAATGATGGGAAATGGCTTTGTGATGGATGAAGGTGATGTATAAGTTGCAAACAGAGGTGTAGGGACAGTGAAGCTAGGGTTTAAAGCATCAATCCATATTTTTGAAGACCAACACCATGAAATTCTGGTAAACCCTATATGACTAAGCTCTGGATCAATTCCTTTGTATGCAAAGCAAGAGAGGTCATAAATATGAGTGAACGTACTTGTTATGGAGCTTAGAGGTGAAAAACTCCTGAGTGGAAACTTGAAAAACTGATTTTAGTGTTAAATTTGCAAATTTGGGAAACTCTACCCCATGCGCAGTGCAAGCCACCTATGTGCAGCGCCTATGCACAGCCTAGTCTTCCTACATGCAGCGCCTTCCTCTAGAAGCGTAGTGCAATGTCTGTATGCACAATGCCAGCCAATTTTTCCCAATTTGAGGTAAAAAACCCATGTTTTCTTGCCAAATGAAGGATGAGCTCGATGATGAGAGGTAATAAGAGTGCAAATGAAATGAGCTTGTGTCTTTTTGGGCCTTTTATAAACATGGAATGACTCCCTTTGAGTGATGATGGTCCCCACATGTATTTTTCAACCATGACTTTCATTCTTTTGAACTTTGTAACCTTTGGAATTTGTAACCTTGAAATTTTTGTGGCTTCTTTGGAACTTTGAACTTTTTCAAAACTTGAACTACAATTTTAGTCACATGAAGTGCTTATTACATATATAAACATAAAATTACATTTTTTGAAATCAAAATTTATTGAAGAAACTTGCTTTATTACCACTCCTCCAATTGATGGATTTTATGCATGAAATAAGAGTTTTGGTGATCTTGAAACCCTAATGACCTAATGGAGACACTAAACTGAATGAAATCATGATGGAGATGACTGAAATTATGATGATAATCTCTTAATGATGATACACTCAGCTGAGTGCTGACATGGACCAACATATAAAAATTTTGGGAGTGGAAAATAGTCCTATACCTAATACCCAGTGACCAAATTTTTTCTTGAAGACCTGATGAAATGACAAAAATTTGACTATGAGACCCTAACAAGACATGATAAGATCCCATTGATCACTGGTGACAAGATGTAAAGACTGACACTAACATTGCCTCTAGATGGGGATGGCAGTTCCTTGGAGGTGTCAAGAACACCATAGACCATTTGCCTAACCATTGGGCATGGATTCAAAAACAAAAGACGAGACTCGATATTACAAACTGAACTGTAGACTAACTGCAAACTTTATTGGAAGATACTATTTAAAACAAATGCTAAGAATTCAATTTATTCGTCACACCTACTCTAACTGATCCATACATCACCTGATCAAGTGAAATAGAACATCCAATCCAACCATGTAAGCATTTTATCTGCTAGTTGAATTCTCCACAAGTTCTTGCTCATGAGAAAGAAGGGAAAACTACTAAAAGGAAACTCCCATGAAACTTGTCAACAGATTGAATCTTAATGAAATTGCAAAGAATGAGCCCACCAGCTGACCTCAAGAATGCTGCAAAAGGATCTTCATAGGAATATATATTAATCTCTAGCCCAAGTAATACATTACTTCTCTTCTTGAGGTAGTCTTTGTACCTTGATTTTAAAATTTTCCCAACATTCGTGCTTTCTTGAAGTTTCAACTTAAAATAGTCATGATAAAGTTGCAAGATTTCTGGATACCTTTGTAATAAATGTGATGTGATTATTGATGGAAAATACATTAAAATTGTTTTCCAAACTAAATCATTATCAACTCTATCTTCAAACTGACATCCAACCAAATAATGAGAACTTTGGACACAAATATCATCCATATAATTGCCTACTAGATCAGTGTAAATATGGGAAACCTTTTGTATCCCATTGTAGATCATTTCTGATGAAACTACATGATCTTGTATAAATTCTTCATGTTCCACACTTTCTTGGAGCAGGCAGGAAAAACAAAAACCAGACCACTCCAAGTGTCCACTGAACATGTGCTTCTGATCCATAAATACAAGAGAACTCACCTCTCTTGATGACTGCAACAAGTAGACAAAAGGATCCTGAAACTCGTGAATGAATACTTGTTCCCGATGATCAACAAAAAAACAAGAATCTTCTTCATTACTCTCCTGATATGACTACAAATCTTTGTATGAGCTTTGTAATGAGACACCTACTAAACAATACAATGAAGTCGGCTTCCGGATCGAAGTTTTATCATCTCTACTTTGAAGCTCATAACTAACTATTGGAGAAGAAATTTGATTACATATATCATCCAAAACGTCAGCTATTGGATCATGGAGAACTTGAGAAGACTGTTGCAACTTATCATACATTGGTTCCAATGAGATTAGATGATTTTCTATAGGCTTATGATTCTTTGTTTTAGAAATATTATCAAAATTTCTCTTCCAAAACTGAAATGAGTCAAAACTTAACGATAAAAAATCGCCCTACATCAATTCATAATATGTTTTAGGTTATAAGCTTTCAATCGTGTTTTGAAACTCATTGTAATTTTTTGGTTGGGATTCTGGAGCGAAAGAAGTTTGCATATCACAATGGACCTCCTCAACCAATTGATGGGTAGGATGGCCATTTATACTGCTGACAACTTGCTTATCTGCTTGCTTATAGTTTTCTCTTATTTTCGCAAATGAGGGAAACACAAGGGTAAGGAGTCATTGTTGGAGTGTGTTTGGTGCACGTATGTACGAAATCACACCAACTTAAGGGGTGTGGTCTACCCAATTAAGTTATTGGTAACATGTAGAAAAAGAATTGGAGTCAAGAAAGTTAGTGGAACAAGCTAGAATCATAAGCACAATAGACAGAGAAATATAATGCATATATAAACTGAAACTAAACTAAAAACTAAAACAAATAAACACGAGCTCTGAAAATAGTCAAACGACAATAATAATATGAATGGTAGCTCTTGGCCCCTCCTATTGAGCGCTAGTAGAAATAAGAGTGAAACTTTACCCTCTTGCCAAAGGGCCCCTAGAACATGGATTCCAAGTCCCAATGGAAGGATGTTTTTATCCCAATCTTGTCTCAGTGCAGTCTCCCTCTCACTCTACTATGGTGGACTGAACTTGTTGGATGGCCAACAATTGAGTCCCCTCTATCTTAAGCTTCGGATCACACACTGCTGGTATTGCTTGAGAAATTATGGCCAGCATAACAATGTGTTCACCCATTCTTCATCTCATGTTGGCCTTATATAGGAGATTTCAAATCCTCCTTCCCTCTATTGGTACATTATGGATGGTGACCCAAGAGAGGGGTATGATTCCTTTGTGTGCTCCAAATACTCCATTGTGTGCTCACTTGATGTTTACGGCGGCGTTGGTGGCTGTCCTTAGGCGACTTCAAGTGAGGAACCACTTGTCCTTTTCTTTGTGTGGTCACGGAAAGTGAAATTTCTCCACTCTCGAGATTGCACACATTTCCGGCCATAAGGTGAACAAAGGCACTCTTTACGAAGGATAATGCACACAAAACCATTTAGGACTTGTTCAAATTTGATTTTTCCTCAAACCTTAGAGATTTTTAAATACTTTCTAGATTTTGTAATGTCTTCTAGCCCTGTAAATCCTTTTGCTTGACATTAGATAATGTTGTCTTCTGTTGTACGATTTTCTAGTGTTAACAGCTGCCCCCTAATGTGTGAGGTCTAGGAAGAACTGTATAGCTGAAACACATTATAGTTTCTTTTATGTATATCGTGCGTAGAGAGAGAGAGAGAGAGAGAGAGAGAGACCTGCGTGAAGCTTGGAATTGAAAACACCCTGCACCAGTTCCAAGAATGAGCGTGTCGTAAGGGACCCCTGTAAGCAAATATAATACAATACATATCACATTTTCTACGAGGCGGGCATGTCCCATGCTCATGATATTGTGGCTAGTTAAACAAATATTTTTTACAGATATATGTTTTGTCTGTATCACTGATATGGTAGTGATATGGTGGTTGCTGACGATGACTGTTGACGCCCTTAGGGGTTTTTTTCTTTGAAAATAGGTGGAATATGGTGCCCATATGCGTAAACTTGGTATGGCATATAGATGCACATTGTAGGCACAAGTGCTGGCTAGGACCTTCCCGTGTAAGCATTGCTGAAAGAGATGCTTATGGAGGCACGAGTCTTCGATGAATTTGATCAAAGTGAAATGGTTGTAAGGCACGATACCATCTTGAAATGAGAGCTTATTTTGTAGTCGAATTTCGGGAGGATCGATGGCATCTATGGGCAATGATGTCTCCCATAGTGCCACCCGAGGATGCCCCTTTTTTGGAGAGAGGGGTAATCTAAGGTACCACTTCCTTTTTGGAAAATAAGTGTCGAAGTCGACAAAAAGGAAGCCTCAACTAGACAAGGGGTCACCGACATGAGGGATCGAAGACTTGGATGTGATGGGTTTAACATAATCATGTTAGGGAGGGGTGACTGAAAACTGATGATGGGGATTTAGTGGCCCAAGGTCGGAGTATACTAAGCAGCTTGGCGGCAGTCATAGTTATTTCTGATGGGGAAATCCCTGGAGTCGGTAGGAATTCCAGGGAGGGTATAAACCGGCTATGAATGTCATGGTGGCTTGTGCATGGGGGTGTAATACTCCGACTGAGGGTGTTCAGGGTTTGTTGCCATCGTAGAAAAAGATGGATGGGAGGGTGAAGGGACGTAATGCACCGTTCGAGGTATTTGTACACTTACCAAAAGAATAAAATAATGGGGTTTGGTTTGTACAAAACACAGAGACGGGTACCCCAAAACATGAAAGTGTTCTCTCACTAGTGTTATGAGGAAGGTGTTTTGCTGAGGGTGGGGGTCCCATTTCTTGGTGTCATGTGTGGGGTTGATGAAGCGGATAAAAAAGTATCACAGATTGGATTATGCTAGTGAAGGTATGGTGGGCCAAATGCGAGGCACAAAAATGTGCTTTTTATTTTCTTTCACAACTTGATCGTCCGAGAAGGGGATTTTGTAATATTCCTTTTCAGTAATTTCAGCAATATCTCCACTGAGGACGTTGTATAAGGAAACCAGTGCAAGAATAATGCAATGCAGAGCTTGGATCCTCTAAAATATGTTTTATGTAGCTTAAATATAGAATGGCATCATAAAAAAATAACTCTAGCTACATTAAACAGATCTCCCCAACTCAAATATGCTAAAAAGCATCACAACCCCAATACATCATAAAATAGAAATGTCGGAGACAGCAACAACGTTATTTTTATTATGAAAACTATATAAATAGATGGAATAACATATATTTGGAGCTTTCATTCATTATAAGATCAGAAATGAGAGGATTGACTTCTTTTACAAACACATTAGGACCTCCTGGCAAGGGTTTCCGGCAAAATAGAAACACAAGATACAGCACCGCAGAAATTAACGTTGTACCCAGCAACTCTGTATTGAGAAATATCTAATATGCTCAAAAAGGGACACACAATACAATAATTGGCTCAAGGCCTCCCTCAATAGAACTCCTGGAGTGGAAATCACCTCCTCCTCTTCTGAAATAAGCACAAATGGGTAGATACAACCCCAGCTACTTCAACTACTACAGAAATAACGTACTCACTGAAAGTGACTATGTTTTCAAGGTTAGAGGATGGATTTCCTTAAGATATTTGATGAGAATGGAACTCAAGACTTCCTCCTTAGATCTCCCAATCAACTATAACAATGATGAAACTAGAATTCCCGCATGAGAACTCTTACACTAAACAGTGTTGCAACTCCGGCTAAACAGCTGAAGCTTGCAATCAGTCATAAGACTAAAACAAGAAGTATGAATGAATGAAATCCTTTTGCTTCTATTCCTTCCTTTTTATCCTAATTGAGCTTCTCCATCCCGGGCCCCACTCATTGGTGATGTAGCTTCCTTGAGAAGTTTCCTCCTTCAAAATTGCGCTGCTCTAGTGGCTTTCCCTCCCTTGTGACAGCGTTGTTGACTTGGTAAACTATAGCTAGCTCCTTGATTTTTCTCCTCTTCACACTCAAGAGGCTTTATTTTATCCTCCTACCTCAATCCCTTTTCACATTGGGATATATTTTATTGTGTTTCCTACTTCTTATTTTAAAAATGGAGCAATTATAATGTTCCAAGTAGCAATGACTAATTAGGAACATTATAGTCCTCCCCGCTCAAAATTTGCTTGCCCACAAGCAACAGTAAAAAATAATGCTACAAGATCTTCTCTCCCTCCCAAGTGGCATCCTCATCTGGTAGATTCCTCCATCGAATCAGATATTCTTTGATGACTTTGTTTCTCAACTACCCCTCCCTTGTGTCTAAGATTGCTTCTGGCTACAAGATCAAATGGCCCTCATCATCAATAGGAGGAAGTTCCATGTTGGCAACTACATTCCTCCCAATGGCCTTCTTGAGGCAAGATACATGGAAGATATTGTGGATCTTTCTCCCCTTAGGAAGCTCCAGCTCATATGCTACCTTACCGATACATATGTTCACCTTGTATGGCCCATAGAAATGTGGTTTGAGATTTTCAACCCCCTTCACCTTGAATGTGGACTGTTTGTAAGGCTGAAGGCGTAGGTAGACAAGATGTCCCACCTCAAACTATCTCTCTATCCGACCATGGTCTGCATACATCTTCTGTTGGTTCTGAGCAGTAGCAATGTTATCTTTTAGTGCCCTGAGTACGTCCTGGTTCTCTTGAATCCAATCCCTTGCCCTTGGAGCTTTACTGGCCCCAAACATAACATCAGCAAATGAAAGTGCCTCATATCCATACAAGGCTCAGAATGGAGTCATGCCAATAGAGATGTAGTGAGTAGTGTTGTAACAATACTCCCCCAGGTGGAGCCAATGCAACCAAGCTTTCTGCTGCCTTGCCACATAGTTCCTCAAGTAGCCTTCTAGCCACTTGTTCACTAGCTCATTCTGCCCATCAGTTTGGGGGTGATAGCTGGTGCTGGGGGTGAAATCAATCCCCACTAATCAGAAAATTTCCTGCCAAAAACCACCCATGAAGCGGTTGTCTCGATCACTCACTATGGTCCTAGGGAGACCATGGAGTCTAAATACATCTCTGAAGAAGAGCTCAGCTACCTGTGAAGTAGTATAATGTGCAGAAATGGCAAAGAAATGATAGTACTTTATTAGTCTATCAACAACAACAAAGATACAGTCCTTACCCTGCACTGTCAGTAAGCCGATGATGAAGTCCATAGAGATACTTTCCCACTTCCCATCTGGAATAGGTCATTTGTACAACAACCAAGCGGGATAAGTGTGTTCTCCCTTATTATGTTGGCAAGTGGTGCATTCCTTGACATGCTGGAGCACATCCTCCTTGAGACCCTTCCAAGAGAATCTCTCCCTGATAGATCTGTAAGCTTTTGTGAAACCTTGATGCCCGGCAAGTGGTGAATCATGTGAGGCCAATAAGATCTTCTCCTTGAGCTTAGAATTCTTAGCCAAGTAGATCTGATCCTTATAATAGATAACCTCATCCATTACTCTAAATCTCTCATCCGATACCACCCCATCAAGTATCCCACATGCAAAGTCATCTTTGGAGTACTCAACTAAGAGTTGAGCCTTCCAATCTGCATCCATACCCCTCAAGGACAGCATTGTAGGCCTCCTGGAAAGTGCATCAGCTACTATATTGCTCTTCCCCTTGACATATTCTATGTCAAAGTCATAAGCTTGGATTTTTCTAACCCACTTCTATTGTCTCTCCTGAAGTTGCCTCTTTTCAAGAAAGAATCTGAGGCTGTTGTGATCAGTCTTCACCTTGAACTTATTCCCCACCAAATATTGTCAGAATTTGGCTAATGCATGCATGATAGCCAACATTTCTTTATCATAGATGGGGTATAGCCTCTCATGAGGGAGCAACTTCCTGCTCTCAAAGGCTATAGGATGCCCTCCTTTCATCAAGACTACCCCGATACCTTCACCTGATTCATCACATTCTAACACAAAAGGTTGAGAGAATTCAGGTAAAACCAAAATAGGACAACTATTCATTACCTCTTTGAGCTTATCAAAAGCTCTTTGTGTTGTAGGTGTCCAATGGAAAGCCCCATTCTTTGTCAAGTTTGTACGTGGTGCTGCTAATTGTGAAAATCCTTTCACAAACTTTCGGTAATAAGTGCATATGCCCACAAACCCTTTGAGTTCTGTAACATTCCTAGGTTCAGGCCAATATTTGATAGCCTGAATCTTCTCCTCATGTACCTTCACTCCATCCACTCCTATGATATGCCCCAAATATAACATCTCTGTGAGGCCAAATTCACATTTGGTGATCTTGGCATAGAATTGTTGCTCCTTGAGGATATGTAAGACTGTCTAAATATGCTGCAAGTGCTCCTCCCAAGTGTAGTTGTAGATCAGAATATCATGAAAGAAGCCGAATACAAACTTTCTCAAATGACCTCGGAAGATATGGTTCATACAGGATTGGAAAGTTGCTGAAGCATTAGTCAATCCAAAGGGCATTACCAGAAACTAAAAATGTCCATAGTGACACCTGAACGTTGTCTTGGGGATATCTTGCTCCCTCACCTTGATTTGATGGTACCCGGACCTCAAATCAATCTTGGAAAAATATTTGGATCCCCTTAGCTCATCCATGAGTTCATCAATCATATGTATAGGGTACCTGTTCTTCAAATTCTTCTTGTTCAAGGCCCTATAATCAATGCACATCCTCAATGTCCCATCTTTCTTCTTTACTAAAATGACCGAGGAAGCAAAAGGACTAGTACTAGGTCGGATGTGCCCTAGTGCTAGCAGCTCTTGGATAATTCTTTAAATCTCATCCCTATAGGCCTTGGGATGTCTATAAGGAGTGGTGATCATTGCTTGGACCCCTTGTTCCAACTCAATGGTGTGTTCAAACCCTCGGTCAGGAGGTCTCCCTGGTGGGATATCCTCAAAAACTGTAAAATACCGGTCCAAAAGAGATTGAACATCTGGATGCATCGGTGAGTCCTTTCCCTTCACCTTGGATATATGCAGCTCCACTAACCATGCAACATCTCCTCTACACATATCTACCTCCATCCTATGTGCTGAAACAACTTGAGGGGGATATGTGTTTATACCCTTAATATTTTGTTGTTGGTCATCCTCCCCCCTAATCCATTCCATCTCCAAAGTTCTCCAGTTAGTGGTAACTCTCCCAAGAGTGACTAACCACTGGACTCCCAATATGACATTGGTGTTTGGAATATCTACCACAAAGAAGTGGTTTTTCAAGGTACAGGTACCCATATTAATGGTCAGAGAAGGAACATACTTGGCACATTGCAGAGTCATGGCTCCTGGGACCAAAACTGAAAATCCCTCAAACTCCTCCATGGGAATTCCTCTCTTGTGTACCAGTTGTGCATCGATAAAATTATGAGTGGCTCCACTATCTATCAATATGGAAACTCTTTGCCCCATGATGGTGCCTCTCGCCCTCAAGGTTAGATACTTTGGGACCCCTCTTAACGCTACAACAGCTCCTCCTCTTGGTGCAAAGTCTTCTATGGGTTGTACAGCACTGGCATCCTTCTTGGGGAAGGTCTTGATATGATGTGCTTCCTCTATAACACACTTCTCCTCCAATTCCTAAACATGGATTGTCTCCCTTGGCCTTGAGTGGGTCTTCTGTTGTGAAAAGGTTCCTCCCCTAGGCAAGATGTGTTGTATATCTCTAGCTTTCTCCACAGCTTCAAGGAGTGTAGTTGGTTTGGTAGACTTGACCAACCCTTGTAATGGTTCAGCCATCCCATTCAAAAACATGCATACCTTCCTGCTCATAGTGAGGTTGGATACCATCACTGAAAGTTGCAGATACGCAGCAATATAATCCTCAAGATCTCCCTCCTACTTGAGCTTGGTTATCTTGGCAAAGTGGGCTTCCGGATCCCTTGGATCAAACCTCTCCACTAGCTTCTTGGTGAAGGTTGAGTATGAAGTGATATGATGATGCCCAATTGTGGTCAGCCCATGAAACCACCAATCTTGAGCTTCCCCTTCCAGGTGCAACGCAGCTATCTTGATAGCTTCTATCTCATAAACCTTGTGGAGCTGGAAGTATGTGTCCAGCTTCTCTACCCATGATTTTGTTGCATACTTAGGTGTCCCATCAAATGTGGGTAATAATAACCCTACCATACTGCATTGTGGAGTTGATCCTTGCATCAAGTTATCCTCCCTTTGATGAGGATCATTCCTCCTTCCATCCTTGATCCAGAAAAACTACTGAAAGCTCAGGTGCTCCTTGAAACTTTGAGACTAGAGCTCATATTCTTCAAAATATTCCCCTAGAAAGCCCTCCGTATCTCCTTCAGTTAAAAATGAAGGCATGGTGGAGCATTGTGATGTAGTTGGATGTTCCATGCCATTTGCAGTGCTGGTGCTTGCCTTATGGAAAAACCATAAAGAGTCTTCTTCCTGCCTCATCTCCTTGAGATCCCTTGCAATGTTCTGTAGGGTTTGAAGTACAAGCCTTGAGATGTCTTCCTTCTCTATGTTGAAAATAAATCTCCCCCCCCACAAGCTAAGCCAAAAGCAGAGCTCTGATACCACTGTAATATTCCTTTTCAGGAATTTTAGCAATATCTCCACTGAGGACGCTGTATAAGGAAACCAATGCAAGAATAACGCAATCCAGAGCTTGGATCCTCTAAAATATATGTAGCTTAAATATAGAATGGAATCAAAAACAAATAACTCTAGCTACATTAAACAGATCTCCCCAACTCAAATATGCTAAAAAGCATCAAAACCCCAATACATCATAAAATAGAAATGTCGGAGGCAGCAACAGCGTTATTTTTATTATGAAAACTACAACAATATATGGAATAACATATATCTGGAGATTTCATTCATTATAAGATTAGAAATGATAGGATTGACCTCTTTTACAAACACATTAGGACCTCCCGGTAAGGGTTTCCGAAAAAATAGCAACACAAGATACAACACTGCAAAAAATAACATTGTACCTAGCAACTCTGTATTGAGAAATATCTTATATGCACAAAAATGGACACGCAATACAATAATTGGCTCAAGGCCTCCCTCAATAGAACTCCTAGAGTGGAAATCACCTCCTTCTCTTCTGAAATAAGCACAAATGGGTAGATACAACCTCAGCTACTGCAGCTACTAAAAAAATAACGCACTCACTGGAAGTGACTGTGCTATCAAGGTTAGAGGATGGCTTTCCTCAAGATAGTTGATGAGAATGGAACTTAAGACCTCCTCCTTAGAACTCCCAATCAGCTATAACAATGATGAAACTAGAATTCCCACATGAGAACTCTTGCACTAAATAGTGCTGCAACTCCAGCTAAACAGCTGAAGCTTGCAATCAGTCATAAGACTGAAACAAGAAGTATGAATGAATGAAATCCTTTTGCTACTATTCCTTCCTTTTTATCCTAAGTGAGCTTCTCCATCCCGGGCCCCACTCATTGGTGATGTAGCTTCCTCGAGAATTTTCCTCCTTCAAAACTACGCTACCCTAGTGGCTTTCCCTCCCTTGTGACAGTGTTGTTGACCTGGTCAACTATAGCTAGCTCCTTTCTTTTTCTCCTCTTCACACCCAAGAAGCTTTATTTTATCCTCCTACCTATATCCCTTTTCACACTAGGATAGATTTTATTGTGTTTCCTACTTCTTATTTCAAAAATGGAGCAATTATAGTGTTCCAAGTAGCAATGGCTAATTGGGAACATTACAGATTTTAGCTTGTATGGTAAACTTGACCTTATGCATGGTGGATGGATGGGCATGAGGTGCTTCCTGGACTAAAGTGGTATGGCCATGGCATCACTTTTGTTGTGATATATGGTCTAGTATGGGTGACAAGCGCCATGGAGGGGGGGCTCTATCAACCAACGAGGATTTTTATCATGTGCAGGGTGAGGTGATGATAAACACAGTAAGATATGAGGACCCTATGGTTTATTTCTAATGGAGAAAGGATGTCAGGATATGCAGAGTTTCCTGGGACTCTATCATGCTAGGGGTAGAATGATACTTGCTCTGGAACTTTCAGCAGATGACGTTGTGGATGGTTTGCGAGCTTTTCCTACAAAAACAACTACCTCAAGTGAAAGCATATTCTTTATCAAATATTATTGAAAGTCGTGAGCTTTAAAAAAGAAGATGAGAGAGGGCATACCTGCTGGTGCTGAAAATTTAATTTTTTTGGAGTGCGATTATGTGGGATCGCCTCTGTTCGTTATGGAGTATTGATCACGGCGCAACTTACGGTTCGGCGAACGGACCTTCTGATCTCTCGTTATGGTCCTCCCAAGTTTTTGAAAGGGGTGATATATAGGTGAATATGGCCCTAATTCAATTCATTTGTACTTGCTGAGTTTTTGAGAGGTCAAAGGATTATGCATAGCATTTCTTGCCATTGCGGTCACCCTGTGCACCAGGCATTAGCAATACCATTCCCAGGTAACCTCCATGACGTCCTGCACTTTAATTTTTTCAGTTTCATGGTGTCAGGGTCCGAACAGACTAGGTTTGTACAGATTACAAGTGTTTTTTTCCCTAGATTGCGCAGGCGAACGGGACAAAGACGCGCTTTATTTGTGTTCATTTTCAAGGGATAAGCGCGCTAAAAGCGCTATGTTCCCATTCTTTTGCGCACCTTAAGCGTGCCTGTGAAAAATACAGGTGCATGCTAAGCGCACCTGTCTGAAGGACAGGCGCGCAAAGCCGAGGCAAAAAAATATTCTGGTTTTTTTCCTATTTTTGTGTTTTTTCTGTACTGATGGGTACCTGTTTTGATGATAGGTTGTTGTGGAGGGATCGGGATTGGCACGAGCTCTGTACTACACTAGCTAATCATGCTGGGGCACGCCATCAACTAGCACAATCCGGGCTCCTGAAGTTCATGGAGAACAAGCTTCTTCGGTCGCAAGACCGATTGCTACGCTACTTGATCTGACACTGGCGTAGGAGGCGCAACATATTCGTGTTGCGGGGGACGAACTTGATCATCTGTCCTGAGACATATGTGTATTTTTTGACCGGGTTACTGCCTCATGGTGAGGTGCTGAGGTATCCACTCCCTTCTGGGAGAGTGGATCTAGAGAGGTTTCAAAGACATCACTATGGTGGGGCACCTCTTACAGAGGGGTGCATTAGCATTGCATCCGTGACATATTTAGCAGAGCAATGTGCTCTGGCAGTGATTGTACAACTTGCAGGGTCGTCAGTTCCACATCGGGCATCAGGCCCGTAGGTTGGAGTACTACGTCGGTCGAGGTCCGGGAATTTCTTTGATTTTGCTCATTTTTGTTATGACGGGATGGTGGCACAACTCAACAAGGTCCACAGTGGATTGAAGTTGCTTGCATACGCTAGCATTTTGTGCAGCATTGTGTACAAGAGCGTAGTGCTACTGAGGCCAGTGGTGGCAGTGCCTTCTGGGGGGCCACGGGAGCCTCGTATGAGGAGGTGGGCTCAAGTGATGTCGCGAGGCGGTGGTGGCATGGTGGGGCGTTATTGGAACACCACGAAAGAGGCCTAGTTCAAGGTGAACCCACATATGTTCCTATCATTCCCATATGCAGGGATGGACTTCCGGGGGGATCTAGATATGGGTCTCCCTCTTGGTTATGCTTGGGGGACCACAGGTATGTTGTGTATGTTTTCAACATTTATTTGAGTATATATGTATTTATGTGTTTTTCTAGTGACACTGACATAGTTTTAGTCACTCTTGCAGATGTTGGCGAGGTGGGTCGCTCGGTGGCACGGTTGGCTGGCCACGATCCTCTACGGTGACCTAGGGGTGGTCACGGACGACGTGATGCAGGAGGACCTAGTGGTGGTGCTGGCCCTTCAGGAGAAAGCAGCAGCTCGGCTACTACTAAGGCTGCGACCGAGCGGGCTTGTGCCAATGCAGCAGTGGCGCGTGCAGATACGGCGGATGCTTGTATCACGGAACTGACTACTCGGTTATTAGTTCTAGAGGATGCTTAGGGTCGAGTGGGCCGCTTAACACAATTGATGTCCGCTCAGGGATTTATGGATGACCTCGATGAGGTCTAGTTGGAGACTATGATGGCCTGTGAGAGGGACTATCGACCTGTTTTACGTCGGGCGACAGTCTCGATGGTGACGGCAGCTCCAGTGGTGGCACCGGGAGCGGTTGTGGGTCCAGGTGCCCCTCCTGCTAGGGAACCTCCCTAGAGTATACTTATACATGGGGAAATCATCATGTGGATGCTTCCCCTATTTTTTGACGACTTTTTGTATCTTTGGGTTGGTCGTTGGGTCAGCGACACTATTTTTGTACTCAGACATATACATTGTGACATATATATATATATATATGAGAGATATTTTTCATTTATCTACATGATGTGTCACTTGTTTCGGTTTATGTGTGACGTTATACTGATGGGTATCTATGTTTTTGGTTTTTATGTATGATGGTTTATTCGAGATGCATTCCATTTTAGAATATTGTTGGTTATGTGATCAACTACTTGGTTTTGACTCCTTGGTATATGTGTAAATGTGATATAGTCAAATTGTCTGCTTAATATTTTTGCACGCAAATATTTTCTAAACATATGTGTATCTCTTGTCTCAAATGTTTGATTTAACTGGGACACTACTAACTAGGAATCGAGGTAGACAAGCATATGGTGTATACCCTGATGGAGGGCATCGCACATATGTCCGATGATGACGTCATATTCTGCTTGGTTGTTTGTTGTTGAGCCGATGCACACACCGTTTGAGCAGAGTGGCGATGGGTCAAGGTGGTAGATGACCCAGGCAGTTGCGGCTAAAATTTGAGACCATATTGATGTTCCATCAACAAATCTGAAATAGGGTTTAGGTTGGTGATCCATGGTGGAACTTTGAACGCTTTTAAATAAGTATTTTGGTCAAAAAAATTTAGTGGTTGGGATTGTGTACGTTCACTCCAGGAATGGCCGCTTTGGCCCTTATGGGTAGAATTTCTCGAGGTAAAGGCCGTTGACGGGGTTGCTGAGGCATGTCCCGTTTGGTTCTGTCAAGATGTATGCCCCTTGTCGGAGTCAATGTTTGATGATGTAGGGTCCTTTCCACAAGGTTTTGAACTTTCCTGGCCCTAGGGCTTCTTTTGCGACATCATAGCGAAGGACTACCTCTCCCTCGATGAATGAGAAAGGTTTGATGTGGTGGTCGAATGATGATTTTATCCTTTTCTTATGGGCCTCTTTGTGTTGTAACGACTGGCGTTGGCTTTCGTCAATGAACTCTAGCTATACTAGGCGTTGTTCTAGAGGCTGGGTATCATCAAGGAGTTCGATGGCAGCATGCAAGTTTGGGATCTCGTGTTCTATGGGGATCATGGCCTCGACCCCATATACTAAGTGGAAGGGAGTGAAACCAATGGAAATATTTACAGTCGTGTGGTATGCCCACAGGGCAGAAAAGAGCATGTGGTGCCAGTTGGTTTTATTGTTATTCACCATGCTTTGTAACATAGGTTTGAGTACTTTGTTAATAGCTTCTACTTGTCCGTTGGACTGGGGGTAGTATGGTGAAGTGAATTCGTGGGTGAATTCGAGGTGGTGAGATAGCTCCTCGAATAATTCATTCTCAAAGTGTTTCCCATGGTTGGAGGCTAAATCTTTGGGGACGCTGAATCGAGCGACAGTTTCTTTTGTGTTGTCGTATGTAGGCATGGCCTCGGCCCACTTGGTGAAATAATTGACAGCCACGATGTTATATTTATGGTTTCCCAATGAGGCAGGGTTGCAAGTCATGAAGTCAATCCCCCATTTAAAAAAGGGATCGGTGACAATGGCAGGATGTAAAGGAGCGAGAGGTGCTATTGCTTTGTGGGCAAAGCATTGGCACAGTTTTCATCTTTTGACTGCTGTAATGCAGTCGCGAAACAAGGAGGGCCAAAAATATCCTACTCGTAGGACTTTTTGGGTGGTGTCCATACCAAACAAGTGGTCACCGCAAACGCCTCCATGGCATTCATTAAGGTCTTTTTCCGCTTGGTCGTGGGTGAGGCATCACCGTAAAATGGTGTCGATGCCTCGTCGATATAAGACATCTCCCATGAGGAGATATCGGCAGGCTTGTTGGCGTATGTGCCGACGTTCGTCTCGAGTGAGATGAGGTCTAAAATTTTGGGTTCACAGGAATAGGAGAATGTCTCTGTACCAAGGGTCATCGGTTGCTACGAAGAAGAGGTGTTCATCGGGTAGTGATTCGTTCACTGGTGACCCTTGGTATCTCCTGGGAGATCCACAATGAACTCTGCTAAAGCAAGTGCCTTTTTTATTTTGGGGGAGAGAAACTGTAAGTCATATTCTTAGAGAACGACTATCCAGCAAGCGTACTTATGGTTCATTAAGCAGCGTGTGAGCAGGTATTTAATGGGATTAATATCTACAATTATTGTAGTGGTTCTTAAGATGATGTAGTGGCGAAGTTTTTAGACTGCATAAATTAATGCTAGTGCAGTCTTTTCTTCAGGCTCATATCTTAATGCTGGGCTCGATAAGGTTTTGCTGACGTAGTATATTACGTGCTCCTTCCCATCGAGGCCTTCCTGGATCAAAACTCTGGCTAAAGTGGACTCGGAAGCTGATAGATACAGGATATAATCTTTATCATAGTCTGGGGGACTGATGAAGGGCACTGAAGATAACGTTTCTTTCAGCGCATCAAACGCTTCTGGGCATAATCGTCCCATTTAAATGGGACATCCTTGCGAAGGAGTCGTAGGAATCCTTGAGCGTAGGTGGCATAATCTGGGACAAAGCATCTCAGAAAATTGGCCTTCCCTTACAGTCTTTGAAGTTGCCTGAGGGTTCGAGGAGGTGGTACCTCTTTGATGGCTTGGACCTTGAGGGGGTCCACACAAATGGCTTGTTGGGACATGATAAAACCTAAGAGTCTTCCTGCACTGACACAAAAGACACACTTGAGGGGGTTCAAGCATAGGTTGTATTGACGACATCATTTTAATACCAATCGCGGATCCTCTAGATGGTCTGAGCGCTTCTTGGAGCGGGCAGTTAGGTCATCGGAGTAGGTGAGGACAAGGTGTGCCAAGTCATGAAATATATAATTCATGGCCCTTTGGAAGGTGGCTCCAGCGTTTTTTAGGCCAAATGGCATTACCTTGTATGTGAATGTGCCCCAGGGGGTGGTAAACGTGGTTTTGTACCAGTCTATGTGGCGGATCTGGATTTGATTGTACCCGGAGAACCCATCCATGAAGGATAGAGCCTCATGTCCTGCGCAAGTATCGATGAATTGGTCTATGAATGGGGTGGAATAATTGTCTTTAGGACAAGCTTTTTTCAAATCCAAAAAATTGGTGCAAACGCGTATGGTGCCCTATTTTTTGATGACGGGAACAAGGTTGGAAACCCAAGATGGATAGGCGATGGGGTAGATAAACCTAACTTTGTGAAGCTTTTCAATTTCTCGCTTTATTTCTTCTGCCTTAGATGGGTGCAGTTGATGTTGTTTCTGGTGCACTAGAGGTACGTCAAACCAAGTTTCAATATGGTGTTATACGATAGTAGGACTAAGCCCAGGTATTTCTGAGTAGTCCCACGCGAATATATCTTGATACTCTTGTAGCAATTGGGTATAAGAGGTTATTTCTTCTGTAGAGCATGCTGCCCCCAGTGAGATTTCTTAGACCTTTGCAGGATTTTGGAATATGTTCACCTTAATGGTAGGTGATATATTTGAAATATTCCCTTCTTCAAACGCATTGGGCGTTGGGATGGGGTTTTTGAACCAATGGACTTTCCCCGATGGAAGGAAATCTTTTGATTCGATCGTGTAGATCTCTTGTTCTTTCATCTTGTTAGGACTGAACGTGTAATTTGGGATAAAAAGCGAACAGTGATGCATTGCATCCCATGGATAATCTGGCTCCATCATAGCCTCTAGGATATCTTCATCTGAATGAAATAATGACCCAAAGGGGGATTTTTCCTGTGTAAGGTTATGCTGAATGGGATTAATTTGCATAGAGCTAGTTGAGAGACATGAGAAGGATTCCATCGTGGATGTGGTGGAACCAGACGTGGTTGACAGAATGCAGATAGATTGGGTTTTCACTGTCATAGGTACAACTACTCTTGTAGTTGCCACTGAATCGACACCTATGGTAGATGAGCAGACAGTTGAGGCATGGTTCCGATACATGATGATATGAATCATATATGGTGTGTCGTGTCATCGGCATTTGGTGGGGGTAGAATCTCCCTGATTGGTTGCCTCTCGGTTGATAAGAAGAGGATGGATTTTTCTGTCACATCCTCTTGGGTTTTCGAACTGTTCATGATTCTGAGTCCATGCCATCTTCTTGGGAGAGGCGGACTATGGTTGATCACATACAAGCTGATGTTGTGCAGAATCTCAGTATGTAGTGAAGATGATGTACTAGGTGGTTGTCACCGCATATCTGACATGAATATGGGACGTCCAATTCAGCACGGTATACTATATGGACTGGATACCATTATTGGAACATTTCTAAGGCTGGGTAGTCAATGATGAAATTATCAAGTTCATTGTAAAGTACACACCTTTCAATTGGGGGATGGGGTCTGGCGGGCAGCCTTCCAGGTGATCATCACTCTTCCTGTAGGAATAGAATGATATGAGGTTCATCCCCAACAGATTGGGTGGGGGGATCCTCTTGATAGGATCACTCGATGGCGTGTAAGGCATCCCTATATCAAATTATCTCTGGGAGATTATGGGTATAGTGCCCATAGCTACTACAGAGAACGCATGCATGATTGGTATGCAGTGCTTTGCCTTTATCTTTGGTGGTAGGTTCCTTTTGACGAGAACGCAGTGTCGCGATGTTTGTCTCAGAACCGAGGAGTGGTTTTAATTCATATAGCTCCAGACATATATGGGTAGGGTGGCCTATTACTTCACATATTGTGTAGACTGGTGATTCCCATTTTATGGTGGGGGTCACCATCTTCTTTCCTCTCTTCTCAGTTTTCTTAGCCGTGATCACTGGTTTTGCAATGGGAATTTCCGTTGCAGGGGCGGTTTCGGCCGTTTCTTGGATGAGTGGGGCCTCCTCGGGACTGAGGGGCTTCAATCCTATGGTAGTGACGTGGGTGACTCCTATTCCTGCTAGGGGAATGAGGTACCAAACTGGTATTTCCAATGATATTTTTGGTAATACCAGTGTCTCCAAAACCTGCTAGGAGACGAAACCAGCTGGGGGGTAGAGGAAAGGGGTTTGGGAGGCGGCATAGGCTAGAGAGGCTGCCGTGGCCAATGACTCGGTGCCATTACTGCTTGTGTCCATGTACTGACTAGCTTCGGCGCTTGATGTGGGCATCATGCACACTGGAGCCCCTATGACATCGGGTGATGACTCAGGGTTAATGGGTGGATCTCTTAGGAATGACCCTAGAACGGATGACAATTTGAACTGGCCTGGGCCATATTCTTTGTACCATGAGAGAGAATCCGAGGATGTATCTACATAGGGTATAATTACATCAGTGTTTGATATGGATCGCTTCTCGTTATGTGTCAATTGGTCTATAGTAATGATGCGGTCCTCGTGGGGGAACATCATGATGCGAAAGATGAAGGAGGCTATGGTATACATGGCATACATATAATTCCGCCCAAGGAGTATATTGTAGTCCAGGTGAGCATCCAAGACTTCAATGTCTATGTGGACCATCTTTCCGGCTAAGGAGACCAAGATTTTTTAATAAAGGCTTATGGGGGTTGATGGATGACCGTCATATGCTTTAAGCGTAATGACTGAGGGTTTTTGTTCGGGAGACCCTAAATTCTGCCAAACATTTTTGAATATGATGCATGTGGATGCACCCTCATCTATGACACATTAGTGAAATGTGATATTCTGGACCGACATTGGTATCTGGAAGGTGACCATGGAAGGAAGCCTAGGGGTGGCTTTATCTAAGTCAAAAGCCATTAGGCACGTATCGGCAGGGTCGATAGCACCTAACGTGAAAAGTAGCGCTTTCCATTGTTTTGGGCATAACTACAATACTTCCAAGGCTAACATAGCAGTGGGAGATTTTGCTAAATTGTCCACGATACTATAATTATGGGCCGCTTTGGAGTAGCTTCCTGCTCGCCTATTGGGTCCCTTCGCCATTTTTGGAAATTGTTCTATAGGCATCTTTGAAATGGTCAAAGGTGCAGTCGGTTCATTGGTACTTGCCCCTGACGTATTGGTGTCTGGTGGGGTGTCGTAATTGTGATTCCATGTTTGGAAAAACATCTCTTCGCCATTCATGTAGATTTCATGGTTGCTTTTCTCGAAGTCGTCTGTATTTTTCTGTTGAGTGCTTACCATCCCTTGATGGGGGAAAGGTCCTTGCATCGCAGTTGGTTGCTAGAAGATCCTCCTTGTCCTCGGTTACTCTATAGCTTCTTCATCTTAGGGAGATCAGGACAGTGGTGAGTATATTGGCTGTACTCACCAAATATCGAACAAGAATGGTTTGTTCGAAGAGGTGGCATTTTGCTTTGTCGTTGGGCATTGCTTGGCTCCTGGCTCTGATTCCAGTTGGAGTTGCCTCCAGCCTGGGATCGCGGTGGGCATTGTTGGTTGTTGCCCCCTTGTCTAGGGTTCCCTTTTGGCTTGTTTTTTTATTTTTTATTCACCACGTTAGGAGGGTAGTTCTCCTGGTTGTATTGGTGTGGTTTGTTTTGGGACGGTTGCACAAAGTTTACATGTGCATTGGTCTACATAGGTGGGTCTTATGCTGGGGACTGAGCGTAACGTGGTCCCTGGTTTGCACCTGGCTATTGGAGGGGAGCTATTCCATCAGTTTTTCTTTCTTCGTACTCGGTCCCCTGAACTAGAGGGTAAGGTCCTCCCTGGTGATACGCTAGCACCCTATTGGTCAAATTTTGCTGAGGCATATGATGACTTTGAAAACCAGGTTGAGGTACGTTCTAGGTAGAATTATATGTGTAACTGGAGTTTTGAATATTGTTGCCTAGGTATCCTTGGGTCAATGATCCAATTAGTCCATCTGCAAAGTTCGACGTGCCTAGAAATTTTTGATAAGTTTGCAGGCATGGGGCATTAGGCAGGATGTTTTAAATGTATCTTGACTACGTATAAATCAGCTCAAGCTGTTGGGCTTTGCTGATGGAATCATCTTCGGATGTGGGCCTTTGTTGCACCATATCCTTTGAAATCTCTGTCATAAGAGTTTTTAGGAAAAAATCTAAAAGAACTCGATCGTCGAGTTTAGCTTTACATAAACTACGACGCCGCCTCCATTCATGGAGATGGTCCAAGATATGGACGGCTGGGGTTTGTCTAAAATGTGTTAGTAATTCCATTCCAAAATCATGGTGAATGGGTAACTAAAAATATGTTAGAAACAAGGTGGCGAGGGTGCCAAAGGTTCCATGTGAAGCTGAGGGTTGCTCCACATACCACTTCATGGCTACTCCTGTCAAAGTGTGTTGAAATAATCTCAATTGAATAGTGTCGTCAATGATATTGTTCGCTGAGCACCACAGGTGGAAGGTCATGACATGATTACTTGGGTCTTCCACTTGCTTTCCTTCGAAATTTGGAATATTCGAAGGGAGCTTTGTGGGCATGGGAGGCCATGTAGGGTTGTGTGCGATGGGTCATTCGTCAGCTTGGTTAAATTGGGTAGATTCAACGAAGCTAAGAAAGGTTACTGAGAAGTTGACTCCATTGCAATGTGCAAAAACACAAAGTTCTGGTTAGGGAGAGGTTTGGTCTACAACATACCCTGTTGTGTATTCGACTGGATTCCCAAATGGGACACACTCCTCTGCCCCCTAGGGGTCGTGGGAGGAGTGGTTTATGGTGTGGTGTTGGGAGACTGATTAGGGTTCCCAACTAAGGATGTCCCAATAAAGGACGAACCAATAATGATGGAAATGTTTTGTTTTTGACACCTAAATGGCGAAAGACCTGGAACCCCTCCCAGTAATGGGGGGAGGTCCAAAATACGCTTAGATCAATGAGGTCCCGTTGGGTCTGTTCTAGTGTCGACCAGGTTTGGTTTTGGAAAAATTTGAGAGGATAGAGTCTATGATCAAATAAAAATTCTTGTCACATACATAAAACAAAGCGAAAATAAAATAAATTCTCCCTTTAAATTAATCTATGTGATCAAGCAATCAAAAAAGTGGTTTTTGTTTGTTTGCGTATGATACTCAAAATCCTAGAAGACCTATTCATCCTCACACACTCAAATGTAACTGGGCCTTGAGAATATATCTTGCGAGTGACGTCCCAGTCAGTCGAAGAAAATCCACCAAGGTAAGGGTAGAGGGTCTAGCGCTTGCCTGCACAGTCACCTATAGGGAAAGGATGGCCTATTTTTGGTCACTAAGTACCACCGTCCCACATGAGTGTTCGAGTCTTGGGATTCTTGGTAAGTCAGCTAATAGTACCGAGTATCAGCCAAGTCAGGTAGCCCTGACTGATACCTACCTGCACTGTGCCTAAGCCCAAACCCCTCTGAAATGGGTCTCTGTCGCGCTCAGGTTTTCTTTTCCATGAGTTGATAGGTGGATTTGAAGCTCCCTAAATAGTCAACATCTATGTTTCAAGATGAAGAGTGATCAAGGCGGCTTATTGGATTCCTACCCCTTGATCCTAACTTAAGCTATAAATTCTTTTGTGGCCCCTGTGGGAAGAATTTAGTGAGTTTGGTTAAGTTAGTTTTAGGTGTCTTTACTTCACTTAGTGAGTGGATGTGTGTGAGAATGTTGTGTAACCAACTCCAAAAATAGAAGAAAAGAGATATCAACGCCTTAGAAATAAGCCACTTCGAGGAGGAAACCTCCAATACATTACATAAATGAACAATTCTTGGATGATACAATTTACAAAACCTCCTTTCTATATATAGGAGTCCATGGGGCCATAATGTAATCCTAGTGGGCCACAATGTAATCCTAGCCGACCTAACAATAATAATTTAAGGGCACAATAATAACAAAATGGGGGTTACAAGGGTACAATAATAACAATAAGGGGTTACACTAACAATAATAAGGGACTATACTAGTGATATAGGGACCTAACATGCCCCTCTCCTTCAAAAAAGTGTTGTCCTCAACGCTTGAGTAGCTCCGGGTGCTTCTGTATAAAATTCTCATCATCCCATGTAGAATCTTCAGTGGGTAAGTTCTTCCACTTGATGAGATACTCTGAAATTGATCGATTCCGTAGCTGTCGAGTTCTTGTTTCCATGACCGCTTCAGGTTCCAATATGATTTTCCTTCCTCATCAAGTTCTGGCAATATTGTTTGAACTGGAAGATTTTCACCTATAACCTTCTTTAAGCATGAAACATGGAAAACTGGATGTACTCGCGAAGAAGCAGGAAGCTCCAATTTGTATGCCATAGTACCAATCTTTTGCAACACCTTGTAAGCACCATAGTACTTTGGCGATAATTTATTATCCTTCTTAGCTTGCTTGAGGGACATTTGTTTATATGGTTGTAGCCGTAAAAATACCCAATCTCCTACATTAAAACTTCTCTCGCTACGATGTTGATCTGCCTGTTGTTTCATTCGATTTTGTGCCAAATTCAGGTTATCCTTTAAGAGTTGGAGAACTTCTTGCTGATGCTCGATGTGATCTTCCACTACTTGAACCTTCAAATTTTATCTTAAAGATGATGTAATGGATGGTGGATGATATCCATAAAGTGCCATAAATGTGGTAATTTTTGCTGCAGTATGGAAGGAAGTGTTATACCACCATTCAGCGAGAGGTAACCACTTGACCCATTGTGTTTGTTTATCAGATACAAAACAACGAAGATATCCTTCCAAACATTTATTTACTATCTCGGTTTGACCATCGGATTGAGGATGATAAGATGAGCTATGAGCTAATTGAGTACCCAAACAAGAAAATAACTCCGTCCAAAAATTTCCAGTAAAAATGGGATCTCTGTCACTCACAATAACCCTTAGGCTTCCATGTAGCTTTTGAATTCTGTCCATAAATGTAGTAGCAATTGTACTTGCTTTAAATGGATGAGATAATGCACAAAAGTGTGCATGCTTGGTAAGTCTATCAACTACCACCATGATGACACTCTTTCCTTCGGACTTAGGTAAACCTGTGATAAAATCCATTGAAATCTCCTCCCAACGTTGACTTGGAATGGATAAAGGTTGTAGAAGTCTCGGAGTCTTAATTGTCTCAACTTTATTCTGCTGGCAAACCAAACATTCCGCCACAAACTTTTGAATATCAGATTTAAGGCCATCCCAAAAAAATTCTTTCTTCACCATGTGGTAAGTTTTTAAAAATCCCGAGTGTCCTCCTAAAGGAGAAGTGTGCAATTCCAGAAGAATCTTTTGTTTTAGTTGGGAATTCTTACAAAGATATAAGCGATCTTTGTACCATAAGGAATCATTTTTCCAACTAAATGTATCAGATGTACTAGGATCTTGCTGCAACATTTGAATGAGTGTCCATGCATCTTTGTCCTTCTTCCATTCATCTCTTGCTTCGGTTATCCAATCTGGTTGGATAATAGAAATGGCACAAAGCAATGCTTCCACCTCTTCATTCTTTCTTGAGAGTGCATCTGCAACAACATTAAGCTTTCATTTTTTGTAGATTATTTCAAAGTCATAACCCAACATCTTTGTAACCCATTTTTTCTGCTCTTCTGAAGATAGTCTTTGTTCCAAAAAGTGTTTAAGACTATCATGATCAGTTTTTACCTTGAAGTGTCTTCCCATTAGGTAAGTTCTCCATTTCTTTAGTGCATGCGGTATTGCTAACATTTCCTTCTCATAAATAGGTTTCTGTAAATACTTTCCTTTGATTGGATGACTTTCAAAAGCAATGGGTCTTCCTTCCTGCATTAAAACATCACCAATTCCATTTCTTGAGGCATCACATTCCACAATAAAGGTTTTTGTGAAGTCTGGCGTAGCTAAGACCGGTGCTAGGCACATTGCCTCTTTAAGATGTTCAAAGGCCTTAGTTGCTTCAGGAGTCCATGAAAATGCATCTTTCTTCAATAATGTTGTTAGATGTGCTGCTATTCTCCCATAATTCTTAACAAACTTGCGATAATAGCCTGTTAACCCGAGAAATCCTCGCAACTGCTTTATTGTCTTGGGGACTTTCCATTCCTTAATAGCTTTAATTTTGTTAGGGTCTACTTTAACACCCTCGTGAGATATAATATGACCCAGATATTCCACCTCTTGTACTCCAAAGAAACATTTGGATGTTTTTTGCATATAATTGTTTCTCCTACAATAGTTTGAGCACCCTGTCAACATGTTCAACATGATCCTTCCAAGACCTGCTGTAGATTAGTATATCATCAAAAAATACTAGCACAAATTTTCTAAGGAAGGGTTTGAAAATGGAATTCATCAACCCTTGAAATGTAGAAGGTGCATTGGTAGGCCAAAAGGCATGACCAAAAATTCATAATGACCCTCATGAGTTCGAAATGCTGTTTTTGGAATATCTTCAGTCTTCATTCTAATTTGATGATATCCTGAACGAAGATGCAACTTGGTAAAATAAATTGCTCCATGTAATTCATCCAATAATTCATCAATCACAGGAATGGGAAATTTATCTTTAATGGTGAGTTTATTGAGCTCCCTATAATCCGGACACATTCGCCATGATCCATCCTTCTTGTGTACCAATACTACGGGAGCAGAGAAAGAACTTTGACTAGGTTGAATTATACCCGCCTCTAACATTTCTGCAATCATACGTTCAATTTCGCTCTTTTGGAAGTAAGGATATCTATAAGGCCTGATGTTTGGAGGAACACTTCCTGGAACCAAATGAATAGCATGATCATGATCACGAATAGGTGGGAGTCCTTTGGGAGTTTCAAACACCTTGGAATGATTGTCCAAGACTTGTTGGAGATCTACAGAAATAGATGATTTTGATGTTGGAACTTCTAGTGAGCATAATTTTGAAATTACGCCTCGTTTTTCTTTCTTTAGAAGCTTTGTCATGACATTAGAGCTTATTATCCTTCCTGGCTTCCCTGTAATACCTCGTAATTCGACTTCCTTTCCTACTTTCAAGAAAAGTTCTTGAAAATTAAAAGCTACTGTCCCCAAATATTGTAACCATTTTACTCCTAGTACAACATTAGCACCTCCCATAGGAATGGAAAGCATTGGACTATTCAATACATATTCCCCCATGGTTAGCTTAATATTATGACATTTTCCCGAGCAATTTATAGTTCCTCCATTTGCAACCATCACTTGACATTCTGGTGCTGGGTATAGGAAACAATTTAATTCCTTGGCTACCTTACAATGAATAAAATTATGGGTGCTACCTGAATCAATTAACACTATTACCCTTTTCTTCTTGATATGTCCTTCTATCTTGAGAGTTTGAGGAGTGGTAATTCCTGCCAGTGCATTACATGATATGATCGGATTCATTTCTTCCTCTTCTAGGGCTGGTTCCTAGTGCATATCCTCTTCTTGTTCATTTTCTTCTTCTTCTTCTTCATAATCTATGTAAAATAATTTCTCCTCAGCACACTTATGACCTTTAGTGTATTTTCTATCACAACTATAGCAAATCCCTTTTGCTATTTTTTCTTCCAATTGTTGTGGTGTCAACCTTGTAGGTTGTGGAAATCTAGGTGTAGCAACACTTCCTTCTTTATAGAATTGAGTGGTAGGCTTCCTTGTCGCCATTATTTTACATTCAACTTTTCTTGCTAACCTGAATGCCTTCTCCAATGAATCCGGTTCCAAAACACGAACTTCATGTTGGATGTTATCCTTTAAAGTGCCTATGAAGAGATCGATCCTGTGTTCCTCTGGAATATCAGTTACCCTTATATTCAATTTTTGGAAGTCCTCGATGTGCTGCCCCACTAAACCCTTTTGTTTGAGATTTATCAATTGGCTAAAGAAGGTGTTGCTCTTTGTATCCTCATAATGTGCTATCATTTCCTCCGTAAAAATTGACCAAGTGACAATTTTTTTATGAGAGAAAAGCCATCGATACCATACAAATGTATTTTGTTCTAAATGTAAAGTTGCAATGCGTGCCTTTTGTGTGTTTTGCACATTATGGAGATCAAAATATTGCTCCATCTGTAGTATCCATGTTACAGGATCCTTTCCATCAAACTTCCTCATATCCATTTTGGAATATGGTGGTTCTTCCCGCCAACATTAGAGTTTATGAAATCACGATTAACATTTATTTTGTTCTCATCATGAGTTTCCTCTACTATCTTTTCACCATTAGGAAACATTTCTTGTATCAACTTTTCCAAACCTTTGATGTCTACTTTTAGATCCTTCTTCATGTTTTCCATGTTGTCTTTCATTTTTTCATCGATCTTAGCTTCCATGTCATCCATCTTAGCTTCCATGCCCACTTCCATGCCATCCATCTTAGCTTCCAAACCATTCATATTAGCTTCCACGCCTTTCTTCAAACCATCCATCTTAGTTTCCACACCTTTCTTCAAAACTTCCATTTCATTTTTTGTTGTTCTTTGCGAGAGCAAAATTTGTTGCACTTGCTCTTGTAATTTTGATATGTCATGTTGCCATTTTTCGTCTTCATGAGTCATAGTAGAGCCTTATAAAGGCTTAATGGGTGTTGAATGATTTTTAGGGGCCATTTTAGAATCCAATATTGATATCTATTCTACAATGTGCCCTTGGAATCAATTCAACTTGATTCTTCAAGACTTATGCAATTCGGAAAAAAAATACACACCTTTTACTTGCTTTGAGGAGCTCGATATTGAAATTGAATTATCTCTGTAATTGAAAATCTTAAATATATGAAATTCATCCCTGTAGTAGCCATATGAAGCTTCTTTCAAATGCCACAGGTCTTAGCTAATTTGGATTCTTCAAGACAAAGTTATGTCCAATCTCCCACAATGACCCAATTTTGGACTGGTTGAGTAGAGCGAACTTGTAAGACTTGACACATGTCACTGTTTCGTCCTTAAGATCTGAAATTGATAGCCAAGAAACTAAATTCTGTGTACTAGTGACCAATTTTTACGGCACTCCAATCCGATTCTCAGAGAGAGAGTTATGAATATTTTCCCACGATCACCTCTTTGAGATGAAATTCGGGAGCCTGAAAAAGCACTACCTTCCACAGAAAATATCTCAAAAAATATTGCAAAACAAGCTTTGAAATTTTTTGATGAGTTTCCTCAAGATTTTAGCTTCGCACCCTAAAAATTTCAGATTCTGAACCTTAGTAGAAAAATATTTATAGTGCAAATTCCACAATGACCTGTTTAGGAGCCTGAAAAAAGACCTAACTTCCACAGATCATATCTCCGAAAATATTGCGAACCAAGCATTAAAATTTTTAGAAAATCTTCCTTAGGATTTTGGCTTCGCGCCCTAAAAATTTCAGCTTCTGAAACTTCGTAGAAAAAAATTTATAGCGAAAATTCCACGATGACCTGTTTGGAGCAGCGAAACCCTAGAATCCAAAGCTCTGATACCAAATGTTGTGTAACCAGCTTCAAAAATAAAATAAAAGAGATATCAACGCCTTAGAAATAAGCCACTTCGAGGGGGCAACCTCCAATACATTACATAAATGAACAATTCTTGGATGATACAATTTACAAAACCTCCTTTCTATATATAGGAGTCCATGGGGCCATAATGTAATCCTAGTGGGCCACAATGTAATCCTAGCCGACCTAAAAATAATAATTTAAGGGCACAATAATAACAAAATGGGGGTTACAAGGGTACAATAATAACAATAAGGGGGTTACACTACAATAATAAGGGACTATACTAGTGATATAGGGACCTAACAGAGCATAAAGTGGACAAGCACATAGTTTGAACGTGTGGATATTCGATGATCCTTTACAAAATTCCCCATTTAAACTATGTTGTATTGTTCCTTTCTCAAAAGAAAAACATGTGCGGATTATGGGTTGCTTTCTATTTTTCCTAGTTAATCTATGTGATCAACTATAGGGAGTGTTAGCCACTGATAAATTCTGTTATACCAAAAAGTGGCTAATTTTGTTCTTCAAGAGATAATTCCCTTTGAAAACCTATCATCTTTGAACTTTTTATGAAGATAACTAATATTTTAGTTAATATTCACTGTTGTTTCCCTCATAAACCTGAAAAATTTGTTGTTTGCAAGGAGGAAGATTGCTCAAAAAAACCTTTTTCCTTCATTTTACCCCTCCTTCCATCCATTAATAACACCATTTTCATCCCCTTTTTCTTCATAAAATTCCTCCTTTTCCCTCATTTTCCTTCATTCCCTTCATAAATTCCCTTTGATAAGGTTTAAAACTCCTTTTTTAACCTTATCGGAACCCTCAAAAACCTCTGAAAAACCCTCATTTTGGCCTAAAAACCTTCATTTTTCTATAAGGCCTTAAGCCCCTTTTGGCCTTAGCCCCATGCACCTTTTTCTGTATAAAACCCGGAGCCGTGACCAAGTGCTAAGGCCTAATCGCAAACCGCAAGTCGGAGCTTTCTATTAACGTTTTTCCTTTGTTCTTCCAAAAATCTCCGATGTGATGAGTTTTCTCCCTTCGACCCTAAATCCAATCTCTGTCGTCGATCTTTATAGATCCAATGACCAACGCTAAAGTCACATCGCACCCATAACCTTCCTCCATTATCTCTACGATTGAATATTGACCGTCGATCTTACTACCAGATCTGACGGCTGGCGCTTAATCGCATCGTGCAAAATCTGAAGTGTTATCCCTTTGCCTCCTCCGATTTTGTGATCTCCGATCCAATCTCGACTGTTAATTCCCACAAATCCGACAACTGAGGTATAATCGCACTTCGCTCATAAGCCCATCACCCGCGCCCGCTGATTCAATCCTGGTCATTAATTCCCCTTCCGATCTGACGGTCAGAATTTAATCGCATCGCCCATTTTCTGTCTGTCCACCAAGTACCGAATCATTTTTCTGACTCAATCTTAGTCTTATGTTCTATATATCCAATGGCCAAGATATATTCCCCCATACATCTAACCTTCTTCTCCTTTGAAGCACTAGCGCTTCTACCTTTGATCCTGACCGTCCATGCTGAAGATCTGACGGTCCACAATGAACCTGATGGCTCACCTCCACCCTTTTCTTTTCTCCTCCATCAACAGATCTTGACTGTCCATTCCATGATCCAACGGTCAAGGTTTAAACCGCCTTTGACCCTTCCCACCTTTCCCCCCGCACATCTTACCCCATCACGCTCTCATTCCCACTATCAGATCTCTCCACCTTTCATCTAATGGCTGAGACTCCATATCACGTAATTTCGCACCTAAACATTAATGCCAAAAATTTACGCGATATGGGTGGTATTTAAAGAATAGGTGTCAAGCACAGACCTATATCGCGTTCTTTTGGGAAAATCTTGAAACCGCCTCAGAGCTGCATGAAAACCATTCTGGTTTTCTGCCAAACCACCTTTCCCCATTACATTGCATCTGCTTTTTTAAATCTCCGTCGTCCATTTCATAACATCCAACGGCTCAGATCATATCCTCGTCTCAAATGCATCTGCCTCCATCTACCCGACTAAAGAACTTATCGAGAAATATCTGTTGTTGGATTCCCTAATCTAATGGTCCTCATTCAAAATTATGCCCAAACTCCATTTAAACCATTTTTCGCCTCCGATTAAGGTTTTCTCCCCTTTGTATTACATTTTCTTCCATTTTATCATAATGTTACCCCCTCCGCATTATAAAATTCCCGATTGATTTCAGTCGTTGATCAATCTAGATCAACAACCCAGACTTAATATAATCCTCATTTTCATCCGACCGCCTCCCCATCAACCCATCGAGCAATCTCAATCGTTGATTTATCTAGATCAACAACCACGATTTCTTCTCACACTCAGTGTTGTCTAAACCTATCCCTAACAGATTTTTCTTAACTTTTCTCGTTTTTTGCAGGTTATAAAGGTTTTTCCATTGTTTTTAAATGAAACAAAAGGCTGGGGATGATGATCCCTCAGGCCACTATCAATGAAGAAAATGAATATACAGGGTTCGAACAGCAATTTTAACCATGACTCATGAACATTGGTAATATTATAAAAACCCTTCACGCACCTGCAACACAGCAAAAAAACATAGTTAGAGTCCATTTATTAAAGAAAAACAGCATTGAAGACAAGAGATCAAAGAGTATCAGGTTTTAAAGGTTTAAATCAGAGTTTTTAAAAGGATTAAGGCATAAACTCGGAAAATCAAATGCCTGATCTATAGTCAGCAGAGTATGAAGACTGGAAGATAAGAATTAAGCCTAATCAGGCCTAAAACACAGATCAAAGACATATTAAAGGTGTTTTAGGAAAAATAGATGGAAAGTATCAATCCAAGGACACCTCAGAGCCACATCAAAGAGGCTAATTGAATCCTCTCCAGCTACCAAAAGCCACCTGCAGCCTCAATAAATCAAAAGAAGGTCCAATTATTGCCAGAACAGAAGATATTTGTCTAAATACAGCTGAATAGTTATTTCAAACAAAAGAAGATATTTTAAACTGTCAGTGAAGTTATTGTGAAGGATGAATAGGCCTTGAAGTCAATATTTTCACCCATTAAGCCTTAAAAAGCATAAACAGAGTAAATGAAACAGAGTTGTAATTCGATGCATTCCTGCCTTATGCCTTGCATGGTTTTCAAGGAAAGGAGTTGCATTTAGTGTAGAATTTATTACACTTCAATCCTAAAACTCTTCCACCTCCTCATTTCTTCTATAAATACTTCTGAAGAAGATGAGATACAGGTTGATTGTTCACTAGTTGTAATACTGAAACTCTCTGAAATAATACATAGTCTGTCTAAAGTTGAGGAAGAAATTGAAGTATTGGAAGCTTGATGATGTTGTTGCATGCTTGTTCTTGAGAAGGCTCTATCATTGGATCCATGAGCTTGGTTGTTGGTGAAGTATTCTGAACTATTTTATTTTTTCTCCTATTTTCATTTTATTCCATAAATGCTTACTACAGTAGGATGAAAATTTTAGGCTAAGAAATGACTCCTAGAAGCACCTTAGACCTGTTCATCCTTCACTGTTTTATGTTTTCTTCTGCTGAGGTATTTTAGATTCTTTAATCTCTCTCTTTAGTCCTCATGATTGTTTATTTCTCTAATAGTTCAAATAGTTGGTTTCAGCATGATTTATGGTTTTCCCTGCTTGTCTGCTGCCACTTGAAAGTTGTTATTGAAGTCTCCCTTTGAAGTACCATTGTTTGAAGTTAGCCAAAGAGGTCTGTTTTGATCATTCCCTTTGTCCTTGCTTGAAAAATTGCTTTTAAGGTCTTTATAGTTGTGATCATAGATGTTTTTAGGTGTTCCTTCTTCTATGACTGCAATTATCAGTGAATCTTTTATGTTTTCTAAATCATTTGAAATAAAATCTTTGAGGAAATAGGATGTGCTCCCGAATCTTAGATTTCATTTTAAAATTTGTTTTGAAGTCATTATTTTCTTAAAGTGTGGTTTGTAGAATTCATGGTTAGCCCTATCTATCAAATACCTCTTTATTTTTCAAGTTATGCTTTCAAATTCCCTTTGTTGAGAATTCAAATTCTCTTTCCAAATCATTAATGTCCATCTCATTCCAAAAAACCAAAGGATCCTGTGGCCAAGTTAGATTTTCCCTTTGATATCCCATATCCATTGATGAGTTTGTCATAACCTCTTCTTGACTCCATTGTCCAATGAATCAGATGTTTCTCCTTTCTACCTATCTTTCCTAGACCTTTCATGTTTTGCTATGTCTTTCAACCAAACAAACAAACAAACACTTGCACTTAATAACTAGTCTAAAACCAATACTCTAAGTAAACAAGATAAACCTTTTCAAACAAGTAAATTTGAGAGATCCCTCTCTGAGAATAGGAGGACTAGATCCTGGAACTCTAAAGATTGGTTCTAATGTTGCCTTGTCTTTTGATTTTCCAATTTATCAAAACACAGGACCCCAACATAATGGTGATCACGGTGGGACGCTGAGTAAAATCCTTAAAACAAAACACTCACTATCTAGTACAACATAAGTAGCCTTCTTCAAGCACTACCAAGCATAATGGTAATCATGATAGGACTTATTTGAATCAGTGGCAAACTAAATAACCCTTAGGATTCTCACAGAGCCTTATCAAACCTTGAAGAAATCAGTTACCAAGCCATAAGAGTGAACTCTCTTTGTTTTAAAAATCTTAGCTAAGTGTTGAATTAGATTTAGGACACTCTCATAACCCATAGGACTAAGGAAAAAAAAAAAAAAAAACTCAAAAAAACCCCAAAAATATTTTAGATTGGCTTCGTAATAATCATGGTGGTGGAACCATCCAATATTTTATCTTCATATAAGCTAAAAAGTTTCCACCTGGCGACTCCACTAGCCCCATTAGGCTTATTACTCTTCTAGGTCTCCATATTTCCTTAGGACTGTGTTAACCATGCCTCGAGGACGTTTAGAAGCATAGTCCCATACTAGATAAGACATTATGAAAGGAAAATTTTTCAAAAACAATCCCTAAAAACTTCAGCCTTTCTCATTTTTGAAAAGCAGTTTGGCTTCACATAGGATCAACACCAGATCTCATCCAGACCCTAATCCTCCAACAATAGTTGACAATCTAGAGAGAATTCTGTGGCAGACTTCTAAATCTAGAAAATCAACTGCTGATAGGAGCCTCTTAAGAACAAAATATGTCCCTGAAAACCTTGTTGTCTTAGAGGATTTACACTTTGATTTACATCATACAAAGAACATCTTTAGGACCAGATGTCAAGGTTATTTGAACCAAACTGATCTTGACATTTCAGGTTTGCAACAGAGCTTTAGTAGAGAAGCCACACCTTCTACTCCTCTTGATTCCCAGCTTTTTCATCACTTTAGCCTTTTCCATAACAAATCTTCTCAAAACTAGTTTGCTGGCCCAAGTGTTTCTTCCACTCCAATCCATACTACCACTGTTCAAAACACTCCATTTCAGCCCAAATTCCCTCTTGTAAATCCACCCCTTGTAAATCCACCTTTCCTTCCAGCCATGGCAACATGGTATGCCCCTTTAGTGTTACCACAACCTCTGCTTCCCTTACCAAATGATTACCAATCCAAAATTCCCCATTTCACTACAAAACAGTCTACCACAGCTCAACATCATGTAGATAGGATGGAAGATGCATTTGATTACATGGAGATAGAAGAAGAGACCATTAATATGAGAATCTTTGCCAAAAGCCTAGAAGGATATGTAAAGAAGTGGTTTAAAAACTTACCTCCTAACAGCATCAATGATCTCCCTTCTTTGCACCAAACATTCATCAACAAATGGGAAACCAAAAAGAAGCCTCTCCAAATACTAGCAGAGTATAGCAGCCTTAAAATAAATCAAGGGGAGAGTGTTCATGATTACTCCACTAGGTTCAACAGCGTTTACAATGCTCTTCCACCTCACATGAAACCTCCCCAAGGCATGGCCTTAGTAAGATATCCTGAAGGTTTTGATGCTGAAATGGCCTATCAACTAAGGGATATAGATTACTTGACTCTAGAAGACATGCAGAAAGGAGCTGTGAGAGTGGAAGCAAACATAATTGAGAAAAGAAATAGGTTGAGATCAGATAAGAGGGTAACTTATAAATATGACATTGCACCCTCAACCTCGTCTTCTGACACCAAAATTGACAACCTAGTGAAAGTAATGGAGAAAATGCTTGAAAAGATAAACTTGAATGATAGAGTGCCACCAAGAGAACCTCAAAACAACCCGAATAGAAACAGAAATCAGAATTATAGAAGATAAAACAATCAAGATAGGAAAAAGGAAAATGACCAACAGATTAGACCTCCCTTCCAACAAAACTATGTAGATCAATATGAGGAAGAAAGGGAGATTGAAAGGTTGGGAGAAGGTTATGTAAACTTGATTGGATCAGACAGTGGGGATGATGTTTTCCTCACTGAAGAAGAACAAGTTTTATTCTCCTCTGATCAAAATACAAACACCTATGAAGATTCTAATGATTATAGATTGGGGTTTGAAAATGCAATCATGGAAGTGCACAAACAATATGATCTTAGGAGCAAAGGGAACATATACAATTCAAAAGATAAAAACACTAATATTGCTGTTAAGAAAAATGTAGAAAATTAGCCTAAGAAAATAGCAGAGAAACCTAACATTTTGGCTAAGAAACCAGACTTAAACAAAGAGAAAAGTAGCCAATCCAATGTTGAGCAAAGCACCCCTAGCACTTCAGCTAGTGGTCCTAACAAAACTGTCCCGATTACCAGTCCAAACAAAGTTCAGCAAATCAAAATTGCTGAAAGGAATTCAATTGAAAAACAGATGTAAATATGACCAAATCAATTGTTCCTTTTAGTCTTGAGGGAGATATTGCAAAGATAAAAATTACCATCCCCCTAGTTGAACTAGTAACCCAAGAAGTATACAAAAACCAAATTTTAAAAGCTTTGAACTTAGGAAGTGATACTGACACCTTAAATTTGACAGATGACAAGCCTAAGTTGTTGTTTGGTCCAGAAGTTGAAGGAAAATACCAAGAAGGATATGTCCCTCCCTTCTATGTTAGTTTGAATATACATGAAAAAATCTTACACAATGCCATGTTAGACTCTAGAGCTTCACATAATCTTATGCCCAAAGTAGTAATGGAAAGCTTAGGCTTAGAAATTACTAAACCATACAAGGATTTGTATTCCTTTGATTCAAGCAGAGTCAAATGCTTGGGTTTAATCAAAGATTTATGGGTTAACTTATCTCAAATCCCTGCTAAGAGTCTAGTAATGGACATAGTTGTAGCTGACATTCCCCCAAAGTATGGCATGCTTTTATCAAGATCATGGGGAACCAAACTTTAGGGAAGCCTTCAAATGGACATGTCTTATGCCACCATCCCAGTTTTTAACCAAATCAAAAGATTATACAGAGAATCCCACATGAAATACATGGTAAGGAACATACATAAACCAAACAACTTCCCAATCTATTCCATTCAATCAAGCTTATATTCCTTTATCTTGTAAAATGAAGATGAAATCACCCAGCAAGAAAAGGAAAACAAAGAGGAAATCAGTTTACCAGAACAATCGAACTTTCCTTAAATCAGATACGAAACATTAGCAATCAACAGCAACAAGAAAATGAAAATAAGGCAGATATATTTTGGACAATAAACTTTGATGGATCTTGTAATAAAACAAGTGCAGGCATATAGTTGCTTAAAGAATTACAAGCCCAAAAGATATCAATCCTAGGAGATTTTTAACTTATCATAAGACAAATCCAAGGAGAATATTCAGCTAGAAACCCAATACTTAGAGAATATAGAAATTCTACCCTTGATTTATTAAAAACCTTTGAAAAATATGAACTCATTTTCATCCCAATAGCACAAAATCATCTAACAAATGAACTTGCCTTCAATGCCAGCAACTGTAAAATCCCTGAGATAAATGAACAACTTAGTGTAAAGATAAAATACAGGCCTGCAGTGCCTGATAATGAGGATCACTTGCAAGTGTTTGATTCTGACAAACACATAGATGATTTCTTAAAATCAGAAAATTATTTTGACATACCAATATCAGAAACCGGCCATAAAGAAAACTGTTTGTATATTGAACAAATCCCAGAAGTTGAAATGACATATTCTGCTAATATAAACCAATATGAGAATCCTTTTGAAGCAAAATTAATTGACAACGCAGACCAGAAAGACTTGGAAGTTTTACAATGCAAGAGTGATACAATTCCAAGAGGTCTCACACCTTTAGAACACCTCTTTGACTTCAATGATGTAGCCAAAGAACCAAGAATGGAGCCTGTGGAAACAGAGGTAGAATAACATAACATAGGTAGCCTAGCAGAACCCAAGATGATTAAACTGTCCAGTACTCTCCCAGCTCACATAAAATTTCAATACATAGAGCTATTCAAAGAGTTTATAGATGTATTTGCTTGGGGATACAAAGATCTGAAATCTTATGATACTAGCATCATTCAGCACAAGATTCCTTTGAAGGAAAATTAAAAACCTTTCAAACAAAAACTAAGGAGAATAAACCCTGTTTTATTACCTTTAGTTAAGGCAGAAATTGAAAAAATGCATGATGCTAGGATTATAGTACCAATTAGATATTCAGAGTGGGTATCAAACTTAGTTTCTGTTAGGAAAAAGACAGGGGAAATCAGGCTCTGTATTGATTTCAGAAATCTAAATAGAGCCTCCCTAAAATACAACTACCCCTTGCCCAAGATGTACCACATACTTCAACAGGTAGTTGGGTCAAAAATAATATCACTGTTAGATGGGTTCTCGGGTTACAATCAGGTGTTAGTGCTCCCAAGTGATCAACACAAGACTGCTTTTACTACACCTTGGGGCACCTTTATGTATGTCAAAATTCCATTTGGTTTGATTAATGCAGGGGCCAGCTTCCAAAGGGCCATGGAAATAGCCTTCTCTGAAGATATTGGCTATTTTTTTATCATTTACCTTGATGACATAACCGTTTTCTCAAAAACTGATGAAGAGCATTTGATTCACTTGAGAAAAGTTTTTGAGAATTGTAGGAGATTTGGCTTATCTTTGAATCCCAAGAAGACACTCTTTGGTCTCCAATAAGGTAAACTTCTTGGTCACATAATTTCAGAAGAAGGGATCAAAGTAGACCCTAAAAGGATAGATGGCATATTGCAAATCAACCATCCAAGAAGCCTCGAAGAATTACAATATTTCATTGGGAAGATTAATTTTTTGAGGAGGTTTATCCCCAACCTTGCTAAGCTGTTAAAAAAAATTACAAATATGCTTAAGAAGAGGTAGGTGTAAAATGGATTTTACAATCTAAACAATCATTCGAACTGGTTAAACAAGCTCTAACTCAAACACCAGTCATAATTAGTCCAGATTTCACCAAATACTTTTATATCTTTTCTTTTACATGTGAACATACAATAGCTGCAGTATTACTTCAAAAGAATGACTTGGGGAAAGAACAACCAATATCCTTCTTTAGTAGGACCTTAAGAGATGCTCCTCTCAAATATAACATCATGGAGAAGCAATCCTTAGCATCATTGAAAGCACTAAAGGACTTTAGAGTCTACATTTTACACTCTCACATAATTTCTTTTGTTCCACATAATGTTGTCAAGGATATTCTAAGTCAAGACCCTAATGGTAAAAGGGGAAAATGGATTGCAACTATTCTTAAATATGACTTAGAAATCAGGCCCACCAAACTAGTTAGAGGGCAAGGATTAGCAAAACTTATGGCTGAGTCTAACTTCCAAGCACTAGATATGAACATGGTAGATGTGTTGGAAGAAATAGAAGAATCCACTGCTCCTTTAATTAAAGAAGCATTTCTGAATTCTCCTTGGTATGATGACATCATTTATGTGCTTTTGTATTTGAATGCCCCTCCTTCTTTGTCTAAAACTAAAGCTAGATTATTGAAACGGAAAGCTTTAAGTTATTGCATCTTAGATGGGGTATTGTATTGGAAAAATGCTGTTGGAATTTTGCTTAAATGTTTACTTGAAGATGATGCTGGAAAAATAATGCATGAGTTGCATGAAGGAGAATATGGAGGACACCTCTACTGGAAGACCACAGCAAACAAAATCCTCAGATCTGGTCACTATTGGCCCACCCTTTTCCCAAATACTCAGAAGTTAGTCATGTCTTGCCATAAGTGTCAAATTTTTTATGGCAAAAGAAAACTATTTCCCTTACCTTTACATCCTATCAATGTTGAGACACCCTTTCAACAATGGGGCTTGGACTTCATTGGGGAAATTCACCCATCTTCCTCAGCCCAACATAAGTGGATCCTCACTACCACTGACTACTTTACCAAGTGGATAGAAGCTATACCCTCTAGGAATGCTACTGACTTTGTGATTATCAAGTTCCTTGAAACAAATATCCTATCCAGATTTAGTTGTCCTAGAAAAATCATAACAGATAATGCTACTGCCTTCAAGTCTAAGAGAATGGTTGATTTCTATCACAAATACCACATCACCTTGAGTCATTCTACTGCCTATTATCCCCAAGGAAATGGATTAGCTGAATCTTCCAATAAGAGCCTTATCAATATCATCAAGAAGCTATTGGAGCAAAATCTGAAATCATGGCACAGTAAGTTGGTTCATGCCTTATGGGCTGATAGATTAACTACAAAAAAGTCAATAAATATGTCCCCCTATCATCTAGTTTATGGCATGGATGCAGTCTTCCCAACATCATTAGGAGTTCCAGTCATGAAACTCCTCCAAGAAGTGCAAAATGAAGATAATGATATGCAGAGACGAATCAACCAAAAAATTCATTTACATCAAACTAGAGAAGAAGTCTATGAAAGAACACAGTTAGTCCAAGAAAATATCAAGAAACTGTTTGATAAAAGGACTAAGGAAAACAATTTCCAAGTTGGAAATGTTGTCCTTAAGTGGGATTCAAGAATGGAAGAGAAGGGAAAACATGGCAAGTTTGAGAATTTGTGGAAAGGACCCTATATCATTCATGTTGAGAGAGGTCACAATGCATTTTTCCTGAAAGAATTGAATGGAGAAGATTTACATGGAGGTCCTGTCAATGGCAGGATGCTAAAGCATTACTTCTACCAAGAGTCATGAGTTTCAAAACTTTTTTACTTTCCATTGTAAATATCATAGTTTGAACATTGCATTCAAAGTTAGAAAAATAAAAATACAAAAAAAATAGAAAAATAAAAGAGGGCATATTGTAAAACAAGAAAGGTACAGCCCCATACCAAAAAGAGAGACAAAATCTGAAAGTGTGCAAGCTCAAATGCCACTCCTAAAAACACACTTCTAGTTAGTCATACAGTTTAATCATGACTAATTAGATTTTCAATTTACTGCTAATAGGTTAGTGAATTAGATCAGCCAAACAACATAATCTTGGCTTATCAATAAGGTAGATTAGGTTAGAAGAAAGAATGTTCTAAAATGCTCAAATCCTGAACCTTTGATATTGAAAGAGACTTGGTTCTAATATACTCAAAACTTGAACCAAAAAAGAAAGAAAAGGCAACTCAAACAAATTCAAAAACAGAGCTGAAAAGATAGTGAAGGATGTTTTTAATTTTCAAATCTTAAGCCTTCTTATTTTGTTTTAAATTTTCTACAAATAATAATCTATGTGTAGCTTGTTTTTATGCCATAGATCACAGCAAGTCAAACAGCTTAATCTTGGCTTGACTGTTTTTAAATTTTTTTCTTAGAAATTAGAGAATAAAAGTCTGTCAGACAGTCTAATCCTGACAGACAGTAGTTAGGTAGAGAAGCTTATGAACTCAACTGTTTAAACTGTGTTCATGGAGAAATAAGATTAGACTTAGATTAGTTTTTATTTTTCAAAAGAATAAAATGTTGTTGAAGAGAGTTTTCCATTCTAAATGCACTCTGAAAAGAAGAAAAAATGTTAGGATCATTAGGAATGGGTAGGTAGACATGTTGTTTTCACATAATTCCATTGTTTTAAATTGCTGCAGAGATCATCAAAAGAAAGTTTGATGCCCAATGGATTAAGGAACTGGTTAATAAAAGCCAGAGATTTGTAGCTGAGGTTGTAGACACCTAAAGAACCAGTTGTCTTCCCCAAGTGGAGCCACTGTTAGCCACTAATAAATTCTATTATACTAAAAAGTGGCTAATTTTGTTCTTCAAAAATTCAAGAGATAATTCCCTTTGAAAACATATCATATTTGATATTTTTATGAAGATAACTAATCTTTTAGTTAATCTTCACTGTTATTTTCCTCATAAACCTGAAAAATCTGTTGTTTGCAAGGAGGAAGACTGCTCAAAAAACCCTTTTTTCCTTCATTTTACCCCTCCTTCCATCCATTAATAACACCATTTTCATCCCCTTTTTCTTCATAAAATTCCTCCTTTTCCCTCATTTTCCTTCATTCCCTTCATAAATTCCCTTTGATAAGGTTTAAAACTCCTTTTTTAACCTTCTCAGAACCCTCAAAAACCTCTGAAAAACCCTCATTTTTGCCTAAAAACCTTCATTTTTCTAAAAGGCCTTAAGCCCCTTTCGGCCTTAGCCCCATGCCCCTTTTTCTGTATAAAACCCGGAGCCACGACCAAGCGCTAAGGCCTAATCGCAAATCGCAATTCGGAGCTTTCTATTAACGTTTTTCCTTTGTTCTTCCAAAAATCTCCGATGCGATGAGTTTTCTCCCTTCAACCCCAGATCCAATCTCCGCCGTCGATCTTTATAGATCCAACGACCAGCGCTAAAGTCACATCGCACCCATAACCTTCCTCCATTACCCCGACAATTGAATATTGACCGTCGATCTTACTCCCAGATCTGACAGCTGGCGCTTAATCGCATCACGCAAAATCTGAAGTGCCATCCCTTTGCCTCCTCCTATTTTGCGATCTCCAATCCAATCTTGACCGTTCGTTCCCATAGATCTAACGGCTGAGGTATAATCACAATTTTCTCATAAGCCCATCACCCGCGCCCGCCGATTCAATCCTAGCCGTTAATTCCCCTTCTGATCCGATGGTCAGAATTTAATCGCATCGCCCATTTTTTGTCTATCCACCAAGTCCCAAATAATTTTTCCGACGCAATATTAGTCGTCCGTTCTATAGATCCAACGGCCAAGATCTATTCCCCCATCCATTTAACCTTCTTCCCCTTTGAAGCACTGGCACTTCTACCTTTGATCCTAACCGTCCATGCTGAAGATCTTACAGTCCACAATGAACCTAATGGCTCACCTCCACCCTTTTCTTTTCTCCTCCATCAACAGATCTTGACCGTCCATTCCATGATCCAACGATCAAGGTTTAAATCACCTTTGACCCTGCCCACCTTTCCTCCCGCGCATCTTACCCCATCGCACTCTCATTCCCACCGTCAGATATCTCCACCTTTCATCCGACGGCTGATACCATATCGCGTAATTTCACGCCTGAACGTTAATGCCAAAAATTTACGCGATATGGGCGGTATTAAAAGGACAGGTGTCAAGTGCAAACCTATATCGCTTTCTTTTGGGAAAATCTTGAAACTGCCTCTGAGCTATGCAAAAACCATTCTGGTTTTTTGCCAAACCACCTTTCCCCATTACATTGCATCTACTTGTTTAAATCTTCGTCGTCCATTTCATAACATCTAACAGCTCATATCATATCCTCGTCTCAAATGCATCTGCCTTCATCTACCCAACTAAAGAACTTATCGGGAAATATTCGTCATTGGATTCCCTAATCTAACAGTCCTCATTCAAAATTATGCCCAAACTCCATTTAAACCCTTTTTCGCCTCCGATTAAGGTTTTCTCCCCTTTGTATTACATTTTTTTCCATTTTATCATAATGTTACCCCATTCGCATTGTAAAATTCCTGACTGATCTCAGTCGTTGATCAATCTAGATCAACGGCCCGGACTTAATCTGATCCTCATTTTCATCCGACTGCCTCCCCATCAACCCATCGAGCAATCTCGATCGTCGATTTATCTGGATCAACGACCACGATTTCTTCTCACACTCAGTGCTGTCTAAACCTATCCCTCACGGATTTTTCTTAACTTTTCTCGTTTTTTGCAGGTTATAAAGGTTTTTCCACTGTTTTTAAATGAAACAAAAGGCTGGGGATGATGATCCCTTGGGCCACTATCAATGAAGAAAATGAATATGCAGGGTTCGAACAACAATTTTAACCATGACTCATGAACATTGGTGATATTATAAAAACACTTCGCGCACCTGCAACACAGCAAAAAAACATAGTCAGAGTCCATTTATTAAAGAAAATCAGCATTGAAGACAGGAGATCAAAGAGTATCAGGTTTTAAAGGTTTAAATCAGAGTTTTTAAAAGGATTAAGGCATAAACTCATAAAATCAAATGCCTAATCTACAGTCAGCAGAGTATGAAGACCGGAAGATAATAATTAAACCTAATCAGGCCTAAAACACAGATCAAAGACAGATTAAAGGTGTTTTAGGAAAAACAGATGGAAATTATTAGTCCAATGACACCTCAAAGCCACATCAAAGAGGCTAATTGAATCCTCTCCAGCTACCAAAAGCCACCTGCAGCCTCAATAAATCGAAAGAAGGTCTATTTATTGCCAGAACAGAAGATATTTGTCTAAATACAGCTGAATAGTTATTTCAAACAAAAGAAGATATTTTAAACTGTTAGTGAAGTTATTGTAAAGGATGAATAGGCCTCGAAGTCAATATTTTTACCCATTAAGCCTTAAAAAGCATAAATAGAGTAAATGAAACAGAGTTTTAATTCGATGCATTCATGCCTTATGCCTTGCATGGTTTTCAAGGCAAGGATTTGCATTTAGTGTAGAATTTATTACACTTCAATCCTAAAACTCTTCCACCTCCTCATTTCTTCTATAAATACTTCTGAAGAAGATGAGATACAAGTTGATTGTTCACTATTTGTAATACTGAAACTCTCTGAAATAATACATAGTCTGTCTGAAGTTGAGGAAGAAATTGAAGTATTGGAAGCTTGATGATGTTGTTGCACGCTTGTTCTTGAGAAGGCTCTATCATTGGATCCATGAGCTTGGTTGTTGGTGAAGTATTCTGAATTGTTTGATGTTTTTTCCTGTTTTAATTTTGTTCCATAAATGCTTACTATAGTAGGATGAAAATTTTAGGCTAAGAAATGACTCCTAGAAGCACCTTAGACCTATTCATCCTTCATTGTTTTATGTTTTCTTCTGCTGAGGTATTTTAGAGTCTTTAATCTCTCTCTTTAGTCCTCATGCTTGTTTATTTCTCTAATAGTTCAAATAGTTGGTTTCAGCATGATTTATGGTTTTCCCTGCTTGTCTGCTGCCACTTGAAAGCTGTTATTGAAGTCTCCCTTTGAAGTACCATTTTTTGAAGTTAGCCAAAGAGGTTTGTTTTGATCATGCCCTTTGTCCTTGCTTGAACAATTGTTTTGAAGGTCTTTATAGTTGTGATCATAGATGTTTTTAGGTGTTCCCTCTTCTATGACTGCAATTATCAGTGAATCTTTTATATTTTCTAATTCATTTGAAATAAAATATTTGAGGAAATAGGATGTGCTCCTGAATCTTAGATTTAATTTTAAAATTTGTTTTGAAGTCATTATTTTCTTAAAGTGTGGTTTGTAGAATTCATGGTTAGCCCTGTCTATCAAATACCTCTTTATTGTTCAAGTTATGCTTTCAAATTACCTTTGTTGAGAATTCGAATTCTCTTTCCAAATCATTAATGTCCATCTCATTCCAAAAAACCAAAGGATCTTGTGGCCAAGTTAGATTTTCCCTTTGATATCCCATATCCATTGATGAGTTTGTCATGACCTCTTCTTGACTCCATTGCCCAATTAATCATATGTTTCTCCTTTCTACCTATCTTTCCTAGACCTTTCATGTTCTTCTATGTCTTTCAACCAAACAAACAAACAAACACTTGCACTTAATAACTATTCTAAAACCAATACTCTAAGAAAACAAGATAAACCTTTGCAAACAAGTAAATTTGAGAGATCCCTCTCTGAGAACAGGAGGACTAGATCCTGGAACTCTAAAGATTGGTTCTGATGTTGCCTTGTCTTTTGATTTTCCAAGCTATCAAAACACAGGACCCCAACAGGGAGATGGCGAGTTGTGAATAGGGAGCGTTCATATGCTTACCTAGGATCACCAGAGGGTGCAAAGGTAGCAGCGATTACTTTCTCTTCTATAAACAATTCAATCCTAGTCCTGAAAATCCTAGTGCAAAAATTGAACTAAACTAAAACTTTTACACTAGAAAAAAGAAAACTAGCTATGCATGCATGGTCTTGGGCCACTTACTTTAGCTAGTTATCTAGTTGTGTTAGTACCAAAATTTGAAAAACATAATTTTTTTTTGGAATGCAAGTTATTTTTCCCCCTACTTAAACTATGTGTGAACTTTGCAAAAATCAACTTGAAATAAAACTGATAATAGGCCTACAAAAGGAAGTTAAGAGTGAGTTTTAGCACGCTGCAGGGTACCACAACCAGTGCTAGCAGGTGTATTAGGCACTTCCAAGCACTTTACAAGTATGAAAAGATAGAAATAAGGGAGAATTTTCTTTATCTGTCTTTTGCGCGCAAAAGGTTGAAACAGGCGCAATGTCTGCGTGTGGGTCAGCTCTGAACACATGCCCTGGACGTCTGTGGGAATATAAAGCATGCAAATTCCTTCAAGTAAATTTTGGAGTTGTTCTACTTCAATCTGTAACTTGGGATGACTTAGGGACTGAAATCAAGGGAAATTTAGCTCTACTCCACATCACAGACAAAGGTCTATCCAAAAAAGGCACAACCACATAAAATTGGTAATAAACGTTAGTGGAGTCGCCAATCTTGTTAGAGAGTGTTTGGTGCTCGTATGTACGAAATCACACCAACTTAAGGGGTGTGGTCTACCCACATAAGTTATTGGTAACAGGCAGAAAAACAAGTGGAGTCAAGCAAGTTAGTGGAACAAGCTAGAATCATAAGCATACTTGATAGAGAAATAACGTGCATATATAAACTAAAACAAATAAACACAAGCTCTAAAAATATTCAAAGGACAAAAATAATACGAACAATGACTCTTGGCCCCTCTTATTGAGCATTGGTAGGAATAAGAGTGAAAATTTACCCTCTTGCCAAAGGCCCCTAGAACATGGGTTCTAAGTCCCGATGCAAGGATGTTTTTATCCCAAGCTTGCCTCAGTGCAGTCTCCCTCTCTCTCTACTTTGGTGGACTGAACTTTTTGGATGGCCAAAAATTGAGTCCCCTCTATCTTTAGCTTTGGATCACACACTACTGGTATTTCTTGGGCAATTATGGCCAGTATAACAATGTGTTCACCCATTCTTCATCTCATGGTGGCATTATATAGGAGACTTCAAATCCTCCTTCCCTCTCTTGGTACATTAAGGATGGTGACCCAAGAGAGGGGTATGATTCCTTTGTGTGCTCCAAATATTCCATTGTGTGCTCACTTGATGTTTAAGGAGGCGTTGGTGGTTGTCCTTAGGTGGCTTCAAGTGAGGAACCACTTGTCCTTTGCTTTGTGTGGTCCTAGAAAGTGACATTTCGCCACTCCCAGTATTGCGCACATTTCCGGCCATAAGGCACGCAAAGGCACTCTTTATGAAGGATAATGCACGCAAAAGCATTTAGGACTTGTTCAAATTTGATTTTTCCTTAGACCTTAGAGATTTTTAAATACTTTCCAGATTTTGTAATGTCTTCCAGCCCTGTAAATCCTTTTGCTTGACATTAGATAATGTCATCTTCTACTGTACGATTTTCCAGTGTTAACAGTCATGATCAAGAAGTTCATTGTGTTCTTCACGCTCAATATAAAAACTAAAAGACCATTGATTTCTAATATTGTGAAAGTTTTCTCTCAAAAATTGAAATGAAGCGAAACTCAAAGGCAAAGAGTTTTCACTTACTTTAAAAAATTTTGTATTCTCTTCATCGTTGTCATGATTGATATGTATAGGATGAGTGCTATATTTGAGCATTTGTAATTGAACTTCTCCCTCCCAAAAACATGTCAATGATTGCCTTGAAGAGTCAGCCTCAATTTCAACAACATAATCATCATCATACTACTCATACTTGGGTAAATCATCAATATAAGTAATGTCATCAAACATACACATTATATCAGTATATTTCTTCTCCTCGATTTTATATACAAATCCATTTTCATGATTTTCCATAAATGAATACAAACAACAATGATTTTCTAATCTATGGTAATTGGGATTAGCAGAAAAATGTTTAGGGTCAATAACCTCTTCTTTTGCAATAAGTGGGACATGGTGTTTTTGAACGTAAACTCCATCTCTCATGGTGATCTTTTGCATTACTTCTTCCATGGTACTTACCAAAATGTCAAGCTTTACTTCTGAAGATGTCAGGTCTTCCTTTTCTATGTTCTCCCTTTCTTCTGCCTTCAACTTTAAACTTTTGACTAGAAAATTAGCTTCCACATCTATTGCATTGTCCTTCATTTATTTGAGCGTTGTAGCGTTCCTTTCTCTCAATTGAAATTCCATTTCCAGATCAAATGCATCCGGGTAGTGTAGGAGAGTTGAACTAGGAGGCGGTTTTATATTAGCAGGGATTGAATGGTATACTTTATTAAACCTAGTTGAAAAGTGTTGCACTGTTTCTCCTGGATGTATTTTCAAATGATTATATTCTTCTAAAATCAAAAAAGGATTCCTCTTGATCACCCATTTATCAAGGAAGACTTTCACAAACTGATGGAAATAAAAAATACTTGCAACTAGCAAGTTTTTGAACCATTTCTTAGCTTCGCCTTGCAAAGATAGAGAAAAGATCCTAATACTAATATCATCTTCATCAACCTCAAAAATATTGATAAATTTTTCAAAACCCTGAATGTGTTTCTCAGCAGTGATTTTACCATATTATCCATCAAACCTGGGAAGATATTTGTAATAGTTTTTAGGGAAATCATGGAGTATAGGAGGTAAGATGAGTGGCTTGTATCTATCTGGAATTTTACAAGGTATAGGAGTATGTACAGAAGCTGTAAGATTATTCTTGATAACTTGAGGCTCATCAAGTAGAAGATGATCATCATAAGATTTGGGTGAAGGCTCTTGACCGAGATAAAAAGGCGTAAGAATAATTTGAATCCACCAATTTCAGAGGGAAGGAATCAAATACAAATCTTGGATCTTTTCTCAAATACAGTATAATTTGGAAAAACTTCTTGAAATTCTCGGGAAAAGAGAAAAATTAATTAAGGAAAAATAACATGATGTCTTGGATGAAATTCCAAGTTGAATACCTCATCTTCCCAAGTTGTGTTTTCATGTTTCTGTTCGCAAGGTTCATCCTCCATTGGAGTCTTAGATTTGATTTTGAAACGAATTTGGAGTCGTCAAGTGAATGATTTCAGCCTTTATGTTTCAAACCAGTGTTCACCATAAACAATCATATCTGATCCTTGTCGTTCTTTCCTAGGTAATATCTATCACTTCGTTCCTTGGAAACAACGCCAAGATGTTAGCACTCCGCCAGTTCTCTGAAGGCTGAAAAGGAAACCAACAAAGGTAACCACATACCACTTTGACCTAGTAGCCAGACCTAATAGGTTGAGAGGGCTCTCTCAATGAGATCATAGCCAATTTTATTGCATCATGAAAGATATTAGGCTAGGTATGTATATTAGGGTTTGATTTTATTTTGAAGGTTTGTGTTGGATGGTGAATTAGGTCTAGGAAAAACTAGGTCAGGGCTCTGAAAATCAGATTTGCAGAGATGTAATGGGGCAAGGTAGGCACACACTTTAGCACTTTAAAGGTATATTGGTGAATATGGTAGAATTATATTGTTTTGAAATGAGCATGAATATCATGAATTCGTTTATATCAGAAGAAAATGAACATAAATGTGAAAGTTTCTCCAAAACAGAGCATTGAAACAATGAATTTTGCTTGTCAAACTTAGAAATCAATCACATAAGACATAAAAATAGAAATGGAAGGTATAATACATTAAAAAATATGATCACAGAAGAAGAAACACTTTTAAATCACATTCCACATGAATCCCACCACAATAGCTACAAATTCTATCTATTAGTTCCTGCCAAATTCACAAAGTACACTAGTGTTCTAAGCTAAATTCCACAACATCCAACCTTTGAAAATGATTATAATGGGCCTCATATAGCCACTGAGGTCGAAATCCTCCCTTGGAGGTCGAATTTCCAACAATAAAATCAAATACATTATTCTATCCAAAGTCTGCTACACACTAGGGAGGTTACACAACAAATTCCTCCCTTATCTAACCATCGAGAGACATATCCTAAAAGAAATAAATGGAGGATAATACACCTATTAAACTCCATTTTTACCACTTACATTTACATTTTGAATTTTACATTCATATACTTTCGCCTTTTGACTTTTACAAAAGTCAAACTAGAAATTGGAGAAAATTACACAGTGAAAATTTTAATTAAAATCTCAGAAAATTGCAGAAGCGCATCGCCATCTTGGAGGCCATTTTTAGACACCTTTCTGAAGTCAAAATTGCAATATTAAAGAATGGTAAACTAGACCTGTCTATTTTTTTTCCAAAACATCTTGAATTTTTGAAAATTACCCATGGGAAGGCCTTCAAAAATTCATTCTCCCAAGGTGTCTCCAGAAGTGCAATGCTAGTCAAAAAGAGGGGCAGAATGTTGATTTTTGACCCCTTTTTCTCATTTTTCTCAAAATATGAGCCCTGAATCATAAATATGAGAAAATGGGTTTTGAGAGGACACCATCATCTATCTATAAATTTCAGCCATTTTTCATTTGGAGCCCTGAGGAAAAAGTGCAATGCCAAGGTGCTACGCTTCTAGACCTAGTGAAATTTCTGAATTTTGCAAATTTACACCAAATTTCACCCAAAAAAAAAAAAAAAAAAAAAATATTCCAAATCTTCCCAAAATTGGTCCAGAAGTGGAAAATAAGGTATTTTATGCTATCATATAGGCATCAGCAAGAATATCTAACTTACCCTTCTCATTTTGGCTAATTAGGGTTTCCTTGAGCTTATCTTGCAATTGCTTGACTTTGACATTGCAAATTTTGTTTCTTGTGTGGTAATGGTCAGCTATGTGCCTCAACCTCGGATTTTCCCTGTTGGCCTTGTCAAGGAGCTTCTCCAAATGGATGTTTACCTTATCAAGCCAAAACTCCCTATCCTCATTGATCTCGTTTGCAATCATGTCTTCAAAATTGAGTTCTTCATCTGTAGGGTCTCTTCTCTTTCTTTCTGCAATGCCTTTTTGAGACCCATGGTTCTTGGCCTCTTCCTCCTCCCTTGTTGTTCATGCTCATAATTTTCATCATGCTCAGTCACTGCTTTTACTTTCTCATATTTTTTCTTGCCTCAAATTGCCTTTTCTCCAAACCAACTGTTTTTCCTTCAACTGCTGGTTTTCTTGCTCTAGAAATGAAATGAAAAATTTTTCCCTTGCCAAGTTGTCTTGGAGCTCTTTGATCTGAGAATCCTTGTCCTTGATAACCCTCTCTATTTTCTCATTCTCATCAGTAGCTTCCAATTCTATTAGTTCAAAATCATGTTCCTCCTCATCATGCATGGATGTCTCATGTTGTGTTGATGGTGATCCTTGTTCTGGTGAAGTATGCTTGGCCCCTTCCTCAATTTGAGGAGCAAACACAAGCCTCCTACCTCTCTGACATGTGTGAGTAACCTTAGGCTTAGGCCTCTTTGAAACTTCAGCAAGTTTGATTGATGATCCCACCTCCATAGGCTGTGCTAACATGGTAGGTGTTATGTTTTACTGCTGAGTTGGTGTAGTGGTTGTGTGCATTTGCAAGGCTGCCTCAATGTTCTTCTTTGCCAACTAATGGAGAAATATGATCTTCACCAAACTATGATGTAAGATACTAGGATAATGCTCTATTTTCTTCACCTGCACCTTTTCAAACATCTTGAACACACTCCTATACAATCAATTGCAAAAATTGAGAGTCTTCACTGTCGTGAAGTGCATGAGCAGTCTAATGTGATATTGGTACAATCTGGAAAACCTGCCCTCACATGTGAAAATTTTAATTACAGCCTTCATCAATGGTGCATACCTATCCAGCAAGTATCTAAACAAGAAACTATGTGTGTGATCCTCTTTGTAATGTGATTTTATGTAAGGTTTGTACTGCTCAAGGTCTAGGTTCATGCCTTTGAACCAATATTCACCATGATTTGGTATTTTTGTAGCAAGAGAGACAACATCTATTGAAAAATGAAATCAATCCCAGCAATGGTGGTCGTTTCTCCCTTAAAATTGGTGGCAAACAAATTTGTAAGCTACTCATGGAAACCTACCTCCTCCACTCTTTGAAAAAACCCTATGAAGTTGACATCTTCAAAGCATTTTCTAATGATTGGTGAGGAAGTGATTTCACTGCAATTTGAGGGCTCATACCTCAGTATCTTCCCCCCCTTTATGGTGTTTTCTTTTCTTTGATGGTGAATAATCTGCTTCCATGATTGAAACCCTAGATGATATGAGGGAAAAATAGGGAAAAGGAGTAAAGGGATGAAATTAGGGAGTTAGGTAAGGGAGATGGGAGTAGGAAAATTTAGGGAGATGGGCAGGGGTCTTAGGGATATTTAGGGAGTGAAATGAAGGGAAATGAGTGAGGGAAATGAGCTAGGAAATTTAAACATAGTCCTAGCTAGGGAAATTTCCCAAATTGGTAGAATAGGGCTAGGGTTTATAGGGAAGACAAGAAAAATTATGGGAAATGGCTTTGTGATGGATGAAGGTGATGTATACGTTGCAAACAGAAGTGTTGGGACAATGAAGCTAGGGTTTAAAGCATCAATCCATCTTTTTGAAGACCAACACCATGCAATTTTGGTAAACCATAGAATACTAATCTCTTGATCAATTTCTTGGTATGAAAAGAAAGAGAGGGCATAAATATGAGTGAACTTACTTTCTATGCAGCTTTGAGGTGAAAAAATCGTAAGTGGAAACTTGAAAAACTGATTTTAGTGGTCAATTTTCAACTTTGGGCAACTTTGCCCCATCCGCAACACAAGCCACCTATGCACAGCGCCTATGTGCATCTTACTCTTCCTATGCACATCACCTTCCTTCAAAAGCGCAGCACAGTGTCTGTATGCGCAGTGCCAGCCAATTTTTCCCAATTTGAGGTAAAAAACCCATGTATTCTTGCCAAATGAAGGATGAGCTCAATGATGAGAGGTAATAAGAGTGAAAATGAAATGATCTTGTGTCTCTTTGGGCCTTTTATAAACATGGAATGACTCCCTTTGTGTGATGATGGGCCCCACATGTCTTTTTCAAGCATGAATTTCATTCTTCTGAACTTTGTAACCTTCGGAATTTGTAACCTTGAACTTTTTGTAGCTTCTTTGGAACATTGAATATCTTTGGAAATTTGAACTTTTTCAAAACTTGATCTGCATTTTTATTAACATGAAGTGCTTATTACATATAGAAACATAAAATTACATTTTTTGAAATCAAAATTTATTGAAGAAACTTGCTTTATTACCACTCCTCCAATTGCCATATTTTATGCATGAAATAAGAGTTTTGGTGACCTTGAAACCATAATGGCCTAATCGAGACACTGAACTGAATGAAATCATGATGGAGATGACTGAAATTATGATGATACACTTAGCTGAGTGGTGACATGGACCATCATATAAAAATTTTGGAAGGAGTGGAAAATAGTCCTAGACATAATTCCTAATGACCAAATTTTTGCTTGAAGACCTGATGAAATGACAAAAAATTGACTATGAGACCATAACAGGGCATGATACGAGCCCATTTATCAATGGTGATAGGATGTAAAGACTGACACTAACACTTGTGACTCTATAAATATCCTGCAAAAAAACTCACTTCAATCATTTAACCAATATAACCTACAATAAATGAAGCATGAATACTAAATGCAGAAATAAGAGATGCAAGTGAAAAAGACTTTCAAATAAGATAAATAAATTGTACAACATGGATTTGAGGCTCCTCAGATGGCCAATTCCAAGGATACTTGGAGTCCTATGAAGAAAACCAAGCTTTAAAAGCTTATAATGACACCACACTTCATTATTAGAGTCAATTCAAGTACATCCCTCCTAGAAATGAAAGTAGAACAACTAAATAACAAGTTTTATTTACAAGAAGACTAAGAAATACAAGCCCCTAGAGGCTAATTTGAATCTGTACTTATACAAATTGATGGGGGAGTATCATCCTTGAAAGGAGACACCTTTCCCCTCCAAAATCTCTCAAAAAGTGGATCCGGTTTCCAACAATAGACATGGAACACATTCATAGATTTTCTCAACCAGTGGAGCTCTAGAATTTTTCAATGATTTCATGATATCTTATTCATTTATTATTCCATCATGTAGTAGGGATCAAGTCCCTAGATTATCTCATCATCCAAATATTTATAGTTTTCCTAATATTCTCACAATATTCTACAAAAATAAATATTAACAGGCACATAATATGCAATTATCTCTACACCTTCATACTAAATATATTAAAGCTAAAAAAAACATTATTAAGTGCATAAGGAGATGTTTAGTAATACCTTTATGTGCCTAAGAAAGGTTATATGGACCTTATTTTGTATCTAATTTGGAGACCCATCAAAGGAATTCCATTCCAATGTGGGTGTTACCATACTTATGCCCACTTGGGGTAGGAGTGTCTATTATTTTATAATCGTGAAAAAGTGGATTCAAAATATTCCTCTCCATAAGGAATATTCCCTTGTTATAGAAAATATCTCTTCAATGGCAATTCAAAAACTAGACTTACATTTTGTATTCTTCCTAGCTCCATTAGACAAAGACAATGCTAGAAAAATGGAAATTTTAACTCTTGAGGAATGCTAGATGATCGGTGATTAGCATACTTTGGTGGCTTCTTTGGGAACTCTGTAACAGCCCTGGTGAAAATTCCATGTAAAATGTAACAAAGGAAAAATTAATAACCACGTTTGGTGGGACGTGTATTCCAAGCTGAATAGTGGGTAAAAACATCATAGCGGCTGTTCACTTCGGTTTATTATGGCTAATGAAATTGGAAAAGGAAATGGAAAAGGATTTATAAAGTAAAAGTGACATTCATTGGAATTTTTTTATGAAAATTATGGAAATTATGAGAAAAGGGAGATGAAAGGTCACAGGTTGCATGTGAGGAGGAAAATGAAGGAAAATAATGGAAAATGAAGAAAATAGAGGCCTCATTAATAAAAAGGCTTCTGAGGATTAGTTGGTAAGCTTTTTCCAGTGTTTTTTTGGAGCTCTCATTATTCTCTCTCTCTCTCTCTCATACTCTTGGAAACTTAGATTTTTATTAGATCACTCTTGGAGAGTGTGGATACTTGGTGATTTGGAGAAATAATGCTAAGGAAGAGTAGGAAAGCACAAATAGACATTGGGATCAACAACTGCAATGAGATTTGATTGCAGGTACCGAGTTACATGTATTTTTTCCTCACTATATTTGGCATGCATGGTATTGCATGTGGTTTCTTGATTATGATCTGTCATTGGCATGGAGGATTGCCTGGATTGATAGTGGATTTTCCTAGCCTTTCCATTTCTTGGATAACCATGGTGTTGTGGGTTTATTTCCATTGAATTTTTTTCTGGTTGGTTCTCATGATTCCTTTAGTTGCGGGTTGAGTTATTAGTTACTGTAGCCTTGGTTGGACAACGCTCTAGAGATCGGGAACAACTAGGGTTGAGTTACTAGTCTTGGAGCCTTGGTTGGAACAAACACTCTGGAGCCCTATAGCAACTTGGATAGAGACCAGTCTGTGATGGTTGTGATGTCCAACCGTGAGGTGGAATCACTGGTTTAGAGTTGAGGTGGTTTGGCCCATAGAAGCCCTGGATTGACTATGATTGATGAGATCCAACATTCATGCTTGGAATATGGAATAGGGGGTGATTGGATGAAGAGAGAATTGGCTCAGCCAATCTATGGTCGGGTGGAACGTGGAAGTCCCATCTTCGGTTGGTTTTTACATTCAGTAATGAAGAGCTCATTCCTTTGGTATTTGGTATGCAAATGTACTATTTATTATGTGGATTATATTGTTGTTATATCCATGGAATTTTTGTTGTTATTATGCCAGTTATAAGATTGTATTTTATCAGTGATGAGGTATGGAGCTATCCATGTTTTTACTCGTAAATGAATGCACAATGTATCTATGGTCAAATATATTGTATTTTATCTTATGACGTAGGGGAGAAATGTTTCTTAGCGACTCTCAGATAAGTAAGAGACCCCTATGTTTAAATCTATTGTTTAAACCTGTAAATGAAATGTTTGTGACATGTTTGAAGAAATGCCTGTCATGGCTAAGATGGGTCTAGATGATGTGATTGCTTCCGTACCTTTTTTTAAATGTTATTTATCATTCCCTAAAGTTTCATGGATTTTTTTGTAGTGACCTAAGCTCTAGGGCTGAAAAGGTGGTGCAAATCTCGGAGTTGCAAACACATAACTGACCATTTGAGGCCCTGGCCACTTCCTTGCCTTGGTATGCCTAGGACTATAGGCTCCTAGCTACTACCTTGCCTTGGCATGCCTATGACTATGGTCCAAAAGGGTCAAAAAGTCAGTCCCCCTTTGGGGATAGGGGTCTGGGAGGTTGGGTTACCTCCTAGGATGTTGTTGATGTCATGTAAGATGTGTTTGTCTTGTTTCCATATGTTCCACTTCCTAAAGTCATCTAGGAGGTTGAATCTTATATCAGTATCCTCTCTTCACATGTTTGCCCAAGTTGGTCGGTTACTTGGGTAGATGTGGGAGTATGGTTTTATAGAGTGGTATCAGAGCATGGTTCAACTCCTATATTGGATGGGTGGTGTGTTGAGCATGCATTTATGTTGGTTTCATGCCTGTGTAATATGCTTGTGGTCTATATGTGTGTGTTTCATATGTGTTGTGTTGGCCATGGAAGTGATGATGGTTTTGTTTTAGACATGTTGTCATGATTTTATGACTGGTTATGTGTGGTTCTCGCTTATGTATTGTTCGTGCACGCATGCTTACATGTTGCTACATGTTGTACATGCATTGCTTGTTTATGCTAGGTCATATATTGGTCATGTTTATGTGTTGTCCATGTATGTTTTCTTATGTGATGCTATATGTGGGACATGCATTGGTCGTTCATGATTGGTTATACATGTCAAGTGGGTGCATATGGTCAAGTTTGCATTGGTTTGGTGAAGTTTGTTGTGCATAAGGTCATTGTATGCAATTAGGTCATTATGATGATATTGGTATTTTATGATGCTAATGTGTTGCTAAGATAGAGCAGGAGATGCAAACTATCAAAGTGAAGTTGCAACACTAGACTTTTGGGTAAGAGCATATTGTCATATAGGTATGTTAGTTAATGGATTGTTATATGAATTAGGGTTATATACATGTTTGTCATTATATTATTATTATGGTTACATATGTGTTAAATTCTAGTTGATCAGCATAGGCATATGCATTATGGTTATGTGTATGTCTTACATTCTATTGATGTTATGGTTACATACATTATAGATGCTGTTGATTAGTGCGGTTATATGTACATGTGTTGGATAGTCATTAATGATAGAAACCTGTGGTGGTATGCATTGCTATTGTTGTTTTATGTTAGTTACGTTATATGTTGATGATGAACATGATATATAACTTCTTGTTGTTATATCCTAGTAACTTGATGATTAGGGTTATTTCATTGAGATATTGAGGTTGTATGTATCATATTTCTTTGGATTGGCTTATGCAAATGGTTAGGGTTATTAAGTTCATGTATGAGTCAATATATTTGTGATATTGTATTGTAGTAATCTAGGCTGACTGTGCATATGTGATTGTTATGCATGAATGACAATTGTTTATGAGTTTATGATGTGAACATGTTAGTTACTTTTATGGATATTTTGATCTTATTTATGTTGAGTTGAGGTGTTGTGAAGTTATATTGTGTTAATCTAGATTGAATGTGCAGACAAGATATCATCCCATGAGATACATTGAGGTATGTGTTTGCTTATGTCGTATACTTGGTGCTTGACTATTCTGAGTGTTTGATTATTTCATTTAGTTGATCTATTTATCATGGTATGTTTACAAGTTGTTTGAATGTTTGATTAATTGCATGATATTAGTATGTGTCTGTAAGATTGCATGAAGGAATGATATTGTTTTAAGATGGGTTTTCTAACACATATGTACTGAGATATATAGTATATACTTAAGTGTAAGTAGGTGATAGTTGTAGCATTATGTATTATGACCGATGAATGTGAGTTGATTTTTTATTGTGACATGGTTGTTAGTCTTGGTAAAATAGGATTTTGAATTGATAGATATGATGTCTTGATGTTGATACATGTGGCTGACACGTGTGCGTGCTTTGCACAACAAGGTAAGGTAACTAGCTTGTTTTTATCTTTATTTATGCACTGAAATTCATGTGTTTATGGTAGTATGAAGCATGTTATTGCATGGAAAAAGGGACTGCCATGAAATCTTGAAGAAGGCTCAGGTTAAGCTTTCCTTTGGAAGTGTTGGGAAGCCATGGGGGATTGATTCATGGTGTTTGTTTCTATCCTTGTGATTTCAATTTTTTATGATTTTTCTACACTTGATTTGCAGCTTTGTTTATGTATGGCGTAAGGCCTTGCCACTTTGTTCATTATGTCGTATTACTATGGGTTTTCATGGTTTTCCTCTTGTTTGTTTCTTGTCTTTCCTTTTATGCTTCGAGTCTTGGGAATTGGCTTGGGAGAGAGGAAAGTTGAAGGAGATCGAGGAGAGCTTTGTGGTACACAATAGGTAATGAAATACTTGGATGAAGCTCGGTGCATGAGTAAGCACAACGGAAGGTAAGAATATGAAAATCGGTTGAACTGGTTGGTTCCATTGTGGTACATGGACGGTGGTAGTACATACATGAGAAAGGTAAACAAAAAGGTAAAGTAAATGGATTCAAGGCTTTAGATGCCTTGGCTATGTTGGAAATTGTTTTTCTCAATGTTGTGCATGGCGTGCACAAATAAAGGAAGTTCTCTTAACCTAGACCTTATGATGTCTAGAAATTGTGTGGTGATCATTATTATTTTGATGTTTATATATGCATACATACATATATGTATGTATGTATGTCGTTTATTGGAAGGGTCATCATGGATCATGATGGTTTTATGTTGATTTTTATATATGTATACATGTATGTATGTATGTATGTTGTGAAACTAGCTCCAAAAAGAGAAGAAAAGAGATATCAACGCCTTAGAAATAAGCCACTTCGAGGGGGAAACCTCCAATACATTACATGAATGAACAATTCTTGGATGATTAAAATTAAAAAACCTCCTTTCTATATATAGGAGTCCATGGGGCCACAATGTAATCCTAGCCGACCTAACAATAATAATTTAAGGGCACAATAATAACAATATGGGGGTTACAAGGGTACAATAATAACAATAAGGGGGTTACACTAACAAAAATAAGGGACTATGCTAGTAATATAGGGACCTAACATGCCCCTCTCCTTCAAAAAAGTGTTGTCCTCAACGCTTGAGTAGCTCTGGGTGCTTCTGTATAAAATTCTCATCCTCCCATGTAGAATCTTCGGTGGGTAAGTTCTTCCACTTGATGAGATACTCTGAAATTGATCGATTCCGTAGTTGTCGAGTTCTTGTTTCCATGACCGCTTCTGGTTCCAATATGATTTTTCCTTCCTCATCGAGTTCTGGCAATATTGTTTGAACTGGAAGATTTTCTCCTATAACCTTCTTTAAGCATGAAACATGGAAAACTGGATGTACTCGCGAAGAAGCAGGAAGCTCCAAGTTGTATGCCATAGTACCAATCTTTTGCAACACCTTGTAAGGACCATAGTACTTTGGCGATAATTTATTATCCTTCTTTGCTTGCTTGAGGGACATTTGTTTGTATGGTTGTAGGCGTAAAAATACCCAATCTCCTACATCAAAACTTCTCTCGCTACGATGTTGATCTGCCTGTTGTTTCATTCGATTTTGTGCCAAATTCAGGTTATCCTTTAAGAGTTGGAGAACTTCTTGCTGATGCTCGATGCGATCTTCCACTGCTTGAACCTTCGAATTTTCCCTTAAAGATGATGTGATGGATGGTGGATGATATCCATAAAGTGCCATAAATGAGGTCATTTTTGCTACAGTATGGAAGGAAGTGTTATACCACCATTCAGCGAGAGGTAACCACTTGACCCATTGTGTTTGTTTATCAGATACAAAACAACGAAGATATCCTTCCAAACATTTATTTACTATCTCAGTTTGACCATCAGATTGAGGATGATAAGATGCGCTATGAGCTAATTGAGTACCCAAACAAGAAAATAACTCCGTCCAAAAATTTCCAGTAAAAATGGGATCTCTGTCGCTCACAATAACCCTTGGGTTTTCATGTAGCTTTTGAATTGTGTCCATAAATGTAGTAGCAACTGTACTTGCTTTAAATGGATGAGATAATGCACAAAAGTGTGCATACTTGGTAAGTCTATCAACTAACACCATGATGACACTCTTTCCTTCGGACTTAGGTAAACCTGTGATAAAATCCATTGAAATCTTCTCCCAACGTTGACTTGGAATGGATAAAGGTTGTAGAAGTCCCGGGGTCTTAATTGTTTCCACTTTATTCTGCTGGCAAACCAAACATTCCGCCACAAACTTTTGAATATCAGATTTAAGGCCATCCCAAAAAAATTCTTTCTTCACCCTGTGGTAAGTTTTTAAAAATCCTGAGTGTCCTCCTAAAGGAGAAGTGTGCAATTCCATAAGAATCTTTTGTTTTAGTTGGGAATTCTTACAAAGATATAAGCAATCTTTGTACCATAAGGAATCATTTTTCCAACTAAATGTATCAGATGTACTAGGATCTTGTTGCAACTTTTGAATGAGTGTCCACACATCTTCGTCCTTCTTCCATTCATCTCTTACTTCGGTTATCCAATCTGGTTGGATAATAGAAATGGCACAAAGCAATGCTTCCACCTCTTCATTCTTTCTTGAGAGTGCATCTGCAACAACATTAAGCTTTCCTTTTTTGTAGATTATTTCAAAGTCATAATCCAACATCTTTGTGACCCATTTTTGCTGCTCTTCTGAAGATAGTCTTTGTTCCAAAAAGTGTTTAAGACTATCATGATCAGTTTTTACCTTGAAGTGTCTTCCCATTAGGTAAGTTCGCAATTTCTTTAGTGCATGCAGTATTGCTAACATTTCCTTCTCATAAAAAGGTTTATGTAAATACTTTCCTTTGATTGGATGACTTTCAAAAGCAATGGGTCTTCCTTCCTGCATTAAAACTGCACCAATTCCATTTCCTGAGGCATCACATTCCACAATAAAGGTTTTTGTGAAGTCTGGCGTAGCTAAGACCGGTGCTAGGCACATTGCCTCTTTAAGATGTTCGAAGGCCTTAGTTGCTTCAGGAGTCCATGAAAATGCATCTTTCTTCAATAATGTTGTTAGAGGTGCTACTATTCTCCCATAATTCTTAACAAACTTGCGATAATACCCTGTTAACCCGAGAAATCCTCGCAACTGCTTTATGTTTGTGGGGACTTTCCATTCCTTAATGACTTTAATTTTGTTAGGGTCTACTTTAACACCCTCGTGAGATACAATATGACCCAGATATTCCACCTCTTGTACTCCAAAGAAACATTTGGATGTTTTTGCATATAATTGTTTCTCCTGCAATAGTTTGAGCACCCTGTAAACATGTTGAACATGATCCTTCCAAGACCTACTATGGATTAGTATATCATCAAAAAATAGTAGCACAAATTTTCTAAGGAAGGGTTTGAAATTGGAATTCATCAACCCTTGAAATGTATAAGGTGCATTGGTAAGGCCAAAAGGCATGACCAAAAATTCATAATGACCCTCATGAGTTTGAAATGTTGTTTTCGGAATATCTTCAGTCTTCATTCTAATTTGATGATACCCTGAATGAAGATACAATTTGGTAAAATAAATTGCTCCATGTAATTCATCCAATAATTCATCAATCACAGGAATGGGAAATTTATCTTTAATGGTGAGCCTATTGAGCTCCCTATAATCCGGACACATGCGCCATGATCCATCCTTCTTGTGTACCAATAATACAGGAGCAGAGAAAGAACTTTGACTAGGTTGAATTATACCCGCCTCTAACATTTCTGCAATCATACGTTCAATTTTGCTCATTTGGACATAAGGATATCTATAAGGCCTTATGTTTGGAGGAACACTTCCTGGAATCAAATGAATAGCATGATCATGATCACGAATAGGTGGGATTCCTTTTGGAGTTTCAAAAACCTTGGAATGATTGTCCAAGACTTTTTGGAGATCTACAGAAATAGATGATTTTGATGTTGGAACTTCTACTGAGCATAATTGTGCAATTATGCCTCGTTTTTCTTTCTTTAGAAGCTTTGTCATGACATTAGAGCTTATTATCTTTCCTAGCTTCCCTACAATACCCTATAATTCGACTTCCTTTCCTTCTGAAAAAAAATTCAAGAAAATTTCTTGAAAATTAAAAGCTCTCATCCCCAAAGATTGTAACCATTGTACTCCTAGTACAACATTAGCACCTCTCATAGGAATGGAAAGCATTGGACTATTCAATACATATTCCCCCACGATTAGCTTGATATTATGAAATTTTCCAAAGCAATGTATAGTTCCTCCATTTGCAACCATCACTTGACATTCTAGTGCTGGGTATAGGAAACAATTCAATTCCTTGGCTACCTTACAATGAATAAAATTATGGGTACTACCTGAATCAATAAACACTATTACCTTTTTCTTCTTGATATGTCCTTCTACCTTGAGAGTTTGAGGAGTGGTAATTCCTGCCAATGCATTACACGATATGGTCAGACTCATTTCTTCCTCTTCTTGTGTTGGTTCCTAGTGTATATCCTCTTCTTGTTCATTTTATTCTTCCTCTTCTTGTGTTGGTTCCTAGTGTATATCCTCTTCTTGTTCATTTTCTTCTTCCTCTTCACAATCTATGTAAAATAATTTCTTCTCAGCACACTTATGACCTTTAGTGTATTTGCTATCACAACTGTAGCAAATCCCTTTTGCTCTTTTTTCTTCCAACTGTTGTGGTGTCAACCTTGTAGGTTGTGGAAATCTAGGAGTAGCAACACTTCCCTCTTTATAGAAGTGAGTGGTAGGCTTCCTTGTCACCATAATTTTACATTCAATTTTTCTTGCCAACCTGAATGCCTTCTCCAATGAATCAAGTTCCAAAACGCGAACTTCATGTTGGATGTTATCCTTTAAAGTACCTATGAAGAGATCAACCCTGTGTTCCTCTGGAATATCAGTTACCCTTATATTCAATTTTTGGAAGTCCTCAATGTGCTCCACCACTAAACCCTTTTGTTTGAGATTTATCAATTGGCTAAAGAAGGTTTTTCTCTTTGTATCCTCATAATGTGCTATCATTTCCTCCATAAAAATTGACCAAGTGACAATTTTTTTACGGGAGCAAAGCCATCGATACCATACAAATGTATTTTGTTCTAAATGTAAAGTTGAAATGCATACCTTTTGTGTGTTTTTCACATTATGGAGATCAAAATATTGCTCCATCTATAGTATCCATGTTACAAGATCCTTTCCATCAAACTTCCTCATATCCATTTTTGGAATATGGTGGTTCTTCCCACCAACATTAGATTTTATGAAATCACGATTAAAATTTATTTTGTTCTCATCATGAGTTTCCTCTACTATATTTTCACCATTAGGAAAAATTTCTTGTATCAACTTTGTCAAACCTTCCATGTCTGCTTTTAGATCATTCTTCATGTTTTCCATTTTCTCATCGATCTTGGCTTCCATGTCATCCATCTTAGATTCCATGCCATCCATCTTAGATTCCACGCCAGCTTCCATGCCATCTATCTTAGATTCCATGCCATTCTTCAAACCATCCATCTTAGATTCCACACCTTTATTCAAACCATCCATCTTAGTTTCCACACCTTTATTCAAAACTTCCATGTCATTTTTTGTTGCTCTTTGCGAGAGCGAAATTTTTTGCACTTGCTCTTGTAATTTTGATATGTCATGTTGCCATTATTTGTCTTCGTGATTCATAGTAGAGATTTCTAAAGGCTTAATGGGTGTTGAATTCTTTTTAGGGGCCATTTTAGAATCCAATACTAATATCTATCTTACAATATTCCCTTGGAATCAATTCAACGTGATTCTTCAAACAAGACTTATGCAATTCGGAAAAAAAAAAAAAATACACACCTTTTACTTGCTTTTGAGGAGCTCGATATTGAAATTCAATTATCTCTATAGTTGCATATCCTCAATATCTGAAATTTAGCCCTGTAGTAGCCCTTTGAATCTTCTTTCTAATGCCACAGGTCTGATCTGATTTGGATTCTTCAAGGCAAAGTTATGTCCAATCTCCCACAATGACCCAATTTTGGACTGGTTCAGTAGAGCGAACTTGTACGACTTGCCACATGTCACTATTTCCTCCTTTGGCTCTTAAATTGATAGACCGAAAACTACAGTCTGTGTACTTGCAGCCACTTTTTATAGTATTCCAATCCGATGCTCAAAGAGAGATCTATGAAGATTTTTCCACGATCACCTCTTTGAGATGAAATTTGGAAGCCTCAAAAGCCCTAACTTCCACAAATCATATCTCCGAAAATGTTGCAAACCAATATCTAAATTTTTTTGAAGATGTTCCTCAGGATTGCGGCTTCGCACTCTAAAAAATTCAGCTTCTAAACCTTCTTAGAAAAAAAATTATTACGAAAATACCACAATAACCTGTTTAGGTTAAATTCAGGAGCCTGCAAAATGACCTAACTTGCACAGATCATATCTCTGAAAATATTGCAAACCAAGCTCTAAAATTTTTCAATGATGTTCCTCAGGATTTTTTCTTCGCACTCTAAAAATTTTAGATTCTGAAACTTCGTATAAAAAAAGTTATAGCGAAAATACTATGATGACCTGTTTGGAGCAGCGAAACGCTAGAATCTCAAAGCTCTGATACCAAATGTTGTGAAACCGGCTCCAAAAAGAGAAGAAAAGATATATCAATGCCTTAGAAATAAGCCACTTCTAGGGGGAAACCTCCAATACATTACATGAATGAGAAATTCTTGGATGATTCAAATTACAAAACCTCCTTTCTATATATAGGAGTCCATGGGGCCACAATGTAATCCTAGCCGACCTAACAATAACAATTTAAGGGCACAATAATAAGAATATAGGGGTTACAAGGGTACAATAATAACAATAAGGGGGTTACACTAACAACAATAAGGGACTATACTAGTAATATAGGGACCTAACAATGTATGTCATGTATGATAGGGTCATCATGGATCATGATTTTTTAATGCTAATGTTTATATTTATATGTGTGTATATGTATGTCATTGTTTGATAGGATCATGATTCTTTTATGCTAATGATATGTGTGTGTGTGTGTTACTATATGATATGGTTTTCAAGTATCATTCTTGTGGAGGAATGATTTCTTATGCAGGTGAATGGCATGAAGAGGTTCTTCGTCATATGAGGAATCAAGTGGAAAGAGTAACTCTGATAGATCTACAAGGTCAGTATCATGCGAACATGAATTGATATTATATTCTTGTACTATGTCTATGTTATTATATTCTTTTACTATGTTTATGTTTATGTCATGGACATGTAATGACGAGAGGTATACCAACGAAGTGAAAGTAGCGTGATCCGCAGCATGCTAGGATAAGCATGGATCGTAGAAAGACACTAAAAGAAAGGTTGCTTTTTGAGTCAGTGTGTGGTCTATGGATGTGCAATATTGTTGTTGTGTATATGTTGCACATGTTGTATATTCAGTTATTATACCTATGGTGATGTGTACATGTAACATATGTAGTATTGTTTACATATGATGTTGTATGTCTATTGAATATATGGTGTTGTGTGTATATTGCATATGCAGTGCTAGGTATAGATGGTGTTATGTACATGTTTGATATCTGGTGTTGTGTACATATCATACTGTGCGCATGTTGGATATTTTGTGTTGTGTGCATATGGTACTGTGCACATGTTGGATATGCGATGCTTTGTACATATGGTGCTATGTAGATGTTGTATATGCAGTGCTATGTACATATGGTGTTATGCATGTCTTGTACATATGGTGTTGTGTGCATGATTTTACGCGTGGTATTGTGTGCATATGTTATTGTGTACATGTTGTACATGTGGTGTTGTGTTTATGTGGTGTCGTGAACATGTCATGCATGTGGTGTTGTGTACATGTGGTGTCGTGTACATGTCATGCATGTGGTTTTGTGTACATGCAGTATTGTGTACACATTGTACAGGTGGTGCAGTGTAAATTTTGAGTTGTGTATAAATTGTGTAGGTGGTTCCGTGTACATATGGTGTTGTACACACATTGTGTAGGTAGTGTTGTGTATAGGTGGTATTGTGTGCATGTTGTGCATATGGTACTAGTATCCATGTGGTATTGTGTATGTGTCATACATGTTGTGTTGCAGGCATGTGGTACTATGTATGTGCATGTTGTAGTCGCAGTATCGCGACATGTGTATTCTTCGTGTTATACTATGTGTATGTTTATGTATATGTATGGTGTTGTGTTTTATGCCGACGTAGGTGTATGTGTTGTGTTTTACACCAAGCATAGGTGTATGTGTTATGTTGTGTGTTGGATGTGGGTGCATGTATTGTATGTTTTGTGTGGTTGTATGTGTGTGATGCACACTATGTGTATGTGTACATGGTTGAAGAGAAGACATTGGATGCTCATCGGGTGCGGCAATCGATCTGGTGTGTGCACAAAAGGAAAAAGGCAAAATTAAGGACCGATGAAGGATAAGTATCTATATTTTATTTCATTTCTATTATGCATGTGATCTACGATTCTAACTTATGATGGTTACATGTGATTTATGATTATGGTCTTTGATGATTGCATGTGATTCATGATTTTTGCCTATGATAGTTTTGTTTTTAAGCTAACCAGATGTGATATTTTTATACATGATGATTTGATCAAACAACTAGTTTGAATTGTTTTGATAGGAAGTAAATAGAAGTGCAAGTATACCTTATTGACGAGCTACCAATGAAGTATGATTTGAAGTTATTTCAATTTATTTTGAATCTAATGGAAATTGTGTGCTTGGTATAGGAAAACATGGAAATTCCCATTTGGGCAATTGAAACTAACTGCAATGATTAGAAGCAACAACAAATGAATTGGAATAGGAAGCACTGTGTTGGTAAAGCACTTCAGAAGCAGGGCCATTGTGGGACATTGGTATCCATGTCCATTAGTTGCCATGAGTATGCTATGACCAGTATACTGGTTTTGAGGTAGGTTTATGCCTTGGTTGTTTGACCTTCTGATGCAAGGAAGCCTTTCCAATGGATGGACTTCTTGGGATGGGGGTGTCAGCAGAACTTGGAAGGTGAGTCATTGTATGGAAGGGGCGACCAAATTTCCCAAGGGACTATGCAACAAAGAAGGGAAGGGCGAGGATGGATTTGTTTTGGCCATTAACATTGCTAGAGGGAATCAGATGCTCATTGGGAGTGTGCCCTGGAACAATGAGCTGATAAATATTCACTGAGAGGAAAATGACGTGGGATTGTAGCATTTGTTAGAAGTGTTGTCATTGATGACAAAGGACAGCAACAGAGGCTAAGGAAAATACAGTGACAGGAGTGCACATTTGGCAGAGCAGCAGAAATACAGTGACAGGATATGTACAGTGACAGAATGAGAGAATGCAGGGCAGCAAACTATGGCAGCTTTCACACATAAACACAGTAAGGGCTTCAGAGAATGTGAAATACAAACCTGGAATGCGCATTGTAATTACTGATAGAACTGTTGGTTTAGCATGCGAAAACACCAAGAGTGCAACAGAAACTTTGAAAGTTCAAGACAGAACCTTGAGGGTAATGGAACCAAGCGTTTAACAATAAAAATCTAATACAGCCAGGTGTTAAACCTTATGATAGCATTATATTAAAATAGCAATGAAACAGGGTTCATATATATCAAAGTGTTGAAGAAAGGTATATAACGAAATCAAGAAGGGTTTATATATTATAGTTTGAATAGACCTTATATTTATATGTATATAACGAAGGCGCGAAGTTTTTTATTGAAGCAGAAACATGAATGAAAGTGGAAACCTAAGTGTGAACAGTAAAACCAGAGGTAAGTAAACCGGCAGTATCGCGCGGTGTCAAAAATGGTAAGTGGATTTCTCAAAATGAACGCGATATATGTCATTGATGGCCACGTGTCCTATAGCGGTTTCCAATTACAACCTTTTTTGCATGATTTTGGATAATTATGTGACGAGCATATAAGTTGCGCGATATTATGCGTCATCCGTTGGATGGGGTTCCAAAGCTCAGTTGGTGCGCGAGAATAGATTGACCGTCCAATCAAAGGAGAAGGTGCGGGGAAGAGAACCAAGGATGTGGGTCCTACATTCATAGCTGCGGAGCCAAAGTATTATGCGAATGACTATGTATTATGTGTTATGAAAGTTAATAAACAGATGGAGGCTGTAACGTATATTAATATATGTTGATATATATGATGGGGCGAATGCAGGTTGAATTACATGGTAAAGTGTTCACATATAAGTTAAATGTGTGGATTTATTATAAGGTTCATAATAAATTGAATGGGGTCATTATATATGTCCATATATTATAATTGATATGCAAATCACCAAAGGAGTGCTACATATGATGGTCAGAATATAGTAGTACGCTGTGGGCCCGAGCGCTTTTACATGAAGTAGGGGTTTGATACCTATTGCAATGTTAATATGTTACACGGCTAAGACTATACTGGGAGCGGAAGTACTAATCAAACTATGGAACCCGAGAGGCTATATATATATATATATATATATATATATATATATATATATATATATATATATATATTAGTGTTGGGCTTAAGTCTGAGTCCAAGACTTAATATAATGTTGACGGAAGATATTGTGTGTGTAGTGTGGGACACCCTACATAAAATTCCGAGAATCATAACCCAAGCTGGAGGATACATAAACATTATTCCGAGAACCTTAACCCAAGCTGGAGGATACATTAAAGCTAAAATGGAAAGTTTATATATATGCAGCACTCTATATACAAAGGACAAAGCATATATATTTTTATATGTAGCACTCTATCGTTCGAGTCAAAACAAACGAAGTACCACATGGTGGGACCCTCGAGTATCGCATCAGAGAAACTAATGGCAGAGGAACATATTAACAAAAGTTCCGATGGAAGCGGACCCGATTCACTTATAAACTATGAGACCTATATTTGCTTGAATTCCACCTCAAAGTGCATCGGAGCAAGTTATCGCATCGGAAGTAAAGTGAAATCGAACAATCTGTTGAATGTTGCGATCATGATGGTGCGATTCAATCACAACCTTCGGATCATTGAAGAGTGCAACCATTGGATCTAAATAAAAACAAAGTGGGGTCTACAGTGACCCATCGCATCGGCACAGAGAAGTGCAGTGAACAGTGAATCATCAGATCGGAGTGATTGCATCGGAGCATCGAAGCATCAGAAAATACAACTAGAAGTTGCGATTGCAATTAATGGCAATCGAAATAACTCAGGAGGTGACACATCGTATTGGAGAATAGAACAAGCTCGGCGAGTGGGCCTGAAAGGGAATTTTGTGTATTAAAATGATCTATTATCATTATATCGCCGAAATTTGGTTGAGTTACATAACATGACTGTTCATATCTTAAAAACGTCTTATTATTATTATGCCGAGAATTGAATTGCATTATATAAAAAGCACAGCTACATATATGCAGGAGTTACGTAACAGCAATGAACAGAAAGGCATACAGAGAAGAAAAAGACAGACACAGTCACAGAAAAGACAAATACGCAGTGATCCAAGAGGCTGAATGAGTTGAGCTCTAGTTCTCATTGTAATTAAATGTAAATGTTTTAATTGGTTTATATTGTTTGTGATGCATTGGCAAGTCTCCGAAAGAAAACAAAAATCCCACTGTAATATAAAAATTGGTACATACAGTTATATTTTTCCGAGTAAGCTGGAGAAGAAATGAGAAGGCAGAAGGCTAAGAGGTATGGCTATCCATTTCAAAATCTTTGAGGAATAAAAATAGTCATAAGGAAATCACTATAAATGATATCACCTTGATATGCATAGTGGCAAGAGAGCAAGGTCAGAGAGTGCAGAAAATGAAGAATTGAGGCAGAGAAGATAAGAAAGAGAGGAGCAGAAAGAGAGGTTACAGAACAGAGTTGATATCTAAGGTAAATCAGCAAATATTTTTCTTTGATTGAATGAGGAAGTTGGAGCTTCCCTATCAAGTTGAAGCTTGATAGATGTCAGTTGTAGCTGACTGAGGTTGGAGCCTCCTGTAGGTTGGTGCCTGCAAAAAATCAGTGGTGAGAGGGAGTTGGAGCTTGCCTTTGCATCACAACAATAATAAGATGTGGTTTTCTCCCTTTATGAGTTTCCACTTATATATGTTGTCTCTATGTGTGTTTCCTATGTGCTGATATGATCTACCCAATCTGCTTAATGTTTGCTGCTCTCATAATAAGTTTGGTGTCACATTAATTTAATACTTGATGCAACATATTAAGACTGTTCACATATTAAAGTTAGTTATAAAATTAAGCTGTAATTAAGTTTGATGAAAAATTTAAAAAGCTTATGTATGTGTTAAATTGATTCACCCCTCCCTCTCAGTTTAACTAAGGATTCAAAATTTGGTATCAGAGCCAGTTCCTTTAGTACCAGTTTAACCACTGAAATGAGATCCTAGGTCCCCAGGATGGCTAGTCAAGAAGGAAGCTCAACCAATAAAGCCCCTTTTTTCACCGGTGCTAATTATGCCTTCTGGAAAATCAGAATGAGAGCATACCTAATGTCTCTTAGAATGGAAGTTTGGGCTGCTGTGGAATTTGGATATGCCCCAAAGGAAACTGACCCAGAGAGAGAAGCTAAACAAGAATTTGTAGCAAATTCAAAGGCCATGAATGCAATATTAAATGGACTATGTGAGGCTGAATTTATCAAAGTAATGCACAGTAATACTGCCAAAGATATGTAGGACACTCTTGAAAACATCCATGAGGGAAATAAAAAGGTAAAGACAGCCAAACTTCAAATATACAGAGCTCAGTTTGAAAATTTAAAAATGAATGATGATGAAGATGTTGGCAGCTTCTTTTTAAAAGTTGGAAAAATTGTTAACAATATGAAAGCTCTTGGAGAAACCATACCAGAAAGTGTAATTGTACAAAAGATTCTAAGATTTCTTCCACCCAGTTTTAACCCCAAGGTGTCTGCAATAGAAGAAACAACTGATTGGGAAACCTTGACCATGAACCAGTTACTTGGAAATCTAACAACCCATGAGATGAGACTCCCACAGAAGAAGCCAAGTGCGAGGGAGGCAGCTTTTAAAACAGAAAAGAAGAAAGAAGAAAAGGAAGATATATGTTCTTGCTCTGATGAAGAAGAGGCCAAGTTTGTCAAGAAACTGGATAGAGGCTCAGGTAAATACAAAGGTAAACTTCCTTTCAAAAGCTTTAACTGTGGAAGAGTTGGACACTATGCTGCTAAGTGTCCTCACAAGAAAGTAAGGAATCAGGCTCAAGAATTAGAGAAAACTACATCAAAGAATTGGCAGAAAGGAAAGAAATTCAGTAGAAAATATTTCTATGGTCAACAAGACAGTAGTGCATCTGAAGACTCAGATGAACCCTCAAGTGAAGAAGGAACCTCTGAATTTTTATTGATGGCCATAGAAGAACTTGAAGGACTCCTTCTAGACGATGAAGAAGAAGGTGAAGTGACCTTGAGGGGGAGCTAAGAAGTGCCCCGGAGGAGATTGACAGACTCAAACTAAAGTGCAAAAAACAAAAAGACATTCTCCTCAATTATGTACGAGAAGAACAGAATTCAGATGTCCTCATGCAGCTAAAGATAGAGCTTGAAGAAGCCAAGAAGATAGAAGACATGTTACTTAAGAAAAGCAAGGATAAAACTTAGGAACAAGAGAAGTTGGAAGAAGAAGTAGTATGTCTAAGGAAGAAATTAGAAAATGCTCAAAGGAAAGTGGCTATAAATTCTTCTCAAACAACAAGCTCTGGTAAGTTGACCGAGATTCTGGATGCTCAAATATCTCCTCTGATAAAAACTGGGATAGGCTATGAAGGAGAATCAAGTAAAAGCAAAGAAAAAGAAAACAAAAATATTATTTTTGTAAAAGCTAAGAACGCTGATAAAGCAGCTCAAATAATTCCTACAAAAGAAGAAACATGTAATGAGGGAGACAGAAACCAGAAGAAACCTCTAATAACAAAGAATGAAATAAATGCTTAGACAACAGAAAAAGGATCATATACCCCTGAGTATGTCAAATTTGGAATCCATCAAAGGAGATTCTTCCCTCCTATGAAAAATGCCACCTGTTATGCCTACCACAAGTTGGGAAACATTGTTGCATACTGTCATACAAGGAAGAGTAATTCAAACCAGCAAAAGATGCAAACAGTGAAGAGACTGTCTCAAGCAAACAAATGGAGAAGACAACCTCACATCAGGTATGCACATTATTTCTATGGTTACTGTTTTTATTGTAAGGAATTTGGCCATAAAAATCATTGAGTGTAGAAAATATGGACAAAGATTGATGTTCAACACCTCAAGGAGGTTTATGAATCAAAGAGATTTTACTCATACTCACAATTCTGCGAAAATTATGATCAAATGTTGTGTATGCAATAAAATTGGACATATGCCTTCCAAATGTCCTCTGAAAGGATGTGGTTCATCATCTCACAAAAGATACCAAACAAAAGGATTTTTCCAGTGGAAAAAGAAGGTGAATAAATGTGACCTAGCTTTAACTGCTCAAGACCTAAAAAGCCAATGGTATTTGGACAGTGGCTGCTCAAAACATATGACTGGAGATAGAAGCAAATTTATAACTTTTGATGAAAAGAAATCTAGCAATGTTACTTTTGGCAATGATAAATCAGGAAAAATCAAAGGAAAAGGCTCAGTCAGCCTAGATAATGGCAGAGGAAAGGCCCAAGATGTACTATTTGTAGATGGGCTGAAAGAAAATTTGTTTAGTGTCAGTCAAATGTGTGATAAACGCTGTGAAGTCCTTTTTAGAGCACAATACTGTGAAGTCACATCCAGCACCACAGGTAAGACTCTGCTCAAAGTTGTTTGAACAAAGAGTAATGTTTACATAGTGAAAGAGGAGGATGAAGCATGCCATCTTAGAAAACTTGAGGAGTCATGGTTATGGAATAGGAGATTGGGACATCTCAGCTTCAACCATATCATCAGACTGAGCAAGAAGAAAACTGTCAAAGATATGCCAGAGATAAAAATGCCTTCAAATATCATATGCAAATCTTGTCAATTGGGCAAACATACCTGCACATCCTTTAAGGCCAAAGATGAGCTATCAACAAGAAGACCACTCCATCGTGTGCACATGGACCTGTGTGGACCTGCAAGAACTAAAACACCAAGTGGAGAATCCTACTTCATGCTGATAATAGATTATTTCTCCAGAATGACATGGGTTGCAATTCTCAAGAATAAATCGGAAGCTCTGGAGAAATTCAAAATATTCAAAGCTTTAGCAGAAAATCAAACAGGATGCAAGCTAAAATGCATTAGATCAGATAGAGGCGGTGAATTCACAGATTATGACTTTTCAGACCTATGCAATGAACATGGGATAAAGCAACAATTTACTATTGCAGGGACACCTCAACAAAAAGGAGTAGCAGTGAGACAAAACAGGTATGTACAACAAATTGCCAGAGCCATAATGCAAGAGAGTAATATTCCTCAAACCTTCTGGGCAGAAACAGTACACACAGTCGTGCATATCCTTAACAAAGCTCATTTAAGGCCATGCAGTGACAAGACTCCCTATGAACTATGGCATGGTAAACCAACTTCAATCAAGCACTTTTGAGTTTTTGGAAGCAAGTGTTACATAAAGGATAATGATGAAAATCTAGGGAAGTTTGATGCAAGAGTAGATGAAGGGATATTTCTAGGATATGCATCCAAGAGTAAAGGGTACAGGTGCTACAACAAGACTCTTCAAAATTTTTTAGAAAGCATTGACATAAGATTTGATGAAGAACTTCCAAACAAGACAAGAAGTACAGACTGCAACAGTCTTTCAGACAATCATGAAGAAGAAAACCAAGATGATGATGAAACAAGCAACACAATAGAAGATGCTAAACTGAGCTCGAAAGCCCCCTCAAGATACACTCAAAAGAACCATTCAGAAGATCAGATCATTGGAGACAAGAGTGTAGGAGTCCAAACAAGAAGGCAGCTAACTGAATAGACAGAAGAGGTATACATAGCCATGTTATCACAAATAGAACCCAAGAAGTTTGCAGAAGCTAGCAAAGACAAGTATTGGGTGAATGCTATGAATGAAGAACTGGACCAAATTGAGAAGAACGATACCTGGGAACTAGTTCCTAGACCCATTGAGAAAAATGTCATAGGCTCAAAATGGGTATTCAAGAATAAAATGAATGAACAAGGACAGGTAATCAGGAATAAAGCTAGACTTATATGCAAGGGATATTCACAAATTGAAGGTCTGGATTACGATGAAACATTTGCCCCTGTGGCCAGAATGGAAGCTATCAGAATGTTTCTGGCCTTTGCATGCTACCAAGACTTCAAGGTATATCAAATGGATGTGAAATCTGCATTTCTGAATGGAGAACTAGAAGAATAATTCTACATGGAACAACCAGAAGGTTTCTCACTAACAGAAAAAGAAGACTATGTGTGCAAACTAAAGAAGGCTCTATATGGACTGAAACAAGCTCCCTGTGCTTGGTACTCAAGGCTAGATAAGTACCTACAAAAACAAGGCTTTAAAAGAGGAGGAGTAGATAGCAATCTATACATAAAAGCCCATGAAAATGAACTCCTGATTGTTGTAGTATATGTTGATGACATTATGTTTGGAAGCAACAAAGATGAGCTAGCAAAAGGATTTGCTGAAGAGATGAAATCAGATTTTGAGGTGTCTATGATTGGAGAGCTCAGTTTCTACTTAGGACTCAAATTCAGCAAAAGAACATAGGTACATTCATCTCACAGGAAAAATACTTAAAAGAGATGTTGAAAAAGTTCAAAATGGAAGACTGCAAACCTGTGTCAACTCCCATGATCACTGGATGCAAGCTATGTGCTAATGATGAATCTATTGTTATAGATCAAAGACTTTACAGATCCATGATAGGAAGTCTGCTGTACCTAACATCATCAAGACCAGATATTATGTTTCCAGTAGGACTTGTGGCTAGATATCAAGCAGCACCTAAACAAAATCACCTTCTAGTAGTCAAAAGAATACTCAGATATCTACAAGGAACTGCACAGCATGGACTTTGGTATCCAAAAGGAAAAAGCTTCACTTTGACAGCATACACAGATGCAGATTGGGCCAGCTATGTGGATGATAGGAAAAGAACAAGTGGAGGTGCATTCTATCTAGGAGAAAGTCTGGTGGCATGGCTAAGAAAGAAAAAAACATCCATTTCTCTATCTACAATAGAAGCAAAATACATAGCAGCAGCAGCATGTTGCACACAAGTCATATGGATGAAGCAAACCCTCCAAGACATGAAGGTAAGCATTGATGAACCTATCTCTATCAAATGTGATAATACAAGTGCTATAAGCATATCAAAAAATCATGTGCTTCATTCAAAAACTAAACATATTCCAATCAAGTATCATTTTCTCAGAGAACAAGTAGCTCAGAAGGTAGTAAAATTAGAATATGTGCCAACAAAAGAACAGATAACAGATATATTTACAAAACCTCTTGCTAAAGTACCATTTGAATATCTGAGAGATAGACTAGGGGTAGTATCTATATATGCTACTATGTGATATAAAGAGAAAGCATCGTTTTAGGGGGAGAATCGAAGTGATCCGGATTTATGTAGGAACACAACAGAATAAATATATAACCATAAATACAAAGATGCAGCGGAAATAACACTTCATTTCATTAATATCAAAGAACTGAAATTTTCTTACAGACAGAATGGAAATAAAACTAGCTAGGGCGCTGGTAGCTATCTCTGAGAAGAGATGTGGCGGCTACAGGCCTCTGAACTGAGTTACAATGAGGCTCTAGGGCCTATTTATTATTTAGAAACAATGGGAAATCCTAAACAGCCAAAACCCTAACCCTAGGAGATGAAGCGCCAAAACTATGGGCCCCGTTTGGGTAAATTGGTGTTTCAACTTCCCAGGAGCGTAACTTTGGCATACGATCTCTGTTTGACGCGTACCATACCTCGTTAGAAAGATCTATCCGAGGACTACAAATTTGGAATGGGCAACATCGGTCCATGGACCCATGTTGCCCTCCGTTTTCCCAAAAAAATGTCGTTTAGGGCCTCAAAACGGCTCCGGAAGTTTAGGACCCGAAAAACTGCTAAAAATAGTAAACTGTGCCGAAACTAAAAAACTGAAATAGACAATGGTGGAGCCCCAAGTGGAATAGGCGGGTGAACACCAATATCCACCTGGATCATTCCTCCCCCCTTAGGAAGCAATGGTCCCCATTGCGTTAAGTTCCTCCATGAGATGAGGAAATTTCTGCTGAACTTGGTCCCTGGTGAACCACTTTCCTTGGTGCAGGAGTTGGCCAGCTTTGACAACCCGATATAGTTGGATCTTCTGTTGGCGAGTGTTCTTGATTTGTATGTCCATGATACAATCTGTGGTGGCCTGTTCCATGCAGTCTGGGTTTAACTCTGTTGGTGTGAGTTGTTCTGCAATGTCCGAGGTGTCCAGTAGAGGTGGGAAGTAAGGACGAAGGCGATCCACATTGAAGACTCGGTGCAGACCAAGGAATGGTGGAATACTGAGCTCGAAGGCATTGTTCCCTACAGCCTTGGTGATGGTGTACGACCCGTATCAGAGCGGGTGAAGCTTGCGGTGGGGTCCAGTGAGGCGCTCCTTCTGCAAATGTAGCCATACTTTGTCGCCCACCTGCAAGTTGTGTGGCACTCGATGTTGATCATGGCGTTGCTTGTACTTGGAATTGGCTTTGTCCAATAAATCATGAACCTGTTGGTAGATGTGTTGAATGCGCTCGATGAAGCTACTTGCTTTGTCAACTTCAGACTAGACATGAGTTGAATTGGCCTGAGCAGCTGCAAATGGCATGGCTATGTCAATGGGACATAGTGGCTGGAATCCCAAGCCCACTTGAAAGGGGCTATGGCCGATTGAACTGTGGAGAGCCCGATTATAACTATGGTGTACATAGGGGAGGCTCTCATCCCATGTGCGTGGATTCTTTGAATTTTACATGCGCAGAATGTGTACAATCATTCTGTTGACGACCTCTATCTGGCCATCTGTTTGGGGATGGAAAGTTGTGGACTTGGTGAGCTTGGTATCCAACATTGACAGGAGAAATTTTGGACCAAAAAATTTCTTTGAGGAACCTGCTATCCAAATGTGATGTGATGGGCGCGGGATCTAGTGCACGCACACTCGTTCGAAGAAGGTTTAGCGATGACCTGTTGTGATATTCTTCTTGCAGGCCGCCATAATGGCATCTTCGAGAATGCGTACCGACGACCATGTAGGCACGGTCATTTCTGTGGTAAACGGGCCGGGCATGTAATCCGCGGAGATGGATTCCCAAGGTCGACTAGGGGTAGGTAGAGGAGTATATAGGCCTTACTTCTTGATGGTCGGTTTGGCAATGGAACAAGCAGTGCAGGATCTGATGTGCTTCTCAACATCCTTTCGAAGGTTCGACCAATAGAAATACTTCTGCAATACTGCTACTGTTTTCTCAACCTCGAAATGCCCAGCGACTCGACTGTAGTGTGATTCCCATATCATCTTTGTACGCTTCCTTAAAGGAACACAAAGGTGTCTCAGGTGACATAAAAGTGCATCTTGGAAATTGAAAATTTGACTTGCGTACCCCCCAGTGCCTTGTAAGTGTGGCCAAATTCTGGGTCATCTCGCAGAAAACGACCAATCGAGAAGACTCGTGCCCACGAGTTGAGCACGGTGGTGGCGATGGAGGTGGTCGGTGGGCGGGTCTACAACATGATTGGTGCTACCCTTCTTCGCATGATGTTCAAATGAAAGCTGAGATATGGAGGGACCGCAAGTGGTGATCGTTACGCAACACAATCGTATGTTGCCGGGGGCCGGTGGTGCTGTGTGGGGGATTGTTTCCTTCCCCAAAATGTAATGCTTCCATTGTCGACAAGCTTGCACAATGGAATACATTTCTTTGTCATAAGTGGGATACTTGCGAACTGTGTTAGACAATGTCTCACTGTGATATTCCACTGGATGTCCCTATTGAGTAAGAACCGCCCCAATAGCATAGTCAGAGGCATCTATCTCGATCTCAAATGGTTGTTGCAAATGCGGTAAGGACGAGCAACGGGGGCGAACGAGAAGCGACAGAGCCGAAGGCGGGCACTTGTGGGCGGGGTTGGAGCCAAAATAATTTTTCTCTTGTCACTCCTTGGTGACTTGACTCAGCGCAGGTGATGAGGATACGGCTACGAACCTCCAGTAGAAATTAGCAAGACCCAGAGAATTGCGAAGCTCTATTATAGTGGTTGGGGCTGGCCAATCCCGAATGACTTGGATCTTGGCTGGATCCACATGCTTCTCCAAATTGGCACACAACTTGTGTTGCCGCAGCGTTTGGAGTACTTGTCGGATGTGGTGAAGGTGCTCTTCCCAAGTCTGGCTGAAGATCAGAATGTCATCCAAGTACACCACTACAAATGAGTTGGTGAATGGCTGCAAGATGTTCTCCATCATCCTCATGAAGGTTGCGGGAGCATTCGTCAACCCGAAAGGCATGACCAGCCATTCGAAAAGGCCTTCCTTGGCTTTGAAGTCAGTCTTCCACACATCGGAGGGTTCAATTGGTACCTGGTGATACCCAGACTTCAGATCGACCTTGCTGAAATATTTTGCACCTTTGAGTTGGTCCAGAAGGTCATAAATCCGTGGGATTGGGTACCTATTCCGGACAGTGATCTTGTTCAACGCCTGATAGTCAATACAGAGTCTCCACGTCCCATCCTTCTTCTATACCAACACGATCGGGCTCCCATAGGGCGATGAACTTGGTCTGATGTGACCTTTCTGCAACAGCTCCTAAATCTGCCTCTTGATTTCATCATTCTCCATAACAGAGCGCCGATAGATCGGTCCATTAGGTAGCAGCGCACCTGGGGTCAAATCAATCGGGTGCTTGACCTGACAGTGCAGAGAAACCCCTGTGGGTGAGGTGAATATGTCCCCGTACTCCTCCACAACCTTGTCCATTTGTTGTTGTCGTGCAGAGGAGCCTTATCTGGAGGTCGTGGCCACAGTATTCTTCTTGCCCTGGGGGCGGATCATCAGGAAAATGAATTTCCTGGTTTTGGAAATGAGCTTACTACATTGTTTTGCAGTAACCAAAGAGATAGTGGTAGGAGGTGGTACCTCTGGTATCCTGTACAACTTATTTCCCAAAGTAACAATAACAGCACGAGGTTGAGACTCATACATAGCATGATGCTTCCACAAGTATGGTTGTCCTAATAATACATCAGAAACATCAATAGGAGCAACATCACATAATACCTCATCCGTGAAGGGCTTGATGCTATAGGGAAGGCGACACTGCTGGCTGACGCGGAGATCTCGTCCTTGGTGAAGCCAACCGATGGTGTATGGATGTGGGTGAGCTGTGGTCGGCAAGCCCAACCGCTTCACGGCGTCTGCTGAAATGAGGTTCTTTTGGCTCCCATTGTCGACAATGAACTGTACAGGGGAGCCCTTTACCCACATCTGGGAGTGGAAGAGGCGTTCCTCCTCCTCTGGATCTTCCGGTTCCTCCTTCTGGACCTTTGTAGTGGCAACAGTGGCGTTGGGCTCCGCATCAATAATCTGTTTCCCTTTTTCATTCCCTTTTTCAGGTTCTGATTCGGAGTCGGAGCATGCATCGGACTCAGAAGCCCTCATCTCGGCCACTAGCGACTGCTTGGCCCGACACTCACTTGTGTTGTGAGTGGAGCTCTTATGGAACTCACACCACTTTCCCGTGTCCTTTTTTGGCTTTGCGGTGCTATTCTTTTCTTGTGGCTTTGATGAGTTGTCTTTAGCTGCCATGCCTTGGCTCTGTCCTTTTTTCTGCGGTTTGGAAGCACCTTTCCCTTGCTTTTGATTCGCAGATCCAAAGTCTCGCTTCTTCTGCTTGAATTTCTGCTCAATCTTGGCAGCATACCGGTATGCCGTACCAAGCGAGGAGATGTCGAGGAACTCCATTTCCTCTTGAATGTATATGTGCAGACAGCTGCGATACTTTAGCACCAAATGTTTCTCTGAATCTTTGATACCCAACTTTGTGCGCAGGGTATGGAACAGATTCGTCAGCTCGTGCACATCTTGATCCCTTTGTTGTCGCAGCGTGGTCCATTGTATGTACTTGTCCTCGTAGCTCCCCACGGGATAGTATTGTTCCTTGACGGCGTCTCGGAAAGAATTCCAAGTTGGTACGGCCGAGAACAGAGAGGGTTCTGTCTGGTCCTTGTTCTCACAGTAGGTTTCCCACCAGTCCTTAACAGGGGGGTAGCTTTGAGGAGTGCAAAAATAATCTTCTCCCGGTCTGAAAAGTCATGAACCGAGAAATATCCTTCTAACAGATTCAACCATCTATCTACGGCATCTGCGTCTATTTGACTCTCAAATATGGGAATGTCAAAATTTACTTGTACCTTAAAAGGAGTCGCGCCTCCAGAGTGGCTGCTGGATGCAGATGCGCCGCCGGTGGGTAGCCGTTGAAGGATCTGAGCAAAGTTATCCATCATCACGTTCCTTTGTCTTTCGAGGGCCTCCTCGAGCAATATTTTGATAGGATCTCCTGTTCCCTCATCTTTCTTTTCGTCCCCCATGGGCGTCCGTCGAGGTTTGCGAGGCTGATCTTGCAAAGGTTCCACCAGATCGAGCCCTAGCTCCTTATACCCCGACCTCGTTGGGGACATGCAAAGAAGGATCGAGAAAAAGTAGACCGCTTTGATACCACTGATCCGGATTTATGCAGGAACGCAACAGAATAAACATGTAACCATAAATACAGAGATGCAGCGGAAATAACACTTCATTTCATTAATAATAAAGAACTGAAATTTGCTTACAGACAGAATGGAAATAAAACTAGCTAGGGCGCTGGTAGCTATCTCTGAGAAGAGATGTGGCGGCTACAGGCCTCTGAACTGCGTTACAATGAGGCTCGAGGGCCTATTTATCATTTAGAAACAATGGGAAATCCTAAACAGCCAAAACCCTAACCCTAGGAGATGAAGCGCCAAAACTATGGGCCCCGTTTGGGTAAATTGGTGTTTCAACTTCCCAGGGGCGTAACTTTGGCATACGATCTTCGTTTGACATGTACCATACCTCGTTAGAAAGATCTATCCGAGGAATACAAATTTGGAACGAGCAACATCGGTCCATGGACCCATGTTGCTCTTCGTTTTCCCAAAAAAACGTTGTTTAGGGCCTCAAAACGGCTCTGGAAGTTCATGACCTGAAAAACTGCTAAAAATAGTAAACTATGCCGAAACTGAAAAACTGAAAGAGACAATGGTGGAACCCCAAGTGGAATAGGTGGGTGACCACCAATATCCACCTGGATCACGAAGAGAAAACATTATTCCAGGGGGAGATCAGTTAACAAGGAATGCCACAAAGAGCATGGAACAGGTCCTCCAGATCAGAATATCAGCGCTTTGCCATTGATGTCAAAAGGGGAGGAAAAGCTATAGATAGAGAATATGTCAAAACAGACAGAGCAATATTATTGCCATCAATGCCAAAGGGGGAGACTGTTAGAAGTGTTGTCATTGATGGCAAAGGACAACAGCAGAGGCTAAGGAAAACACAGTGACAGGAGTGCACATTTGGCAGAGCAGCAGAAATACAGTGACATGATATGTACAGTGACAGTTAATACAGTGACAGAATGAGAGAATGCAGGGTAGCAGACTATGGCAGCTTTCACACATAATCAAAGTAAGGGCTTCGGAGAATGCGAAATACAATCCTGGAATGCGCATTGTAATTACTGATAGAACTGTTGGTTTAGCATGCGAAAATGCCAAGAGTGCAACAGAAATGTTGAAAGGTCAAGATGGAACCTTGAGGGTAATGGAACCAAGCGTTTAACAATAAAAATCTAATATAGCCAGGTGTTAAACCTTATGATAGCGTTATATTAAAATAGAAATGAAACAGGGTTCATATATATCAAAGTGCTGAAGAAAGGTATATAACGAAATCAAGAAGGGTTCATATATTATAGTTTGAATAGAGCTTATATGTATATGTATATAACGAAGGCGTGAAGTTTTTTATTGAAGTGGAACCATGAATGAAAGCGGAACCCTAAGTGTGAACAGTAAAACCAGAGGTAAGTAAACCGACAGTATCGCGCGGTGTAAAAAATGGTAAGTGGATTTCTCAAAATGAACGCGATATATGTCATTGATGGCCACGTGTCCTAAAGTGGTTTCCAAATACAACCTTTTTCACATGATTTTGGAGAATTATGTGACGAGCATATAAGTTGCGCGATATTGCACATCATCCGTTGGATGGGGGTCCAAAGCTCAGTTGGTGCACGAGAACAGATTGATCGTCCGATCAAAGGAGAAGGTGTGGGGAATTTAACCAAGGATGTGGGTCCTACATTCATAGCTGCGGAGCCAAAGTATTATGTGAATGACTATGTATTCTGTGTTATGAAAGTTAATAAACAGGCGGAGGCTATAACGTATATTAATATCTGTTGATATATATGATGGGGCGAATGCAAGTTGAATTACATGGTAAAGTGTTCACATATAAGTTAAATGTGTGGATTTATTATAAGGTTCATAATAAATTGAACGGGGTCATTATATATGTCCATATATTATAATTGATATGCAAATCACCAAAGGAGTGCTACATATGATGGTCAGCATATAGTAGTACGTTGTGGGCCCGAGCGCTTTTACATGAAGTAGGGGTTTGATACCTATTGCAATGTTAATATGTTACACGGCTAAGACTATACTGGGAGCGGAAGTACTAATCAAACTATGGAACCCGAGAGGCTATATATATATATATATATATATATATATATTAGTGATGGGCTTAAGTCTGAGTCCAAGACTTAATATAATGTTGACGGAAGATATTGAGTGTGTAGTGTGGGACCCCCTACATAAAATTCCGAGAATCATAACCCAAGCTAGAGGATACTTAAACATTATACCGAGAACCTTAACCCAAGCTGGAGGATACATTAAAGTTGAATCGGAAAGTTTATATATATGCAGCACTTTATATATGTTGCGCTTTATATACAAAGGACCAAAGCATATATATTTTTATATGTAGCACTTTATCGTTTGAGTCAAAACAAACGAAGTACCACATGGTGGGACCCTCGAGTATCGCATCGGAGAAACTAATGGCAGAGGAACATATTAACAAAAGTTCCGATGGAAGCGGACCCGATTCGCTTATAAATTGTGAGACCTATATTTGCTTGAATTCTGCCTCAAAGCGCATCGGAGCAAGTTATCACATCGGAAGTAAAGTGCAATCGAACAATTTGTTGAATGTTGCAATCGCGATGGTGCGATTCAATCGCAACCGTCTGATCATTGAAGAGTGCAACCGTTGGATCTAAAGAAAAACAGAGTGGGGTCTACAGTGACCCATCGCATCGGCACAGAGAAGTGCAGTGAACAATGAATCATCAGATCGGAGTGATCGCATTGGAGCATCGGAACATACAACTAGAAGTTGCAATTGCGATTAATCGCAATCGGAAGAACTCAGGAGGTGACACATCGCATCGGAGAATAGAACAAGCTCGGCGAGTGGGCCCGAAAGGGCATTTTGTGTATTAAAATGATATATTATCATTATATCACCGAAATTTGGTTGAGTTATATAACACAACTGTTCATATGTTAAAAACGTCTTATTATTATTGTGCCGAGAATTGAATTGCATTATATAAAAAGCACAACTACATATATGTAGGAGTTACGTAACAGCAATGACCAGAAAGGCATACAGAGAAGAAAAAGATAGACACAGTCACAGAAAAGACAAATACGCAGTGATCCAAGAGGCTGAATGAGTTGAGCTCTAGTTCTCATTGTAATTAAATGTAAATGTTTTAATTGGTTTATATTGTTTGTGATGCATTGGCAAGTCTCCGGAAGAAAACAAAAATCCCACTGTAATATAAAAATTGGTACATACAGTTATATTTTTCTGAGTAAGCTGGAGAAGAAATGAGAAGGCAAAAGGCTAAGAGGTATGGCTATCCATTTCAAAATCCCTGAGGAATACAAACAGTCATAAGGAAATCTCTATAAATGATATCACCTTGATATGCATAGTGGCAAGAGAGTAAGGTCAGAGAATACAGAAAATGAAGAATTGAGGCAAAGAAGATAAGAATGAGAGGAGCAGAAAGAGATGCTATAGAACAGAGTTGATATTTGAGGTAAATCAACAAATATTTTCTTTGATTGAATGAGGAAGTTGGAGCTTCCCTATCAAGTTGAAGCTTGATAGATGTCAGTTGTAGCTGACTGAGGTTGGAGCCTCCTGTATGTTGGTGCCTGCAGAAATTCAGTTGTGAGAGGGAGTTGGAGCTTGCCTTTGCATCACAACAATAATAAGATGTGTTTTTCTCCCTTTATGGGTTTCCACTTATATCTGTTGTCTCTGTGTGTGTTTCCTATGTGTTGATATGATCTACCCAATCTACTTAATGTTTGCTGCTCTCATAATAAGTTTGGTGTCACATTAATTTAATACTTGCTGCAACATATTAAGACTGTTCACATATTAAAGTTGATTATAAAATTAAGCTATAAATAAATTTGATGAAAAATTTAAAAAGCTTATGTATGTGTTAAATTGATTCACCTCCCCCCCTCTCAGTTTAACTAACGATTCAACAGCGTTGGACATTGGATGTAGATTTGACTTTGACAATGGATTCTGGACTTCCTGGAAAGGAGGTTAATCTTGGTTCTACTTTGAGGGTGGAGATGTGAGCCTCTGGATATCCTTTTTGCCAATACAGACATCGTATCCTTCTATTTTTTGGTTGAGAATGTTGGGTGTGTGTGTTATGTTGGGCACAACAGGGGGCCTGTAGCCCCCTGCACGAGGTCTGAGGTAGCGCCCCGAGAAGTTTTTTTTTGGACCCTATATTAGGTGGGTGGACCTGTCTATGGTTTTATGCATGGGTTTACACATGGTTTTGAGCATGATGGTTTTCTACCTTATGGTATTTTGTATATTTGGTCAAGGGAACTATGATTATGTTCTAATGCAGGGTTAATGGATTGGGGTTTATGAATGCTTCGACATGTATATATGTGTGTTATAACATTGAAATGAATATAATGAAAAATCAAGCCGATAGTCCCAGTTTTGGGATCTAAGGGAGAATCTTTGTGTATATATGTTTTTTGTTTTATGCTCTCGCTATTGTTTTATTTTATGTTTTAAGAGTTCATTTGTAGATAATTTTTGTACAGGGTTAAAACCTACGAAGAAAATGTGTATGTGTGTATATGTTTATATTATTGTAAATACTGTATCGAGCTGGATTTATAAAGCTCCATAGAAAGTATGGTTATTTGTTGATTGAAGCAAATGTGCTTGAGTATATGTGGTTGTTATTGAAAATATCGTAATGAGCTATGTTATAAAGCTCCACTAAACGATATGTTTGCCATGTTTTAGCAGTGGTCATTGTAAATACTGCAATGAGCTGTGTTATAAAGCTCCATGGGCAGTATGTTTTGTTTTCAATGAATTTCTAGTTATAAGTTTGATTGAACACCGAGGACGGTGTTCACCCAAGGGGGAGGGTTCTGTAACAACCCTGGTGAAAATTCCATGTAAAATGTAATAAAGGAAAAAATAATAACCACGATCGATGGGGCACGTATTCCAAGATGAATGGTGGGAAAAAACATTGTAGTGGGTGTTCACTTCGGTTTATTATGGCTAAGGAAATTGGCAAAGGCAATGGCAAAGGATTTAGAAAGGAAAAGTGCATTTATTGGCATTTATTTCTGAAAATAATGGAAATTATAAAAATTGGAGATGAAAGGTCATAGGTTGCATGTGAGGAGGAAAATGAAGGAAAATAATGGAAAATGAAGAAAATAGAGGCCTCATTAATAAAAAGGCTTACGAGGATCAGTTGGTAAGATTTTGTCAGTGCATTTTTGGAGATCTCATTATTCTCTCTCTCTCTCTCTCATACTCATGGATACTTAGAGTTTTATTGGAGCACTCTTGGAAAGTGTGGATACTTGGTGATTTGGATCAAGAAGGAAAAGGAAGAGTATGAAAGCACAATTGGACATCGGGATCAAAAGATACAACAAGATTTTATTGTAGGTACCAAGTTGCATGTATGTTTTCCTCACTAGATTTGGCATGCATGGTATTGCATGTGGTTTCTTCTTTATGATCTGTCATTGGCATGGAGGACTGCCTAGATTGACATTGGATTTGCCTAGCCTTGCCATTTCCTAGATAACCACGGTGTTGTGGGTTTATTTCCATTGATTTTTGTTTTTTTTTCGTTTTTTGTTTTTTGTTTTGTTTTTTTAATTAATTTATTTATTTATCCTGGTTAGTTCTCATGATTCCTTTATTTGTGGGTTGAGTTATTGGTTCCTGGAGCCTTGGTTGGAAAAACACTTTGGAGCCTAGGAACAACTGGGGTTGAGTTACTAGTTTCAGAGCCTTGGTTGGAACAAATAATCTAGATCCCTGTAACAACTTGGATAGAGACGAATCCATGATGTTTGGGATGTCCGACTGTGAGGTGGAATCACTGGTTGAGGGTTAAAGTATTTTTCCTCTAGAAGCCCTGGATTGATTGTGATGGATGTGTTTGATGAGCTCCCACATTCATGCTTGGAATATGGCACACGAATGTTTGGCTGAAGAGAGATTTGGCTCAACCAATCTATGGTCAGGTGGAACATGGAAGTCCCATCTTTGGTTGGTTTTTACAGTCATTAATGAAGAGCTCATTCCTTTGATATTTGGTATGAAAATGTACTGGTTATTATGTGGATTCTGCTGTTGTTGTATCCATGGTATTTCTGTTGTTATTATGTTGGTTATAAGCATGTATTTTACCAGTGATGATGTATGGCTCTATCCATGTTTTTACTCTTAAATGAATGCACAATGTATCTATGGTCAAATAGATTGTATTGTATCTTATGATGTAGGAGATAAGTTATTTTTAGCGGTTCTCAGATAAGCAAGAGAACCTTAAGTTTAAATATGTTGTTTAAACACATAGATGAAATGTTTGTGACATGTTTGATGAAATGAATGTCATGGCTAGGAGGGGTACAAATGAGTTCCTGATGATGTGATTGCTTTCGTACTTTTTTTTTAATGTTATTTATCATTCCCTAAAGTTTCATGAATTTTTGGGTAGTGACCTAGGCTCTTGGGCTGAAAAGTTGGCACAAATCCCGGAGTTGCAAGCATGGAACTGACCATTTGGGACCATGGTCGCTACCTTACCTTGGCATGCCTGCAGCTATAGGCTCCCAACTATTACCTTGCCTTGGCATGCCTGCGACTATGGTCCAAAAGGGTTAAAAATTCAGTCCCCCTCGGGGGGTAGGGGTCTTGGAGGTTGGGTTACCTCTTGGGGATGTTGTTGATACTGTGCAACGTGTGTTTGTCTTGTTACCGTTGGTTCCACTTCCTTAAGGCCATCTAGGAGGTTGAATCTCATATTTGTAGTCTCTTGTTACACTTTTACCCTGGTTGGTCGGTTACTTGGGTAGATGTGAGAGGAGGCTGTTACAAACTCCAATGACTATGGTGGAAGTTTCTCCAAATGAAAGCATGTATATTTTAAATTTTCCTCCTCTTATTTTTCAAATCCCATTTTTTATTATGACTCTTTGGCTTGTTCTTCTATATCAAGTATGTTGATATAGAGATTTCTCCCTCTTTCATTACAACAACCTTTGTTGACTCCTTCCCCCCTACCTTTTTACCATCCTTTTCTAATACCCTACCCCCTCCTTCTCTCCAAGACTCAATTGTGGTAATCTACCTTCCTTGGCCCAACCATTTCTAATTAAAACCTTTAGTCGAAATTGAAAACCTCCTCCTTGAAGGACCTTAGTTAGATGGAAGGCCTCCCTCCAAAATATCTGTTAGGAAGTTTATTGGTACTTTGAGGAGAATAATCCTCAAACTTCTACCAGAGGAAGAAATTCCTTTCTTCATAAAATTAAAACCTAGGAAAATGTACAAATTTGTTTTGGGAAGTAGAAATATCTTTCTAGGACCCTTAGAATAGCAACCTTGATTAGGGATTCCCCATGAAAATAATTTTTCTCAAATGTAGAGGGTTGACCAACCCTAAAAGAAGTTTGGCCCTTGGGAGATTGGTGGATTACCTCTCCCACCATGTCCTTTTTCTCTAGGAAACAATCATGGAAGGTGAGAAATCCTTAAAATTTTTGAAAGACATCATTCCCAACTAGAACTTCTTGTCTTGTGAAGCCACTAGAAATTAGGAGGTATGATCTTTGGTTAGTAACTAGACATATTAAAAATATCTTCTACATGTTCAATAAGATATGACCTAACCATGCATCTCTTCTCAAATGATTTGTAAATTCCCATATAATTAATCATTCTACATGGGCCTTATTTAGATATAAGAGAATTTTGAAACACCATGTTGGGGCCCTTGTTTTGAAATCTAATAGATTTTGAGTTGCGGCTAGTATGTGGAAGAACGCAAACATGGTAGGCAGAAAGGTGTCAAGGTTGCAGAGGAGCAAAGGACAGGTATCGCGGCTATTGCGAGAGCAAGCATAGATGGCGGAAGAGCGCGGAAGGAAACGAGCAGTGAACTCTCGATGAACAGAAAGAAATAGAAGACATCCGAGTGAGAAGAAAGGAGGAACTGTCAGTTGTGATGGCAGCAGAACAAATAGGAAGCCAGCCATCGGGTAAGGAGGTTGGCGCAGACGGGAATAGGCAACAAGGAGCCACAGGAGAGCTCTCTCGGTGTTGTACTGTTCTCCATTCCTCTATGTTTTCTATATTCTCTCTCTCTCTGTCCAATAGGACGTATTGTATTATGCTCTGTTTATGCTCATGCAGCTGAGCCTTGTAGTAGTTCACCACTAATGGCCGATGATTAATATATTCAGGAGTGTTGTTCCAAGTATCTGTTATGGTTTTGAATGAGTGGTTTTGCAAGCACCTTTTAAAATTTTATTTACTGTAAGTCTGAATTTTTTCCTAGGAGGTATTTGTTATGGAATTTTGTGTTATGGTTGTTTAAGACTTTAGGTTAGTTTTGATTCAACTGTATTGATGTTGTCAGGATGATACCAATCTACTCCCTATCACAGTAAGGTCGTGATATGCCTCGGGTGAGACTCCCTACCCTTCGGAGCAGAGTGTAAATGCCGGTGTGACACTAGACTACGACGAAAAAAATTATTGCCCTTAAACCTAAACCCGGGTCTTCTCTGTGAGACCTGTTCTCTCGCCAACAAATGGTTCTGTTGCCGGGACCCGAAAATTCATTTGGGAGTTAGATCATGGTATCTCGGATCTTCGAAATAGAAATACGAAGCTGGTGGGATAACCATCTAGATTAGTTCATAGCTCAACAGGATGATCTGAGATGACATAAGGAGAAAACGATTAAAAAACTGGTCTTATTCTCTGACTCTGCTAGTGATACCTACGAAATCTTTTGGGGAAAGTTCCCAGGAGAACTCTATAACTGGTTGTGGAGACTTCAGACCAAGACCATCAAAGGAAAGTTCTGAAAGATTAATCACAAGTGGACGCACGAGGATTTAGTGGCCCTTCATCGATTAAATACCGATTTGACCCAAGCTGTAGATTTTTGGGTGGAGTCTACCTTGGACGGATATATATAGTGGAGTTTGCAACCAAGTGCTGCCAGTCTTTCTCAAGAGCAGAAGATACCTTCAGATATGGGTTAAGGGGGAAGCTACTGAAAGAGATTCCTTTGTGGATCAAGGCGTTGATGGTAGATTAAGGACTGATGGGATTCCAAAAAGCAGAGATGGAAGCGTAAACCCTCCAGTACCGGGGGAAGGGACTAAGGGAGAGATGTTATAAGAACTGTAAGAAGGGGGAGTAGGAGTATGGATGTCGAGACCGCCAACAGACTTCGGGAGCGACGAGCACATTGGAGGGCACAGATTGCAGAAAGGTGGCGAGAGAGGGTGATGAAGGAGTTGAAAAGATAGGAAAGTGATCGAAAGAACAAAGAGGAGGTGCCTCAGATGACAAAGGGAATGGAAGGTCAGGTGGGTCCCCACGATATAGGAGGGGCCGTGAAAGAAGTGCGACAGGTGCATAGGAGTCCAGCCCAGACGGAGAAAGGAAAGAAGTCTAACGGAGAAGGTATAGACGCGCGTCTAGAGAAGGTGTTCGATGTGGAGATGCACGTTGCAATGGAGAAAATATTTCAAGAAAGGTCGGCGTCCATATCTCAAGGTATTCCTAGTCCCCACAGTTCAAGTAGCTCTAGTCCCAACCTTTCCTTGGTGCTCTACAAGCCCATAAGTGAAATTTTTGTTAAGTTACGTGAATTAAGTAGATTGCACAGTATTTAGTCTCTAACTGTAACACATACTAGTAGTAGGATTGCTAGCGGCACCATCTCACAACCAGGATCCAACGACTTCATTTTAGTAACACCTATTCAAGTGAACATGGTGGGATCACTCACCCGATACCCATAATTCTCTGGGAAGGAGAACAATGACTTCGAATAGCACTGGTACCTCTACGAGGCCATCTGGAGGGCGCGACAAACACGAGATGTTGGGAAGTTGATAGAATTTTAGACCACCCTTAGGGAGAGAGCCCTATGCTGGTTTATGAAATGGTCGGAAGCTCACTCGAATCCAGCGATGGCAGATGTAAAGAGGGATGTCATTAAAGAATTCAAACTGCCCCAAACAGACCAACAAGGCCTATCGGAGATGTGGGAAATCAAGCAGCGAGAAGGAGAAACTGCTTGGGATTTGATGCGGAGATTCAAGGATGCATTTGGGAAACTCAGCTATCCAATTGACCCAAACCATCAGAGGGACTGGTTCATTAAAGCTTTATTGCCTCTGACCCGAACTCCATTAACTCAACAAAGGATCGACACATTGCAGGATGCCCTAGAGCAGGCGATGAAGATAGAAGCCATGGCGGGTTACCCGCAAGAGTTCAGGGGAGGTGCAGTGGTACAAGATCCCTTAATAATGGGTATGCAGCATCCAATAGCCAATATGACAAAAAAACTCAAGGAAATGCAACCCATTCAATTGGCGAGACCGAATGTATGGTGCATGCATTGTCTCGTGGAGGGACATGTGGCAACGGAATGTCCCTGGTTACGGGGCCAAAATGTGGGGCCATCGCCTGCAGGGGCACAAGGGGCTCCACCACTAGGAGGGGTTGCACAAATAAACACCCAAATGATATATCCACCACAACAAAAATACACAGGGTTCCCCGCACAACAAAGTCCAGCCACCACTGAGTATTGTGAAATATGCAAAAGCATGGGCCATCAACCTCACATGTGTCCAATCTTACAGAAATATTCCAATGTTCCAAATAATATATACTGTGAATTCTGTGCCTCAACCACCCACATCACAGAGCAATGTCGAGCACTAGATGCACTGGAGGAGCGACTGGACTGGCCTTCATACAGAGTAAACGAAGCTCCCCGAGGAAGAGGAGGAGGCATGAGGGGAGGCCGAGAAGGAGGTAAAGGTCCAGTAAGATGCTATAACTGCAACCAGGAAGGACACGTAGCTAGAGAATGTCCACTCCCTAGAAGACCCTAGTGTTCGCAGTGCCGGGTTAACACACACGCAACAAAATATTGCCCAGAGCTCATCAAAAGATGGGAGGAAAGAGCTAAACAGAGGGGGGCGAATCTAGTAAATGCAGAACCCAGGCTAATGGGAACTCAAACAATGCAAATCGTGGCTATAGTGACACGAGGTGGCAAAATAACGAGGGAGAATGTGCATGATATGGACCCGATAAAATTGATCAGGCCAGAATTCCCAAAGCTCCTTATCAAACCAAAACGACAGAAACAATTTTTCTAGGAAGAAATGGAAACGTTTTCCCAATTGGGGGGAAACAAAGGAATCGAGTTACAGAAAACTCAGGAAGACAAAAAAACCTAAAGTACTTCTGAAGCTTTGATCCAGGAGTGGTTCCACCTATTCCTAAATATTGTTAACAATGCACCAATGTTAGAACGGCTAAAGCAGAACCTGGAAGGGGTCCTAAAGAAGAACACCTAAGCAAAGGAATCAGCAGAAGTAGACCATAAATATGTACAAAGAGTAAAGAGAAACAAACAAAGGACAGGAAAGGAATTCTGAGTGCACACACAAGTTGCGGGGTTCTAGATTAAAGATAACATGCTTGATTTGGGATCTGATGTCAACATCCTACCAAGGAAAACTTGGGAGGCATTGGAAAAGCTGAGATTAACATATTCTCTAATCCAACTTCAGATGGCGAACCAATATTGCATTGTTCCCATCGGTCGTCTGGAGGAGGTGGAAGTTGACATGACAGGAGTAAAGACACATACGAACTTTGAAGTCATCGACATCATGGGGGATAAGGATCCGTACCCTGCACTGTTGGGAAAAGATTGGGCCTTTGAAAATTATACAGTGATCGATCTGAAAAAATAACTGATGACCTTCAAAGATGGGGAAATCAGAGTTACTCAGCCACTCGACCCCTACCAGGGACTGAGATATACAGAGACTATGGATAACAGGGAAGGTGCTCAACTCCTAGACCATCTCTACCAAATGACCGCAGGAAGAAGGGAAGATTACATCAACCTAATGGCAGAAGGCTCTGTAAGCTAGAGAAGCATCCAAAGCTCAGAGTTAGGATCATAAATAGCTTGGGATGATTGGAAACAAGGAGGCTATGAAACAAATACAAGGAGATGTGCCACTATTGCAAGAGTCAATTGGATCGGGGCCAAGATTCAAGAATACCCAATTTTATCAGATATGAATGCTGTAAATATTTTCATAGCCGAGATAGAAACTACGGTACCAGAAAGCCACAAAATACCATTGATGGACATGGCACTCCAATCCACATCCGCAAGATGGTGGAGTAACCATCGCAACTCATTGACGCGATGGGATGAAGTGGCGGCAGCACTAAAAGCCAGATTTAAAGAGGAGGAGGGACCCAGGAGTGAGGACCAGTACCAAGGGGACTCTAACCCTAGAAACCATCTGGAGAAATGTGAAGCACAATGAAGAACTGATGGATATCTTGAAAAATTGTGGGTCCACTAGTTTATCCACTCCCTGGATGTAATTCCAAAGGCCTGGTACTTGACGGAAGAAAAAATAAGAGGGACCCACAAATGGCAGAAAGTTGCGGAAAAATTCATACAGTGTTTCATGGTTGAAGGAAAGACAGAGCAGGTTACACAGGCGTTGCAAGTTATCAAGCATGTACTGTTCTTCCCCGATATTCAACAAACGAACGAGCAATCATTTCTGTACCAGGGTATCCAACAAAAGGTGGCGTGTCAAAAAATTAATAGTGAGATGGACGATGACAATCTGGAGGATCTTAGGCACCTGTACTTTGAAGAAACATAAGGGGAGAGAGACATCAAAGAAGAACCAACGACAAAAGGTATTCATCTGTTACCTCTCAAAACCAAGAAAGTAAATATTGGAACAGATGACAAACCTAAACTGGCGACAATTGGAGACTACTGGGATGAAAAAACAACTAAGGAAATATTCAGTCTACTTAAGGAATATGAGGACTTTTTTCCTTCATCGGTAATAGATCTAAAAGGCATAAAAGGAGAGATGGGGAAAATGAGGATAATATTGAAGCCTGACGCAAGGCCTATAAAACATAGACCATATCGTTTGAACCCAAGAGTAAAGGAAAAGGTAAAATTAGAGATCGACAAAATGTTAAAATCCAGACTAATATTCCCTGTAGAAGAAGCAAAATGGGTAAGTCCCATTGTTATACAGAGCAAAAAGGAGAAATCAGAGATACGAGTCTGTGTAGATTACAGAAGCCTAAACAATGCTTGTATCCATGATCCATTCCCTACTCCATTCAGTGACAAATTCCTCGACAACGTTGCGGGGAATGAGGCATACTCATTCACCAATGGCTTCTCAGGTTACCATCAGGTAAGGATAGCGGAGGAAGACAAGAGAAAGACAACATTCACCATCGAATGGGGCTCTTTTGCATACAATGTGATGCCATTCATATTAAATAATGCACCTGAAGTCTTCTCTCGCATTGTGATAGCTGCATTCCGGGAATACAGTCACAAGTTATTAGAAGTCTATATGGACGACTGGACTGTTTATATCATACTCAAGGATCATGCAAGCCTGTTAAGGGTAATGTTTGATAGATGTCGACAACTGCATATCTCGTTGAACCTGAAGAAGTGTATATTTGCCATACCATTTGGAACACTACTAGGGCACGTGGTGTGTAATCAAGGTGTCTGCGTAGACCCGACCAAAGTAGCAGTGATTTTCAGTATGGAGGTGCCGGAAACGGTAAAACAGCTAAGTTCATCGCTGGGCCACACAGGTTACTACCGGCGTTTCATCCGCAACTACGCCAAAATAACAGCGCCCTTAGAAAATCTATTGAAGAAATCAGAATAGTTCCAGTGGACGGACAGCTGCAGAAAGACCCTAGACACACTAAAAGAAAAGCTGGCAAGTGCGCCAATACTAGTCCACCCGAACTGGGACAAACAGTTCCATGTACACATTGATGCGTCTGGCATTGCGCTCGATGCAGTCTTAGCTCAACCGGGGGACACTTCAGTCGATCATCCGGTATATATTTCCAGTCGCAAGTTTTCAACAGTAGAATGAAACTACACAACCACAGAGAGAGAGGCATTGGCAATGGTCTACTCTCTCCAGAAATTCTGCCACTACCTATTGGGTGGTAAGTTCAAATTTTTCATAGATCATTCAGCATCGAAATACTTAGTAAACAAACCAGTCTTAGAAGGGAGAATCTACAGATGGCTCCTACTTTTCCACGAGTTCACATTTGAAGTAATTTTAAAGCCCAAAAGACTTAATGTAGGGCCTGACCACCTGTCACGACTAGAGAATGGAGAAAATGAAGGATCTCTAGATGATCAGTTGCCAAATGTTGATCTTTTCAGAGTGGAAGGCATCCCAGATTACCTAAACAAGATCGTCGCTTACCTCACAACAGGGCAGTGTCCACAAGAGTATACTACAACACAGAAAAGGCACCTGGTAGTTAGAGTTGTGGAGTATCAGCTGATAGCGGGACACCTATACAAGAAGGGGCTAGACCACGTTCTTCGAAGATGTGTCCTGGACCACGAAAGGGAAGTTGTACTATGGGAAAGCCACAGTGGTGTTGCGGGAGGACATGTGGGAGCTAAACCGACGGCATGCAAAGTACTACAAGTAGGCTTATGGTGGCCAACAGTGCACAAGGACAGTAAAGCATTTGTTCAAAAATATGACGTTTGTCTGTGGACAGGACGACCATCTCACAGAGATGAGCTTCCGCTTTATCTGATAAAAGTACTGTAGCCATTCAAGAAGTGGGCAGTCAATTTTATAGGACCAATAACACTAACTACAAGATACTCAAAGGCAAGGTACATAATCACGGCGATGGACTACCTAACGCTTTGGGCAGAAGATGCGCCAGTGAAGAACTGCACGACAAAAACTGCTACTAGGTTCATATTTGAAAATATAATTAGCTGATTTGGATGCCCGAAAAGCTTGACCAGTGACCAAGGTACACATTTCATCAATGACACCATTAAGTCCCTCCTAGAGAGCTTCATGATACAACATCATAAAAGCAGTCCATATCATCCGCAAGAAAATGGCAGAGTGGAAGCATTCAACAAGATATTAGAGAAGGGACTGACGAAGATATGCAACGCGCAGTGTGATGACTGGGATGAACGGATTCCAGCAACACTGTGGGCATACCGAACAATGGTAAAACAACTAAACAACCAAATTCCATTTCAGCTGGTTTATGGAAGAGAGGCAGTAGTCCCAACGGAATTCATTGTACGAAGCCTTCTAATTGCAACAAATCTACAGTTATCTGAAGAGGAATCCTTAAAAGAACGATTGCAGGAGCTACAAGAACTTGAAGAAGGATGATTTCTTGCAAAGTTTCACCAAACAGTAGAAAAGGAGAGGCAGAAAGCTTGGCACGACCGACGTATTAAACACAAGACTTTTCAAATTGGGGAGAAAGTTCTACTCTATGACAGTAAATTCCAGAAGTTCCCAGGTAAACTGTAGATGCATTAGCTGGGACCATTTCATGTCATAGAAATCAAACAGTCGGGAGTAGTTCGGTTGGCACAGCTAAACGACCAAGTTCTACAAGGATGGGTTAACGGCGCACACCTGAAGCCCTACCAAGAGTAAGTTGATCATTTCATTTTCAATAACTCTCGCAACCGAGAGGATTCGATAGGGTAGATTAGAGTCAATAACTCTCTCGAACCTAAGATGAGCATAGATATGATTCACCATAATAAAATACAGTTGAGTTGCGGAGACCGCAACGCAACCAGTAGTGGTTGGGGAGAGGTAGTGTCCAGCGTGTCATCCACATCAGATAGGAAAGCGTGTTGAACATTAGCCCATAATCATTAAGCATAGTACCAGTTTCAGTCCGTAGGATCACCAAGATTTGGAAATAATTGCCATAATTAGCATCATCCATACTGTAATAAAATTTCCATAACTAGATATAACCACCAGCGGTCACGTCTGCCCAGATCCCAAGACCACAGTCAGCAATGTCAGAACCCACCTCATCAGCTAACTAATCGCACGATTGTAGCCGCGAGGAAGCCAGGGAAAAATTAATTAGTTATGGGGTCTCATCAACCTCATTCGTGCTGGTTACTTACATAACTTGCATGTAGAGAATCGCGAGAATGCCGGAAAAATCCGAGTTAGAGTTAGAAACCTCCAAAAGAGCAAGGGAAGTTGAACCAAAACCAGAGCAGAGAAGGCGTCCGGAAGAAGAAATTCAAGGGAAAAGAGAGATAATTATTCTTCAGGTATACCAGCGATGAGCTAAAATGACAAGAGTAAGCTCAGCGGTCGTGGACAAGCGCTGGACAGCAAAATTCAAAAAATGGAGTCCCTCGTGGGAAAATATGACAGTGCGACCTTAATCGACGTAGACCTCACAGATTCCTTTGAGTTTCCTGTGCTAAAAAGGTAGGTATACATTGAGAATTATACAACAGAAGCAGGACGGGCAGCAGCAAGGGTCCTGCCTAAGTTCAGGGGTATCCAACAGTCCACAATAATGAATTTGAGAAACTTACTTGTTTTTGGGATTACAGGCGCTGCGATGCAGTGCACAAAATTTCTATTAAGCAGGATTCAGAACGGCTCTCTATGGCTGGGAAAATAAATCCCAATTCATGCCGAGGACATTCATAGGTTGACAGGGCTGTCGCAGGAAGGAAGGGACCTGTCTTCAGTGTTCCAAACTATATCTAAGAGGGCAAAGAAGTCGGAAGACAGACTACTACGCGAATTATGGCACTTGAAGAGGAGGAAAGGGAGAAAATATTGAGTTAATTAACAGGCCAGAGATCAGGTTTTCTTGCTATCTCATTGCTAGCAAGACGATGAGGCATTATACAAAAGGGGAGTGCACATTAGACACAATTTCGGTTGTGGAGCACTGTGTCCAAGGGAGAAGGTTGAATTGGTGCTCCTTCCTGCTGAAGGAATTGTTCGAGGCATGCGAGGACAACTATAAGAGAGCAACCGGGTTTATCTATGGGTATTTGATCATGGCATTGGCCATGTGGAAATGGAATTTCCCCAACATTAGGATACCAGTGGAGATAGCAGAAGACCGAGCGGTAGCGATGAAGTTTGTACCATGGAAGGTGTCTGGAGACCCTAGCACCAAGGAAGTAAATGCAAAAGCCTTCATAGTTTGGTATGGCCAAATGGTTGACGTCGTATTGAGTCAACAGAGAATCCCGAGAAACCTATTGGATGGATATAGTGAGCAAGTCTGGTTTGGCGTCACACAAAAGCATATGTTCCTCATACCTACATGTGTACTAGAGACAACATTTTAGATGAGGCCTCTGAAGTTCCAACTTGATGAAGCAACTTTCCACACATAGGTTTGTTCATGGCCAAGAGTGGTGATGGAAATCAGAGATGGAGTGTACACATACTTCTTTGACAGAATGCTACCGAACCTGCTACTGGGAGAAACGTCGGAAGAGGCAGTGAACAGGATGTCAAACCTGCAGCTCTTCCCGATTATTCAACAGCTGAACACTAAGGTACAAAGCTTCAATAAGGTAGTTTAGGTCCTAACAAGTGATGCTAATCCATTTCCAACTTTTTCAGAATTTCATGCATCCTAGTCTAACCAATCTCCAAACACGGCCTCCATCTTTGCACCCATCCCCAATGTCTTGTTTAGTTCACCAACCCCAGCAACTACAACGCTGGTGGGAAAGAGTAAAGCTGTGAAACTAGCAGCGGCACCAAAGTCCAAAAGGGCCAAGGTTGCAGAATCAAGCCCGGTGGTCGACCTCACAGGAGAGGATCCACCACGGTAGTTAAGCGTAGGGGTACCAATCCGGGAGGAGCAGATAGTTGAGCCCGAAGGGGCAAGACGATTGCCACCTCACAACCCCATAAACCCCTTTTATTTTTTGAACATCCGCATATCGCCACCCCGCGCAGATCAACTACCACCCACCACCTCATCCATCTCCTAAGAACCCCACAGCTCCGCACCATCCACTTCATCAACCACCGTGTTCGATCGAGTCATCAGAAGAATAACCAATGGGGACCACAGAATGGAGGTTAACTCAGGTAGAGAAATGGTACCCCTAGTTAACCCAACCATGATCCCGTAAACTATTTTTATCGACCTTATCAATCAGTCAGAGCAGTCAATTGCAGACACAGCTGGGCCACTCCCAGAGCAGACTTTGCCCCAACCACCCAATCGAGCAGATCAAGAGGGGCAACTAGATCTAAATATGGTAGACTCTATACCACAGCAAACTCCGCCACATTCACCTCAGGACCAGTCAGCGACAACCACTCCGGGTGCGAATGCCAGATCAGGGTACCTCTAGTGCCGAAAGTATGGAGACATGGGGGACAACTCAGCTGTACCATTTCATTCAGAGGGCAGCACAATAGGCCGAGAGACTCCACTTGGAGCTCCAGCAGAAGTGTGAGCAGTAGCAACAACAGATAAGCACGCTTACTGAACAACATGAAAAACTGACAACGGAAAAGGAAAAGCTACAGGAACAACTGGAGACAGTGACCAGGGTTTTCAGGGAAGTGTGGCCTACCGTAATGACCAGCAGCACTCAAGCACCAGAAGACATGCAAGAGACTGATGTAGTCGGGTGAGCGATCCACCTTAGGGTGGCATATTCAAGTCTTCACCAGGAAAATGTGGAACTCAAGGTGACATTGGCAGCCTGACCCGCAATGCCTGACCCAACGGTTGTGTACTCGACACAAATATCAGAAAGACAGGGCCAAGTAATGAAAATGTAGGAAGTTCTGAGTACTACAACAAGAGAAGCATACGACCTATTGAAGGGTCTACAAGAATTCTCAACATCCCTTACCATGAAAGCACAACCAGTCTCGTTACAACTACAATAGATCTCCAAGGAAATCCAAGAAGCTACGTACCCGACGGGACTTGACCAGCTCTACGCCTAGGAAGATGTATTAGAAGTCCAAATACAACAAATAGAAGAGACCTCAACGGCGGCCAAGCAGGCCATCTGGGAGCTTCGACAGCCCGTAAAACTCAGTGCATAAACGATGCAGCAATTGGCCTCTGAGGCCAACTCATAGATCAACACAATATTCGGTGCCTTGCTGCCGAATGCAAGGGAGGAAGTTGTCACAAGAATCACGGCTGAGACTGAAGAACTAATACAAGGGTGGCAGCAGGCCATGGTAACCTTCCAGGAGCTCAAAGCATAAGCTCTAACCAAGGTCCCAGAGTTGGGGCCCTTGTTTAGACAACCAGAAGGAGGCAGGCAGACAGAATAGGGCGCAGGGACGAGCAAACCCATGGAAGTAGAGACAGTGCAGGACAATTGACTCGAGGCGAGCCAATAGGATGTGGTCGGGGCCTGTTGGGGCCCTTGTTTTGAAATCTAATAGATTTTGAGTTGCGGCTAGTACATGGAAAAACGCAACCACGGTAGGCAGAAAAGTGTCAAGGTTGCGGAGGAGCAAAGGATAAGTGTCGCGGCTGTTGTGGGAGCAAGCATATATGGCGGAAGAGCGTGGAAGGAAACGAGCAGTGAACTCCCGATGAACAGAAAGAAACATAAGACAGTCGAGCGAGAATAAAGGAGGAACTGTTAGTCGCGCTGGCAGTAGAACAAGTAGGCAGCCAGCCAGCGGGTAATGAGGTTGGCACAGATGGGAATAGGCAACAGGGAGCCACAAGAGAGATCTCTCAGTGTTGTAATGTTCTCCATTCCTCTGTGTTTTATGTATTCTCTCTCTCTCTGTCCAATAGGACGTATTGTATTCTGCTTTGTTTATGCTCATGCAGCTGAGCCTTGTAATAGTTCACCACTGATGGATGATGATTAATATATTCAGGAGTGTTGTTTCGAGTATCTGTTATGGGTTTGAATGAGTGGTTTTGCAAGCACCTTTTAAAATTTTATTTACTGTAAGTCTGAATGTTTTCCTGAGAGGTATATGTTATGGAATGTTGTGTTATGGTTGTTTAAGACTTTAGCTTTGATTCAATTGTATTGATGTTGTCGGGATGATACCGATCTACTCCCTATCACAGTAAGGTCGTGGCGCGCCTCGGGTGAGACTCCATGCCCTTCGGAGCAGAGTGAAAATGCCGGTGTGACACTAGACTATGGCAGAAAACATTGTTGGCCCTTAAACCTGAACCTGGGTCTTCTCTACGAGACCTGTTCTCTCGCCAACACACCATATTTAGGAATCTTGTGTTTCACTACATTAGAGTGATAATATGGGGGAGACTTAAACTTATCTCAAGGATCCTATGAACTATTGTAATTTGGTGTTAATGTAGATTCCTTGGTGGAATTATTTCTCAACTCACTAAAGAAGGTGGGAGTAATTGACATCCAACCTCCCAAAACTTAGCCTACTTGGTAGAATAACAAAACTAGAGAAGCTAGAATAGCTAAGAAATTCGATTGCTTCCCATTTGAGCTCCTTCTATAAATCCCTTTGAGACTTATAAAATGGGTCTTGGTTGGAGATGATTCAGACAATATCCCTATCATACTAGAATTGGAGCTTGGTCTCCCAAATCTGCCCAATCCTTTCAATTTGAATCCCCGTTGGATCAAGGATTCATCCTTCAAGATTGTGACTAAGGAGGGATGAAGACCAAAAAACCATGATACCACAGGCTCTCTAACATTACAATTCAAATAAAATTTAAAGGGATCATGTAACAACCCCGGGTTAAAATTTCATGTAATAAAAGTTAATAAAGTCAAAATAAGGCTGTGGTCAAGGGACACTTATTCCAAGCTGAATTTTGGGTAAAACATCCTAGCGGGAATCACTTGATGTGTTTATGGCTAAGGGAAATTGACAAAGGAAATGGAAAAGGCTTTGAAAAGGCAAAAAGGTATTATTGACATTTTATTTTATGAAAATAAAGGAAATTAAGAGAAAAGGAAGGTGAAATGTCATAGGTTGCATGTTAGGAGAAAATTTGAAGGAAATTTGAGGAAAAATGAAGAAATTAGAGGCATCAATAATAAAAAATACCTCAGAGCATCAGTTGGTAGCTTTTTATCAGTTTAGTTTAGGAACTAGTCTCATAGAGGTGAAGAGAACCAAGAGGGGAAGGAAATCAAGAAAGCAAAGGAAGGATAAGGAAATCAAAGGAAAGTAATGATAAAGCAAGGAAAAATTGGATCAAGAAGCTTCAATAAGAATACTTAAAGGTAACAAGTTGCATGTATGATTTCCTAGTTGGTTTTGACATGCATGGTATATGCATGTGTATATTTGGTTCTTTTGCTATCAGTGGCATGGATTTTTCTGAGTTTTGATAGTGGATTTTAGTCTTTCCTTGCAATTTTCGAATAGCCACGGTGTGATGGGATTATTTCCTGGTTGAGATTTGGATTACTGGAAGGTTTTGGATCCGTGTGAGGTAGTCTCAAGAAAATCCCAAGGGTTGGGGGTGGAGATGGTTTTCTCCAGGAAGCCCTCAACAGGTGCATCGAGATATGAAAATTCCTCAATGGATGGTGAAGGAATTCTAAGGCATCCAAGCTCGATTTTGTTTTTTGATCTTGGAATGAGTTTAGGCGAGATTACAATATGGTGAGGGTGGAGGTGGTTTAACCTCTAGATTCCCTTGGTTGTTTATGGATTGGTTTATCCCAGGATATACCACATTCATGCTTGCAATATGGCACGTGGGTGATTAAATGAAATAAATATTTGGCGCAGCCTAATCTATGGTCGGGTGATATGTGGAAGTCCCGGACCTAGCTGGATTTTTCCTATGTTTAATAAGAGCTAAGTTTCTCTTGATTTTGATGAGTAAATGTACATGTTATAATGTGGATTTAATGGTTGTTCTATCATTGTTATTTATCTGGTTATATGTTGGTTATAAGCATGGTTTTATAACAGATGTTAGTCATGGCTCTCATCATGTTTTTACTTGTAACTGAATGAATAATGAATGAATGTCTTGTGAGAAGACATTGATCCTTCTTGTTAAACCCCAGATAAGTTTCCAGATCCTTATGTTCAGATATGCATTCATGACCTATAGGTTGCATCTTTACCAAGTGTTTGACAGAATGTCAGTCCCAGTTGGGAGAGGTCAGGTCAAGTCCTAGTTCAAGTTTTGGTTTATAATCCTTGTTTCAATGTCATTCATCATTTATAAAAGTTTCACTGAGTTCTGGGCAGAGGCTTGAGTCCTAGCCCTGAAAAAGTGGCTTAGAATTCGAGGTCGCTAGCATAGAACCAACTAGAGAAGTCCAAAGTTGCTGGCAGGCAGACCTATGTGAGTGACTGGAGGCCTATAGTTGTGTGCATGCCTTGGAAAGGGAGCAGATGAGGCTCTAGGTCAATGAAAAAGAGAGTTGTCTCAAGGGTTGGACACTTAGAGGGGTTGGGTTGCTCCTAGAGGTTCTGTCACACCTAAGGGAAGTCAGTAAGGTCTTAAGTTGTTGATTTCATTTCCTTAAGGTCATATAGGAGCTTGAGTCATATCATAGTGACCCTCAGCTCATGTTTACCCCGAGCAAGCCGATGAAAGCGGGTAAGTGTGGGAGGTGTGTGTTACAGATCAAAGGAAACTATTATCTCTTAGGGAAAGGAAAAAAGGAAAAGGATACAAAAACTATAGCTGAAATGGAGGTTAAGATCAACTAAATTCTAGATTAAGACACATACATTCGTTTGATTGATCCGCTAAGAGACTAGCTTAAGGAAATAAAAACTAAGTAAAGGAATATTTTTCTAGACCAAGAAAAGTAATAGAGAAAGAAAAGCAAATTCATTTGGCTATAGGTAGGGGATGTAAACTCGAAATTATTAAAACAATATGAAAACCATTAGAAGGCCATAAATACCATCTGAGATATAATAAGGGAAGATGGCTCAGACGCTACCTCTTTCCAAGACATGGTAGAGGAGGCCTCAAATCTATTTTTAAGGAAAGTGGGAGAGTCATTATATATCTCATCATCTAGATAACGAGGTGTTTTACTAGATTCATTGATCAATAAGGGAACGATAAGGTGATGACAAAAGCTTCAATGGAATATTTGGTTAAAATCCTTCACAACTTTCAAAAGGGGGAGAGCCCTCACCTAGATGGACTCCCCATTGAATTATATCTAGATCTTTTTGACTTTATTAATGAGGATCTTTTAAATATTGTGGATTTCTCCAAGACATCGAGACAAATTTTGGATCCTTTTAACTCCACCTTTTTTGCCTTCATTCCCAAATATAACTTCCCTTCATCCTTTGATTTCTTCAAGCCTATTTCCCTTTGCAACTCAATTTACAAAATCATTTCAAAACTCATCATTTTTTGACTGAGGGACATTTTGGCTAATAAAATCTCCTATGAGTAGTTTGGCTTATTAAAGGAGAGGCAAATTCATGAGGCCTTTGGCTTGGATCAAGAAGGCCCCCACTCCATTCAATTGGGACACAGAAAGTGGTGGTCTACACGGTAGATCTTTCAAAATAAATTGACAAAGTAAGCTAGTTATACATCAAGCTACTTATCATTTACCTTGATTTTTGTCAATACATTGTAGCTTGGGTCTTAAATTGCATCAGCTCTACCTCCTTCACTCTACTTATCAATGGGGGTAGCAACCCCCTTTTTAAATGTAGAAAGAGGTCTTCACTATGGGTGACCCCTTTCACCCTTACTTTTCCTATTAGTAGTGGAAGGATTAAGTAGATTGGTAAAATATGTTACCTCGAATAATCTTTTTAAAGGTATTTCTATAAATCCATAAGATTTACTCACACATATTCTCTTTGTGAATAACATTTTGATATTTTCATAATGGAACTTAAAATATCTCAAATGTTTAGTTGATATCTTACTCAAATTTTCATTGGAAACTTCTATAGTTATCAATAACTCTAAATCTCAATTGCTTTAGGGGGACATGATAGAAGAGGAACAAGAAAGGGCTGAAAATCTCTTCTCCACTCACTGGGATAACATTTAGGGAGGCATACAATATCTAGGTTTTTTTCCTAAAACCAAAACACTACTTAAAGGAATACTATAATTGGGTTCTAGCAAAAATTGAGAAGATGACAAACATTTGGTGCAATAGGTGGCTCTCTTAGGCTGGTAGATTAGTCCTTATAAAATATCTTATAGAAGAAAATGTGGTATATTGGGCCTCCTTGGCAAGGATTCCTAGGGGCACCCTAAATAAAACCAAGCAGATCTCCTTCAGGTTCCTGTGGGTAGGGGAGAAGGAAAAAAATCCCTTTGCTTTAATTATATGGAAGGTTTGGGGAGGGTGGGGCTTAAAATATATGACCTGTTTTATATCTGATTTAGCAAAAAAATGTGTATGGAGTCTAATTCAAGGGGAAGGATTATGGCCAAAGGTAATAAAATAAAATACATTATTCCATATACAACCATCAATTGGGTAAGATCCCTAAGAGAATCTTCAAAAAATGGGTCCATCATATGGAAAGCTATCATTCAATTATTTCTAGTAGTGGGACATGGGTTGAGATGGAAGATAAGGGACAAATCCTAGGTCCTCCTTGGGAATGATCGTTGGAGTGGAAGTATACAAAACCATGTCCTCTTAGAATCCCTCATTCCAAAGATAAACATATAAGGTTATCACTTCTTGAATAAAATCTCCGGGAGAAACTTGCTTACAAGATAGCATGATTGGATAACTGCTTTTGATTTACTGTTGGAAGGGAATCATGCAACTTCCTGGGAATCTTACACAATATCTCTAAAACCCTCCTTTGTATCCCTATTTGATAAAGAGGATTAAATCATATGGGATTCAAATCTTGTGGTAATATATGTGCCAAAATTTGGATATCTCTAGCAATACCTCTCTAATCATCAACCAATTTATCCGTGGTGCGGGAAGAGACTTTGTAAACCAAGTTTGCCTCCCAAGGAATTTTTTTTTGTGTGGTCAACCCTCTACAATAAAACCATGACCCAGGACAATGTGTATAAGTGTTCCTTCCACAAACCCAACAAATGTGCCCTGTACTCCCAACCGTCTAAAACAATAAAAGGTTTCTTTATTAGTTTCCCCTTTATGTGGTTGCTTTGGTAGGATATCCATAGTTATGAAGACAATTCTTATGTTTGGAAAGGGTTTTCCATTGAGGAGGCCCTAAAAACTAGTTCTAGGTCACCGTAAGGCTCAACATCATGATTTTCCTTTACTTTTTGCATGGGGAGTATGGTTAGAATGAAACCATGCCATCTTTGAGAATGCCAACTTCTCCTAATTGAAAGTAGCCTCTCAAAGCCTAGTTATCATGAGCTTTTATGTGCCTTAAAAACCTTTTGTACTAAATCACCCCGACAACTACATCTCCATAAAAACATATCACCCTTGGGTTTTTTTTTGACGGGGCTACCCAAGGTTCCCCATCAAAAAGGAGAGCTAAGGTGATTCTCTTCCTCTCTCGATCACACTAGATCTCCTTTGTTGCTACCATAGGCCTAGCCAACAACAACTATCCAAAGCTATTAACTCTTAAGTTCTTGCTTCAACCAACCTAAGATCGAAGAATCACTCAGCTTCATGTGCATGGAAATTCCTTGATATTCATAAATTAAATGAAAAGAAATACATGACTTATGAATCACTAGACAATTTTTCAACATATTCAATTAAAAATATCCTCTTTCTCTTACATCTCATTTATAAAGACATGAATATGAATAAAGTGAGACAAATTATCCAAAACCACCCAAAAATAAATTGAAACCAGTGAGAAAATAAAACAACAAAAGATGCCCAACCAACAAAAGCTTCTTCATATCCGTGGGCTCTGATTAAAGCCACGTCACTCTACGTGTCTTTTTCTATCTAACTTTGCATATCACCACTTATTCATAATATATACACGACTGCAAATGTAAATGGAGGAAAAAGTCAAAAGAGGGTAATATTGTAGGTGGACCTATATATTTGACAAATTGGTTCTATAATGGGCCATTTTTGTATTTTTTGAAATTTTGACTTTGGAACATAATAAAATTATGGGTTTTTTTCTTTTTCTAATATATATTTTTTTCCATCCAAGTTAACTCAGAATATATACATGTTATTAATAAACTTAATATAAATTCATTTTTACCTTACCATTAATTAACTATTGCCATGAATGAATAACACATAAACGGTACAAAATTTAATATAAAAATATGTTTTTTTTTAATATCTTATTATTGTGAATAATTTTGTTTTTAATTGATTTATTATAATTAAAATTTAAAAATAAAATAAAATAAAATTTATTTTTAATAAATAAAATAATTTTTTAATAAATAATTATATTAATTAATAATTTATAAAATATAGAATAATTGGTAATAAGATATTTTTTTGGAATTGTTTAGTTAGAAATTTCATGATTATAAAAGAAATTTACACATATTAAGAATTGGTGTGATTTTAGACTATTTTTTAAATTGTCTAATTATTATGTGTTGAAGTGTTTAGGCAAAACAATTTTTGAAAAAATCTTAATTTTTTATTATTTAAAATGTAACTTTCTTTATATATACAAAAATCTCACAAATTTTAAACTATAACATTTTTTAACTAAAGCCTATTACCTAAATCATTAACAAATTAATAAAAAAATAATATTAAATAAAATATTACATTTATAAAAATGATAATCTATTAAAAAAATCATAAACAAATTAATAAAAAAATAATATTAAATAAAATATTACATTTATAAAAATGATAATCTATAAAAAAAAAATAAAAAATAAAAATAAAGTTTTTATAAAATAAAATGATTTCTATTTCCTAAAAATAATATTAAATAAAAAATTACATTTTTTTTAAAAAACATTAAAAAACATAAGAAAAAGACAAATGTCTTATAAGATAAAATTATTTTTAAAACCTACTGTATTAAAAAACATAAGAAAAAAGACAAATGTCTTATAAGATAAAATTATTCTAAATGTATTAAGAAACCTAAGAAAAAAAGACAAATATGTTATAAATAAAATTATTTTTATGTTATGGATCCTAAATTTAAAAAATTGATAATATATTAAAAAAAATATAAGAAAAAAAACACATTTTTATTAAATAAAATTATTTTTATGTGATAGATAATCTCTAAATAATTCTATCACAAAAAGCCTCCAAATATTGTATTTCATTTTTTGAATTTTGTGAAATTCCAAAAAAAATCACATATTTCAAGTTTATGAATTTTGTGAAATTCCAAAAATTAAAATACAAGCCATCTGCTTTTTTTTATTTTTATAATTTTAAGAGTTAATTTTTAATCAAATTTGAAACCTAGCTTACTAAAATATAGGAAAAATAGCCAACAAAAACAGAAGCCGCCCGCCCTTTCTTTCCCATTTTACTCGGAAGAATTTGAAATACTTTCAGTCAGGAGCGCTTATTATAATGGGTATAAACTTAGAACAACAACTGTCTTTAAATATGGAAAACCCTGTTCTAATGTTTGAGATAAGCATCAGTCAGGTTATACGTGTAAACTGGTCGGCAGAGTTGTCTGCATCGCATCATAATCAGTCATGGTATTAAAATATCCCCTAGAAATCTGGAACTGTGTAAGGTACCTTGGTTTGTCCTATTTGAAGACGTCATCTTATCCGCCTACAATCCGGATTCATATATTTTAACCGTAACAATTGCCGTTTGCGTGTTCCCCCAGCCACGCCTACTGAACTATCTGCATTATTTATTCCATTGCTTCTTCTCAATTGGGCAACCCTTAAGAATTGTGTTGCAATTTGCAGGGCTTTAGGATTTTCTTTTCTGCTAGGATCACAATCTTTATGTTTGAAGCTGGTGAATTGGGTCAGTTTTCAATCTATTGAACAGAGTGGTTTCCATTTCCAGTTTCCAGCAGTTTTACCTATTGAATTCATTCAATTACAGGAAATAATGGAAAGAAAAACCGTGTCAGATGAGAAGGAAATGGTCGAGAGGCGTATTGAACGCCTCTGCTCTCACTTGGGTGCCCAATCCTTAACAGAAGAGTACCAGTTAGCCATGGCTTCCTGTGCCAAGGTGATTGTGAAGTTTCCGGTGAGCTCTGTTGTCCTGACTGATTACATGAAGGGTAAACACAGGTGTCTTCAGGAGAAGATTCTTCAGTATTTTCGTGACCGCCCGGAATTGCAAACCCCGGTTGAAATCTCGAAGGATGAGCATCGAGAACTGACGATGAGACAGCTTCAAGGGCTTGTGAGAGAGGCTGGGATCCGACCCCTTAAGGCTCTTCTGGAGGACCCATATCAGTACTTTGCAATTACGGAGGCAGCGGGCACTATCGATCTCTCCCTTGCTATAAAATTGGGGGTCCAATTCAGGTACGTTTGTTTCACCGATGAACCTAATATGTTCCTTGTTTGTAGTTCTCTTTCTGTGCAAATGTCTATGATGCCCCTTTATGTTGATATTAGGATTAACCCCTCAATTAACATAACTTCATTTTGATTTTGATTCAGTAACATCAGGGATCAAACGAAGTAGAGTATTAGTATCTAAAGCAAAGCCCTGTGTATGAACACAAACTTAGAACAAACATAAGGGTTGCACTATAGTTACAAATCATATCACAATTACATAATCACATAATCGGAGGCTGTAGCGCCAAAAGTAAACAAAGATTTTATCCTCAAAGGTAAAATTGCAATTTTTCTATTCTATTCCGAATTTTCTTTTGAACCCGGAAACGCAGGGTTCAAACATAACTCCATGCTTCTTAGGCACCTGGCTTCTCATCATGGCTTGGGAGGTTTTTGCAACAACTGCTTATGCATTTTCTATCATCATACCCTGTCTATTTACGATCTGACTCATTGGAGTTACGGTGACCTAGAGCACGCTCCGATTCATCCTTCCAAAAAGGATCCAACAAAGTTACTTGATTTCGGGGATCTGACTCATTGGAGTTACGGTGACCTAGAGTACGCTCCGATTCATCCTTCCAAAAAGGATCCAATAAAGTTACTTGATTTTGGGGGTGGGTTGCGTGACTCTACCTTTTATTGTATACATAAAACTCCCAGTCGCTGGATGAAATGGTCTTGATCTATTCTAAAGGGATTGCTTGTTGCATCTATTAGGTTATTAGTTCCATTCTTAGAGTTTCATCTATGGGTCTGGCTGCTGCCAATCTATATATATTTGGGTGAGTAGGTCCTTATTTTTGAAACTTTTTTCCAAGGAAAATTTCCCGAAGAAACCAAAAGAATGTCTCATCATATTCATGGATGGCATCCCTAATAAACCTGTTCATGTAAACATAGCTCTGATGTTATCAGGACTGAATTGGTGATCGAACCGATCTGGTCAGAACCGGACCGAAACTGGTAAAACAACGTGGCCAAAAACCGGTTTAGCAAAAACACATAAAATTTTCAAATTTTAAAGAAAAAACATATATATATTCATGTGCATCCATATGAATCCAAACCATTTATACACAAATATGCAGAAGTTCTCATTTATATAGCAAGTAATAATGCATATAACCAAAATAGCAATTAGTGCAAAACATCGCTGAACCAAAGAACATCAAGCAGCAGGCTCTAAAAGGCTTCTATAGTCCAAAATAGCATGATAGTATGATACTACAATCTACAGTTTACAACTACAACCTACAAGTGCTAATTGTCATCATTATAATCATCATCTTGATCCTGATCCTTATCCTGATCCTCAGGATGAGTAGCCTCCAAGTCTGCGATAGGATTATGTCTTGATTCCCCTGGCCCTGAATGTGGTTCTAGTACTTCTGATATATCTGCCTCTGCAACCTATGGAAATGGGTCCAAGCAATGTTATCTGAACCGAATTGGTGATCGAACTGAAAAATGTTGTGGACTGGGAACTAGACTAGAACCAGTAAAAAAAGGGCCAAAAAAACCAGTTTACCAAAAACACATAAAATATTCAAATTTTAAAAGAAAACATATATATTCATGTGCATCCATATGAATCCAAACCATTTATACACAACTATGCAAAATTTTCGTTTATATAGCAAGTAATAGTGCGTATAATGAAAATAGCACTTAGTGCAAAACGTCATTGAACCAAAGAACATCAAGAAGTAGGCTCTAAAAGGCCTCTATAGTCCAAAATAACATGATAGTATGATATTACAGCCTACAATATTACAACTACAACCTACAAGTGCTAATTGTCACAATTAGAAACATCATCTTGATCCTCATCCTCATTTGCTGAATGAGTAGCCTCCAAGTCTGCGATGGGATTACGACTTGATTCCCCTGGCCCTGAATGTGGTACTGGTACTTCTGATATATTTACCTCGGTAACCTGTGGAATTGGGTCCAAGTCCAACCAAGAAGGGTCTTCATTGTCAAAAGCTGGTGCTTGACTCTCCACAACCCATTTTGATGTTGGATCAAAATCACCCAAGACAGTGTTGCTTGATTAAGGGGTTTTGTTTAGAAATTGGTTGCGCCTCAACCTAAGGTTGTACTGAACAAAAACCATGTCATTCAAACACTTTTCCTCCAAACGGTTCCTCTTCTTAGTGTGTATACGCTCAAACACACTCCGATTCTGCTCACACCCTGAAGCATTACATGTCTGTCTCAATATTCGAATTGCAAATTTTTGCAATTGAGGGCATTCACCACCATATTGTTGCCACCAATAGGCTGCAAAAAAGGCGGAGGGAAAAGAAATATTAGCAAATTATTTTGAAAGTTGAAACTTGCACTCAACGATTGCAAATTGAAATGAGTAATATAATAATTTGCAAGTTTTGATTGTTCTTACCTGGGGGATTCTTTGCTCTATTTCCTACAGCCATAGGAATGCCAAAGGCACCGATACTCTCACTGAAATTCAAGAGCTTGTTATGAATCTGATCTTGAGTCTTGGAATCTGGGACCATGCGCTCAATGCATTTGGTACCTTCAAAGTTCAAAACACGAAAACATATTCATCAACCAATTTCAAATATTTTGTAAAGATTTTCTAATTAGTAATGAATGACAAAAGTTAAAAGTTAAAGCTTACTAGCATTGAAATTCAAAATTACATACCTTGGATTTAAGTAGTAGCCAACTGCTTGTAAAGGTTTATGGAGTTCTTTGTTCCATCTTTCACCAATGGTTCTCCATAGAGGAATGTACTTTTTCTTTTTATCCCCATATGCTACTTTTATTTGTTCCTTGGCCTGATCCATAGCCTCATAAACAAAACCCATGGCAAGTTTATCACTATCCACCAGTTGCAAAACTCTGACAAGAGGCTCACTAAATAACACAATATTCTTTGCCTTTGACCAAAATGTTTTGTCAAAGACTTCGTCAACCATCTGTTTCCGTTAAAAATTGGCAACTATGGCCAAATTCCACCTTAGGTCTCCTAAGTTGATGGAGATAATAATTCCATTGAATCCCTCTTTTTGAGAGGACCAAAATCGATATATAGATTGGCCAATTTGGATAAGGAAAATATTTATTTATTCAAAAGAAATATTATAATGGTATTGGCGGGAAAAGTTGAAAATGAATTTTGAATTTGCCTCCAAAAGTTAAGGTTGGCTTCACCAAATAATCATATCTAAATTTGTATATAAAGGATCTCTCCTCATCTCATCTACACGCACCAACTAGCTTGGATAAGGTCTAAGGCAGCTGAGGCCTTGATGAAGGTCAATGGATCATTTGTTTCTGGGGCAAGGTCTGTGACTCTCCATGTTAGTCTGCCGCAGATTTGGATGGATTATTACTTTCCCTAGTTTTGTAGCAGAAAGGGAATCTGAGATTGTTTGGGTCTATTTCAGAATGGTGTTGGGATCATTTCAGATCTGAATTTGAAGCACCCATTTCTGGTCCAAACGTTGAAGCAAAATGCTGCCTTGGATGAAGGATAATATAACAATAATCCTTGAAGCATGCCGCAAGCATCTAAGCCCAACCTATCTCTGTTAAGAAGGCCGAGTATCATATGAAGTGAGGCCGTTGTCTGTTATGTTTGATCAACAATCTGTATGGTGCGTTCTTTGTATCTTAAGAGAAGGTTAAGGTACATCTCATTGGTGGTAGATTAGTTTGAAGGAAGAACGCAGTTCATCGAAGCTTTATCAAGCAAGAAAAGGGTGTTGTGGCTGTCAATGCTTGTGCCCTAACCAATATTCAAAACTGCAGTATAGAAAACTCCAGACCTTTTTGCCAGAATTGTTGTCATGACTGAGTTATCTTCATATTTAAGGGCTTTGATATCAGATCTTCATCTTGGCAAGTCAGTAGTGACTTTAAGTCATTGTATTCTTTCTTTCTCTCTCTCTGTTGAACATTTGATCATTAATAATAAGAAGATTTGATCAAGGGTTTTCCCCATCTTGGGGTTTTTCCCTGGCTTGTGCCATATTCTCGTGTTCTTCTATCTGGGCTTGTCTTCAGCATTTCTCATTTATTTTTTTGTCATTGGTTACTATCATGTACTGTTTAATGTGATTGCTAATAGATTAATGGGCTCATGGATGAATGAAGTAACTATGCGAAGCAAAGAACATGTTTCCTAAATTTAACATGGTATCAAAGTTTTGAGATTCAACAAGAAAATTTCAGCACCCACGCCTAGTGCATTAAGCACCTACACTAGGGTGGGGCCCACAGTGCTATTTTTGGTGCATGTCTATTTTAGTTATCCCTTAATTAAGATGGACAATAAAATGTAATCTAGTCTAAAAACTAACTTGTAATAGTTAACTGAGAATGATAAAATCAGTTAGCTCATAGATTTCGAGTTAGAGGTAGTTGGTGAGGCATGCAGAGTAATTCTAGTTGTAACAGAGTTCGAAATGCAATGGTGCATTAGTTAATGCAGGTTGTAATCAGTTTAACTCAGTTGTGCTAGTTGTAATTGTTAGATAGACTAGTGAGAGATCAAGTGAATTAAATATTAATTAATTCACAATTAGTGATCTCACATGCAACTGAGGATTTACTATTATTAGTTGCATGCATGTCAGATCTAGTGGAGACCCAGTTGAGATCTAGGTGAAAGGGAAGTTCACTATCAGTTGTAGAATTATTGGGTTGCACCCATGAAACCAAACACCCATTGGAGTGCCCATGATACTTGCGCAGTCAAGGAAGGCCAAAATTCCTATTCTTTAGGGATTGCATTCATCAGGGATTGCGGAAGCAAGGAAGATTGTCTAGAGGCTGAGAATTGGCTATGTGTTGGTTAGTTTTGTCCATGGCAGTATGAGACAATTAGCTGAGTATTGGAGGGCTCTTGTGAGAAGAGTTTTGTATGTAATTGTTTCATGATCCATGCTGAATATACAATAGAAGATAGTGGGGTTTTGAGAAGCAAGCTTTCCCCGGGAAATTATTTGTGTTGTGTTTGATTTAATTCTTCTTTACTTCATGTGATTAGCGATTGTGTTTTTAATTCCGCAAAAGATTTGTAGAAGCGATTCAGTATTTAACTTTAGTATATTGTTAGATTGGGTGAATCCAAGATATACATGCATGTTGTATAATTTCTACACAAAGCTCCGGGTGAGGACAAGCCCAAGCATGAGGGCAAGTGAAAGCAATCACAAAATAAAGTTTGAAGATAAAACTCTATGGTCTCCTTCCATTGGCAATGCAAATCTTGGTATATTTATTAGCTCTCTTCTCTGGAAAAGCATGAGCCTAAGAGCTCTGCTTGATGAATCTTCCCTGGAGACAAAGCTGCTGTTCTGAGGCAAACAACTAGGAGACTTAACGACAGATTTGGCTCAGATCTCTTACAAGTCTCTGGCCTCTATCACAGAAGTAAGTAAGATCATTTTGTATGTTCGATGATTTTGAATTTGGTTAAAAAGGGCTCAACTGGTTATTCTTTTCCTAGATCAAGACTTTTCAGGTTAGACCAGCGAAGGAGATAAGTCTATTAATCTGGAGATGAACTCAGGCTTTCATTTTTTTTTCTTCTGGACCAACAAAAAGTGTAGTGGGCTATGGCACAAACTCGAAGCTCTGCAGGGCATTAAAATTCTGAACTTTAAATGACACTCTCTTTCTGAACTGTGTGTTTTGCGACTCATTCTTCTGAAGTTTTTTTGGATCTTTACAAGGGATGACCTCTTTTGATTAAGGTATCCTTGAGATCTTGACATTAAGGATCTGTCAAGAATTGCAGTAAAATCAGCATTCTGAAGCTGACCTCCATCAAGTTTCAAGTCTCTAAAGTTCATTCATGGCAAGACAAGGATCAGGCTCTTGGATCCCTAAGTTCTGTTATTGAAGCAGACATGTAAACTCAAGCAAGACAGATTCTGTCTAGTCCATATATATATTAGTGTCTACATCTCTCAGCAGGCTTCATTAGGCTGACCTAGATTGGAATCATCAGTCAACATCAAAAGAAGTAGTAATGTATATTTGGCATTTTAGCTATCCCGAGGCAGTTATGGAATTCTGCCTAGTTTTTGATAAAGTTGGGATCAATATCAATAATGACCATGAAATCGAAGCATGTAACAATTACTGTGACATCAAGGTACCCACGTATTGGGTTTTGATCTAGAAACTTATGAAGTACACCATAAGATCATTGCAGAACATCAATATGATGTGTACAATATTGACATTTGTCAATCATCATCCTACTCTAAATTTGCTATCAGAAATTATTGAAAATATATAGCAATGGTTGTGGCTTAATCTGAAGATTTTATCTTGATGAGGTGTAGCAGTCTCTTTCCTCTTAAAGGACAATGGCACCATGATTAGCTCCTCTTGAAGTCAGGACTGTGTTCATACTTGATAAAGGATAATGATTTTTCTAGTGATGACAATGCACCTGCATATGGTAAAGTGAATCAATGGAGTGGTCCAGTAAATTCTACCTGTGGTTTCAGTTTCACTATGATCTACCTACTCTTGTAACTCAGAGCATGGTTGATATAACTATTCAGATTGCAAGAGGGAATGGATCGCAGCAATTCAAGGTCAAACCATTATGAAAACCTGAACTTATCAGTCAAGGACAGATCCCTGTATATATGTCATCAGCCCTTTATATGTGTGAATTCATCTTATTTATAGTTGTCTATTCAAGAGTCCAGTGTCTATGGTGATATGATTGTAACCTCTGTAAATTGATAGTCTTGTTCACAATTAGGGATGTGAACAAGACAGATGTAAAATCTGGTTATCCCATCTTTTGAAAGGTTCTGCAGCACTTTCTGCCTATGTCAAAGGATACTTCAAACCTGAAGCATATAAAGATTCAACCATCCAGATTAAAGAAGAACCTCATCGATTCTTCAGCTTCCTAGAATTCTGTTGCTGCCTCATGTAAAGTCACTGAAAGCTAGAAAAACACGTGATTCATGTCATCAAAAAAAAGGTACACAATCCTCGACAGAATGACCTAATGAATCTATTAACAAGGGCTCAGATATATCCTTGCTATTTGAAAGGATGCATGATTATAACCTTGGTTATATTATGGCCAGGTCACCTCTTTTATATATCCAGAAGGAGCTACTGTCAAGTTATATGATTGCAGCTATTGATGATATATAATGACCCTCTCATCTATCGAAATAAGAGGGAGTTGACCCAACCTTGTTGAAATGCACTCAAGACCTGATGAAGAAGCTGCTGATCTGGTTACTCGCGAGACCCCTGATTAATCATCTGTTATAAATATTTATAGACTCTGAGACAGTCTTTGGAGGAGCTTCAGCTACTTGTTCCCTTATCTATGGTTTGTCATGGACCATTCAATATTAACTGAGCTGGCAATAAGATGATTGAAAAGAGCACATATAGGTGCTAGATCTTCTGGGATCCACCATGAATGGATCATTGACTAAAGTCAGTTACTCTGAGAAACATGGCTTATAATGAAGACTCTCGTATTGAAGAATCTCTTTAGTGAGTCATTTGTGCTCACGACCATTAAATATTGCAGCAGAAGTATTTTACATAACTCTGTAAAGGACACTTCTATTTTATGGCGCGATTGAATGGATAGATCTCATGTTGAACAGGTTGCCTGATAAGCGCTTAGCTAAGACAAGCATAGGCTTGTGATCTCCTTGAGTCACAAGTAGTAAGAGCAGTTAATATTTTTTTTGGTTTGGAATCCTGAAAAGAAGAAGTCCAAGGATTGCTAAGTGCTGTCGGATTGTAAGTCAATATGTCCGTTGAAGCTCATTAGTAAGCTGTGTGCCTTCATATATACATCTATGTGCTGTTGGGTGGAGCAATGAGGCTCCTATTGACATCAATATAATCACCAAGAACTAGTCTTGGTTTTCAGAAAGCAGCCTGGCACTAATCCCTATATGAAGGGATTCTTGACTGAAGACTGAGTTCTGGGAGCTCTTAGAAGGCCTGGGGTGCTTATTGAGCTATGAGCAACCATAGGGTGAGTCGTTCACCTTCCCCTAGTGGTACGTTGAAAACAGGGTGAGTAGTTCATCTTTCCCTGTGATACCCCATGATGGTTGATATGTGTGTAGGGTGAGTGGTTCACCGCCCCCTACGATTGCAGACACATGTGTAGGGTGAATGGTTCACCTTCCTCTACGAGTGATGAGATATGTATAGCATGAGTGGTTCACCTTCTCCTATGGCATATGAGCAGGATGAGTGGTTCACGTTCTCCTGTGGACGCCCCAGTGAGAGCTGCATATAGGCATTTGATAACATGTTGGTGGGACGTGGTTCATCCTTTCCCCACATGTAGGATGCTCATTCCCTACGATTGATGGTTGATATGTTGGTGGGATGTGGTTCATCCTTTCCCCACGTGTGTAGGGTGAGTGTTTTTGCATGCGTGATGGTTGACATGTGTGTAGGGTGAGTGGTTCACTGCCCCCTATGATTGCAAACACGTGTGTAGGGTGAATGGTTCACCTTCCCCTATGAGTGATGAGATATGCATAGCATGAATGGTTCACCTTCTCCTATGGCATATGAGCAGGATGAGTGGTTCACGTTCTCCTGTGGACGCCCCAGTGAGAGATGCATATAGGCATCTGATAACATGTTGGTGGGACGTGGTTCATCCTTTCCCCACATGTAGGATGCTCATTCCCTACGATTGATGGTTGATATGTCGGTGGGATGTGGTTCATCCTTTCCCCACGTGTAGTACTCTTCCTACTATTGTTGGTTTGCATGCGTGTAGGAGGTAATTCATTTTTTCCCTATTGTTGGTGTTTTTGCATGCGTGTAGGAGGTGGTTCATCCTTTCCCTACATATTATTGTGATGTGTGTTTGTAGGAGGTGGTTCATCCTTCCCTACATATGATTGTGATGTGTGTTTATAGGATGTGGTTTCTCATTTCCCTACGTGTGATTATGAGCAGGAGGTGATATATTCTTTCCTTGCTGGTGTTTCTGCATCATCATACCCATGTAGTTCGGGACTCATGGGAAGTACCTCTCATCTGGCCAATGAGTTGGGAAAAGTGGTTAGGGACCATAGAACTACCAATGGATGCATCGTGTACTGCCGTATTCCCTATGTCTAGGATGCATTGTGTACTTCAAATTGATCACTTGGGATCAAGTCCGATTGGAGTTCACTCTTTGGTTTTCTGGACTGACTTTGGGCCAGTGGAGTGTGGCAAGGTCTTGTGACTCACTCTCGATCAATTCTTCTTCATTATTTCTTCAAAGTTCAACAGAGCAGAGCAGAGATGGTTCATGATGATCTATGACAACTGATGGATTGGCAGGTGGAATTCTCCCTAGTCGAGAGGGAGTGTTAAAATTGGCAACTAGGGTCAAATTCCACCTTGGGTCTCCTCAGTTGATGGAGCTAATAATTCCATTGAATCCCTCTTTTTGAGAGGACCAAAATTGATATATAGATTGTCTAATTTGGATAAGGAAAATATTTATTTATTCAAAAGAAATATTATAAGTCATGATTTGGTTTTTGTGGGAAAATTTGAAATTTGAATTTTGACTTTGCCTCCAAAAGTTAAGGTCGGTTTCACCAAATCATCATATCTAAATTTGTATATAACGGATCTCTCCTCATCTAGTTTACACGCACCCACTAGCTTGGATAAGTGTAAGGCAGCCGAGGCCTTGATGAAGGTTAATGGACCATTTGTTTCTGGGTTAAGGTCCGTGACTCTCCATGTTAGTCTGCCGCAGATCTAGATGGATTATTACTTGCCCTAGTTCTATAGTAGAAAGGGAATCCAAGATTGTTTGGGTCTATTTTAGAATGGTGTTGGGATCATTTCAGATCTGAATTTGAAGCACCCATTTCCGGTCCAAACGTTGAATCAGAATGTTGCCTTGGATGAAGGATGATATAACAATAATCCTTGAAGCAGGCCTTAAGCATCTAAGCCCAGCCTATCTCTGTTCAGAAGGCCAAGTATCATCGGAAGTGAGGCTGTCGTCTGTTATGTTTGATCAACAATATGTATGGTGCGTTCTTTGTATCTTAAGAGAAGGTTAAGGTACATCTCATTGGTGGTAGATTAGTTTGAAGGAAGATCGCAGTTCATCGAAGGTCTATCAAGCAAGAAAAGGGTGTTGTGGCTGTCAGTGCTTGTGCCCTAACCAGTATTCATAACTGTAGTATAGAAGAATCCAGACCTTGGTGCCAGAATTGCTATCATGATTGAGTCATCTTCATATTTAAGGGCCTTGATATCAGATCTTCATCTTGGCAAGTCAATAATGACTTTAAGTCATTGTACTCTTTCTCTCTCTCTCTCTCCGCTAAACATTTGATGATTAATATTAAGAAGATTTGATCAAGGGTATTCCCCATCTTGGGGTTTTTTTCTGGCTTGTGCCATATTCTTGTGTTCTTCTATCTTGGCTTGTCTTCAACATTTCTCATTTATGTTCTTTCATTGGTTACTATCATGTACTATTTAATGTGATTGCTAATGGATTAATGGGCTCATGGTTGAATGAAGTAACCTATGCGAAGCAAAGAACATGTTTTCCAAATTTAATAGTTTCCCTTCAACATTTTTGCTCTATTAAGATTCATTCCATTCATCACAGGAAAACATCTTCCTCAAGTTGGATTTTGCTGAACAAGGGATTGCAACGAAATAAAGTTTGTTGCAAATTGTGTGATGGCTGATCAAACAAGCTCTTTACCCCCAGTGTGTTTTTTCATAAGGTTCAAAACCCATGAGTGGTTGCAGATGTACTGGTTGTTTTTCTTCTTCCACACACTTCTCCCACTCAATTTTGCCAATATCCTTAAGCATGAGGTCCAAACAATGGGCTGCACATGGATACCACCAAATGGTGGGGTGTTTTTACTCCAACATTTTTCCAGCTTCAACATAGTTAGAGGCATTATTTGTGATCACTTGTACAACATTTCCAACCCCTACTTCTATAACTACTTCATCCAAAAGACGAAATAGTAATTGTCCATCCTTCACCTGATCAAATGCATCAATAGATTTGAGAAACATAGTACCTTTTGGACATGCAATTAATAAATTTAATATGTTGTTAGATCTACCATCAGTCCATCCATCAGACATAATTGTGCACCCTGTTTTGGTCCATGATTGTGTGAACTCTATAAAGTACTCTTGTATTCTTTGGACCTCATTTTGTAAAAGTGGCCCCCTGATATCTTGAAAGCTAGGGCCTTTGAAGCTTGCTCCACATGACCTATAGCATCAATCGGTTGATAATATGTGGAATTAACAACATTAAATCATACCACCATCTAGCAATGCATTCATATGCAACCTCCTCTATATTTTTTCATTTAACATCAATAGTAGGTTGAGAATCAAGGGTGGTGCGTGTTGAGAAATCCATGAGGGTAACATTAGGTAACTTATTCTTGACTTCTCTTACTTGACCTTTACTTGTGATATTATATTTTACTTTTGTTGATTATGTTATTGTTCTTATCATCAAATAAATGCCAAAAATATGAAGATCATACACAATGAACACTAGTTGTAGGCACTCAGCCAGGGAAAAACCCCTCTCCTAGGGGAAAACCCAAAAAATCTTTTTTTAGAATCAAGTCAAATGAGACAACTAGGACCTTTGAACATAGACTACCTCCAAAACACCAAGTCAACATCCCATACAAGCAAGTCAAACATCAGTCAAATTCTTCAAGAATGAATTAGCTCTTCAACAAAAGTTTCCACTGCTTCTGCAATCTTGAAGCTTTGACCCCTTCTGTAATTTTGAAGTTTCAGTGCCTTTTGCAATCTTGAAGTTTTGGCCCCTTCTGCAATTACATTGTTTAGTCACACGTATGGTAGAGTAAGATGATGCTCTTGGTCCCTTTCATTTGTCACCTGTATTCCTTCCTTTATGCAATGTCAAAAACTTCTTTTGTTAGGCTCTTCGTACCCTTTTATCTCACTTCTAATTTCAGAACGAATCTTGCTTGAATCTACTCCTCAAATGGTCGAATACATGGGTATATATAGTAATTTGAACCTCCTCTATTTAGGTCGACATGAAGAATAGGGCAGGCCGACTTGGTGGTGGAGAATTGCATGACTATTTTAGCTAAAATAATTCTCTTTTTGAGACAATGAACCCAAGAAGGGTCTCTTACATCACGACTTAGATTTTGACTCAAGACACAAACCCTAAAGCACTTGTGGGTGCTTTTGACCTAGAAACAAAGCATGAAACACATGCTTAAATAATTTTTTTCTTTTTCAATATATTTCCTTTTTCTTTCTTTTTGATAATTACATCATGACTCAAGTACAATTATGAAGAGCGATACTAGTTACATTTCTCAACACCTTCTCCTAAAACTAGGGAGGTATTCATAATTGCTCAACTGGTAAAGGTTGACCTCAATTGGAAATGTTCTAAGAAGAATACAAAAAAGAATTCAACAACATACACAGTGCTTGGGAATCATTGCCAAGGTATCCTCATGTCAAAGATCCATACACTCATCCGAGGATCTAAGACACTATTCGGGACTAAGGTGTTGTCTAGGGATCTGCCACTATTGGTACCATTAGGCTTCAACCCTAACACCAACCCACATGGATATAGGTATCATATCCAAGGTCAGAGCTCCACAAGACCAATGATACCCTCCCTCACTGGGATCCAAACATCATCAACGGGCCGACCAAGATGTCCTCCCAAGTACCATCATTGGTAGTTCATGGTACTTCTTCTCTCCCTCTTAACCAAATAAAATAAAATAAATTGTCAAAAGAAAAATTTACCAACGTTTTAGGAAGAGATTCACACACCCACTAATCCGAGCATGCTCCTAAAATTAACTTCTTGTGGGAAGAGATTTTGTCAACACATTAGCTACTTGTTCATTTGTTGGCACATATTGTAGCTTCACGACCCCAATCAGTATCCAAATTTCAACTGTGCATGCTAGCACAGTCTTTGGGGTCTTCAACTATTCTGATGTTGCTTGGGTTATCACAATATCCAAATACATTTCGATGAAGGCTTCCTTGTTCAATTTTTCCAGCAACACCAAACTCAACTTTTTCCAAAACATCCAATTTTTGTTCACAACAAATTTGTTAATCGCGAAAAATTATCTGTAGTGCTTTACCCTTTCTTCGATCTTTCTCTTTCTTCAAGGTCTTTTCTATAGTTATCACATAATTCCCTCCCTCTTAACCGGGGAGTTATCATCACATGAATATTCTATAGTGGCATAGCGTCATCACATGATTGAAGAACTTCAATCTTTCGGAACCTCACTTGGCAACAAGGTCATCAACAATGTATATTTTAATGTTACCAAGATTCTTGCAGCTCCCTTCTTTCATCATGCTCAACATTATCATCAAGTCATCATTAATTATAGGTAAGGATATTCAACATCTTGAAGACTATGTACCTGCAAATCTTCAACAAGTTCAACCAAGCATGAATATAAAGCATGAAGTCAACCTTATCAATATAGGGTTAGCACGTCAATACAATGGGAGCATAATAAATCAGAATTTAGATAATAAAACCTAAAATCAATTAGATTTACAATGAACAAGGGTTACACTTTTCATACATTAGACTTTCACAACAATTTATGCTAAGGTTTTTGTTACAAACCCTAGATTCCTCATTGAGACTTAAAGCCTTAGATATCAACAACTAAATCAATCTAGTAACCCAACATGGCATTTTATATTTGGGGTTTCAATATTATGCCCTAGAATTTCAGGTCAAACAATACTAGGGTTTTGTCACAAACCCTATATTTCATCAATAAATCTAAATCATGGATATCAACAATTAAGTTAGCATTTGAACATTTCATATCTAGGGTTTCATTATTATTCCCTCGAAACTTATATCAATCCCTCACTAAGGTTTTTTTGTAAACCCTAGATATAAACATCAAACTTTAAAATTAGATATACAAGTTTGACTAGGCCAGGGTTTTGATCATATGGAAGCACATAAACCTAGGGTTTCATTTCTAGGATCTTACATTGACTATAGAAAGGGTTTTTTCATAAACTCTAATTCATGAAACCCTAAAGATATAGGGTTTTATAATATATACATCAACAACAAACCCTAAAAAGCTAGGGTTTCATATATTAAGAGATTAGGTTTTCAATCAACGAACCCTAAGTAGACTGAGGTTTTATTAATGACAACATACCCTAAGCATCAAAAGGCTAGGGTTTTACAGTGAACCCTAAAGATTAGTTTTTTACTAAAATGAACAAATAACAAAGGATAGTATGACAAGGGTAGATTCAATTTAGAGATTAATCACCCTAACAATATAGAATCGTAATGATTCTATAGCAAACCCTAGACATGAGAGAGTTAGTAATATAAAGTATTACAGATAAAATGATCGAACCTTCTTATGAAGATCTGTTATAAGTCTTTATACAAACCTTAGGTTACTTCTTTCACAAACCTTGTAGGACTTCTTTTTGAAGGGCTCCCTCTTGAAGTATTAGCATTTTATGTACTTGAGTTGGATGAGGACTTCAAACTGGTCCCAGAATGCTAGAAGTTGTAGTAGAAGCTTCCAAGGTGCTAAGTCAATTCTTTTCAAGATGATAGGAAAAATTAGAAATTAGGAAACCAAGAGGAAAAAAAAAGCAAATTATTTTGCCTAGGCCGGGCACGTACGGGCTGTACCGAACCAGTCCGGATCTGGTCGGTTCAGTGGAATAGGAACCAGCCGGTCCAACCGGTTTGGGCCAAAATCTGGTTCAGGCCAGACCTCAAAACCAGAATAGGCCGGTTCTGGTTTTGAGGCCTGGCCTGAACCGGATTTTGGCCCAAACCAGTTGGACCAGCTGGTTCCACTGGTTCCGGTCTGGTTTTGATAACATTGCGTAGCGCTACCTCAACCAACTGGATTCGGGTTAGCAGGTCCTTATTTTTTGAAACATTTTTCCAACGAAAATTTCAATGACGAAACTAAAAGAATATCTCCGCACATTCATGGATAGCATCCCTAGTAAATTTATTGATGTAAACTAGTTCTACCTCACCCAAGGGGATTCAAACGGGGCACCTGCGAAGACAGAACTAGCCAAATTCTTAACAACACTAGTGACTGCCAGTTGAGCTAACCCCTTGAGCTGGTTATCAGATCCTTATGTACCTTGACATTTTCTATTATCTAGGTTGTATTGTTTTTTCTCTACAAAGCCAATCTGCATTAAAAAATTTCTGCTATAACTTACTGCATAAAATATGTAGCGTTTGCTATCTGCATCCACAGAAAAGTCATTTGAAATGATCAGTTTAGTAATTAGGGTATGGACTTTATATGTTAAATGCATAGCTACAATTCTGTTGACTTGCGTTGTACTATTCTGGGAAGACTGTTAAAAGGGGGTTGTTACAGAATTTTCTGTACTGAAGCCTCAGAATATGGTTCACTTTACCACTATCTTATTCTTCGAGTTTGCTCTGTACAGCCTGTGGGGGGGAGCTGTGATGAATTTGGGAACTCAGAAGCACCGAGATAAATACTATGCTGGAATCGACAATCTAGATTATCTAGGTTGTTTTGCAATGACAGAATTACACCATGGTGAGCATCATGACAATAATGTTTTGTTTGTTTTGGTTGTTTTTTTTTTGTGATTGGGTCTTATTCATTATAATGTGATTCTTTCAGGTTCAAATGTTCAAGGTATTCAGACAATTGCAAGATTTGACCCCCAGACAGATGAATTTATCATCGACACACCGAATGAGGGAGCAACTAAATGGTGGATTGGTAATGCAGCAGTACATGGCAAGTTTGCTGCAGTGTTTTCAAGGTTAATCTTGCCAGGTAATGAACCTGATGAGGTTCTTGATATGGGAGTCCATGCTTTCATAGTACCAATCAGGGATTTGGATTCTCACAAACCTCTCCCCGGGGTTGAAATCCGGGATTGTGGCTACAAAGTTGGCCTGAATGGAGTGGACAATGGAGCTTTGAAATTCCATTCAGTGAGAATCCCTCGAGAAAATTTGCTGAATAGATTTGGGGATGTATCCAGGGATGGACAATACACTAGCAGCCTCCCAACAATAAATAAAAGATTTGCTGCAACACTTGGGGAGCTTGTTGGGGGAAGAGTGGGACTTGCCCATGGATCTGTTGCAGTCCTGAAAACTGCTGTTACAATAGCTGTACGTTACTCATTGCTTCGACAGCAGTTTGGTCCTCCTAAACAACCAGAGATTAGCATTTTAGATTACCAATCTCAACAACACAAACTCATGCCTATGCTGGCTTCTACATATGCTTTTCATTTTGCAACAGTCTACTTGGTGGAAAAATACTCTGAGATGAAAAAATCACAAGATGAAAATGTTATTGCAGACGTCCATGCGCTCTCTGCCGGGCTAAAAGCCTATGTGACTTCCTACACAGCAAAATCCCTAAGTGTCTGCAGAGAAGCTTGTGGAGGGCATGGCTATGCTGCTGTTAACAGATTTGGAGCTTTGCGTAATGACCATGATATCTTCCAGACCTTTGAAGGGGACAATACTGTTCTGCTACAGCAGGTATAGTTAACATGTGTCTTGTGATTGATTTTCTTACCTTATATTGACAGATTTATGTAAAACCTTGCATTGAACTCTTTGCTCTTTGTTGCAGGTTTCTTCTGATCTATTGAAACAATACAAGGAAAAATTTCAAGGAGGGACATTTAATGTCACCTGGAATTACTTGAGAGATATGATGACCACATATCTCTCAGAAGCAAATCCAGTAATTGCGCGCCGTGAAGGAGAGGACCATTTGCGAGACCCCAAATTCCAGCTCGATGCATTTAGGGTATGTCTAAAAGTCCTATAATTAGTAAGTTCCAAAACAGCAATCTGTTTTCCTGATAAAGATCTGTTCAACTATTCAAATTGTTGGATGCTTGCTGCTTGCAGTATCGGACATCAAGATTGCTTCATACTGCTGCATTGCGTCTAAGGAAGCACTCAAAGTCACTTGGTAGTTTTGAGGCATGGAATAGATGCTTGAATCATTTACTAATACTTGCCGAATCACATATAGAGTCTGTGATCCTTGCAAGATTTATAGAGGCTGTAAATAGGTCAGTTGCCAGTCTTTTGAACTCTTTCCTTCCAATTTGAAGATATTCATAGCATAGTTTTAAGTTTTTAATCATGCTCTCTGCCATGCAGCTGTAAAGACAGGAATGCTCGTGCAGTCTTAAAGCTTCTCTGTGATCTTTATGCACTTGATCGAATTTGGAAAGACATTGGAAGCTATAGAAATGTAGACTATGTTGCACCCAACAAGGCTAAGGTAGCTTCCTTTTTATGCAAGTCCATTGATTAAAATAAATATAACTTCTAAGCAACTTTGAATCCTGTTGTTTGGTTCCTAGACTGCAATTTACCAGCGTTGTCACATGTTTCTTTCAGTTCTGCTATTTTGACTTTTGTTTTTATTGTCTGTAGGCAATTCTTCGGCTCACCGAATACCTGTGTTTTGAAGTGAGGAGTGTGGCAAGAGAACTTGTGGATGCATTTGGTATTCCTGATTTTGCATTGCGTGCACCAATAGGTATGCAGTCTGGACAGTACGCTGAGTATACACAATTTGTCGGCTTCTAATGCGTCCATTGAGAGCTGAATCAGAGGTCCAACTTATACGGATATTTTAAACTCACTATTTGACAATTGATGATTTTAGAAGAGAAAAACAGAGAAAAATGTGCATTATAGCTTTCTGAATTAAGTTGGAGAGGCCAGAGGAAAGCTTGGGACCCATCAGTTGAATTAGATGGGAATTTCATAAAAATTTCCTTGTTCTCTGTAGAAGCTATTGCAAGTAGACATAACAGGATGTAAGAGTAGATATATTGTGCACCTTGTGTCTGGCTTATATGATAAAAATGAATATTGGAGATAATGGTTGTTTGAGTTAATTAAAAGATGTGGGTACTAATGTTTGATAATCTTTTCATCTCTAAATGATGTTTTTTGATGTTAGCACAATTCAGAAATTATTTTGTATTCGCTTTCGGGCATTGTTGCACGAGGAACAAATGTGTAATGTGGTCAACAGCAAAATAGATGTTCTACACTAAAATACTAGTTTTTTCATTTTTTTATTTTTATTTTGAGCTGGTGAATCTGAAGGCTTAAAAGTAACTCGGTGCTTAATAGGCACTTACATTCTCATTGTGACTTGATAAGTTTGTACCAGCTGTTTGCTTGTTAATTTTTCATCAAGTTAGAGATGTATATTTGGAGGTGCTCAATTTTCTTGGGGGTGTACATTGAGGCTTGTATAATAGCACGGTGGAAGATTACGTGAACTGTTCTCATTATGTGATTTTAAACCCCACTGGATTTTTTAATGGCGTTGCTTTCATGTCTCTGAATTACGTTGCTTTTAGTGTCAAACTATTTGTTAAATTGTCTATTGCCATGTTTGTGGCATAGAAACAAGTCCCTGAGTATGCTGTGAGCCTTCTTGGCCAGATGAAAAGTGAGCTATCTGGGCAAAATGACTTGTAAACGTTGGCCAAACTTGCGAAGACTGGGTGAATTTGTCGAGACCTGATGAGGGTAGAGTTTGCACAGACTGGTTGGCAGACATAAAAAACCAAAATTGGAAATATATATATCTTTCAACTTTTATTGACCCCAAGGGGTAGAAAATTGCAGCCTGATTTGGACTATTCTTAAAAGTCTATGAAATTGCAAAAGTTGGTGAGCTGACTTTTGGTGTCAAAATCGCATAGAAAAATTTCTTAAGCTTTACAATGAATAATAAATCCCAAAACAATATTAGTATGATTACCATTTGAATATCATTTATTCATGCCTTTCTTTCCCAGCAAGTCTGTCAAATCAAACACCGACTTATTCTTTCGGAGCAAGTCTGTCAAATCAAACACCAACTTATTCATACCGAGCATCAACTTTCTGTAAGAACTTCCATGATATTGCATAATAGAAATGCCATCTAACCATATCAGGCTGCTTGTTCCCAAAATTGATACATCATCTAATTTTAAAATTGAATTTTTGAATATATTTATATAGTTAATTGATTTAACTTTTGTAAATGGTTGGTTTGTGTGGGGTTTAGTATCTATTAGGTTATTGGTCCAAATGTCATGGGAATAGGTTGAGGGTGACAGCCACTTGTGGGGGATAAAAATTGTATCCCACACAATCTTGGTGACAGTTTCACATAAGTGGGCAGATTGTTCTTCTATCCAATGTTAGAACTGGCCTTAGTCTAGTCTCAACCTAATTAATTATATATTTTTTGATCATATATATAGATTGCAAAGACAATTTTAAATAAAACATTAAACTTTTCCTAAACCCTATAGGACTTCCATTTAAGAGGTGGTTGTAATTTTTCAAACCAATAACCTAAAGTGTAATATATTGGGAGCTAAAAGTTCTCAAGTAGTTACAACTAAGCAAAGTTATTTGGGAATTCAGCAGACTCTAAATGAGAAAATAGAGAAATGATAGTTTTGTGGATATTTTCTATATAATTGCTTAATGAATTTATTGAAACTGGATGGCTATTGAGGTGGATTTTATATTATTAGTTACAACCAGTAAAATGGATTAAGACAATAATATGCCCATTCAATCTATGAAAAGCAAAGAAATATTACTCAATGATTTAGGGTGTCTTAGCTACTTAAAGATGCAACCAAGGAAATAAATGGGAGACTTCTATAAATAAAAGCAGTTATGCACCATCACTAACATGCTAACCTTTGGAAGACCAAGAGTAAGGAAAGCGAAGGGGTTGTTCATGGGTAGGAGTAGAAATGAGAACATCTAGATTTTATTTATTTATTTTGTGTGAAGGAATGTTTTTGAAATCCAAAAAGATTATTTTTGTTGGTTAAAAAGATGGGAATATGTGAAAGAAACAATAATTTTTTTATGAAAAAAACAAAGAAAATAAAAGATAAAACTAGTTTATTGGGCCTCTTTCATGATGGTGTTTATATTAACCTATTCATCCATCACTGGAAAATATTGTTTATATTAACTTATTAAACTGCTTGAAAAGGAGAGGATGGGAAGAGAACTAAAGTGAAATATTTTCTATAGCTTTTCAATCTGAAAAGAATGAATAAATACAAGAAGGATGTATTGTTATCTTATTTCCCTTTGCGTAAATAAATCGGAGGAAAGACTAAATTTATAAAGAATTATTGATTTACTTATTAAGTAATTAGAGGGAATATAATTTGAGTCCAAGATAAAAATAGACAAAGGGAAAACATAAATTAAGCAAATTAAGGATAGTTTAATCTCCAAGCACACCCATTAAAAACTACACTTGCTAAAGACATGCATGATTTCCCTATCTTTTTAATGCAGATGATAGCAATAGAAATACTCTATTTTAGTAAGCAACCAAAGAGAACATGACCTACATAGAACTAATTATCAGAGGCTCAGTGTTTAGCTCGAAAATGAAAGTGCTAAAAAATTCTCCAAACCGAAACGACCGTGTAGAGCTCGTTGCTAGGATTTCGGCGCAATTCGTTTCGTCCAAATCTGATTCTGGATGAAGAAGTTATGACCTGTTGTCCGTTTTCTCATACAGATAAAAAATGAGCAGAACAATGATAGACTGATGACTCGGCCGTCCAGTTAGCATCTTGGAAATATCTAGGGAATATTCTCTGATTTCAACCATTGACACTGTGACAAGTGTCGCAATCAAATTCGCCAATGATTCTTTGGAATTGAAATTTTTTTTCTCCTATTCTAAGGATGAATGAGAATTTTTTTTAGGTTAGAGTAGTCCCACCAGACCTAGACATGTGGTGCAGCTAGAGGCCGCCACGTGTTCCCTCTGGTGTGGACCCATCCAACCTTGGACCAATTTCGAATTCTCATATTCAAGTTTCGGATCTATATATTTATATATATGGTGTATATATTATTTGAATCCTAAGGTTTAGGCCTTAGCCTATGGTGGAGGACTTATGGATATGGCAGAGCTATATAGCGGAGGCTATAGCGGACAACTAACAGTTAGCAGACAGGGCTATGGCGAACAGGGTTAATGGTGGTGTAGACTTCTTAAGATAGCAGATGGACAACTAAACTGGCGGAGGTTCTATCTAGCGGAGGCAATATATCCGGTGGATTGACACTAAACTTGGTGGACAAGTGGATAGACGCATATGAATTATATGCCAAGGTTTTTAAACCTTAATTGTATTAATGTAACGCAGAACAAAATTTGGTGCGGGGGTTGGGGTTGAACCCACGACCACCCCCGTGCCACTCCAACATGCTAACCATCCTACCACTTTCGTGGGTTTTAACCCATGAGGCTTCCACGCCTATTTGAATTTTGAATGCGCTGACTATGGGGGTCCGGATGGGGTCACCCCCTCCCATATGATTGAATGTGGAACCAAGGGTGAGCGCTTTAAGAACCGTCGGCATTATTCAAATGCTAAAACTTGTTTAACGCCACTAATCTTGATTATGGCATAATAACTATGTTTAAAGAGTTAATCTAATCCGCCACTAATCTAATGGATAACGCGCAGTTTAATGACGAGCTTATCCATTAAGATGTCATTAACTGCGTATTAATCCGCAGTTAAGGATAGCAAAATTTTTGGTGGGAGCGTTATTTTAGGGCGGAACTCCAGAATTAGCAGAGTTATCTGGACATTTTCCAGAATTGGTGGAGAAAATGTAGGAAAAATTGGTTTTTGCCATAATTGAGGCAATTTTCGACCAATTTTGGCTCTGGAAGAGTCATTCTTGGTATATTTTGATGTTTTTGAGCCATTGGAGCAGGGTCCAGAGGCAACAAGAGACTGTAAACAACATTTTATCACAATTGAAGCTAATACAAAGGCCCATGCCATGGAAGCTGGACCAAGGAGATGTAGCCCAGGAGGGTTGAACTCCATCAAAACCATGTGTTATTGATTCAGTTGTCATGGTTTGCTGTGTGTTTATATGTTGTTCAACATTTAGTTTTCATGCTTTTATGTTCATGAAATCAACTTAATCTCCACAAGTTTTTTTGTTTATCAATCAAAAGCACATCTATAAACCCTTGTACAAGAAGCAAACATAAGAACTTTCATTATAAATCTAAAACTGAAATTAGCACAACAATAACTAACAATCAAATTCAGATCAAGATGGTATCAAAGCCAAGGTTATTTGCTTGCTTTGCTTGAGATTGTGCAAGAAGGGTTTTAATAGTTGCAATTTTGTGACGCTTACAAGGTTGAAGTTGCAGAGAGGAGAATGGAAGCTATTGGTTTTTAGTCCCGAGGTTAGGACCAGAAGGAGGAGAGCTCAAAGAGCATCATCTTCAACCAAAGTTCCACTCATAGCTGCACTTGAAGCACCTCAAGTTCTATCTCTAAAAGTTGAGATTGAAGAGGTACAAATTGCATAAGAGGCTGAGTTGATTGAAAATGTACAAGTATCAAAAGTTGAGCTTGAATCCCTAGCCATTATGTCAGGTGTTGGAGAGACTCAAGGAAATTCAGAAGAGGAGGATGTCAAGAGAGACTTCAATGACATTAAGAGAATGGTTAAAATCATGTTTGATGCATTCACTGCAGAAAGGGCAGGAGAAGGTTCTAAGCCTCCACATGGAGAAGGAACTTCAGATGATAAGGAGGATGAAGAGAAGACTTCGAAGGGCAGTGGAGGAAATCCACCTCCATCTCCACCATCCTCATCCTCATCACCTTAATCAACATCATCTTCCACTTCCACCAAATAAACCACCCATACTCGTTCAAAAACCCAAAAAGGAAAAACTCCATCACTGAAGTTGGACATCAAGTTTGAACTTCCCATGTACAGTGGTGAAGTAAATGTAGAGAAGTTGCACAATTGGATCCGTTAATTGGAAGTATACTGTGTTGGGGTTCCCATGTTTTAGCAAGGTTGGTAATACCAAAATATGGGACAACATCAAACCACTTTCAGACCTCAGGATCTAGCCCTCCTGGGTCCAGAGAGGGATCTCTCTATGCAAACAAAGGTTTTATGTCTTAAAAGCTCAAAAGGTTAAGATATTAGGCTAGTTATAGGCACAAGGTTTGTTTGTTTGATTGTTTGTTTGGTTGCTAGTCATCAGGAAAGAAGGGTTCACTGTAAGACAAGGATGAGCAAAGAAGATTTAAGCAGAAGTGAGGTATTCCAGGGAGCATTCAAACCATTGGGCAATGGAGTCAGGAAAGGATTTGCTTGCTACTCAATAGGCAGGCTTTCAATTGGGCTAGTCATCTAAAACATTGGATCTTAAAGATGATAGTGTGATATGGAATGGCAGGAGAGGAGGAGACAACACGGATTCAGGACACAAAGTTAAAGACCAGTTGGCCGCATAAGGATCCTAGTGGACAGGGCTAACTCTAATCCCCAGTGTTCCCAAATCTTCCAACTAAATCCTAACAAGAACATCTAAGAACTGATTCATCCAATTCATACATCAGAGAGCAGGAAATAACATCCACTACACTGGTTAAATTAACTGAAATCAATTCTTAGATAACACATTTAGTAGAAAACATCAAAGGCAAGGAGAGCAGAAACATAGGGTACCTAATAAGGGTAAATCCTATGCCAATATTCTGATGCAAGCCAGTAGAAACGAAATGAAATGAATTAAAACACAGAGATAGGAAAACATCACCGCTGCTTTAGATCAGGATCCAAAGAAATGTGCTTGTCATATTAAATAGCAATACCAGGCAAGTACAACATTGCCAATAGCTGAATACTTAGTCTGAAAACATCTTCCTCAGCCTATCTTACAACTTTACACAGAGACTATGTCTCAAAGAAACAACTTGCAATTCTCTGATAACTGATCAACACCCTTTACAATGAGTTTCTTCATGAATTTATAGCTCAGGTGGAGCAGAGAAAGTAGGTGAAAACTAAATGCAGCATTAAAACTCAGAAAAGGAAGAGGGCCGAGGCCCATTCTATTTAAATTATGTGCATTTATTCATGGCACTCTTTGGGTGAAAGAGTGGTCTTCTCCAGCCTTCCATTTACTCCGGTATGTCTCTGATGTACTTTGGCTGCAGTACTCTGTAGTACTTCTGGTGAATAAACAAAAAGGTAAATAAATGGTGCTAGGGTCTGCCATACTGTGAATCAAATGCTCTGATAGTATCAGGACTGTTGTCAGGGTGGAAATATTCTCAGGAACACGGTATAGAATAAAAGCAATATGGATACTGTGTCCCTGCTCAGGAAGAAACATTCTGCTGATTTGAAACCCTGATAGCATTGTTTTATGCGCGCTGGACCTTCCATGCAATCCATGATGTCTTTGAACTGGTACCTTTGCCATTTAAACACTGGATTAAGGCTCAAAATCTTCTATTACAAGCTTTGAACTCTCCGCTGCTCCCGTACTGTCTCTGTCGGTGAAATTGATGCTTTAATGACTCTGGGGAAGATTTTCCAGAGTTCAAACCCTGCTTTTAATGCAAGTCCCTTCGTGGCTCCTTCCCAGGCTTTCTTCGTGATCTCGTCCTCTGAAAAATGGTCCTTTCTGTGTTTTTTGCCGACGAAATAAGAACTGTGTAATCATGGCGGCTTTCACCATCTGATAACCTTGCAAAACACGAAAACCTGTTAATAAAAACCATGCATGGAAGTGGTGGATGCAACGGGGGTGGCAAGAATGGCTGCGCAAACTGGTGAGATGGCGGAAAAAGGTAGATTCATGGTGGAAAATGCAGTGTAACAGTGGAAGAATGGTCATGGTGAAAATCGGCGGACTGCGGCGAAAAATTTAAATGTAAACCTTTGAAAAATGATTTCGGAATGAAATATGAAAGAAATATAAAGAGGGCGGGGGACAATGTGATAAAAACACGTGGAGAGGTGACGTGGTGGGAGCGGTCAACGGCGGGACGTGCAATCAAATCTGGACCGTCTGATCTCGGGAGGAGATTGACGGCTGAAAATGCATCGGGGGGCGATGGATGGTGGGCCGGGAGTACAGATGACCTGAGTTAACTTCCGTGAAACTTCATGGAGCGAACACCGTTGGATGGGCGATCACAGATCGAACTGCTGATATGCATATCGCTCCGTGTCTTGTACCGAACGATAATGCGCGATGAGCGGGTGGTTTTCAAACAGTGTCGGAGCCACGTGTAGGGCGATGAGTGGAATCGCTCCGAAAATAGAAATACCGCCCACCTCCGAAAGGTGGTGCGATAGAAACCGGATGGTTTTAAACAGTGTTGGCGCGGTTGCGGGGACCACCGGGCGGGTGTACTGTGAGCCGTCAGATCAACGATTAAATAGACGGTGGATCTGCGATCGGGGCGGCGAACGGATAAGACGGTGGACGTTGCAGGGATGCGACAACCGTGCGATCTATACAGATCGACAATTTACAACTGCTCCCTTCAACCAAATGCGCTAAGCGCTTTATACTTTGGCCCCTGGTCTTGGCACCGGGTCATGTGGAGGGAAAAAGGTGCAGGGGCTTGGCTGAAAGGGGCTAGGACCCAACTATGGAGAAAATGGTTTTTGGGCCATTTTTAGTGCATTTTCAGGCCAACAAAGGGTAACGATAGGGGGACTAAGGGGAAATAAAACTACACTAGGGGTGTGTGTATGGTTTAGGGGAGATTTTGGGAAGGTTTAGAAGGATTAGGGGAGGGAATTTGGGGTAAAAGGGGAACTTTGAAAAATGGAGAAAAATGATGAAATGGACAATTCTGCAGGGGTACCAGGGGTAAATGAAGGCCTTTAGGAGCACGATTTTTTGAAATCAGAGAGGCTTCATAATGGGGATCAGCAGAGGGGATTTCATCACAGGGCAAAGGCACAGGAGACTTCAAGGATGATGTGTCTTCAGGGGAGATGCATTCATTGAAGGCTCCGAAACAATTTAGCCCCTTTCTTTGCTTGTCAAAAATTTATAGGGGGCTAACATACTGCATAATTCAGAATCTACAAGACGATGACATAAATGTCCAGTTGGCTTTATTGAGGCTAGAAGGAGCGACACTATTTTGGTGGGAGGCAAAGACTTGAGAGGAAATGCGAATCCATGGTTAGATATCCATTTCTTGGGTTGGATTTATTTCTTCCATTAAAAGACAGTTTTATCCATTAGCCTATATGAAAAAATCAATTATGAGTTGGCAAAACTTTAGGCAACTTAAGGGCCAAACAGTTCAAGAGTATACCCAGGAGTTTAGAAAGAGGGATTTGTTGTTAGGAGTAAATTTGAATTCCTAAGACACACTCTTGAAATACATTGGGGGTTTACATTCCTATTTGAAACATACTATCCTTATGTTTAACCCAATAAATTTAGATGAAGTATGTGTCCAAGCCATGCATCTTGAAGCAAGGGGAAAGAACATACAGGAAGAGGGTAGTAAGAAGAAGCCATTCAAGGGTAAGGGAAAAGAGAAGGGAGAAAAATGGAAGGGAAATAAGAATGCAAGCATTAAGAAAAAAGGGGATAAAACTACATGCAAACATTGTTCCAAAGAGGGGTATGATGAAGCCCATTGTTGGAAACTACATCCCGAACTAAGGCATAAGAAACCAAATAACAAGGGGAAACAAAAAATGACTGCCACCACACAACATGATCTTGGATTCGATTCCGGAGATGAGACCAAGATCGTAGCCATGGTAAAAAAGGGAAAGAAAGCCATAAAAAATACTAGTTCCTCAAATAGTCACAACAACACTCCAGATGAAGACACAAGGATAGAATTTTTCCATGTGAGAGTGATTTCAAATCATACAAAGATTGATGCATTGTTTGATAGTGGGTCAAAAGCAAACCTGATTTCAGAAGACTTGGTCAAAAAGCTTAACCTTGAAACTATACCACATCATAAACCATACCTTTTGGGTTGGATAGTTAAGAATGCCAATCATTAGGGGAATTTTGAGGTCTAAAATGGGCTTCCTAAAAAAAATGTATAATCAAAATAAACTTTATAAGAACTAATAGGATTCAAGGTGATAATGTCAACATGGGGAATGATTCACCATTTTTGGAGTAAAAGTACAAAGATTAAAAAACAATAAAATATTAAAACTATTTTTTCAACTCGTATTTTCAACTTATCTCCCTAAGTTTTTACTCAAAGTTCGAGCGGGAATGCTCGTTGGATTCAAAATTTAATTCCTCATCCAAGGAGTACCCATGTTGCATACTTTCGATGCACCCTATCATATGAAAAATGAGCAATACATGAAAAAACATGATTGCAATAACGTTTTACATGTATTTCTCATTTTTCATGTAGTAGGGTCCATCGAAAGTATGCAACATGGGTACTCTTTAGATGATGAATCAAATTTTGCATCCAACGAGTGTTTCCACTCGAAATTTGAGTAACCCATAAGGAGATAAGTTGAAATATGAGTTGAAAAAATAGTTTTTCCTTTTTTCCCTCTAAAATTTGATGATGTAATCTAATATTATTTGATTTTTTCCACTATTATTTTATAATTTTCTTAGGAGGCCCATTTTAGACCTCAAAATTCCCCTAATGTTACAGGTTACAAGGAAATGCATATTTCGATTTGCTATTACTGCAAACTTTGTTGATGAAGTCGAGTTAGATGTGGTTCCACTTGACATTTCTGAGATTATCTTGGGAAGTCCATATTTTTATGACAGGAAAGCGGTGTTTTATTTCCATGAGAAAAAAATATCATTTGCTTAAGGATGGGGTGGAGTATATCGTGAGAGCTCATTGCAAAAAATTGGATATTTCTTTAGTTAATGCAGGGAAAATAAAGAGGTTATTTAATGAAAGTAAAATTTTTGTGCTTTTCATGATTAGGAAATAGGATGACGTTGACTATGAATCTTTTGAAGGATGTGATGACAAATTAAAATCTGATTTGTTTGATGCAATAAGTCAGCATGACAAGATGTTTCAAGAACCAAGTGGGTTACCTCCCAAGAGGGGAATTCAGCATGAGATTCAACTACAACAGGATGTTCCACTTCCAAACATTGGTATGTATCGCATGTCATTATGGAGAGTTTGGAAATCAAGAAGAAAATCCAAGCCTATTTCCGAACAAAGGTATCATACACTCATCTACTTCGCCATGTGATTCACCAATTGTTTTGGTACCAAAGAAGGACGAAACTTGGAGCATGCGCATAGATTTCCACACACTGAATAAAATCATGGTAAAGAATCGCTATCCACTCCCACACATTCATGATTTGCTTGATCAGTGAAAGTATGCAAAATATTTCACTAAGCTAGACTTACAAAATGGTTATCATCAAGTTAGAATAGCTAAGGAGGACATTTGGAAAACTGTATTTAAAACTAGACAAGGATTGTTTGAATGGTTAGTTATGCCATTTGGTCTAACAAATGCTCCAGCTAATTTCATGAGAGTTATGAATGATGTACTAAGACCATTTCTAGATTAATTCGGCATTGTTTACTTAGATGATATTTTGATATTAAGCAAATCAAGAGATGAACATGTCATGCATGTGAACAAGGTACTTGATGTCTTAAAAAAAGAGCAGCTATTTTTAAAGATGTCGAAGTGTGAGTTTGGCAAGACTTCTTTAGCGTATTTGGAACATATTGTTGGAGGAGGTGAGTTGAAGATAGACCCTTCCAAAGTAAAGGTCATTCTGAATTGGCCCAAGCCCAATACAGTTATAGAGGTAAGAAGCTTTCTTGGGGAAACACAATATTGGAGGAAATTCATTGCTAATTTTTCTTCCATTGCAGTTCCGTTACATGCATTGACAAGTGTCAAGAAAGTTTTCCATTGGGGAGATATGCAGAAAAAATAATTTGATGCTTTAAAGAAAAAGATCAGTTTAACACCAGTATTGGCTCTTCCAGATCTTAGACAAACATTTGAGATCCAAACAGATATAAGTGATTATGCTATGAGAGCAGTTCTCATGCAGCATGGTAAGCCTATTTCGTTTCATTCTGAAATTTTTAATGGAGCTGTGACTAACTATCCCACCTATGAAAAAGAGTTATATGCATTGGTACAAAGTGTAAATAAATGGAAGCACTATTTGATGGGGAAAGAGACCATTATCCATACCGACCATCAGCGATTGCAGTACTTACAATCACAGTCAAAGTTGCAGCAATCAAGACATTTTAGATGGATGGGATTTCTATGACAAATTCATTTGGTTATCATGTATAAAAAGGGAATCTACAATAAGGTAGCTGATATGCTCTCTAGGCCTATTGTAAATTCATCTATTATACTCAAGCACAATTCAGTTATGCATGAAAGTTACATTGAACAATATGCATATGATAGTGATTTTCAAGATGTGTGTGAAATCTTGAGTCAAGGAAACCAAATTGAAGAGTTAGATTATCATGTGCATAACAGTTTGTTGTATCACTTGGGTAAGTTATGTATACCACAGGGAGAAAGAAACAATATCATAAGGGAGATGCACACTTCATTGAATGCTGGACATTTCGGTGTAGGCAAGATGATAACGAATCTCCAAAGGTATTGTTATTGGCCACATATGATTGATAGTGTATCTCGTTTTATTAGAGGACGTGATTTATGTGCAATAAGTAAGCATAGTAATAGGAAACTTGGATTGTACACTCCACTTACGATTCCTTCACATCCTTGGGAGAGTATCTCAATGGATTTTGTAGGTGGTCTTCCATTGTCAAGGAAAGGTCATGATTACTTTTATGTTGTTGTAGACAGGTTCAACAAAATGTGTATTTTGATGCCATGTAAAGGTATTGATTGCTGGACATTTCGGTATAGGCAAGACGATAGAGAATCTCCAAAGGTATTATTATTGGCCACACATGCTCGTTTTATTAGAGGACGTGCTTTGTGCAATAAGTAAGCCTAGTAATAGGAAACTTGGATTGTACACTCCACTTATGATTCCTTCACATCTTTGGGAGAGTATCTGAATGGATTTTGTAGGTGGTCTTCCAATGTCAAGGAAATGTCATGATTACTTGTATGTTGTTGTAGATAGGTTCAACAAAATGTGTATTTTGATGCCATGTAAAAAATAAATTACAGCTAAACAACTCATCTTTTCTTTCAAAATGTATGGGTTCATTTTGGTCTTCCTACTTCTATTGTAAGTGACTGAGATTCTCGGTTTGTTGGGAATTTTTGGTCAAAATTATGGGACATGATAGACACAAAGTTGAAGAAGAGTACATCATTTCATCCGCAAACAGATGGTCAGACTGAGGTGGTTAATAGGACAATCATTTATGTTCTTAGAGGTTATTGCAGCAAACATCCCACATTGTGGGATGAACAATTACATTACATTCAACATGCATACAGCAGGGAAAAGTATTATTCCACAAACACATCGCCATTTGAGGCATGTCTTGGGTACTTTCCAAGATCGCAAGTTGGATTTCATCTTTGAGAAATATGTCACTATAGATGGTCATAGTGACATAGATAAGGCAAGGAAGTTCATTGAGAAAATTTAGTTGGTACATCACACAGTGCAAGAACAACTTGAAAAGAGTCAAAATAGCTACAAGGCAAGGCATGATAAACACCGTGTTGATAAAAAATTACAGGTTGGAGACGAATTTTGGTTATATATCAACAAAGAAATATTGCAAGGGGAAGGTAAAAAGCTTAAACCAATCCGTTATGGTCCATTTAAAATTCTAGAAAAGATTGGTAGAAATGCATTTAAGCTAGATTTGCCTCCTTATATGCAAATATATTCTGTCGTTAATGTTGAGAATTTGAGATTGTTTGAGCCTCCTTTGATTGATGATCAAGGAGAGCATGTTCAACAGCCATCAATAGATGATTTCTCACTAGAATATCTTGATGAACTTCAACAAGATCTCATACTTGAAAAAAGAGCCAAAAATTCAAGGAGAGGGAATGTCGAATACCTTAGAGTTAACGGTGGATAGGGCTATGGTGGACATGGTTAACGGTGGTGGATACTTCTTAAGATAGCGTATGGATAACTAAAATGGCGAAGGTTATATCTAGCGGAGGCGATATATCTGGTGGACCGACATTAAACTTGGTGGACAAGTGGATAGGCACATATGAATTATATGCCAAGGTTTTAAACCTTAATTGTATTAATGTAATGCGGAAAAAAATTTGGTGCGGGGGTCGGTTTTGAACCCACGACCACGCCCGTGCCACTCTAACATGCTAACTGTCCTACCACTTCCATGGGTCTTAACCCATAAGGCTTCCACGGCTATTTGAATTTTGAATTCACCGACTATGGGGGTTCGGAGGGGGCCAACCCCCTCCCATATGATCGAATGCGGAACCAAGGGCTAGCGCTTTAGGAACCAACGAGATTATTCAAATGCTATAACCTGTTTAATGCCACTAATCCTGATTATGACATAATAATCATAAAAAATTTTAGGGGCGAATTTTCGCCCATGGGCGAAATTAAAGGGTTTTAAATTTTTATTGGGCGAATTTTTTGTATCATAGTATATTATTTCATTATTTCAAATAGCCCCAAATTTATTTTATAAAAAAATTACATCTAGAGGTTAGCCCACTTTATTTTAAGGGAGAGGGTAAAAAAAGTAAATTTATATTTCAAATCGCCCCAAATTTATTTTATAAAAAAATTAGGTCTAGAGGTTAGCCCACCTTATTTTAAGGGAGAGGGGGAATTAAAACAACTTATATACATCTTAACTCTAAATCTACTGGATCAAATATCCTTTCACTCTAAAGAGGTTTGCATCTTAAGAGATTTTATCCCTCTCGGCAAAATAAAAATAATAAAAATATAACATTAAAATAAAAATAATTTCATGGTATTTACCCATGGTATTGACACATGGTATGAGAACCCATGGTATTCATGTAGAACATAAGATATTTAAAGGGTAAAATTAACTTAGGAGTCTACCAAGCTGAGATAGATATCAAATAGCTTGTGACGGAAACCTAATTTCACTGAGTGAAAAAAAAAATTGAACCCTTTTGAGGTTTGGTGGATCCAAAGTTAAAATGGATTTACACTAGTCACATTTTGTAAGCCTGTATGATACTTAAGAAGTGGGTATGTTTTTTATGTTATACATTCCTAGATGAGGCTTTAGAAGTGGGTATGTTTTTCATGTTGTACATTTTATTTTAAAATATTGTTAGGAGGGGTAAATAATTTATTTCCCCATTAAGCTAGAGATTTAAAGATAATAGGGCAATTGACATTATGGATTGTGTGAATTTGAAGATGATGTTTATATAAATAGTTGTTTTCTTTATCTAAGTGAGTTATAACTTAGTGAGAATATTTTAGTATTTTTCTGTACCTATTCCATTTAGACCTGCGACATCAATTCTTGCAGCTTTTGACTTCCAACAACTTACTATTTTTAGCAGGTTTTCGGGTCCTGCACGCCCGAAGCCATTTTGGGGCGTTAATGATCCAGGTGGATATTGGTGGCCTCCCACCTATTCCATTTGAAACCCCGCCATTAGTTCTTTCCGTTTTCAAGTTTCAGCACAACTTACTATTTTTAGCAGTTTTTCGGGTCCTAAACCTCTGGTGCCATTGTGAGGCCCTAACGATTTTTTTTGGGAAAACCAAGAGCAAACACGCCTATATTTCTTGCATCAAAATTTGTACTTAGATAGATCTTTCTAACGAGCTATTGAGCACGTCAAACAGAGATCGAATGCCAAAGTTATGTCCCTGGGAAGTTGAAACACCAATTTACCCAAATGGGGCCCAAAATTTTGGCGCTTCATCTCCTAGGATTAGGTTTTTGGACGTTTCAGATTCTACATTGTTTCTCAACAATAAATAGGCCCTCGAGCCTCATTGTAACACAGTTCAGGGGCTAGTAGCCAACACATCTCTTCTCAGAGATAAGCACTGACAGTACCTTAGCTCATCTATTTCCATTATGTCTGTAATAGGCCTTCGAGCCTCAATGTAACATAGTTTAGAGGTCTGCAGCCGCCACATATCTTCTCAGAGATTCGCTTCCTGCACCCTAGCTAGTTTATTTCCATTATGTTTGTTAGCATATTTCTGTTATTTGATATTAATGAAATGAAGCATTATTTCCACTGCATTTCTATGTTTGTGGTTATTTCTGTATTCTGTTGCGTTCCTGCATAAATCCGGATCAATATCAATGCTTCAAATTAAAAATCACTTGGACTATTTTTCCAACATTATAATGTTTGGAAAATTCTGAATCTCAAGGGTAGACATTTTTTTAACAAAATCTTCTTGTAATTTGCTCAGAATGTTCGATTTCATGGAATATTTTCCTTCCTCCATGGAATTCTTGCAAGAGGAGACTCCTCCTTTAATTGAGCCTGGGAAAGGATTCATCTTAACTTCAGTAAGTTCAAGTAACTTTTACTTTCATTTTAATACATTTATTGACAATCTCTAATATCAACATGTTCAACATCATTTTAGCAAAACATTATTGAAATTTAAACTAAAATGTTATATTTTCCAAAAAATAAATCTAATTAAAAATGAAACTTTGGAAATTTATTTTTAGCAATGGCACGTTGTTTTTCACCCTAATCTCTTCAAAGTTTAACTGCACTGGCTTCAATATTTGCAGGTATACATTGTGTTTTTTTTTTTAACTTTTAACTTAGATGAAACTCGTAAAAGGAAATGCTAAAAGTGATATGAAGGGTTGTTTAAAAATGATATCATCATAAAAGAAAGTTCTATTATGGGTAGGAGGACCCGTCAAATTTAACCCCTGAAGCCATGGATTTTAAACCTTCAAAATTTACAACCTTCACAATATCGGAATAAGTCTAGGTGGTGTTATTAACTTTTTTTTACTTTATTCTTAGTTTCGTTTAATTAAGTAAGAAAACATTTTCTTGAGAAGTAAGTAAATGATCTCTAATTATTTTATATTTTTATATTTTTTATGAAAATTATGAAAACATTTCCTTAGAAAGTAAGGAAATGATGATTCTACATATGTATTTTTTTTATGAAAATTATGAAATACAATTCTAGCTATTTTTCATTTCTTGGAATGTATCTTTAAATACATATAAGGCTAGATTTTACAATTCCAAAAAAATTACTCAAAAACTAAAAAGTGATTTTATCATAAATAATAAAAAAACAAAAAAAAAATTATGGGTTCAAAATTAACACACGGGTTACTTTTAATTCAAATAAAATATAACTTCAATCCCATTTCTAAAACAAAATAAAATATTTTAACCAATTCCACTAAAATTTGTAAGAAAAATATATAATACTTTTAACACATAACCTTAACCTTAGAAAAAAAAAACAAAATAATAGAATCACAAAAGAACACTAAGTTTCAAAAAAATAACCCTATTTGAGGTTTTAGCCACTTCTACCTAATTTGATAACCAACATGGGAGGGAATGCCACATTGTCCTTCCAAGAAAAAAAATCCAATACCATCACAAAGTCTGTTACTAATAATTTTAGAGGTTATTACATTAACAAGCATGATTTTTTAAGGAATAATCTTCCAAATCCAACGACAGTATTATCATTCATACAAACACATTCTTAAATTTAAAAGAATTACTCGACAAACGTTTCAAGATTGCATACAAAACTTCCCAGTTACTGTAGGATCAAATGTAGGCATAAAATTAGTAACGAAGTTGTCCAGTTACACAAGAGATCTAAGTTATTACGGAATCAAATGTAGGCATAAATTCAGTAACGAAGTTGTCTAGTTACACAAGAGATCTATGATAATACATAATCTCTGAATAGCCGCATACTAAAGATTCACTGAATAAGGAAAAAATGAGATAGCTTTAATTATCTCAGTCTTCACCACCTTCCTTGTATTTAAATTTCTGCAGTACAAAGAGTGAGTTATCCATCACCTCCCTTTCTTCTTAGCGTTGGTGGCCTTAGGTTCCCATGTGGGTGCAGAGGGAACAATTCGAGCAATTCTCCCCTCTTTTCATATTCTGTTGAAATTGCAAGTCCCTGCTCATTAAATAAAATGTAACTTAAATTATAATTTGAACAACGTATTTGAGAACTTTGAAAACTAGAATATGAACAACGTATTTGAAAATTTTGAAAATTGGTTGCTGAATGGGGAAAATTCATGTGCATATATGTTTGAAATCAATAATAAAAGCAAAGGAATTTGGATGTAAATGTAATATCTCACAACTAAAGAGGAAAAGTATGTAACAAAATAAAATATTTGATTTAACTTTTAACATTGAAGGCTCATTGCATTTCTTGAATAGGTTGGAAATCTAATAAAGAAGAACTAGCCTAGCCAATTATTTGATTTGGCTTTTCATTTTAATTGTAGTTTTATCAATATTTTGGTAATCCAATAGATATGAACAAAGTTAATTGTTAACTCTTTAACTTTGTTCATATCCATCAAAATTTCGAGAACATTTCGAAACTTGAAATGAGTTATGCTCAAATCCCTTTGAAAACAACTTGGATCGCCTTTTTATGCATTTACAAAATATTTCCCTATTAATATCCAAATCATAGAAATTGAGAATCGATGATATACTTACTTGAGATAAAAATGTGGCTATATCCATCGAAGTCTCGCAAGTAATGTTGCAGGTTGGGGCTAAACACAGACAATGCCACAAAATAAGAATTTGTTAGGAAAATAGTTAAAATTATTGAAAAAAATAAACAAACAATGTAGAGTTTACCGGGGGTTGAAGGGGTACAGGGTGGCCCCAAAGAGAGCTCTGTGATTTCCTTCTCATATTGAGAAGAATCCTGCATGGAAATTTTTTGTTCTTTCCATCTCTTGGTGTAGTGATTGTTTTGAAATCAATAAAAAACACTCTTTTCTTCCACATCTCTATAGGGTTTGAGTAAACTCACAATATCTGTGACCTCATCTAGAGTAGGGTTAGTACAGACACCTTTTGCGCATAATTCTTCCTGAAGCTTCTTATGCTTTTGGGTTGGATTCTTCTAGAAGCTTCTTATTCTTTTGGGTTGGTCTCCAACGAGGTAATACATATTTGCTTCATTTCTTCACTTTGAACTTCTAATATGTGGAGATCTAGTATTAAGAAAGTCTGACCAATTTTGTTGTGACGAACTTCGAGATTTGACATCTATGGGTGGAGGGAAGAAACAAGGTGACATACTTCTTTACATTTCCTTAATGAAAGATAATAAAAACCCCAAATCAACCAAAATTAACTTGCTATTGACTTATATCATATAGTCAATATATATAAGAAGTTTCAATAGCTATATGAGCGGGAAGTGGACGATTTTAAATTACTTTTTTGGGGCAACATTAAGAATCTGAAATTAGGACTCATGATAAATTCTTTAATTAATGAGGGTATGCGGTAAGAAAATAGTGTGTCAATGTACTTTCCTTTCAATTATTATTATTTTTTTCTAGTAACTTGTATAACCAATGAAATGTTTTAAAACATTTTTTTCCTTACTTTAAAATTGATAATTATTGTATTTTTAAATTTTTTTTTCTAGAAATTTGTATAACCATGCAATGTTTTGAAACTTTTTTTCTTATTTTAAAATTGATATTAGGTTTTTTCATTTTAAAATTGATATTAGAGTAAATTATTTGATTGTAATTTTAATAATATAATTTAATAAGTACATTGAGTGAGATTCACAATATCCACTTATTTATAATTATAAAAATTAAAATAAAAGTGTAATTTATTTATATTTATATTTATAATTAATCCAAAAAAAAATATTATCAATATACATCTATTTATATATGAGATAATGTAATAAGATTTTTTTTTTTTTTTTTCTCTATATTCTCAATCAAATATATATATATATATATATATATATATATATATATATATATACACACATAACAACATGGTTCCTTTGTCATAATAACACCTTCGCTTTCTATTTAATAATAATATTCATGTATCATACACATACATAATATATATATATATATATATATATATATATATATATATATATATATATATTATAATAATCTTTATAAATTTAAGTTCGAATGTATAATTTCCTTGTGTACAGATTCTTTCCCGTTGCAGTGTTTATTTTTATATAGTGCACCAATATTTTTTACAGAATTACACTCATTTTCATATTTGAGACCATTCCACCTACAACCTAATTTTTTTAATCAACAAAATAAAATTTATTATCTATGCCTATAATCCTTTCTTTCAATATTTACTACCATCCGTGAGGTGTTCTCAGAATAATATTAACAAAATAATAATTCAATCATTTTTAGTTGTTAATCATACTAAATTAAATGGAACTATGTTTCAATGTACATGTGTTACTTAGCATACCTACCATTACAAGATGAAACTAAATATTTATTCCAATAAATCGATGTGCCGATACTCGTGATCACATCTACTCAATCCATCCCTGTCGTTTGATTTCAAAATCATATATTTCTATATCATGTATTCCACCATCATCAATTGGAAGGTCTAACCAATACCTCAACACATCATCTAGTCACCCCCCATATGTACCTCAAACATACTACAAGGAAATTCCTTTCTCTACTATATATTACCTTAGGAATCCTCTCCTTTATAGGTGCTCCTCACTATTTTCCCGAAGGTTATAGTCTACAATGGAAATATAAGCAGGGAGACAAGTGGACATTTTTGTAGTATTATATCCTTCCATATCCGGGCGGAAACATGAAGCTGGGTTACACTTTTGTGAGAATCGGGGGCCGAAAACTTTTTTCGGCAATAGTTCGGCTGAACATTTTATAAAGTTCTGTCGAACTCGTGATTCCATTTAGATTGACGACACACTGACGGCGTGGGAAAACAGAATTTTCTTCAGAGATGGGAAAACCGGCGACAAAAGTTCGACCGAACTTTTAATTTTAGAAAAGTTCGGCCGAACTAGTTTTTATAAATAAATCGCCCACGATGTTGGTTTGTTTACCGGTTTGATTATTCGCGCGTTGTCTGTGACTGTTCGCTGCTCTGTTCGCGCGTTTTTTCCCATCAGCCTGTTGCTCCTCCCGTCCGTGACTGTTCGCTGCTCTATTCGTTGCTCCTTTCGTCGGCGCTATTGCTGTTGTATATCGGGTATGTTTGAGCGAACCTCTTGCAACTTGTATGACTCCTTTCCACATTAATTTTGAGTAGGAATAATGAACAAAAAAATGATCAACTGTTCCATTGTTTGTTTTTTAGCTTTGTTTGCTGTGTTTTTTGACCATTTGAGTTCATTTTTTTTTATTCGAGAGCGTAATGGTTTTAGCAAATAGTCATCAAATTTGGTAGCTGCGTGCTGTGGAGGTGAGGGGAATAATATATATATATATATATATATATATATATATATATATATTTCCATCCCTTGATTATGATTCATTCCGATCATAAATAATTAGGAATATTGTATAGATCTCTCTCTCTATATATATATATATCTCAACTTACCCTTCCCTTTCAGTGCTTACTGGTATACCTATATCACTTCTTGAATGACTCACTTAGTGGGGACAACTATTCATTTCTTATCAGTAGGATCGGGGGGATCACACTACCTTACCCTTCCCTTCAGTTCGTTTAGCCACCCCAGTGAGTGGCATCTCGGCCCTAGCAATAGCTATCACCTTCAAACTAATAGCTATCACCGTACAACAGCTATTCCGGTGTACAACAGATCATGGAATCCTAAATAAAGCTCTACAGTCCATATTATGCCTAGAACTTTTTGATTTATGAAACAAGTTTAAAACTGATTTTGATTCCTTCTTTGTAATTTCTACCTCAAAATATGAATTCATATCTTCACTTATCCACCTTGGGAAGAGGATAACACTGGGGTATTCTACGTTTGAGTCTAGTGGTTCTTTGAAGAGATCTTGAAAATATTGTTTGCCAGCTCCAAATATAAACAAATGATACTGCTCGCCCGGTTTGGTCATCGCCCACCACGAAAAGGAGAATACTAAGACTGCCTGGCTGCCGCTTCAGTAGCAGTTTCTGGATAAGTTTTTGTTTCCTTCCGGTCGCTATTTATGTTGCTGTTTTTGTAGCTGTTGCAGTAGTTGTTAGAAAAAGAGAGGGATACTATGAACACTACCAATCGTGATGTTTGTGCCCAACGTGATCTGCTTCAGAATGAAATATGGACTTTACCAAGTAGGCATTGCCTGACCTTACCTTCCCGAACGACTTACTTTCCCCCCCATATGTCAGTAGTATTTTTGGATTTAATTTTGGAGGTCCATTCCCCAAATAGTATTGACATTTTTTCTATGATTTACATTTTTCTATAAAAATTAGTGTTGTTATCACCTCCAGCGAACTAGATGGCTCTACTTTGAAGTCTTCATTGAACTGTTTCCTTTTCTAATAGTGCTTGCTTTCTCCCCTCCAAATTTTTCAAAGATTGCAAGTCTTTTTCAGTAAAAACTGCATTTACATTATTGTCAAAAAGCCTAGAAATGACCTCTTCTACTTCTAAAAGATCCTTTTTATCTTCCGTTGCCTTCTTTTTAGACTAGTTAGCAACCACTGAATATTTCATCCATATCAATAAAGGTATAATACTTTGGTTCATATTGTCCATTATGTTTGTTATTTTATTTCCTTTTGTGATATATTTGAGTAATATTTGTAAGTTGTAACTTTCGCTTTGAATATTTCTATTTGGCACACCACAAATAGGAATTTAAACTATTAAATTAAGTAATATAGATTTAATTTAATTTCAGATTTATCAAGAGGTGTTAATATGGATTTAAGTTACTGTAAATGAAATTTATAAATATTTTTTTTTGGTTCATTTACAAATATTTTTTTTGAAAGTTAATATTATTTAAACTTTTATAGTATGAGTAACTCTTGTCTTATATTTGACTAATTTTTTATATAATTGAAATTCAAAAACAGATGATTTCTCCAAGTTTTAATTGTTTAAAATATGATTGTTTGAGCAACTCTTTCTTTGGGATACAAGGAGGCTCAAAGATTTTTTTCTTGTATATTTGAAGCTCTCCATTATTATAGAAAAGGATTTTTTTCTTGTATATTTTTATGCTCTTTGTCATAGTAATGTCATATAGTGTATGAAGTTTTAAATTGTTTTTATTATTTTTATTATGTGTTGGATGTGATTTTGATTGAAAATGTTTCTTTTTTATTTATTAATTAAAAAAATTATTAGAAAAATTATTGCTTTAAGCCTTAGAATTTACAATCAAAATTAGAAAATGTATTTTTATCTAAACTATTTATGAAAAGTTTAATATTGTTTGATCTTCTCTACCATGTCCTTTTTACATATATCTAGAATAATATTATTTGTACAGTTTCCAGTTTTTTGTAACATTTTACTACCATAATCAAAATCTATATAAATAATAATCTAACATTATAATATATTGAAATGGAGCTAGCGAACTCAAATATAGTATTGCAAATCCCTAGCTAAATTAGATGAGGAGGCTATGTATTACATATGGTCTTGAATGAGCTTTTGGACTCGTTAGATATATATCTAAAGAGTCCAAAAGCTCATTCAAGACCATATGTAATACATAGCCTCCTCATCTAATATATAAAACTTTAATCCATGTGCTTAACCTTAACATTGACACAAATGGAATACAATTTTACTCACTGCTTTATGATAGAAAAATATGCGGATGAATATTGCCCACATATCTGAAGTCAAAAGGGATAGATTAAAAAGGGATGCTCCGGTCATCTATAAAGATAAATTAAAGAAGCATGGCATATTAGTAATGCAAATTAGATATGCGTACCAATTATGTTCATATAACACAACAAATAGATGATTCAATACAAATGTCACATAGAAGTCATATTTATCTCATGGGCCTTCAACTTAAATTATATATCTAGCATTGCATTAAGCTATAGGAGATAAATCAAAGAAGCATTTGAATGTAAATTAAACATGTGTAATAATTATGTCCTTTAGTTCAATAAATAGATAATAATTTGAAAATGCCATATCTAAGCTATATTTCATCTAAGTATCTTTCAATTTAAACTTATATCTAATGTTAAATTATATAAAATAATAACAGTAATCCAAACTTCAAAATAATATTTAGAACTTTAGTATAAAATGTGACATATAATTTTCCTATGTGGAAAAACATAGTTACCGAGAGTTCAAAACTCATGCATTTGAATAGAAAGTGGGTATACGAATGAGCAAGTAGATTTTTTCTAGAAATGAGGAAGTGAAGGTTGATAGAGAGCCACACAAAATGGCAAATTCATACCTTAACAAAATCGTTAGATCCTTTTAAAGAAAACGTGTCATATAATCAACTTTCATCGAAATATATGATAAACTCAACCCAATTTTATGAAAAATAGTATACCATTTTTTACATTTCACATAATACAAATAGATAAATATTACTTAAGTATTGTTATAAAGATTTAACTACCCATCGAGAGATGGCTAAGTGATTGAGACAGGGCATCATCACAATAAAAAACCAAGTACAAATTGTAGTAATCCTAGAATCATGCTTTACATAAGGTAAAATTGGGGAACTCATGAATTGTACTATAGATAAAAAACATTTACCCTTACCAAAAAATATATGATAAAAATTGACAAACTACATAAGTTTAAGCTTAAGGGGATATAATCCTTCTTGCCTTCCATATAGATAATGAAAATGATTGTTCCAAGTCTCATGTTGCTTCTCATGTTATTTTATAAGCCTTGATTGGAAAGAAAAATAGGCTCGGGCAGAAATGTAAGAAAATAAAACATAATGAAACATAACGTAAGAAATAGAGAACATAATGAAACACACACATACATATCTCTAGAAAATCAACACAATTATTTTCCTAGGAAATCCTTATATGGGAGACAAGCAACCCTAAAAAGTAATGATACTCTAGACTCCTTTTTCCCTAGGAAATCCTTATGGGAGAAAAACAACACTAAAATGTAAACATGCTCTACTCTCTCTTTTCTGGTATGGAAAATATGTTTAAGGTAATATCTCTAGAGTTAGCTAAGACTTTTGGCGTGTAAGGTTGCTATAAAAACTTAACTTCATACATTTTTCTCTCTAACTTCACACTCCTAGTTGTATTTTCAACTATGGAACAAAATGCAATAACACAAAATGGAACTCTTATTCCTCCTAGTGGCCAAGTATTTAACATAGCATGATAGCCAACTAGGTGTAAGATTTGACTCCGTCAACCATTAACGAGGTTTGTGATTTTAGACCTTTTAGAGTCTTGTTAAAATTCCACATGTAGCTAGCTTGCTATGCATGAGTAATGGGGCTAAAATGTCATTCTCTCATACCATGGTGGTCAACATGATATAGGTCAACTTACTAAAGGCATAAATTTTGAATGAACTTCATTTGATGTTTTTCTTGCACCATTGGATATATGTCTTTAAGTGTAGAATAATGGTCAAGATTTCGGCACAAGGAATAATCGTTTGACCCCCAAAAATGTCATTTAATACCTAAAATGACTCCAAAAGGTTTTAGATCCCAATTCTCCACCCACCATTAAAATGATTCTACAAGTTGATTCTTTCAGTTTTTTCACTCTATAAGCAACAAAATATATGAAAAATAATATAATTATGCAATCTAGATCATTATTTAATAATTTGTTAAAATTATGAGTAAGATATACATCATGGAATTTAAATAAATAGCGTTAATTCATTGAACACCCTTGTACATTCCTTGTTGATACTTTGAATGTAATACGTTTTGAAAAATAATTTGTGTATGGATTCTATTTTCCAAATTCTCTCAACCATATCAAAAACCTTCTTATAATATTTGAAACCTAAGGTCTTTCCCATACCAAAGTATGTTCTTTTAAAACATGTTTTCTTGGTGATATTGCTGATTTAGAAATGATTGGGAGAGCGAAATTCCTCATTTAATATGTACAATATGTTTGGTTCATGCCACTAAGCCAAGAATGTTAAATTGAAATGACTTTTAATATAACCAACTAAATCCTGCAAAAAAAGAATAAAACAATTTATGTTAGGGTTGTGGATTCAGGCATTGAAACAACACACCATGATATTTCAAATTTAAAAATAATGGTTTGAGTCCTAGGTAGCTTAGAATACTATTTGTTTTCAAAATAAGGATGCACTCCCATTTGATTCTCATGATTAGGTTGTAATCATGAGGCTCTCGCTCAAGAGTGGACCTTCCCAAAATCTTGTGACGTCTTGTCACAAACAAAACCATCAAACTGAAACACACATCATGCAAGAAACATAGCTCGTTGACATATCATTTTTCTCCTTCAAAGAAAAAAAAATTCACATCATGTGAATATCTCCATGTACTCTTACATATTGGTGTACAAAACCATCAACCAAACACAAATTGACAAAACATGCCTCTTCAAACAACTGACTCTCAAGTCAAATAATAGCTCATGTACAAATTTCCATATTTGTTGCATTTAAGTGTGTCAACATAACTCTACTTTCAACATCTTGCTTCATGCAACATGCACCATACTTTGAATTTGCAAAGAAATTCATGAAACATCAAAATACATTCTAGGCCTGAATTGGATAAGAAATCTAACCATCAGTTAGCAAACCATTTCAATAGCGCTTCTTTTAGTTGCACTTCATCATCATGTGAATCATCTTGACCCTCATCGATTATGGAATCCTCTTTTCCATTCTTGTCGTTATCTCTTTCCACCTTCTTCAAATGTTGTGGATGACTTGTTGGATACAAAGTCCAACACTTGTCTACAAGGTGACCTTTCTTATGGCAATGAGTAATAAACAATTGCTTCTTATTTTCAACATCATTTTCCTTGTCCAATGGGCCTTTGACTTTTTGCCTCATTTATTTAGAAAGTTTCAATGTGCATGGATATCTTCTTCCAACATCTATAAATATTATGATTATTCAAACCACAAAAGGAACATGTGCAAGTTCTTTTCTATATCTTATGTGAAATATTTACCATGTTTATCATAATCAAAAGCAATTTGATTAAAGGCAAATTTATACCTTGAACATTCACCATTGTCGCCTTCTTGAGGAGGTGAATTTGATGAGGTAGTGGCTCTCCTTTGAATAATAGCAATGAATTCAATGACTAGATAGAGCTTTCAACATCCTCTTCTTTTACATTATCATTAGCTGCATGATTATTAACATCTTCTTGCAAAGTGGGTGTCAAAATTTTCCATTCATCATGAACAAAAACTTCACAAGCTTGAGGTAATGAACACAAAATAAAATTCCTTCTTGGAACAACTTCATGTGCTTCCTTGGCTTTGGAGCATTCTCCATCATGTTTTCCATAACCAAGACCCAAATAATTAGGCCCTTCCTCAACAACATTTGGCTCAACTATGCCTTGTACATGTTTTCCTTTAAACCTTTACTTTCATAGCACATTTTCATCAAAAATTTGGACCTTATTCCTCTAGTGTGTCTCTCAAAAGCACGTACACATTCATTTTGAGAGGAAATTGAAGAAAAAAACAAATAGCTAATTCTTCTAACTAACCTTGACTAAAATGAGCTAAATTGTACTTTGATACCAACTTGATTTGAATATGGACAAACTGGTTTTGTTGGGATATCTCCCTCATTAGTTAAATAAAAATGTGTTTAGGATCGTCTAAAGTTAGCCAATTGGGAAGGGGTTTATGTGTCAAGCTTTAAGTATATTTTGTGAGAAATTTATGAGTTAATTAGCTTTTAAAAACTCATGTGTACAACAAATAAAATGCAAAATTTTTATTTAGGAAAGTTTTTTCCCTCAATCCAGATTCTGATCATTGGACATGTAAGAGGAAGAAAGAGGGAATTCACTTTTCAAATTATAGACCTTGTCTAAACCAAAATAAACTAGAGCTTTGGTTTTCAAATACATTCACTTATTTGGAAAAGTTCTAGCTACCAAAAGTCCATATGCCAATCTACCTCCCAAAAAATCCATTTATTACACCACTGGTTAGTTTTTTGTCTTCCTATATATTCTTTATCAACCTCTTCTAGTGATTCTTGAAAGGTGGATACTTAAATCCTTCCTAAAAATTTGAGCTCTAAAATGAGAAGACATACAAGGTCATTTTAAGTCATTCTTCTATCCAATTATAAAAACCAAGTGAATATTTCTACATATTGATTTCTGTCCCATAAACTGTACAATATATGTGGAGTTGCCTCGCCCTAAGCGAGATGTTTAATAAACATAATAATAGAGAAACAATTAGTGACGTCACCAAAATATGTAGCCTCTTCAAGGTATCATATCCTCTCATCAAGGTCAAGAATCTATTCACCAAAAATGTCCTATGGAAATTATGGTTTAAGAAACAAAACTAGACAAAAACCTTCAGTGAGAACAACAAAATCTAAAACCTCTTCAAGGTCTTCAATCTGCTCGTAAAGTTAAATTGTGTCTTGATCAAGTCCAACAACAAAGAAACATTCAGTGAAAACACCAAAATCTACAACTTCTTCAACGTCTTCTAAACCATCTTCAAAGTCAATATTGTGTGCATCAAATTCCTCAGCAAGGTCATCAATGGAGTCATCAAAACTACTATTTCAAACTTCAATTTCTCCTCCAAAACCTTCTTCTCTGAGCAAAGCTAGCATGATGTCGTCGAGAAATTCAATAATTCCATGAGGAAATTCTATCAAAGTTAAAACAAATCCTTTTCATCCATATTTAATGCCTACTTTTTCAGGTGGAACACCTCCAAATTTAAGGACCACAATGCCATAAAATACAACTTTACCTAATAGGTGTAGACCTAGAACCCCCAAATTTGCGTGACATGTACAATTGAAGATATTATATGGTAAGCAGTGTGAGAAGAGAGTCATGGTCACTGAGTTGAGCAAGAGAAATATTTTGGTATGACAACCTTACTTGTGATAGGTCTAGCTAGCAGACTACCAAATTACATGGTAATGGCATTCAAAATGTGAAAATTCCCATTTCACTTGGAAATAATATGGTAGAGAAAGGTATATATGAAAGGAGATATCCATCTATGGTAAAGAAATCAAATAGTTCTATCAATTCCACCTTGCAACTCTAAGAGACATTGAATTAAATTTCATCTCAAGACAGGGCTTTGGGAGGACACTCTCAAAGCCAACCTTCTTTATGGCTTTGAAACACATGGTAAGTATCAAGACTTAGCAACCTTATTTGCATAATTTTTTCTAGCATGGACCTTAATGTCATAGCCTTCTTTTGCCTAAAATGAATGCAAATTTCCTTGCAATTTGGCTTGCGACATTCATAATTCATGCTCATGGAACATGATTGTGTTGCAATTGTGATAACATCTGCTGTATGCAGAAGCTAATAAAAAATAATCGAAAATGACATTTTTGCTCTGTTTTTTTGAAGATTCAAGGAAAATTACACCAAGTAGCTTCCAACCTCATATGACCATCATGTCAAACTAATCTCAGGATATTGTCCAAGTAAGAGCCACTTAAGCAAGCAATCTAGTATACATGACTCTCCAATTTCAATTAGCAGCAATGACAGTTCTAAGTATGGTGCAAACATTGCTCCAGATCCTCAATGGGGCATGTTTGATGACAATAATTTGGGGAGTGAGAGAGGGAGATGGTAGGAGAAAAAATTCAAGGAATCCACGTGAAATTGAAAAATATATAACTAATAAGGTGGAAGACACTTTGTAACCTAAGAGAGAAACCTGTTAGGAAATGGGTGAAGTTGGTATTACACACCCAATTGAATAACCTCGAGGAGAAAACATTTCTCCCACTTTATTTGTTGGCATAACCTAGTAAGTGTTATTCACTAGCATATATTTTGTAAAGGCCTTGACCTAGTTCCCATTCAACTCCATCCACCAGGTTGTAGAGGATTCCAAGCCTAATTTCATGAAAAGTAAGTTGGGGATGATCACATTAACCTGCTTGATGACATGTCTATGAAGATTAACTACCTTGAACTATTTTTTTGCGTAGGGAAAGAGACACATTCCCATGTCCGAGCATGAAAACGTTCTTTGATATTGTTAATGCCTCTAGTGTTTACTTCTACAAGTTCTATAGGCAGAGTCTGTAAAGGGCCAGGTAGCCTCTGGATCTCATCTTTTATGAAAGGTGACATATCTAGTAAATGCCCCTACAATCAATCTCTGGAATGGATCTAAATAGAAGTTCTTCATTTTAATATCCGTAAAACACAACAACTTTAAGGTAAACTATGTACATGTCATTTCTTCCACAAACTAAAGTGTATTTAAGTAGTAAATTTTATACCAAGTGTGCTCCCACCATGTAAAGCGCTATTTGGTGAACTTATCATTTTTATAATATCTTTTTCGATTAAATTTAGTTTCACACATGATCAATTATTGCTTTTAAAGTTGTGTTCTACATAATTTGTGTACACTAAATTACAAATTGATTTTTTGAAATCTATTTTGTGTAAATGTCGACCAATAGATATATATCATGGAGGATGAACGACGAAGATCAGCCGAATCCCATATGGAGGTTTAGGGATTGGGGGATGTTCACGGTATTTAAATATAATCTTAAATCTCCATACATGTGTGTACATATGGAATTGATTTTTTATTAACTTTGTGAGTTAAATTAGTTGTTAATAAGTTTCATATTTTAATTTTTAGGAGGTAAGAGGAGAAGGGTTTCTACTCCATCCATGGAACGTGGCCATGGTTCAACCGGTCGAGGTATGAGTGGTAGCAGGTTGCGTGAAGGGGGTGATATTTATTCCCCCGAAGACCAATCAACAACTGCTGGTTCTCAACAGGGTCATTTTGGGTCTGGTTCTTAGCAGCGTCATTCTGGGTCTGGTTCTCAGTAGGGTCATGTTGGAGAAGATGTTAACCAACAACGTCAAAGTTGCCATCAATTTCAATATTTTTTCATTAAATTTGTACAAATTTTTTTACACGTGTTTTTTCTAATATACAAAATTATATATATATTGATGCAGAGGCTGAAAATGTTCGAACTAGTGGTCAAAATAGACGCAGGGCAGCCCGCTACATTCAAGAAGTTGGCTGTCAACCCAACACAACTTATCTAGTCGAGATTACTGATATACCATGGGAAACCAACATGGCGGAATGCACCTTACAAAGGTGTGAAAGACTTCATGCAAAATTGCAAAGAGATCTCGTGGCTTTGTCTCTACCTGCTGAGAGTCGACAAAGCCTTGAAATAGTTACACGTTCATAGGGTGAAATGAAATGTGTACAGAAATCTTGGGCCAACGACTGATTCATTTGTAGAAATGATGAGAAAGAGAAAAGAAACAGTGATGGGTCCCGATAAATGGGAGGACGTAAAACAAAAAGTTACAAAAGAAGTGGCCAATTCAATGTTTAATTACAAGAAAGGGCCAAAAAGAAAAATGTTGAAGGTGAAATATTTCAAGCATCCAGACATAGCTCGTTATTTGTATGATAGGCACCTTGCAACCTATGGAAGGCTTCATGGAATGATGAGGTTCCTGTTTATTTTGCACAAATGTTTTATGCATAATTTTTTTTGGGTATGAAGCCCAATTACAATGATCTTCCTTCAGAATTTTTTGGCCCGGGGAAAGGTCGGTTATATGACCATAAGGGCGCTAAGCGAGATGTGGAGTTGCCTCGCCCTGAGCCACCATTGGTGAGTCGACCGTTTCGAGTCGAAACTTTGCGATCAGAGATGGATGCGACTTCTCAAATAAGTCGAGAAGCAAGGGATGTTATGATCCAGAATGTTCATAGCGGATTGGGTGGAGTTGATCTTTTTTTAAATCGACAAAGAGCACGTGAAAATGCACATGCCAATTTTGTTTATTGTACAGATGAGGAGATTGACAACATGAATGTTGAAGATCTCCAAACATATGCAAAAAATTGTCGCAATGGTTTGCAAGACCTAATTTTTCATGAGGAAGAGGGCACCGGAACGGTATGTGTTAGTGACCTTAGGGTTTGAAATTATTTTTACATATACATATGTACAATTTGTAATAAATACATGTGTATGTACATGTATACATTTATTTGTATGTGTACATTAATCTAACAAAAATGTATGATTATATGTTAAAACACCATTTGCAGTTCTCACACATGATGCGTGACGAAAATGTTAATATCACATTCGGGACCTCTAGTTCAAACAATGCAGATGGGTCTGACCATCAAGATATGTTGGAAAATGTTAGTGTTTTTTAAGTGACTTTAAAATAAATAATTGTTGCCACACATGTACATGTATGTATATATATAATTTGATAAAATGTTTTAACAGGTACCGATTCCGTCTGATGTTTTTGGGATGGCGGTACCTTCTTCTTCCTTAGGAGATATACCTTCTACTTCATTGGGATATGAGCCACAAGTATGGACAATTTTTCACAAGTTTAAAATTTATGTTTAAAATTTATATATATATATATATATTCTACCTCAAAAAGTTCCATTAAAAATTGAGATATATATATATATACATATATATATACATATATATATATATATTCTACCTCAAAAAGTTCCATTAAAAATTGAGATATATATATATATAGAGAAAGAGAGAAAGAGATCTATATTTTGAGTTATTTAAATTTTTTTGAATTTAGGTTCCTATAGAAGATTTCTTTAATCCGCGGACTCTAGCGATGGAGATAGGAACATCCACAACATTTGAACAAGTTGTCTTTAGTTCCTTTTTTTAATATTATTGAAAATAAGTTTATATATGTACACATGCATTTTCATTTGAAAGTTATATATATATATATATATATATATATATATATATATATATATATATATATAATTGTACATGTATATTGTACAGTTTACCACTGCAGCTGTTCCTATGGGAGAACCTGTTCATCAAATGGAGAGGGAACCTTATGAGGTATTGCATGATTTTTTTGTTATATTTTGTTTTTTACATGAAGTTCTAGATATATATATATATATATTCTCATTCATTTTTAAAACATCAAATTTTAATGTTCAAGTACATGTGCATTGTGTATGTAGGTTTCCCATTCACATGATAGGGCGCGGGCTGAGACCCTAGTAGGGAAGACGCTAGATCCATCTCCATTTGATGGACATGATTTACAGTAGATTTGATTTCAAAATTTAGATGGTTTTAAAATTTGTTAAACTTGATACAGTTTGATACTTGTGAGATTTACAATTTTTGGACATATTTTATTACATTATTATTATATAATTTGTTTTATTTAATTTTTGGATGGTTTTAGTACTTTTGGCATGTGAATGTGAAGTAATGTTGTCATCTATAAATTAATGTTGTCATCTGAACTACATTTGGCATGCTATGTAATGACATGTGTTATAATTTGTTTTGTTTTTAAAATTTAAGTTTTCGATGCTTGGGGTACATTTGGCATGTGAAGTAATTTTGTGATCTATATTTTTTTGTTAAATTAAAAGTTAAAAGTTTTGGATGGTTTCAATCTACATTTGGCATGTGATATTTAATGTTAAATGTTTTTGTTGGATAGTTGAATTATAATTCGCATGGCATGTGAAGTTTTTAAAACTCAAGTTTTGGATGGTTTCAATCTACATTTTGCATGTGATATTTAATGAACTTTAAATATTTAATGTTTTAATGTTGCACAATATATAATCAAAAGGTTTTTAAAACTTAAAGTTTTGGATGGTTTCAATCTACATTTGGCACATGTGGTATATAATGTTAAATGTTTCTGTTAATTCCATTGGGCTATAATTGCTTTGTGCAAAATAAAGTATACCATAATCAAAAATTTTTAAACTCAAGTTTTAAAACAGTTTAATCCATTTGTGATATGATGCTTAATATGTTTTAATGTTGCATGATATATTATCAAAAAAATTTAAAATTTTAAAGTTTTGGATGGTTTCAATCTACATTTGGCATATGTGGTATATAATGTTAAATGTTTCTATTGGATAGTTGTTCACTATAATTGGCATGGCATGTCAAGTAATGTTGCACAAATCCCTTTTGGATGGTTGAAGTACATTTGGAATTTTAATATTGCTTTTGATCTCTCCATGTAGTTTTGTTTGAATGAAAAAATTTCCAATAGGAAGAACATAGCTTTTCAATGCAACTAACCATGTATCAATTGAACTCTAATTGAAAAAAGAGTTTAAAGAAGTAGATATATGTACAAATTATCCCTTTAATTTTGGTTTAAACAAATTAATGCATATATGTATTTATTCAATTGAGTCCAGCCATTCACTTCATAAATACAGTAGCCTTGTAATTTATTTGACAGAAACATGAAAAAATCCATTCATTTTTAATAAATACACAGCTTCATAGAACAGTGGTATAGGTATAGAAACATGTCTATTAAGGCAATGTATTTTCATCCAATACATTGAACATAATATCAAAAGCTTCTTCTGGGGCAAACTTCATTTGTACTAGCTTTTCAATCGGGATTAGAGATGTCGGTCAAATCCCACCAAAAGTCGGAGAAGTGCTCCGAGTTTCTTTTCTGAAAGGAATTTTTGTACAAAAATATACTATAGATGATTTATTTACATTGTTTCCATACTTTTTACTAGAAAATCCAACTAGTTTTTCATCAATGCACATAGAAAAACTAGTTCCAGTTAATTGCATTCTACAACATATATATTGAGTACGTAAATAATTTTTCATCAATGCACATAGTAAAACTAGAACAATTAATTTCATTCTAGAATATATATATATATATATATATATATATATATATATATGTCCAATACATATAACATTTTTTATCAATGCACATGTATAGAAAAACTACTTTCAGTTGATACTAGAGCACGTGCTTGTACCCAAACAATTTGTACATGTGCAAACACTTGCACAAATAACATAAGAAGCTCAATTTTTAGTTGAGTACTGGAAGTTATAAAACATATTTAATCCAAAGATAATAAATTGTTGGACAATTCACTCAAAAAAATTCTAATGGAATTCCATCCTCAATAATCCGTTCATGATCGGATTTTGACATTTTCCATCTCTTAATTTTCGATTTTTTTTTTTGATTAAACTTCTATCAAATTTATGCGTGTTTCACACACCAAGTCACTATATTGACAACTTATGGAATCGAGTTCATAGTCTTCAAAGTAAACAAAGTCTCCACTTTGATGAGTTTGTTTGAAAAAATAACCTTTCAGTATAATAGACCCTCTGTCATATTGAAATCTGTGATCATTATAGTTTTGTAATAATTTCATTTTTCATTCAGTGCAACGCATCAAATAATACTTCACATTTTCATCGTTTTCAATAGGTGCAATTACAGCAAAAACATCTCCTGCACAATAAAATAAACTTAACAAAATTATACATATTTAAATTTATTTCTAGATTTTTAAATCATTAGAAAGTAATTCAAATGTTACTTTCTCTAACAAGATCAGAAACTCTATCACCATCGGATGAGATTATAGTTTTCTCTGATTGCATTTCTTCAAACATTGCAACAGACATTTTGCCCTTTGTATTTAGCTTTGTATGTTTCCAATCATTCACATACATTTTGTTTTCACAAACGTCATTGGATTTTGTGTTGTCTATGAAAACATCACAAAAACAAGAATATTTTCTTTATCCAATGCAGCTTACCATTTAAAGGCATTTGTTTGAATTGAATGCAATTTTCGAGTCCCTTTTATTGTTTCAACGTCAATTCGAATTGATCTATCTATGTCTTCGATTCCAATATGCCAGAAAAACCTTTATATGGAAAATTAGAAGAAGAATTTATAAATATGATATCAAAATACAATCAAAGATAATCATTGCATGATAAATGTACAATGTTTAAAATTAGATTTCCAATATAAATTAAATTGAATGTACCTTCGCACTTCTCTTGATGGGTTTATCTCATGGCTTAGAGCAGCGATGCACCATTGAACAACTTCTTGTTACCAATGCAACGCGAGTGGTTCATTTGATATCTTCGAAGTGCTCGTTTTATGCATGCTCCTGCACTGTCATGTTCTCCTTTTCCATGGCCAGTCTCAAAGAAATTCCAACAATGTTTAATGTAGGTTTTATTATGAAGACAACACAACCAAAAGAATGATCGTGCAGATTTGAATTGACCTGTGCATCCATCTGACCATATCCAATGTTCATTGAATGTTATTTCACAATTTTTCAATGAATCATAAATTTTTCCAAAACAATGTTGTACAAAACATGTATCATGTGTACGATCGTCACTGATATAAAAGTGATATTCTTTAATGATATATCGATTTTCACTCGTGCTTTCTGTATGATCGACATTTTGTTCAGCATGTCTATATAGAATATGGACGAGCATGGAGACTTGGTCAGAATGATAGTATTCACTCTGAATTTCTTTTGTGGAATGAAGTATTGGTTTTACGAATCAATCTGTTGAAAAAAGCGGTCAAACGTTCAAGTTTTCCTGATACCTACGTCTGCCATACGACTCTATGGGAACCTTTACGTACCTTTATAATTACGCATCAAACTTTTATCAAAAGTCTGTAGGAAAAATTTGTCTTGTGTAATTCAATTCTTTTAACACTATTTGCACCTTAGATAAATAACATCACATAGTATAGCCATATCTTGAATTTCACTTTCATTGGACAATGATTGATCATTTATGTGATAAATGTTGTCCAATCCTATTAGTCGTTACAATCTTCGCTTTTTTTACCATAACACATTGTTTTTATAAAATAGTTATACTTTCTCTTTCTTCAATTTGGATGTAAAATCCTGAAAGGATGATGGAAGGAGGAGGTGAATCCTTCCATAATGTTCTACCGAAATCAAAGAATGTGTCATAATATAACTCAAATTCCACATGATAACGGAAACAAAAAGTGTCGCGTACGGTGATAGGTTTTACATACCATGGTTTTTGTTGAACAAAAGCACTGAGTAAAACATGAATTTGACGATTCTCTTCTTTGAACTTGTTGAATAGCTCTATCTGAGTGGTTTCCAAGAAATATTTTTCATGTTCTTCGTACTAATTTCGTGCTATTCTTCTTCGCATCACATGCCTTGCAGTTGGTGAAACACGCGAATTGTTCTTCCAATATTCATATATTATATTTTTAACATTTTCTCCAAGTCTATCTTTGTATGGTTGCCTACAAATAGATCTCCAACAAGCGAGTTCATCATTTACATCTATTTGCAGCCGAAATTTCCGATTTTTGTGCAAAGTTTTTCGCGAGGTTCCCAGTGCTCGTGCCATAGATGTTACCAAAAGATTCTCTTGAATACTTGATGAAACCATTGCCATCTGTATTCCTCTATGTACAATTGAACATCTTTCTCTCTAGATCTCTTAATTGAATTTATAGCACTACTCATATTTTTTATCACATCTTCCTTCATTTTTTTATCTTTGGTTGATTTTCGAATACCCAATAGTGTCGTAGCTTCTTTTAATTTCCTTAATGATAGGAGACCTTTCAACATTTGAGCCTGAACTATCACCCACTCATTTAAGAAATACTTTTCAAAAATGCAGTTAACACGATATCGTATAGCATGGTCAGGTTTTTTATCTCCATATGTGTGAGTGTCAACATTTTCTAACATCTCATTATCGATAGTGATTTCATTTGTACATATTCGAAAAAATAGTACATATTCAATAAATAACTAAATTAATAAATATATCTATAATTTCAATAATATGTGCATGTGTTTAATATATATATATATATATATACCTTGTGATTCAATTTCTTTATTTGGATTTCTTTCAATATTTTCACCATCTTCAATCATTGGTTCAATATCTCTTTCACTTTCTCTTTCAAAATTTTGTATCTCATCATCAATGTTTTGAGGAATATCTCTGTCTGTTTACATTAAACAAAATATTTTTTAAATTAGTTCATCAAATAAAAATTAAGCTTCACATTTTACATTAGGAAAATTTTAAATATATCAATAGATCATAATATTTACATTTACATACCTGCTTCAATTTCTGCTTGAGGTTGATTTTCTTCTTCAATATTTTGAGAAATATCTCTGTCTGTTTACATTAAACAAAATATTTTTCAAACTAGTTCATCAAATAAAAATTAAGCTTCACATTTTACATTAAGAAAATTTTAAATATATCAATAGATCATAATATTTACATTTACATACCTGCTTCAATTTCTGCTTGAAGTTGATTTTCTTCTTCAATATTTTGAGGAATATCTCTGTCTGTTTACATTAAACAAAATATTTTTCAAATTAGTTCATCAAATAAAAATTAAGCTTCACATTTTACATTAGGAAAATTTTAAATATATCAATAAATCATAATATTTACATTTACATACCTGCTTCAATTTCTGCTTGAGGTTGATTTTCCTCTTCAATATTTGAGAGGGCTTCTAACTTTCTTTTGCGAGATTGTCTCATCTCTTCTCTACGTTCCTCAGGGTCTATTTTTCGATCATATTTTCTCGCACAAGTTCTTCGATTTCCCATGATAATAGGGTATGAAGTTCAAAAAATTTCCTTCAAAAAATTAGACAATAACTCGATTACAAAAAATATCACAAAAGATTTAATTTAAAAAAATTAAGTTTAAATTTTTTGCAAAAAATACATACTCCAATCCAAAAAACTTACTTTAAAAAATTCGAGAGAAAAATGTCTTATAAAAATGAAACGAAGCTCAAAAGATTTAATTCAACTCAAAACACGTACATACCTCCAAGAAATGTCTTTTGAATGTACGTCCAAGAAATTTTTTAAAGTTCAAAACAATTTTTTGCAAAATCAGGCCTCCTCCAAGAAATGTCTTCTAAAAAAATTCTTTAAACTCAAAACAATTCTTTGTAAAATCAGTTTGCTTCCAAGAAATGCTCTTAAATCCAAAATTTGAAGAATTTTTTTTAAACCCAAACCAAGATCTTTGTAAAATGAGATGAAATGTGCGAAATGTGCGAAAATTGTGAATGAGAAATGTGTTTTAGTAGGGGCTCCACAAAACTTTCCGGCCGACGGAAAGTTATACAATAGTTCGGTCAAACTTTTGATTAAAAGTTCGGCTGAACTATTAAGTCGTTAGACTTAACGAGCCGTCGATGCAAAACATAGTTCGGCCGAACTTTTAATCAAAGTTCGGCTGAACTAATGCGTCACCAGTTACACAAAAACTAGGCTCTGAATACGTTTCTGCAACTTTGGACTGATTAAACTCCATGAAAGGTTGTTAATTAACTGTCGGAACCAAGACAAACATTTTCAGAATTGAATCTACTTTCAGGAAATATAAATTTTATGGAATTTTATAAATGTTTACTAATTTTAATTATTTTTCTAATAAAATGGGTGCAAACAATTTATGAGGGTCATTGTGATTCAGTGAAATAAAAATTTTGTATCTCCCAAAATACATTGTAAAAAAAATTGAAAAAATTATGGGGCATTACATTGGTCCGTCGTCTCTAATGGGTAGCTTTTAGATTTTTAGTTTATAACTTATATGTTAAGAAATTTCTTGCGACGCAAAACATATCCAAAATACACAGTTTTTCGTATTGGACCAGTTCAAAAAATTCTAGTAATTATGATATGCATCCATTGGCTTTGTAAATATGACAAAAACAAAGTAGACTCTGTCTAGATTGTTGTAACACATTTTGTTTTTTCAAAAACACAAATTTTCAATGAATACAACATTGCGTCATAACATGAATTCTTATGAATCCTTTGATTGTTAAGAAACACACACTCAAAGAAACACTAAGTTTACATATAAAATATGCATAAAAAAATTTCAAAAAATAAGTAATAGAAAGCTAACAAAATTTCTCACAACTTTTATTTTTATCGCAAAATGAAATTCTACACAGAAAAATTGTTATAGTTTGCAGAAAGTTGAAGAACCGAAAAAAATGAATTTTTTTTTTCTCAAAAAAGGGCAAAAAGTGTAACCCAGCTTCACATTTTCACCAATCCATCAACAATATGGTCTCACACATTAGCTCTATTGGAATTCAATATCATGTATTATACAAATTCATAACATGATTTTGTTACCCATTCACTCATTATAAGTGAATCAATCATGAGATACTAATTCATGGTTGAATCAAAAGGATTATAAAAATCTTGTCATACCAAAAGATTCTTCATTCATCATATCCAACCTTGGTATCATTATCATACATGCATTCAATCATAAACAAATAAATGAATATATAAAGTATGCATAAAGGAATTCTTACTCCAATCATTACAAGTCATATATATTGGCATGATTATTTTTCATATTTGGATAGTTTCCTTCAACATTCCTAATGTTAATTGATCATTTGATGTCTTGTGGGAACTCATATGATCCCTTAATAAACCTCTTGACAAGAATCCTATCATCTTTATCCTTTTCAAAAGGTTTTATATCATAGGCTACTTCATCATCAACATTTTCAACCATCATTGATATTTTTTTTGGAAATAAACTGTGTCAATATTTGAAATGTCCAATGTTTCAAGTGGACACTCCACCCATCATCAAGGAAAAAAAAGAAATAAAATATGAGGTGGGTTTAGTAATGAAAAGAGAATATAAAGGTAACAGAAAGAAGTTAACCATGAAATAAGAAAATGGGTTCCAAGGAATGGAAAATATCTTTAAATAATATAAAGAATAAAATATACCTTAGGAGAAATTTGAGGCAAAAATTATGAAGAAGTCAATGAAGACAAATATTTATAAACTAATTAAAGGTTTCAAAAAAATATTAAAATATGGATTAAAATATTAAATTATTATTTTTTTAAATTCAAGGTATTTTGGATTCATCAAAATTGTTTCAACAAGCCATGCGCTTTGCTGAAACAATGTAGAAACAATTTCATGTTTTGGAGAATCCTCTAGAATATGGTATGATAACAAGAGTATGGAATATTTTAGATGCTAGCTAATACTTACAAGAAAACATATCATAATATTTCAAATTCGAATATTTTTGTCAAACCATGATTTTGTGATCAACAGAGGATGAGAGGATGTTTAGTGCACTATCATATTTGAAGTCAAATTTGAGGAACAAACTTGATAAACATATGGATATATGATTAAAATTATATGTAAAAAAGCATGACATTAACTATTTTCCATATGAAAGAGCACTAGATCTTTGGCGATCATATAGTGATAGAAGGGGCGAAGACAATACAACAAACTTCTCTAATAAAATTGATATAGAACATGATATTTTAGAGGATCAAAATTACAGTTCACGTGGAAAAGATTTTTTTCAGAATGAAGCAAATAATGACGAAATTTAGAAGTGGAAAATTTATATACCACAATATTTGATCTATTCCAATATATATGAAGTCCCAAAGGACACTTATTTTGGTATACATGTTCCATAGGTTGTTCAAGAAAAATTGAATGGAATAGTATAGATGAGGTGATTCCTTTTATTTGATTAAATTTGTTGTTTCTCTATTTTTGGTGCAGGTTCTAAATTATTTATCACAACAACATTACTAATAATATATGCCAATTTGACATTGCATTTGAGGTAATAACATGTTTTATACTTTCTATTCTTTATTGTAATTGAATCCTGATTTCCTTGCTGCAATGTTTTTTAAGATTGATGTCTTGATAATTAACTATTACTTTATCCCTTTCTTGTATGTGATAGAAAATGAAGAATTAATTTTATGAGATGAGGATATATATTTTGACATAGGTAGTGTCCTTGCATTAAAGGATAAATAAGTACTCTAACAAGGTTTTTACTAAGCAAAAATGGGTTCATTTCAATTAGATGAGTTTTTTTTTTTTTTTTTATAGCTCTAATATCTTGGTCACTCTTAATGGTTTGTTTGTTTGTTGCATTTGGATCATTTTTCCAAGTTTGAAAATTTTGGGTTTATTTTGGTTAAAAATTATGATATCTTAAATTTTTCTAGTTTTTATTTGATGTTTAATTAATCCTTTTGTTAAGGCATGATTTGTTTCATCTTGTTTTATTGATTTAAGGGGTTCAATTAAAGTTAAAGATCTTTGTTGAGTAAAAATATATTTTGTTTGTTTTTTTGTCATTTTCATTTGAGACTGATATGGTATTAGGATTAATATATGAATTCACTTATTATCTAGGCATTCAATATGTTTTCCATAATTATTATTATTTTATTTATATATTTTATTATTGAAGTATATGTTTTATTTTATTTTTATTTTTATTTCCTCTCACGTTGTGGTGTCACAAAAGAATATTCACCTTTTAGAATCTACTATTTTATTTTATATTTTCTTTAAAAATACTTATTGTTTGTTAAGAGAAGAAAATGAGCTCTTGTTAGTATGAATCTTTTGTCGGAAAAATACCACTTTAGCTACGCATAACAAATAGCCCTAACATCAATTATGGCTGCCAATATCTTCAAATCTGCAGTTAGTTGATCAAGATAAATGCTGCACAAATCCAGATCTATGCGTAAAAAGACATTAAGTAGTAAAAATAAAGTTTTGCTCCATGCATCCAATAGATAAGACAAGAACAATATTTTTGAAAGAATTTTTTATATTAAGGGGCACTTGAGAAGAAAACAAGAAAGGTGTTTCCAATTCTCCTCAATGGGATGGATTCTTGAAAGTCCTCAGCACTTCAGATCTAGAATTTCTCTCTCTTGTTGGTGTAGAAAACCCAGACAAATGTAGAACTCAAAGGGAGCTCACAAAGTGAAATAACGGAAAATTTGACAATGATAATGGCTCAAAGTCAGACCAAGGGCATAGATCTAGAGTGATCTAAGAAGAAACAAAAGGTGACAAATGAATGAGAAAACCCTTCTATTTATAACAAAATATTAGGGTAGTCTAGGACTTGGTGCGTGAATAAAATATTATTAACCAAATTCTAGAACCACCTTTTAGGAATATTTTATTATATTTGTTGGAGGGAAAATGTATTTGACTTGGGTCAAATCCCTTTATTTGTAAATAATAAATAAATAAATGATTTATTTATTATTTTAAGAAAGTGGTTGAATGATAATTAAATAAATAATGGTTTATTTAATTATTTATAAATGATTTAGTCATATTTAACAAGGAATATTATTTAAATAAGATTTAAATAATTATTCCTAGAAAATAATAAGATAAAGAAGGATTTATCTAATTAATTTCCTTGTTTTGGGTTAAATATAACCAGAAATAATAATTAAATTGTTGTTTAATTAATTATTCCATGAGGAAAATCAAACAAATATAGATTTGTTTAATATTTCCTTTTGGGGTTTTCTGTTTAGACCATAAACAACCTAATAAATGTGTTTTATTAAGTTATTTTACATAGTGAAAGAAATTCTACTTAGGGTAAAATTTGTCTTACATGGTGTACTTGAGTCCATCTAATGATAATAGGTTAGATGACCAAAAAATGGTGTAACAGCTCTGCTTAGTTAAGTGAAGAAAAAAATGGTCTATGCACGAGGATCCTATGTGTTCATCATAGAAGTCATATTATCATGAGAAGTAAATTCATCTAATGCAATTATAATTTGATACCAATACAAAAAAAAATCACATGTAATTAGTTGAGAACAATAGATTGTTTAGTGTAGTATTATTCTTGAAATGAAAATCCCCTTGATGATCATTGTTTTGTGACATATTATTCCAAGTAATGAACGTGCATAGAATATTTTTTATATTTGTGTTAGATTTTTTAACTCACACATTGTAGATTTTTAATGAGTTTGTGTTATTACCTTTTTTTTCATCATGTAGGAAATTACCTTTTTTCAAATAATTTTTTACCAAGTCAACATTATTAGAGTTTTTAACTGTAGAATAAATTGCAACAACGACTATAATAGTTATGATCCAAAAGTAGGTGAAAAACCTATATATTATGATGAAACACAATATTTTAAAGTTGTCGGTTTATTTGAACTTGAGGAATTAGAGAAGTATCTACCTTTTAGAAAAGTGATGTATAAGAAAACAAAAGAATTTTATGCAAATATTCATGATTTTGATATAGTTATTCATAGACCTTAATTTTATGTGAAGCTTATAGAATATGAATTACATAGAATATGGCAGGGTTATCTAGATGCATAAAGACCAAGTTTGAGCAAAAGAATTTATTTGGTTCGACATCACATGCCTTTGGGGGTGCCTTTCCAATTAATTTTTCCTTGGGATGTGATAAGACATTTGTGGTAAAACATAATAAAAACAGGAAAACATATTTTCAATAGTGTATAACAAGAACTTAGAGCAACGTTATCCGTGATTTTTCTTTTCCAAAACATGGAAAATTGTATGTCATAGTTTTTAAATAAATATTTTTCTTATTATTACATATGTTTTTATACATTTGTAATGAATCATTAATATTTTACATTGTTTTCTAATTTTTTAGAGGATTAATCAATAATTTTTAATACTTTATAACCTAGTGAAAAATTCGCCAATATTTAAGAAAATTTTATAATTTAGTGAAAGATTCGCCAAAAAATTATATATATATATTATATTAATGAAAAAATAGGCTATACATTTTTCTATATACATTGTAGATTCACCCATTTATTATACATATAAATTTGGGGGGTTTATTAAAATTTTCCTTGAGTGGGACGTATAAGTGGCTATAGGATAGTAGTGGCGAGGAGATATGTGGTGGGAAAAGGGATGGAGCGAGGGAAAATTCTCAATGGCTAACTCTTCTAGTAGGAGTGGGATGGATCATATTTCGTAGGGGGGGTAGGGCAGTAAGTGGCTTTAGGCGAGGGGTGGAGGGGGGGGAGGAGGGGGTGCAAAAGCATGAATGAGTGGCATGTATAGGGGAGCAGGAAAAGTTAAACCACCTTTTTGGAACCCCTCCCCCCCCCCCTGTGGTTAATTGTATGATGAGTTGGGGGGCTCAGAAACTACTAGCTCATTATTGGATAGGGTGGGTTAGATCTCCGTCGTTAGATCTAGCGCACAAATTATCACATAACGACAAAACTTTGTTTCAAAATACTTTATTACATAAAATTAATTGCGATTAAAGGCGATATTAAATTATTTAATCCAATATTAATAAAAAAAACTAAAAACTCATTTTATTAGATAAATTAATCATGCTTAAACTGTGTGATTAGCCTAATTAAACTTTTTAATTTATCTCTAATGCTGCATTTAGACTAGCAAGCCTTATTTTTTATTTTTCTAAATTTATACATCTTTTTTTTTTTATTTGCTTGAGTGGCATTTAGATTAGATCACTTATTTGGGGTTTTTTTCTTTTTTCTTTCATATTTTTATTTTATCTTTTCTTTCACAAATGTATATGTTTATCCCATTTTTCTTTTCTTTTTCTTGGAAATAATTTGAAAAATAAAATATTATTTACCACATATTTATACAAACAAACAAATATTTATCAATCTATCCTATAAAATATAAGATCCTAACACTATTGATATACAATATATATTTGAATCTTAATTGGCCTAATGCAATAGTACAATTTACTATCACACATCAAAGCTACAATATATTCAAACACATAGTGAACATCTATTCAAATTTCACACACATTAACCTACATAAACCAAAGTTGAATAACATTATTATTTCCTTTCAAGTTGTTAAGGCTTCATATGGTCAACATATCTGTCCCTAATGTAAAAGTAAACCTCTATTCAAATTTCACACACATTAACCTACATAAACCAAAGTCGAATAACATTATTATTTCCTTTCAAGTTGTTATATGGTCAACATATCTTGTCCTTGATGTAAAAATAACTGGAAGGTGAAAACGAACCAGTAAAGAAGACACAAGATAGAATGTCAACGAATGTATTTTGAAATTATTCTATTGCCTCAAATCTCTCAACTCAAATTGATTCTGGAAACTTCAATCATCATAATAATTTAAAAAACAACTAGAAAAACCCTTTAAATGTATGAAGTTACGATTGAAAACAAACTTCAAGCATCATAATAATTTAAAAAATAAATAAATACAAAAACCCTTTAAATGTATGAAGTCACGATTGCAAATAGGATCATGTGAGAATAATTTTGGGTTATGTTTTGGTACATGGTCATCCTTAAGTCACAACTCAATGCTTTACTCAACAAAAGTCATTAAGAAAGCACATGGTTGTCACAATGAATAAATGTGCATTTGTGCAAGTTTCATAGGATTTGTATAGGTAGGGTTGGGTGTATCGAGAGATAGGAGGGTATTTTCTATATCTAACATTAATTTTATGTTTAAAAATTTCATATATTTAAAAAATATTGAGTAAAATCAATTCATCGTATATATTTGGATGTCGAAATGTGCAAAGAATATAAACTCAAAATAGATATGTTGTACAAACATAACCTCAGGTTATTCAGAAAAAAATTCTTCATAATCAACTAACTAACTATAGTGATGATTTGCTAAGAATTAACAATTCAACATTTTGTTCAACGATATTTATTGTGATGTGTGGTATATATATACCACACATCACAATAAATATCGTTGAACAAAATGTTGAATTGTTAATTCTTAGCAAATTATATATATAGGTTTGAACTTTCCATTATTCACATGATTTTATTTATAATTTTTCTTTTGTTTTAAAAAACTTGTCTTTTTCTCTGTTTCTCAATTTTGAAAATCAATTTCATGTTTTGGATTTTTATTGTTTTTTCTATTCAAACCTAACTACATTCATAAATCATTACATCCTTAAATTATTACAACTTCAATCATTCATAAATCAATTCTTTGTAGGGTAGAAACACTGCACTTTATACAAATTACATATTAAAATAAAATACAATATCATTGGATGTTGGAATTTAATTTATATGCCAATTGAATATTTAGGGTACATTTATTTCTTTATTCTTTTCTAAAAGAGCCTTTTGTATTATCCCAAGTAGTTGGACCATTATTGATGCTATAAATACAGTTTGAGTATACTTTATTTTCCCATTCAAGAGCATAGGTTTGGCTTTTTGATTAAATATATATATATATATATATATATATATATATATATATATATATATATATATATAATATGGTTAACTTATATGTTTATATTTTTTGGATAGGAATATAACATTATGAGTACTAGTAATGGATAAATGAATAATAACAAAATTGAAGAAATAAGAAGTGTAAAAAGGAAAATAATACAAGGAGAAAATCATATGAGAGAACTAATTGATATGGAAATAGAGAAAAAATGGATAGAAAAAAATGGTCCACAAGTATTGTGACGAAATGATCAAAGAGAAGAACAACGAAGGAAGGATCATGAAATAAAAAGACTAAAACAACAAAGGAAGAATGAGGATGAAAGGGAAGAATAATGAAGTAAGAATTGAGAAAAAAAAATGATCGAACGACAAAGATAGAATGTGGATTGTAGGGAATAAGAACGAAGAAAAGAGCGTGAAAGAAAAAGGATGAAATGGCAAAGGAAGAATGGGGATGAAAGGGAAGAAGAAGGGAAAACAAATTGAAAGAAAAAGATTGAAATTTGAAGGAACAAATGAGGATAAAAAATAATAACACATAAGTCAAAATAGAGAACAAGTAAGAGCACATCAAAGAAGACAATTAAGAGGTCTCAATGATGTAAGACAAATAATTGAACCTTTATCTCTTATAGGTATGAATCTAAAAAATCATCTGCCAATGGATCATTCTGATGATGAACATGAAATTATGTCCAATGTATTAGTGGATATGAATATTAAAAATAATCAACCAATGGAGCAATGTAATGATGAACTTCAAATGATTTTCAATGTACTAGTGGTTTCATATGAAGATTAGATTACTGCATGTAAAATATTTCATGAAAGAATTGATAAATTAGCTCATCGTCAAATGTGCCATAATGTTGATAGCATGAGCGAGTCCAATTTTGTAGGTAATGCATTCAATAATTGGCTAATATAAATATAGATGACACTTAATTAGTTTTCCTCAAGATGTCAAATATGTTTCCATGAAATTACCTCAACATATTAAGACTTGGATTTAATGATAGTTGGGTGAAAAAAATATGAGCAAGGATCAAGCTATGATTTCATTGTTAGAAGGAAAAAGGTACTAGATGAATTAATCTATAAGATTCAAAATGATCCATATTATAAAGGCGTATAAATGATATGCATGTTATGGAAGAGTTACTAAGAAAATAGAAAATGTGTCACATATTATTCATTGTATTATACTACCAGATATGAACAATGATATGGACTTTGTAATGTTGGAAGGAGCTCAAGGTAGTGAAGATGATTTAGAATATTGTGACACAACATCCTTTACTTCAAGGCCTCCAAATGCACCTAGGGAAACTGAACATATTCGAGCATGGGAAAATAATCCAAATGGATAAGTAAACCAACCAGATGGTGAAACTACATATGTCATTAGTTAACCTACAATTGGTTCATCTCCCATAAATTAGTATAATACTGAAGGGTTATTTGATATGGTATTTATGACATTATTCCTTAGAGGAGAAGTTGATTAGTTGCAACCATGACTAAGAAATGTGCATCTTCATGAGTATACAAAACATCTCCTCAGATTTCGTGATAACAGGTTTGGGAGACATCCTCGATTTAGATAATTTTTACTTAATATAATCATGAGACATTGTGCTCCAGCACCTTTTGCAGTTTTTGTTAAAAAAAAAAATGATATAACTACCTATAAAAATTTATGAGTTAAGGGATCATTTACAAAATATTCCCAACTCTAAGATTCAGATAGATTGATGAGATTTGGACATGTTCTAAGAGGTACACGTGCATATTGGACCAAATGACGTGCAAAATTATGTGACTTGGTTCAAAAAATTGGGACTCCTACAATATTATTCACACTAAGTGTAGTAGATATGCAATGGCCATATTTTCATATATTGATGGCTCGCACCTCACCTACATATCCAAAGGAAGCAAGAAAATGGATACGCCAATATGTGATTTATAATCCTCACATTGTATCAATTTATGCGCATTTGATATTGTTGACGATGTTGAACCCAATAACATTCAGGGGGTGTCCCTTATATGAAGTCCCAATTAGACCTCACACCATTTGGAGTAGGAGCAACATCTAGAGTATGGCCTAGTTCTCGAAATGGTGGGTTTTAGTGTTATTCCTTGGCTACAATACACATAAAATGATGTATTCATGACTTTGGTTAAACAAGTGTGTGACTCTGTGGAGGGCCAAGTGCAATGCATGAAAGGTTCTAACACAACAAAGGAAAAGTAAGTGAGCCCCTTAGAAGCATGTGATAGTATGCAACTTGAAAGCAACACATGAGAAAAAAAGAGATTATAAGTTAGTATGAACAAAAGTTCACAAGTTAACCATAATGGAAATATGAAACAACACATATTAAATAAGAAGCATACTAATGCAAACGAAATAGTTCATAGAATTAGTGTAAATGGAATAACATATATTGAAAGCATAACAAGAATAGTCCTACTATATTCACAACATATGTGATCTGTGTATGTAAAATTGAAGGTTTATCATGAAAATTGCAAGTGAAATGTTTAGGGTTTTTATGCAATCATGTAAATTTACATTAACACATAAAGACAAATTTTCTCTCAGTTTTTCAAAAAATAACATAGAGAACAATACCATAACAGAAAACAAAAGACAACAAATGATGAAGGATTTCACCCCTCTTGGGCTACAGCTTTTGGTCCAACTTCCAATGTTGGGCCTCTTTCATTATGCTCAAAAATATTTTCTTACATCAATTTTGAATGCTCAGAATGCAAAAATATTGTCTCCAATAGCTCCAAAATAGTCAAAAACCCCTATTTGGGCTATTTATGCACTCAAAAACGTCAAAAAATGGCTGAGTTATGCTCTAGAGAAGTTTTCTTGCTAATTGTCCTCCAAATCGCACCCACCTACTATCCATTCTATTTTTTCCAACTTTTTCGACCACGTGGAGTGACAAATTTTTTGTGCGCCGACGAGATTCACATCATCCCGATTGCAAATTATCACTTCATTAAATTTTACAATTACCTCATAAACCAACAGAAACAAGCCACTTGGCGCATTAAAGATCGTTGGACTTGGGGTTGGTTTGAACTACTCGTCAAAACCTTAACCAGGCCTGGGCCATGGTTGGATCGGTGGTTGGTTTTATTCTGCCGTGGTTAACAAACCTTCACACCAAAATGTAAACCAAACCCCTGTTTGAACGGTGGTGTAATGTGCTGTTATCACCATGGTTAGCTTTTGATCTGCATGCCAATACAAACGAACCCGACCTCGAACCATGGTAATGAGTGGTGGATTGTGGTAAGGTTTAACTGTCGGGATTTTTGGATTTAATGCACCATAACATAAAATATGACCCTCCATGTTAACCATTGGTTTGAACGTGGTGTGGCATGTGGTTTGGGGTCGGGTTTAACCCTGCACCCTCGTCGGCTCTAGTTGTGGTCTTATGGCATGGGGTGGACCAAAGGCCAGGGGTTAACCCTGACCTTCACCTCCACCACACAATGCAATAAAATTTAAATAAGCTTTGCCTCCTATGCTTTATAAGCATTATCGGTGGCACAATGGTGGAGCACTGCGCTGCCACACCAGAGGTCCAACGTTCGAACCGTGTTGAGGCCTTGCCTGCCCATACACCAAAATTTTACACCACTAAAAGGAGGCCATGTGGCTGCCAGTCATTTACCCACATGGCCCTCCATCATTGGAACAATTCAATGAACCTTCAACCAATCACAACCACAGAAATTTTGACTAGTCAGATTGAGACACATGGCAGAAAATAATTTAATAAAAAAATACAAAATCATGGCCAGTCAAATTCCTACTCAGCGTGCAGGATGCTACTTGGGATACCTACAACCCAAAATTTTAAAATTTTAACTGTTTGAAAAATCTGTCAGATTGTGATATCTGAGCATACTATATTGGTTTTAAGTGAAACAAGTTGTGTTGGATTCAGGGTGACAAGATCCTCGTTTTGGCACAAGTTTTGAGTAATTTCGACACTTTGAATTTTGAGTATTTTACTGATCCACCATATCATTCCATCCCACTGGAAGCTTTTGGACCTCCAAAATCTCATTTTCAGTCAACAAATAGATGAAGGTATACTTCCCTCACCCTTCCGATCTCAATCCATTTATCTTTTCGTGGATTTTTCACTCCGAGCTTCTCATGAAAGTACTTCACTTTCCCTTGTTTTGGAGTCCTTGTATTTCTGTCAAAGATGATATCTTGCTGCAATTTCCAAGATTTTCAGAAAAGGAAACTGCCCTTGAAGGAATTTGAACATTCCCTCCTCAGTATTCAATCAAAGGAAAATTAGTCAATTTCAATTTCACTTCACCTTGAACATTGTAGTCATAACGATGCTTGGCATGTCTAGCCTTATACTTGGATTGAATATTTACCAAAGGTGATCGTCATCGCCATGCACCATTCTTATTCAAATAAAAACATTATGAAACCCACAAGAAGATGTCTTGGAACCAATGTCCTCTTTCTTAAATATTTTTTTCATTTTATTTTTGAACCCCACATTCTTTAACACTAACATCTTGCTCACATCAATGTTCATCAATGATGCATCCTACTGCAATTGCACTTCATATTGTTTTCCTCTTTTAGGAGGCAACATGTTAGACTCCGGAAACATCTTATTACTTGAATTAGAAACCTCAATGAAATTATATTTCAAACTTGATTCATATCCTTGAAATTATTTAGTTTCCAAACATCTTTGTACTTTAACATTAACAATGCAAAATTTTGACTAGCATTAGCAATCCTCTTCATTTGTGTAGCATTCACAAGAGATAAACTCAATTTCTTGCTATGTGCTCTAACAATGTACTCAATCCCATTTTTGAACAAATTATACTTTTTTTCATGGCGATGAAAAATTCCTCTCCTATCATATAGATATGGGCTTCCCAAAACAATACCACATATATCAAGCGGAACTACATCAAGTTCTACATCATCAAGGAAGTTTGCAGTGATATAAAATCTAAGTATGCATTTCCTTGTCACTTGCAATTTTGCATTCTCACATACCCAACTTAAAGGATAAGGTTTAGGATGAGGAATGGTTTATAAATTCAACTTCTTAATAATATCTTCTGAGATAAATTTTTTCTTGTGAACCACTATCAAATAGTGTATCTATCTTGGTATGGTTTGAAATGACTCTAGTGTGGAAAAGCTTTATTCTTGTTTTTTCATATTGAGTTTCATTAAGACTATTTGAATAACTAGTACTTTCAATTCCATACCTTTTAATCCCATGGTTGTGATATTTGTTTCATCCCCAGAATCTGATCTTAAATCTTGTTTTATAGTTGCAGTAGCGTTTTCTTTCTCCTTGTTTTTAAACTTTTTGGGTCTCATCTCAGAATGAAGTTTCCAGCAATAGTCTTCATCTTGCCTTTCTTTGGAAAAATTTTTGTATGTGATTTTTTTATTTCTCCATATTGATAGCAGCGTTAGTGCCAATATTTGCATACTACCATCAGTGATCAAAATCACTATTTTTCATTCTCATTTTAAGTGTCCCACTCTGAAATTTTTATATCATTCCATTAGGTCATGCTAAAAATATTTTCATTGATGGTAGTCCTAGTCATAAAATCTCATTCTCTCTCTCAAATTTTCATTTGTTGTCCCACCTTCATGCCTTGCTAAGCATAAAAACACTTTTGAAAATCACATTTCACTATGCCTTATGTCAGTCAACGTCAATCATGGAAGTCAAGTCATTCATGGTCCCATTAGGTCATTCGGTTTCGTTTTTCAAGGTTCATAATGCACCATTTCATCTCAATAAGGTCAGAAAAATGTGTGAGGGTGACTCAATAAACATTTCATTATCAGTTGCAAAATATTATCAACATGTAAATATGATATTTTTAAATTTGTAATTTTTATTTTTATGATCTTTATATCAAAATGTAATTTTGATATGAAAACAAAGATGTAATTTCTTTTTAATTTTCTATGTAATTGTATGCTCATAATATGTAATAAGTTATGTCTCTAGCTTCCAACTCAAATCAATGATCCCAAACTGAAAAGGAAAATGCCAAACTCCAGCAACATCATCTTGCAAAGAAGAAAAATCAGGTGAAAGGGTAATCAACAAATGTTTCAAAAACGTGAAATCAGACATTAGGAAAGTGGGGTTTTTAAATTCAAATTTAAATTCACTTATCTATTTATGATTAATTGACATCAATTCAAATTCATTTGCCTCCTCCAAACATCAAGAAAGCACTCTAAGAGACCAAATTTTTGAAATTATGATCGAAATTGGCAAAAGAGTAGAATCGATGGTGGAAATCCTGAAGACAGGGTGCAATTACGTTCAGGAGGGAGAAAATACGTTTAGGAGGGCGCAAATACGTAGAGGAGGGTGAAAATGTGTAGGAAAGGGCGCAAATATCCAGCAAGCTCTACAAAGTGTCCAAGTGATCAGAAATTTCCTCCAAAGCTCCACCAACTCAGTCATTGACCTCTAACAAACTAGTAAGAGGCACATGCCATGAAAAATCATCTTCTTAAGTTTATGCGTTGAAGTTTTGCAAGTTGAAGTTGTAATTTGGTTTTTAATTGAGGAAAAACCCTAGTATCCCATCACACTTGTGAAAAATCTTAAAATTGACTCCCTTACCCTTTGCATCCTTCCCACAATTATAAAAACTCATTCCCAAACCCCTCATTTGCAAAATTCCATTTTCCTAAAACTTTCTCCCAAAACCATAAGCCCTATGTGTTACATCTACCTAGGCTCCCAAATCCCTAAATCCCTACCCTAAATCTATCATATCATTACGTCCTATCCCCTCCCCATTTCACATATCCCTATCAAACATCTCCCTCATTTTTCCTTTCCCATCTCCCTTTCCCATTTCCCTTTCCTAATCCCTAGGGTTTTAACAAAAACACCATGGAAAAAGAAGAGGAAAACACATCATTCAATGAAGGAGAGGAAACATAGATAAGGAGGTCACATAAAGGAGGAAGAGTGCTCAAACTTGAACCTACCAACACTAGGGAACTCTTAGCTTCTCCATTGACTGTCAAATGCCTCAAACATGTTGGATATTATGATTTTTGTGAGAGAATTTAGAGGGTTAAACACCACCCCATGCTAACCAGAATTTTCATATATGGACTCCATGACAACCAAATTAAATTAGCTGGGGCCACTTTTACCTTATCCACTGCTGTCATTTCAGATGCTATAGGGATCCCAAATGTAGGGGATAAATGGTTCAAGAAAGGTAGGTTGAAGAAACAAGATTTTTACTTCTTCCTAAAACCAAGACACAAAAATCAAACAAAGAGGTTTTTCCCTTTTACACATCTCTTGGACAGATATGCACCAATGATGAAGACAATCATGAATTATTTTTCATGTGAAGGATGATTTTCAAGGCTCTCTATTCCTATCACATCTATTTCCTAATTCATTTCACTAGGGTAACGATGCTTAACATACCTTATTATCTTTTCTGGAGTATAGAGAAAATGGCATACATTGCCCAGAAAAAGGAATATGAATAGCAAATGAGAATCCCATTTCTTCATTCCCTCATAAAAATCATAGTCCTTCACCATCTCAATCAGCTAAACATTGCATGGAGCACCTTCATAACTAATGACATTTTCAATGAGCCATCCACTCAGCATGTACAAAATGTCCCTTCATCATCCCAGACATCCACTTCCATCCCTTCATATCAACCCATATCACATTCATCATCATCAAATTCATCATCATAATATCATTCCCCTTCACCTCCTTCATATCCATCTCATCATGATTTTTGGTCACCTAGCAGGATTGAGGACATTGAGCCTAAGTGGGATAGTATGGTTGAGGTTGATCCATTGCCAAAAATATACCAGAGAGGCTATAGGCATGTGTTTTCTTCACTTGGAGTGGAAGGGACCATGCCTTCTACCTCAACACAACAGGTGGACAAGGGTAAAGAAAAGGTCATTGAGGCACTCATTCATGATGATGAGGACAATCATGAAACTGAGCAAGGATTTCAACTCGTTGACCTAGATGAGGATGAAGATGAAAAAATCACAAATGCTTCTATCAAAGAAAAGGATGCCAAGATTAGTGAGATCCAGACTAATCTTGAGAGGGCTAGATATGTTATTCACTTCCTTGAGAAAGAAAATGAGCAGTTGAATACCAAACAGGTCATTGATGAGGTTAAGTATTTCACTGCTCAAAGGGAGGCTCAAAAGTCCAAAGTAATGCTAGATGAAACATTGGAGAATAATGCCTTACTTGATGATAAAGAAGAATAGGTACCAATACAGAGACCTATAACTATAGGGTCGAAAAGAACTCTAGCTCTAGGGAGACAAAGGGAAGCTGAGCTAGTTGATCAGCTAACCCTAAATGAGAAGCTTTCTATAGAGATCAATAAGAACAAGGAGCCATGGATTGATAGATCCAATCAACATTTAGAGAAGATGCTATAAAATTCAAATAAGGATGATGAATTTTTGATGAGGAAAGTCAAACATCAGGCACGAAAGGAGAAAATTGCATTGGCCAAGCTCAAAAGAGCCAATGCCAAAATTGAAGATTTGACCATGAAGGAGAAAAAGAAGTTGGAAATCCTTGCTGAGGCTTCCATCCAAAATTATACACATCATCATCATCCATTCCAATAATTTTGAGGCATTTTCTAACATTTTGTCAAAATTTGGAAATCTCTATGTTTTTTGAGGCAGACTTTTAGCAGAAAATTGGGCATTTGCGCAACACCCTAGGCGCTACGCAAATAATTTGGACACTTTTTGAAAAGAAAGGAATCATTGGATTCATAATGGCCCATTCATCTTAGAAAACCATGTTTCCAACCTTGTTTTGTAGTTTTGATAGGTGAAAAGCTCAAAAAACCATAAAAAAATCACGTTTCTGCCCCTTTTTTGATGTAGGTGCTACGCAAATACTAGTCTTGGGAGAATCAATCTTTGAAGGGGAAAATGAACTCCATTGTCAGAGATTGAGGCATATTCAGAAAGAGGATAGGAAAATATTTCCAAAAATCCATCTTGGGCTTGCTTTGGACACTTGTAGGTCAACCAAAAGTGGCCCTAAACATTGAGGGCGCAAATGGCACTGCGAGGGTGCAAATGCACAGTGGAGGGCGCAAATGACCAATTTGCTGATTTTTCCAAGTTTCTTTGAAATTTTGACTCTTTATTAAAAAAATCATATTTCTACTCATGTAATTAATGATGGTAAATGTAATTATGTTTGAGATTAGTTACCTAGGGTATATTCATTGGGTAAAAGTCATCATTTAGTCATAATGAATTAGTTGAATGTAATGAGGAGTGAGTCACTTGGACCATCTGACACTTCAGTTTGAAGTTTCGTAATTTATGGACCTCTTCCTCACCTCATGGATTCAATCCTTGAGGATGAGTGAATCTTGTTTTGACGTCTATTTATTCCATCACTTGACTCTTATCAAGGGTTATAATCAGTTTGTATGTTTTCTTATTGATCAAGGAAATATTGTACTCAGTTTGGCCAACTAATAAAGAGGAGTTGAAGCTATTTTATGGGATACTTGTGGTATTGATGTCTATCATTGTATTTTATTCAATTTCATATTTTATAATGTATTGTATTCATGTTCACTTCATCTTTATGATATGATCTCTTTCAATTTTGATAATCAAAATACATGCTTGCACATGCTCTGTTTTGGGGAATTGTTCATAGTTTGTCCATTTTCATCTGTCTAAGGAGAATACATCTCCCATGCTCTTCCTATCTTTCTTTCAGTCTCAACGCCATTCCATCACAATCCTCTTCAAGTGATAAGCCTTGTGCCTACCTTGCCCCATTGATCCCTGCAACCCTATCTCATTTTCCATGACCTAGCTTTCCTTGACCTAATTTCTTCATCCAATGAGTCCCCAACCAAATCAAATTCAAACAAACCCATGCACTCAATATCTAGCCTAAAAACCCTAATTTCTCTAGTCCTCCTAGCTGTGAAATTTTTGGAGAGAACCCTCTCCGACTTGATAGGGCTAGCTATCAAGTCAAAAGCTTGGTTTGTGGTTACCTCTGTTGGGATTCCTTCTTCAGCCTTAGGAATATGGAGGAGTGATAACATCTTGGCGCCATTGCTGGGGAAAAAAAATAAAAACTCCTCCCTGGGTATATGAAAAAATTCTATTGGAAATTGATCCCTTGGATGATGGAATCGAGTTTCATAAGGTTGATTTCATAATTTTAGTTCTTCAAAAGCAGATCTGGCTTCTCAAAGAAGGTATACTAGGTATAATCCTGATTCATATCCATTTTCTCCCATCGAAGATCCTGAAATAATCCTAAGGAGGCAAAGATCTTAGTGAGCTTCAAGTTCTTTAGAATCTCCTCCTCAAAACTTGGTAATATCTTTCTCATTACCTTCTGATTTGGTAGCCGTACAAAATTTAGTATTTGATACCAAATTTGAGTTGTCACTATTTAGAACCAAATCTGAGACTGATTTGAATACAATAATCCCTGAACCTTGGAGATTAGAGTTAAATCCATCATTAGTTGAAGCTTCAAATGAGACTAACGTTAAAATTTGGAGACAATATTACAAGCTATAAAATTTAGCCAATACCCTAAGTTACACTGTTGAAAAGCCCTTATTCAATACAAAAAAGAAACCCTTCATATCCCCAAAGTTTCCCAAACAATTACTGTTTCATCATCCATCCCATCATCGTCTCAACTTCCCCCTCAAGGACCTCCTCAGACCAATCCATCCCTCGTTCCTCCCCCTCCACCACATTCAACAGGAATTATGGCTCGTTTTGGACCTTTAGTTATTCCTGGTAATCTTGTTGATCTAACTCAAGGATATGGAAAAATACTTCATCTCTTTGATGAAAAAGCTGAAATCACTGCCCGTTAGCACATGGCCAAACAAAACCTTCATAGATATAGAGGAGTTAGATGCAGATGATGCCAAGAAGCGAATCATCGCATAAAGTTTTTCTGCTGAAGTTAAAGTTTGGTTTCGTGCCCTAGTAGTTAATTCTATTAGGACTCTCGCTGAAATAACTGATGCTTTCTTAGCTAGGTGGAATGAGAAGAAAAACCCTTTAAAAATCCTTGTTGAATATGATTCCCTGAAGCGCAATCCTAATGAATCTATTCCTGAATGTAATGCCTGATACCTCAAAATCTATAACTCATTCCCAAATGAAATGAAACCACCTCCTGGTTTGTCTCTTTTCCATTATCCTGATGCTTTCGACCTAGATATGGCCTACTCATTGAGAGAAAGAAATTCCAATACTCTAGAAGAGATGATTCAAAATTTAGTGAGTGTTGAGCCCAACCTCTTGATTAAAAAATAAAAAACAAAAACTAAACGTAAAGTGACCATTAAAGAGGAGCCTTCCACTTCATCCGATACCAAATTTGATGCTTTTCTAAGGACCATGGAAAGGATGGTCGATAAAATTTCTATTTCAGATAGACAAACAGAGCTACAACAGCAGCAACCTTAGTTCTAGATAAAGCAAAGAGAGAAAAGAGCTCCTGAAGCACAACAACAATAGAAAATTTGGACACCACTATAACAGATTATGCTCAGATTGATGAAGAGGAAGAACCAACAGTAGAGGAGAACCTTCTTTTTTCAGCTGATGGCCAACCCATCTTTCTGACCGAAGGTGAAGAGTATGTAAAAGAATTTTTTTTAAACAAAAGATACAGACTACATAATGGCAAATGATCATGAGTTAGAAGTATAATCTGATGACTATCAAAGAGGATACCTGAATGCATTGAGTTCCCAGCAAAGGCATCATTCCTTGAGGATCCGAGATGTTCGAATCAATCTACCTTTGAAGAAGACAGTTTAGCAGAAAGAAGTACCACAGAAGAAAGTTTCTCAAGCCAATTAAATTAAGGGTAAAGATATTGTAGCTCTGAATTAGAACAAAGGAAATCACCCTTCTACAAGTGCACCTGTAAAAGAAAGAGATATTCAGAGGAAATAAAATGCACCAAGAGATCATGTTGAGAAAATGGATATTGTCATAAAAGAGGTAGACAAAACTATACCTTTAAATTTATAGTCAGAAATTTCCAAGTTAAAGGTCTCTATTCCTCTTACTGAATTGGTCAAAGTTGATAAATACAAATCCCATGTAGTCAAAACCTTGAAGGCAGATGAATGTTCGGAACAACATAAAGAATAAGATCAGAAAATTGTGTCAAATCAGAATCAAGAGTTTTAGCATCTTGAAGAAGAAGATGGTCTTTGGAGCATGGACTTTGATGGTTTTGTTGGAAAATATGGGGCTGACATTGGTTTATGGATCTGCGGCCCATTTCAACAGAAAAATAAGGGCCCAAATAATTTTAGGTTGTGTTCCTACAAAATAGCATTCGATTGTACGAATAATGAGGCTGAATATGAAGCACTCAATACTGGTCTGAAAATTTTGAAAAATTGGGAGCTATAAGAATTGCAATCTACAATGATTCAGAAATGGTAATTAAACAAATCAAAGGTGAGTATCAAGCTAATCACCCAAGGATGAGGCAATATAGGAATGTAGCACTTGACATTTTGAGAATGTTTTCAGAATATACACTTAAAGTTGTGCCAAGGTTGCAAAAGTTGATGGTTAATTCATTAGCCATTGTTGCAAGTAATTTCAAATCTATGATGTTTTCAAATAAAAAGTTTGAGATTCATATAAAGCACAGGCCTGCCATTTCGGATAACTTTAAATTTTGGCAAGTATTTTGGGATGATAAACAAGTGAAAAATTTCCTTCAAAGTGAAGGCAAGTTTGAGAACTATCCTATGGATGAAGTGTATGACAAGGATGACCAAGTCATTGAGGCAGATTAGATTGACATACTTCAGCTCAAGGACAATAACATTCCAAAAGGTTTCATACCTTTGGAAGAGTTATTTGATCAAGATGATGTGGCAAGCAAACCTACTTTGGTCCCCACAGAAAAAGGCATAGAAGATGTTAATATTGGAACAGTGGATTAGCCAAAGTTCATCAAAATTTCAAAGTATTTGACTCCCGAGGTAAAGACCAAATATATTGATTTTTTTACTGCATTTTCAGACCTGTTTTCTTGGTACTATCTAGATATAAAGGTGTATGATAAATATATCATTCAACACACCATCCCGATAAAGCCAGACCAAAATTATATTAGGCAAAAGCTCAGGAAAATAAACCCAAAGTTGTTGTCGTCCATTGAGAAGGAGGTAAACAAGCTCTATAAGGCAGGAATTATTGTTCTATTCATATTTTCTGATTGGATCTCTAATTTGGTTCCAGTGCGCAAGAAGACCAGTGAAATCCGACTATGTATTGATTTAAGAAATCTGAACAAAGTGCCGTTGAAAGACAATTACCCGCTACCCAAAATGGATCACATACTTCAACGAGTTGTAGGAGCCAGTAGGATGTCATTTTTGGATGGTTACTTGGGGTACAATCAGATTCTTGTGCATGAAGATGATAAGGATAAGAAAACGTTCACTACACCATGGGGTACCTTTAAATATGCCAAGATGTTGTTCAGTTTGAAGAATGTCGGGGCCACTTTCCAGTGTGCCATGGACATAGCTTTTGGTAATGAGAAAGATGTCTTCCTTTTTGTTTATTTATATGACCTGACTGTTTATTAAAATTCATATGATGAGAATTTACACCATTTGAGAGTTGTGTTCTAGCGATGTAGAAAATTTGGGATTTCCCTAAATCCTAAAAAGTGCCTATTTTCTATGGAAGAAGGAAAATTGTTGGGTCACATCATTTCAAAATATGGGATCTAGATAGATCCCTCTAGAGTTGAAGCAATACAACAAATTGATTTCCCTCGTAATAAGAAATAAGTCCAAGCATTCAATGGTAGGATGAATTTCTTACGTAGGTTCATTCCCAACTTAGCAGAACATCTTAGAGAGTTAACTAACATGCTGAAGAAGGAAAATGATGTAAAATGGTATGAAAATGCTCGTAATTCATTCAGCTTGGTGAAATTTTCTTTTACCACTGCTCAAGTTTTGACAAGTCCTGATTATTCACTATATTTCATTATATTTTCTTTCTCTTCTAAGCATACTTTCGCAGCAGTGCTTATGCAGAAAAAAGATGGGATAGAGTTGCCAATAGCATTATTCAGTTGCACAATAAGGGATGCAGCCCTCTGATACAACATAATCGAGAAATAGGCCTTGGATTTGGTCAAAGCACTCAAGGACTTCCGTGTTTATATTCTGCACTCACATATTTTGGCATATGTTCCAAATGAAGCGGTTAAAGAAGTACTCATGAAAACAGATCGAGAAGGAGAAGAGGTAGGTGGATAGTAGCGCTCTTAGAGTATGACCTTGAGATCAAGCTAACAAAGCTGATCAAAGGGCAAGGCTTATCCAAGCTCATGGCTGAGTCTAATCTACATGAACTTGACATCAATCTCATATCAACATTGTCCGATGACGGAGAAGGTGTAAGTCTTGTTCAGGTATCAGATCTCTTTTCATCATCTCCATGGTATGTTGATATCATTTATGTTTTACAACATTTGAACCCTCCTCTGGGCATTTCAAAGAGTAAGAGCAGGTCATTGAAGCTTAAGGCTTCAAAATATTTCATACTAGATAGTGCACTCTACTGGAAGGATCCTAGAGGAGTGCTACTTAATTGCTTAGTTGAAGATGAGTCCAAAGAAGTGATGAAATATTTCCACAAGGGATATTGTGGAGGTCATTTGTATTGGAAGACCACATCCAACAAAGTACTGAGAACATGTTACTATTGGCCGACATTGTTTGTAGATTTGTACAAGACTGTCATGAGCTGCCATGAATGCCAACTTTTCCAAGGTAAACGTAAGCTTCTTCCTTTACCATTACAACCCATTTCAGTTGAAGCTCATTTCCAGTAGTGGGGCATATATTTTATTGGAAAGATACATCCACCCTCATCCACCCAACACAAATGGATACTTACCACCACAAACTATTTCACAAAATGGATCGAAGCGATCCCAACTAGGCAAGATACAGACTTTGTTATAATTCAGTTTTTAGAAGCTAACATCTTGTCCCAGTTTGGTTGTCCTAGAAATATCATTATGGATAATGCTGCAGCTTTCAAATCAAAGAAGATGACAAAATTCTGTGACAGGTATAACATTAAATGGGATCTGTTAGGGTCCCGTGATTTTGCAGATTGGTAAGCCAAGTGACAGGGTAACATCAAACCAAATTTGGAGCCCTAGGACCTAGCCTTCCTGGACTCAGAGAGGGCTCTCTCTATTATGCAAAGGATGTAAACTTGTTTGCATTTTGTGTATTTGATTTTAGGCTAGTTTTTAAGTATGTTTTGGTTTGTTTTAGGTTTTTTGAGGGAGAACTGATCAAAGGATAAATATATAAAAGTTTGTTAGATCAACTGGGTATGGGGTCGAAAAGGTCTAGACTGTCTCAAATGGTGGACAAGGTATATTGCAGGGTTGATTTGGTCGAGATAAATGGATTCTTTGGGTGAAAGTGAAATGAGATGAACACTAAGTTTGTGAGAGACAAAGAGGTTTTAAGCATAAATAGTCTTACAACAAACATTCATGTGGTAGGGCTAACCATTAATCACTATAAATGAAACTCAAACTGATAGATACAGAAAATAAACAATCAGGCGATGCATAGAAGTATAAGACCCTCTAACTTTGGGAAAATAACCTTCAGAATTTTGGGAAAACAAATAAGACAAAAAAACAACTCAATCTATGAAGAGGGAACGCCTAAACATCATATTTTGAGCTATATAAGACTACAGAGCATGGGAAAAGGGCAAGATCGAAACAAGACCTCTTTGACTTAACTAGACAACCAATACTTCAGAGATAGATTTCAGAGATGGAGTTTTGATTAGATGTGAGTAAGCAGGGCATACCATGAATCATACTAGACAGCATACATAATAACCATTTAATGAAATTGATAACAAGTTCTTAGGGTATCAAAGAGCAGTCAAGAATTCTTTGACATAACCAAGAAAGAAGAAAAACATAGAAGCTGTAATGAATCAGGAAACTTGAGGTGCCTCCATGGGCATGTCTCAAATCTATTCTTTACTGACCTACAACAATCAAGAAGCATGAAAACATGTATGATAAACTAAGGAAATATAACATATAAGGAACACAATACCATTCACCAAGCCATGGAACCCTACAAACAGTCCTCCTCCACCATCCAAGTCAAAAAAGAGATCATCCACTTCATGAGAAAAAGTATTTCTTCAAAGCTTTTAATGCTATGTATTTCTCTATAACATCAATTTAAGCCTCTGGTTACAATGCATTCTCTTGGATTATATAGGCCAAAGAGAAAGAAACCCTCCTAGAGCATCTAGAAGGCCATTAGCCTAATACAAATATCTGATTTTGTCCTTGAGGCTTTGCAAAGCCCAAGGCACAAAATATCTTCAAAAATATCTATTTAAGCCAAAAATAGCAAGAAAATTGACTTCTAATCTCTGACATAGAGTTAAAAATAGCTAAACGCACATTTGGATGATCATATTCAGAAAACTGCTTTTAGCCAAAATGCTACAGGAGCGTAATAGCAGAAAGAAGCTTGTTTTGTAGACAACTTTTGAGGGACCTCCCGATGTCGAAACAAGGTTTGTGATAGCTCGTTGGAAAGCCCTGGATGTCTAGTTTCTGGAACTACTTGAGTTTTCCAAAAATAATCCCTGGAAGTATGTAAAAATGTGGACTAAGTGGAAAAACCCAAGAGGGTCTCATCTGCTGATATGTGAGGCAGAAAGGTGAATTTTGACTGATTGTTGCCTCTTTGGAGGACCAAAACACCTCCTTTTGATTTGAAAATTTGTGAGTAGCTGCCCCCAAAATTAATACATCCAAAAAAATGACTTTCATGAGCTGAGGATGCTCCTAGCACCCATGGCAACGCCTAGAAAAATGTGCAATTAGGGCCAAAAAACACAAAAAACAAGATCATGTCAAAATTTGCTCAATTTTGGCGAGCAAGCCCCTTATGGTTTCTTAGAAGCATGAAAGGAAGCTGAGCCCAAGATTTCAAGCCTAGATATGCCTTTTTCCCCTTTTTCCACTGGGTGCCTCGTTCGAGCAGTTTTGAGCCTTTCTTGAGCAAGTTTGAATTTTCTTCGGGCAAATTGGTTCAATTTCTTGTAGTGCCCGATTATCTTCCTTTGCAGACCCAAGTCCTTGTTTCTTTCTCTAATTTATCCTACAAATTCTTGTGGGCTCTTTCAAGCCATGATTCTTTATCATTTTCTATTTCTTGGGCGAGCAATTGTGTGAGAGGATAAGATCGAACAAGGGTTGCTTCTTCTTCCTTATTTTTCTCCAAAGCTTTCTTAAGACCCATAGTCCTAGGCCTTTTTATTACTGGCTGCTCTTCTTCCTCGGTATCATCAACTTTGCCCATATAATCTTCAAGCTTGATTTGTGCTTTATATGCTTCCCTTTGGTATTTGAATGCCCGAGCCTCATAAATTTCCATTTGCCCACTCATTTGTTTATTTTTCATTTGTAGAACATGTATGAGGTCCTTTGACCTTTCTAGATCAATTTCTAAGTCATGGATTTGGGCTTCTCTATTTTGTAAAAGAGACTCAAGAATTCTAGCTTCATCATCTCCAGCATCACTGTCTATTTGTATGATGTCAGACTCCCTTTCTTTTTCATGACTACTCTCCTGCTGTTCATATTTTTCTTTACCCTTGCTTTGGATAGAATTCTTTGTCATTTTTCTCTTTGGAAATTCAACAATACTCTTCTTAGGCAATTTTCCTCTACTCCTTAGCACTCTAGTGATATTGCTAGTCACTGCTGGAGTGATTTTATTCTTTGCAGATTTGGTGTTTCTAGGCTTCACCACTTTTGGAGGAAGAGTCATGGCCCCTTGCCTAGGAGAGGCAGCTAGCACATGCTCTTGGCTGTGTTGAGGAGAAGAGAGAGGAGGTTTTATTACTAGCACTTGTTCAACTTAATCTTTTACATTTCTGCCTTCATCATCATCTGCTTTGCTGCCATGTTCACTGTTTTCCTCACTGTTTTGAGTTTTTTTAGGGCTGCCAGCTTCACCTTTATCACTTTTTTGAACCTATTGACATATGTTGCCTTCAACCTCATCAATGCTGTATAGAAAATGTTCTTTAGGGCTGTTAGCTTCATCATCATTTTTTGCTGCTTGACCATCTTTACTGTCTGCCTATAGACTGCCTTGTTTACCCTCATCACTGTCTTGAATTTGTTGAGGGCTGCCTTCACTATGACAGTCTTCCTTATCATTTTGCATGCTGCCATTATCTTCACTGTATTCTTTAGACTCTGTGTGTGGGCTGCCACCATGGTCACTACTTTGCTAGGAGGCACTTTTTTCACTACCCCTTTGATTGGTTTCATGACTTTGTTGAGGACTGTGCTCCTGATCACTGTGCTACTGATGGTCACTTTGTCTTTCATCACTGCTTTGAACCTCTTCCCTTTGCTCTCTATCATCACTAGCTTGCTGCTCTTCATCATCACTACCCTATTTGGAATCTTCACTGTTCCCTTGCTCATTTTCACTACTCTGTTTAGGGCTATTTTGCTCTTCATCCTTACTACTTTGCTGAGTATCACTATGTTCCTCATCACCACTAACCTCATGCCTGCTTTCATAGACCGCTCCTTTTCACTATCAATCATGGGTGATGTTTGCCTTTGAGAAGTATTTTGACTTGATGGAGGAGAAACACAGTGAGTGGAGGGTGAGGAGGATATATGAGATGGGCCATGAGATGAAGAGGCAGTGGCAAAATCTGGATGAGAAATGAAAGTCTCCCAAGACACTTCTTTCTTTTCAAGCTGGTGAAGGATGATGATTTTGATGAGAGAATGATGGAAAAGACTAGCTTTTTTCTGAGCAGGAAGTCTCTTTTGAACAAGGGAGGACATCTTGTCTATGATTTTGCAGAGGAAGAAAGGGAGATTTAGTAACTGAGTCCTTGTGAAATGCATGAGAAGCCTGATGTGATAGGAAAAAATCTGGGAATACCTCCCTTCACATGTGAAATACTTCATGATAACTCTCATGAGGGGAGCATAACTGCTCAATAAGTGAGAAAAAGGGATTATAACTTGGAAATAATCCCGATGGTCTAGTTTTAGAAAGGGTTTATAGTGATTCAGATCTAGGTATGCCTGTTTGAACCACTTTTCTCCTATATAGGGGATCTTAGTTGCTTTGGAGACAACCCTAGGAGTGAGCTTAAAGTCTAGACCAGCTAGGTGGACATGTTTTCCTTGCAACCTCAGGGCAAACAACTGTGTTAAGGGAGGGTAATTGGTGACCTCCTAGAATTTTTGGCAAAAATCAAGGCAACCCACCTCATGGAAGTTGAAAAGAACTGAAGGGGAGTCATTTATTTTCTGAGTTGTAACAGGCTCAAATATTTTGTGAAATCCACCCTTGTTGACTTTCTTTGGAGGCATAGCTTTGTTTAGGCTTTCCCTTCACTCTCTTACCAACATAGGTCTTTGACTAAATTAAACCTTTCTTCAAACACTATTTTCCCCTCTTTTAAAACTATGTTTGGCTTTTAATCAAAACATGCCTTTCAATTGATATCAATCCTTTTCTCAAAAAACTGGGTTTTTGCTCTTTACTCAACAAACAGGCCCTTTTGCAACCAGAAAATAAGCCCTTCCTCCTCAATCATTGTTTTGTTTCCTCTTTGTAAACAAGGTGGTTTTTAGAATAAACTTTGCTTTTTGCCTTCATTAGACTGTGTTTTTTCCTAAACAAAATTGATTCTTAACCCTCTTAAGATCAATAACTTAGGTGAGGAAAACAGTAAAATACCTCTTAAAAACGTATTGGAAGCTTTTGGAGATAAGTTCACTGTGCAAAAAATACAATTTGAGGTGAATTGGAGGTTGTTTGAGTGGTGCTACGCTCTTGTGCATAGGCGCGTAGCACCTGCACGCTGTGTGGACGTTATCGGGTTGAGCACTGGGCGCCTGCTGAATGCCGGGCGGGCCGGTTGGTTGACACACACAGGCACGTCGTGGTATCCTACAGGCGCGTCGAGCCATGTGTAAAAGTCTTCTGCGAACACCTACAGGCGCGTTGCATCCTGCCACAGGCGCGTCGCATCCTAAAAACTCTTGCCAACTGCTTGCCCGAGGTTCGAAAGGAGCATTCTTCTTCTGTCCCTTTGAAAAATAGACAATGAATTTCTTGTTTGAGAGCTTTTATAGCTCCTTTTTAAAACGTTTTTTGAACATTTTTCCCTCCTTGTGGTGATTTTGATCTTTTACTTTTGCCTTGGTGTTTTGAAAGAAAAAATGGATTTCTCTGTTTTGTTGAGGGCTTGCCTTTTACCAATTGCTTTATCCCTTTTTTTTGGAAGGTGTCTTCTTTGAAGATTGAAACTCGTGTCATGAGTATTCTTCTCACTGAGAGATACAAAACAAACATACTATGTGTATTTTGTGACAGTTTATTTGAAACAAGTGTTATGTTTGCCATTTGTTCAAAACACTGTATCTCTCAAACCTGTTTATTAATGACACATTTTCTCAACCATAGTGTTAACACTGGGAAACCTGACCATCTGCTCATTTTGAAGGAGTTCTTATGCAAATGTGGTAAGTGGGCCCTCTGCTCATTTGTGAAGGAGGCCTGTGTTTGACAAACTGCATGGGCGCTTGTCTTATACTCCATGTTTCAACCCCTTTAAAGCTTTGTCTATTTATTTGAAAAAGGTTGTTTTCAACATTTATAACTTGCTCTCATCATTTGGTGGAAGGCATTTCAAAAATATAATAGGCTTGTCTGAATGAAAGATGCCTCTTTTACATAAATCACATGTGTGAATTTCTCTTTCTATCAGTTGCAGAAGTTACCTTTACACATAGCTTGGTGTACATTTTTTACCATTTAGATGAGGTTTCTATAATCAAATTCTAGCCTTGGTTTGTCAGTGAATCCAATATTTCAAACACACTATCTCTCAAACTTCCCATTACTGACAAATGTTTCCAAACACTGTCAATATTTGATGAATTTTGACCCTCTGCTTATTTGAAGGAGGCCATAAAAATGTGTTTATGACCCTCTTGCTATATGACATTTTACCTGTAACCTATGCCTTTATCTTACCATATCACTTTGAAACTTTAGACCAAAAATGTGACTTGATTATGATGAGATGTTCTCTATTTATCCTTAGGAGGAGGTAATGCAGGATGCAACTACCTAGGTTTATCAAAGCCACTGTGTAGGTATTCTTCTTATCACTGATGGAGGTCCTTACTCAATTGTTCTTTTCCTTCACAAAAAACCTTTAGACTAACTGAGTGCCATCTGCTTATTTATGAAGGAGGATTCTTGAAAACTTAGGGCTTTTGCCTTTTGCTCAAAAAGACACTATAAACATAAAGTTTCCTTTCATCCTTGCTACCATTGAAAACTTTCTTTGAACCAGTTTTCTGTGGGCCCTCTACTTGTCATGAAGGAGGCTCCTTTTGAAAACAAAAATTTGCATCCTGTGCCTGTTCTACTTTTAAGATATGACTTTTTGTAAAACTTACTGTGAAAACCAAAAGCAGGTAATTCATTTCCAACTGATAAATGTTTACTGTGCCTATCTTGGAAATGACATCTTCTTGGTATTGGCTTTTAGCTCTTTTGATGATGAAGTTGTCCTTGAATTTTTTTTAGAAGCTAGGCTAAAGTAGGATAAAAGGCAAATGTTCCTTTTACACCTTTCATTTTGATGCCTAGTCTGCTAGAGGCCTTTTGCCAAAAGACTATCACTCTAGGTTTTATGAGACTAATTTTGAGAGCTGGCCACAATCTGCACTTTCTATGACTTCCATAGTAAATTGACACAGAATGATATTTCTTCTGAGATGCTCTATTTGCTCATACTTTTCTTAGTGTCATCAATCATTACATCCTTGCAGAGATGTAAAAACAAATGCTTTTGAAGTTTGGAGGGCTTCTTTGATGTTTCATGGGGATCATGCCTGATCTAATCATATTTCTTCAGATAGGGAAAATTATTTCTCTTTTCCTGATTTGAACATTTCTGAGCCTTGCTAGAAACAAAACAAAGTGACCTTTTTGATGGTGCGTGACCTAGGGATAGCCAAGGGTTTTTCTTTGACAAATGATAAGACATGATGGCTGACTGATATTGAAGATAGGGTTTTGGCTAAAAACAGTCTTGACCAGGAATTTTCCCTAAAACACCACCACCTAGACCTACATACTTTGTCATGGATTTTGAATGGCTTCTTGGGCATTAGTAGGTTATCACATGACAAAGTGATCAGTGAGAGAGGGGTAGACACTTTGTTAAATGTTGGATAGTGAGTTGCATGAAAAACAAAGGATTTTGGTGGTAGAGAGACAAACTTATAACAAATATAGACAGGGAGGCTTTTCTGAATTGTGATAGATAGGGAAAATAAAGGGTTTTTACCATCATAGGCTGAAGGAGAGGGGTGGGAAAACAAAAATTTGTTTGAGGTGTTTTCTAGATGACAAATTGACAGATTGAGATTAGCTTCTAGAAAACTCAGCCAAGGAATCTAGTCATCAAAACAGGTAAAAATACTGATGACTAACAATGGCTCCATTTGGGGAGGGTAGATCCTTTTCAGGAGGTGTCCAGAAATACAGATCTCTGGCTTGTGAAGACCATTGCTTTATCCATTGGCACAAATTTCTCTCTTTCTTGATGCTATTTCTGAAAATTTATAGCATGATTAGCATCAAAGTAATCTCTACCTACCCAGCTATATGTCCTAGCATTTTTTCTTCTTTGGGTGCACTTGGACTGGAAAACCCTTTGACATGATATTTTTGAAAAAAGCAAAACTATCTAATTCTACACTTATATCTTTCGGGAGTTCAGATTAAACTGATGAACTCCTTTGATTCTCTACCTATGCTAGATCGACTGTCAATATTAAGCTGTTTGACAGGATTTCATTCACTAAACTAAAACATGAAATTGAAAAATGACCAAATCAGGATTAGACCGTTTGATTTGTCATATGTTTGTGGCATAAAAGACAAGCTGCACACAAATATTATTTTCGCACAAAAAATGAGATTTAGAAAAATCAAGGCTAGGATAAATAGTTTGTTTGTCATCCTTGTTTTCCTCTTTGGTTCTGTTTTGAGCGTGTGGAACCAATATCTTTTCCTAATATATTTTTATTGACAAGTCAAGCTTACATATTTTGACTATCATTCTTTTTTACTAACTTATCAGCAATCAATTTAAAACATGCTCAGTTATGATTAGGCTAGATAACTGAACAAGACATCTTTTGAGCATTGGTAGTGGCATTTAGACTTGCGCACTTTCAGCATGAATATTTTTTGGGTATGGGGCTATACCATTGCTTTATAAACTGCCCTCTTTTTCTACTTTTCTATTGTTTTTGTATTTTTAGTTTTTTTACTTTTTCTTCAAACAATCTAGAACTAAAAAGATGCTCACAAGGCTGAGCTTATTTTTCACACCTATCTATCTATCCTAATATAACCTATACACAACATACATTAATTTAGTGACATCTATTTTCCAACAAAGCCAATCAAGCAGATGATTCCATGACAAATTTAGTTTCAACTTTTTTAGAGTGCTGAAGAAATGAAAAGGCCAGTTCCCCTTTGCTTGTTTTCGAACAGTAGTGCCTAAAATTTTTCTCACTCTTTGCCACAGAATGTTCTGGGCGGAACACACTACTCCTTCAGATTTCTCAAGGAAAACAACAAATGGATCTTGGAATAATATCTGATTTAGAGGATTTGATATATAAGCTTCATTCAAGACTACTCTTTCTTCCACTTGGCTATATTTGGGACTCTCTTGGGAAAGAACCTCTTCCCCTTGCTCATGATCACTTGAACTGTCAGACTCATCATATATTGCAGTGTAGTATTCTTTCCAAGTTGATGTGTTCTGATTAAGTGGACTGAAAACTGTGTTAAGGTCATCATGTTGACAAGTAGGGATACAATTTGGCAGTAAATACTCTTGAGAGAATAGTGTGACCACCCTTATGTGATTATCATCCTTTAGTTCTTCATCTGCAATTTGTAACTCAATGGAACTTGGTGGCTGTAAATCTGGAGTTAAGGAGGATTCCATGTCCAAAATGATTTCCTCAACCATTTCAGGAAAAGGCTTCTCATGGACAACTTGCTCAATAATTTCATCATCCTTGTCAACCTCATCATCAAAGCTGAAAGACTGCTAATTTCCAATCATGTGAATGTTATTTCTGATGGACTGAAGTGAAGTAGAGCGAAAATTCAGAGACTCTTCACTTACTTCTAAACTCTCAAGGCTTTCCTCATCAGTGTCATAAGTGACCTGTCTTGGTTGATTGATGCTTTCAATCCGATGACAGTGAACTTCATCCCACACATCAACTGTTGATGGCTCTGCAAGGTTAGCTTATGCTTGGATATCATAATCATCAATATATTGATCAAACCTTGGAGAATCATCAATATAAGCAATGTCACCAGCCATTCATATTGGACTATCAGATTGTTTATCTTCAAATTGATTTACAAATCTATTTTCTGACTTATGGTATGCAAGATTAGTAGGAGAAAGATCAGAATTTTTTTGTTCATATGAAGTTTTAGAGGCCATCTGCATGTTTATGAGTTGATCTATCTCCTCTTCAGTTAAAAAGGGAGGCATTTTTATCTCTCTTTGGATATAACTACAATAATCCTCTTTCTCTTGGGAAAGCTGATTTGGAGGATGAATTTCTTTTTGGGCTTCACCTATGAGAGATGATGAATCATCACTTATGCCTTTAGAGAGATCCTATGGGTTCTCTTTCATTTCTTGATTGTTTTCATCTTCAACCAATTCTTTTTGATGTTGAGGATAGTTAGCTTGTAATTCATGAGTTGCTTCTGATAGATTTTCATGAGGCCAATTTGCTCGTATGAACTCAAATGACTCAAAGCATAAAGGTAGAGATCCTACAGGTTTTGATTTTTCTTCTATTTTAGATTTGAATTCATCCTCAATCAACTCTTCTTGATGTTTGGGATAATAAGCATGGGATTCATGAGTTGCCTCTGATAGATTCTTAGGAGGCCAATTTGCTTGTATGAACTGAAATGATTCAAAGCATAAAGGTAGAGATCCTACAGGTTTTGATTTTTCTTCCATTTCCGATTTTGTGATTTTAAGATGGCTGATTGATTCTTTAGAGCATTCCTCTGTGTTCTTATTTGCAACTTTCTCATTAGGCACATTTTGTTTGTTACTCTTGTCTTGTAATGGTTGAGTGTGTTCCTCCCGAGGAAAAAGTGTAGGTTGTTTTGAATAAGCAGTGTTAACCAAAACTTTGTGTCTTTCTCTTTTCCTGTAAAGTAGATGCATTAGTTTGCTGAATATATCTACCAATTTTTCCAACTTTTCCACTATGTTCTCACTTGGATCCATCTTTGTTTACCGGAAAGAGTTACTGTGTCCTTTCAACTAGTCTAGAGTTTTCTACCAGTGGATTATTTTGGCCTATTGAGAGCTGTGGAGTCGCCAGGTGGAAGATTTGAACATTTCTGTCCACCATCAGCATGATTGGGATTGCTCAATAAATTCCCAGGAGATTTTATAAGGACTAGTGGAGTAATAGGCCTACTGGAGGCTAGTGGAGTCGCTAGGTGGATGTTTTTGTTGTTTTTAGAGATATGTGTTTATGGTCCACCACCAATAACTGATAAAAAACCAATCTAAGGATGTTTTGGGTTTTTTCTGAGTTTATTTATGTAGCCCTAATCTTTGTAAGAGTTTTCTATAGCTGAATCATTATTTTTCTAAGATGGTGAAAGAGCTAGTCTCTACTCTTCGGACAAAAATTTAAGTTTTCTAAGTTTGACTGAGATTTTGAGAGTTCCTAAGGGATACCTAGGATGTTTTGACTCAAGGTCCCGCCGTGATCGCCATTAATCGTGAGCAGTGGGGTGAGTCGACAAGATAGTCTTCTTAATGGATGCTGAAATGTTTAGGGAGGTCTACGTTTGTTTATTACTCAGAGTCCCACCATGATCTCCATTATGTTAGGGTCTCATGATTTGGCAGATTGGAAAGCCAAGTGATAGGGTAACATCAAAATAAATTTGGAGCCCTAGGACCTAGCCTTCCTGGACTCAGAAAGGGCTCTCTTTATTATGCAAAGGATGTAAAATTGTTTGCTTTTTGTGTATTTGATTTTAGGCTAGTTGTTAAGTATGTTTTGGTTTGTTTTAGATTTTTTGAGGGAGAACTGATCAAAGGATAAATAGATAAAAGTTTGTCAGATCAACTAGGCTATGGGGTTGAAAAGGTCGAGACTGTCTCAAATGGCGGACAAGGTATATTGCAGGGCCTATTTGGTAGAGATAAATGGATTCTTTGGGTGAAAGTGAAATGAGATGGACACTAAGTTTGTGAGAGACAAAGAAAAAGTTTTAAGCATAAATAGTTTTACAACAAACATTCATGTGGTAGGGCTGACCATTAATCACTATAAATGAAACTCAAACTGATAGATACAGAAAATAAACAATCAGGCGATGCATAGAAGTATAAGACCCTCTAACTTTGGGAAAATCACCTTCAGACTTTTGGGAAAACAAATAAGACAAACAAACAACTCAATATATGAAGAGGGAACACCTAAACATCATATTTTTAGCTATTGGGAACTTGGAAATAAGACTGCAGAGCATGGGAAAAGGGCAAGATCGAAACATAACCTTTTTGACTTAACTAGACAACCAATACTTCAGAGAGAGATTTCAGAGATGGAGTTTTGATTAGCTGTGAGTAAGCAGGGCGTACCGTGAATCATACTAGACAACATACATAATAATCATTTAATGAAATTGATAACATGTTCTTAGGGTATCAAAGAGCAGTTAAGAATTCTTTGACATAACCAAGAAAGAAGAAAAACATAGAAGCTGTAATGAATCAGGAAACTTGAGGTGCCTCCATGGGCATGTCTCAAATATATTCTTTACTGACCTAAAACAAGCAAGAAGCATGAAAACATGTATGATAAACTAAGGAAACATAACAGATAAGGAACACAATACCATTCACCAAGCCATGGAATCCTACAAACAGTCCTCCTCCACCATCCAAGTCAAAAAATAGATCATCCACTTCATGAGACAAAGTATTTCTTCAAAGCTTGTAATGCTATGTATTGCTCTATAACATGAAGTTCAGCCTCTAGTTACAATGCATTCTTTTGGATTATATAGGCCAAAGAGAAAGAAACCCTCCTAGAGCATCTAGAAGGCCATTGGCCTAATACAAATATTTGATTTTGTCCTTGAGGCTTTGCAAAGACCAAGGCACAGAATATCTTCAAAAATGTCTATTTAAGCCAAAAATAGAAAGAAAATTGACTTCTAATATTTGACATAGAGTTAAAAATAGCTAAACGCACATTTGGATGATCATATGCAGAAAACTGCTTTTTTAGCCAAAATGCTACAGGAGCCTAGCAGTAGAAATTATCCTGTTTTGCAGACAAATTTTGAGGGACCTCCTGTTACACTGAAAATTGTCATCCTTACATTCTGCTATGTGTATGAGATCATTATCACTCATACTTCCTCCTTTGCAAGTCTAACATATCATTTCCTCATGTCAAGCCTTGAAAATCAGAGAAAAGTTCCTAAAAATCTCCTTAACTTTGGTGTCACACTTTCTTTATATCTTGCCTGCGGTCCTGCACCTAATGTTCATGTCTTCTGCGTACTTGAATGCACTTTCTCTGTGTTATAGGTGCGGACCCCTATAAATATTAAAAAGGCGCAAGTAAACTTAAAAAAGCTCATTTTCAGTAAATTCTAGAAGCCTCTAGAAAAGATCTTGCGGTGGCAGAACCGCTCTTAAGAGGTTCATGTATCCCTTACCTCATGGAGCTAACCCCTTGATGTGAGGAGCTTATCCCTTTGAAGGAGGATTTTATCCCTTCATAGTTGGAACTGAAAACCTCCTCTTTTCCTCTATAAAAAGAGGCATTGGGTAGCCTCAAAAGGGAGTTCAAGCTTTAGAAATATTTGAGGTTAAGTGCTGTTGGGATTCAGAATCATTTAACTGAGATTTTTGGGAGGAGAGATCACATACCTATATCTGTCTCAGTTGGAGGAGTGCAAAGCTTATCAGAGTAGAGGAGATTCCTACTTCAGACCCTGGGAAGGCCTGTTCAATATCAAGGCTAAGGTTGTAAGGTTTTCTTTCTGTTAAAGTTAATACAAATGAATTCATTTTTCTCAATAAGCTATTAGTTAAACTGTTTATTTCATGGATTCCTTGATCACCATGATAAGCATGATTCACGATCTTTAATATACAGGTGCTATTTAATATTTTCTTGTTTGTGATTGCAGGTTTACGAGGATAACTCCTTCAAGTGCACGAGGGACAACAACGACTTCAAACAAGCGCTGGACCTACGGTAAGTCTTTTACACCTCTATAGTGCTTTTTCTAAATCATATATGCTTAGAGAAAGATTAGTTCATTTGGCTGTTTGTTGCTAGATTACCTTTTTGGTACTAGGGAGATCGGTCTTGTCCGTAAGATTGATTAATCCGTACAACAAATTGGCGACCATACTAGGGATAAAACTTGTTGTTTTTGGTTCTCTTTTATTTTGATTTGAGGAAAATTTTTTCCTGGTTTTTGATTGATAGATATCTGCCTGGGTAGCTTAGGTTTTCTCTGTTTTTGAAAATCTTGAAATCTTTTATGTTTTTCTTTAACTTTTCTAGGGACCGCACTTTGTCATTTTGCACAGTGCAGGCAGTTTCGCACTTTCCTTGAGTAAACAGTGCGGGACCGCACCTGTTACTTCTGGAAGCCCGCGGACCCTGTTAAAATTTTGAAAAACTCCAGATTTATTTTTTCAGTTTATCTTTATTTATTTTTTATATTTTTTAGTATCTGCCCAGATTGACGTTGTTTTTGTCAAAAGCCTTTTGTGAATGAATTCCAACGGTATTTTTGTTTTGATGATTTTCTAGAAGTTTTGCGTTTTGGATTGCTTTTCACTTGGTCTTTGTAGTGATTCAAAGCATTGGTAGTTTGAAATACCTCAGATTACATTGGTATTTTTTCCTTTTTGCTGAGTCTGACCTGATTGTGAAATCCATCCTTTATTGAGAAATAGATCTACTTGTTTCTTTGCAAATCTTCGAAAAAACTTTGTTATAGGTTTTGAATTTCATTTTTATAAAAACATATCTGAGTGTTTTTGATTTGTTTGTTATTCTGGACAAATATATCCTTATTTTACTGAACAACTAAGTAAAACATTCTTCAAAAAATATTAAGGCTTTTATTCAATTAGATTTTTAAAGTTTGTAGATCTCGAAATTAGTTTTATAGTTTTGAGTGCTTTTAAAATTTGTAGATTTCTTTTGAAGGAAAATTGTTTTGTAGTTTTCAAGTTTTTGAAAGTGAAAGGATTTTATTGTGAGCTTTGATAATCTGTCTTATTTTGAGTTATTGTTGAAAATACAAAAATATTTTCTTTTGGTTATTCTTTATGTTTGAAGAAAGAATTGTTTCTTAAAAGAATTGCTTTATCGAACTCTTTCTTTAGCTAGAATTTCATTGAAAGAAAACGAATTGATTATCATTTTTAGGTGCATTTTTAGTGTTTTTGGAAGTCAAGTCTTCACACCATCAAAGTTTCATTTCCGTACCTATTGAATTAATAAACAACTCATAAAAGTAACGCTTAATTAAAATTCATCTAGCAATCTTTTTATTTTCTAGGGCTCTTATCACCAACATAGCTTAGGCTAGTATCTTGGAGTAGGGAGTAATTAACTCTCCAAGATAGTAAAAACAAACAAGTAGATAAATCTTGCAGTAGGAAATAAATCCAATTATAATTGGTACAATCTGGGAAGCTTCTCTTAAAGAAGTCAATCAAGAGATCATGTCCAAACCTTTCAGACGATCAATTATGTTTCATTGGGGAAGATAGAAGATTTTGCGCGCATTACAAACGGTAAACCTTGGATTAACCATTGTCGAGGAGCTTGGGGTCACTTGTTGGTAAACAGATTAACCATGTCGAGGAGCCTTCAAGGGGATTGAGCTTTGCTACTCTGCCCTTGCGCGTGGGATCGGATCGTAGACTGTTCCCCCAGTTGTATTTGTTATTGTTGGTAACCTTAGTGTCCAAAAACTTAAGATTATTTCCTAAGGTGGCGGTGAAGGAAAGATCTCACTTTACCTGGAGCAGACGTCGACTAGACTCACTTGGACTCTCTGGGGGGTTCTCTTCACACGAGATGGTTTTGCGAAGAAACTTGTGCCAGTCTGTTTCAGTAAGCAGGTTGTCGGGGTAACTGTTCCAACTGCCCTTTCTGTATTAAAATTATACTAAGTTGGATTTCATCACCAACTAGTGTTTTTAGTACGAGAAGTTTACTGTTTGTGTGTGGTTTGAACTCTTATATTTTTAAGCATGTGATTCAGCTGTTTGTTTTTTTAGAGACTTTCAGTGTTTTTATTGAAATTTTATTTTTTTGCATGTGATTAGTTAATATTTAATCGTGGCGGAATTGCTGAGGCAATCCCAGAGACTTCAAGGGAAACCCCCTGAATATACACCAGGTCAGCTTGAAGGGCTGCATGCTCTAGTATCATCTAGTAGGAGTAGAATTAGATTAACATAAATTGGAACTTCATCTATAGTTGTTCATCCTGATCATCAAACACCCATAACAGAACATATTTCTGAACCAATTTCAGTTTCGGAAGTTACTGGTAGTATCTCTCCTTCCAGTGAACTTGCTGATGAACCTGAAATTTCTAAACCTGAAACTGAACCTTTTTTTTTGGAAGCATCCTCAGGATTTATTACACCAACTTCTAGCGATCCTGGTTCACCTAGGGTAAGAAATATTATCACTGAAGATCTTCCATCTGGCCTTATTTCTATTGAAGAACTTACTAGTCCAGACGAAGAGTCATCTCTTCCCGAATCCTACACCCAGAGGTTACTATCCGTCATCTATTATGGCAGGAGAGTCATCCATGTTTTCCCAGACACCGGAAGAATTTTTACACGGTGGTCCTTCTGTTCCTGTGGGATATCAGGCTTTGTCTGGTACTTTCTCTAGCACAGCTCCTCAACCAATTGAACATGTATTATCATCTGGTCTAAGTGGAATTAAAACTGAAACGTCAAACGCAGAGCAAATCTTTGTGATGTCTGGTAATATTCTGAATCCTCAACCTCAAGGCAGTCAGTTACAGCCTGGAGGACAATTTCAGGGAAATCAGTTACCACCTGGGGAGCAACCTCAGGGTACTCAATTACCGCCTGGGGGGAAACCTTCAGGTAGTCAGTTACCACCTGGGGGGGAACCTCAAGGTAGCTTTTTCCCAGGAAAAACTGTGGAATCATATTATTTTGGAGGACAACCTCAAGGACAGTACATACCTCAAGGTTATCAACCTCAAGGATAGTACATGCCCCAGGGTCAACCCCAAACTCAATATGCTCCTCAGGGTCCTTATCAACCCCAGCTTCACTACGCGCCTCAGGGTTATCAACCTCAAGGTCAATACCCAATTCAAGGTTTCCAACAGCCTTCTAGTCAATCATCTATTCAAGGAACCAAAAATTTACCACTTACTTATCAACCCTACGTTCAACCAGGCTATGGTCCTTACGTTCAACCTTCTACGGGACAATACCCCAGAATGAATCTGGTGTGGGATCCATCCCAATATCAACAGCCTATGCAGCCTAATGTGCAGTTTCCTTCTCAACCTGGACAACCTTTGGTTTCTGGTCCAACCCAGCAACCCGTCCAGCCTACTATTCAAACTCCTGCACCTAGTTCTGTTCAGCAGTTTGGGCCTAGTACACCTCAGACTCCGCCTCAAACTGCTGCAACGTCTGTTCAACCTATAACACCTGTTTGTGGAGAATCTGTAGCTCTAAGTTCTTATATGATCCAGCTGGATATTGGTGGTCACTCGCCTATTCCACTTGGTGCCCCACCATTGTCTCTTTCAGTTTTTCAGTTTCAGCACAACTTACTATTTTTAGTATTTTTTCGGGTCCTGAACTTCTGGAGCCGTTTTGAGGCCCTAAACGACATTTTTTGGGAAAACGGAGAGCAACATGGGTCCATGTGTTGGGTGTGGAGCCTGATTATATTGTTTACTTTGTATCACAATGTTGGACCCCTGTACCTTAAAAGGTGCGGCAACGCCACCCGTAATTAATCGCTACTGTGGGGGGTCCAGGGGGGGCGACAGCGCTTTTCGGAGCCCCCCCCTGGCGGGGGTTTTCGGGGGCAGCGCCCCCGAAACTAAAAATAGATGTAAAATTACCTTGTAAAAGTATAGTAATTTCTAGTCAATCTGGGCCGTTCATTAGAAAAATGATCTGACGGTAGAAGTTATGTTTAGATTAGGGTTTTTTGCCCTGTAAGGCAACCCCCTTGTATATATGAGGGAATTGTATTGCGGCTGGGTATTGTGTGTGTATTCTCGGAGCGAGAAACAGAGAGGGAGACTGTCAGAGAGAACAGAGGATATTACAGCGGATCTGCTGTAGGTTTTGTCTCTTCATTTTTGCTGGATAATATAAAGGAAGGACTGGCTGTTCGGGGTGGACGTAGCCCAAACTAGGTGAACCACGTATATTCGTGTCTCTCTAGTTTTATGTGTTTTGTGTGCTTGTATTTTTCCGCATATTTTATGTGTTTCATTGCTCCATAATATATAATTTTCTAACAACTAGTATCAAAGCCGACGGTATATTTGGCTGATAAACTCGCAGGAAAGAAGGGTTCCTGGTTCGAGTGGGAGAAATGGCGGACGATGGTAAGTTTAGGTCAAGAAATTTAACGGCCAAAACTTCCCGCCGTGGAAGATACATATGGAAGATTATCTGTATCAGAAAGATCTATACCTACCATTGAGCGGAAAAACAAAGAAGCCGGCGGCCATGACAGACGCAGAATGGAACATTCTCGATAGAAAGGCACTCGAAACAGTACAGTTGTGTCTTGCGGCGTCAGTCGCCTTCAATATTTCGAAGGAAACAACAATAGAGGGTTTGATGCAGACGTTGGCGAAACTATATGAAAAACCCTCAGCCTCAAACAAGGTATTTCTTATGAAATGACTATTTAATATGAAGATGTCGGAAGGTGGATCTGTTGCAGACCATTTAAATGATTTTAATACAGTTACCAGTCAGTTAAGTTCTGTAGGGGTAAAATTTGATGATGAAGTTAGAGCTATGTTATTCTTGTGCTCATTTCCAGAGAGTTGGAATGGTTTAGTAATGGCCATTAGTAACTCTGTCTCTGGATCTAGTACTTTAAAGTTTGATGATGTTGTTGGTGCTATCCTTAGCGAGGAAACATGACGGAAAAGCTCCGGTGAGACATCAGGTAATGCTTTGAGTGCAGAGTCTAGGGGAAGAAGAATGGAAAGAGGAAAGATCTCGGGATATCGCAGTAAATCAAGGAAAGGCAGATCCAAGTCCAGATCGGGGATAGTGTGCTAGAATTGCGGAAAGAAAGGACACCTAAAGAAAGACTGTAGATCTCGGAAGGGAAAAGAAGGAGACACACAACAAGAAAACAATCATGAAGCAAATGTGACAAGTGATGTGTTACAATATGCTTTGATTCTTTCTTTCGAAAATGTTACTGATTCTTGGGTTGTAGATTCAGGGGCTTCATTCCATGCCACACCTGATAAGAAATATTTTCATGACTATGTTCAAGGAGATTTTGGACAAGTTCGTTTGGATGATGATAAACCCTGTAAAATTTTTGGAATGGGTAAAGTTCTTGTAAAACAACAGAATGGAAACCAATGGCTACTAAAGGAGGTAAGGCATGTTTCAGATCTAAAGAAAAATCTGATTTCAACAGGGTAGTTAGGCGGTGAAGGTTGTGTGACAACTTTCACAGATAAAACTTGGAAGGTCACCAAAGGAGCCCTGGTAATAGAAAAAGGCGAAAAGGTTGGTACATTGTATTTATGCAATGGTATTTCTAACTCTATTAATGATTTAACTTCCAAAGGAGTAGATGCAGCATTATGGCATCATAGGCTCGGACACATGAGTGAGAAGGGAATGAAGATTCTTCACTAAAGAAATTTGTTGCCAGGTTTGAAGAATGTTGATTTGGATTTCTGTGAGAATTGCATTTATGGATTTATGAGCTTGTGCATACATATGTATGGGGACCTGCTCAGGTATCATCTCTCGGTGGCTCTCATTATTATGTTACTTTTATTGATGATGCAACTAGAAAAGCATGGATTTATTGTATTCAGAATAAATCTGATGTATTTGATTCTTTCAAGAAATGGAAAGCTTTGGTTGATATTGAGACAGGAAAGAAGTTGAAGTGTCTCAGATCAGACAATGGAGGTGAATATTACAGCAAAGAGTTTGATAGGTACTATTCATAACATTGAATTCGTAGAGAGAAGACAATTCCAAGAACACCACAAGAAAATGGTGTGTCAGAAAGGATGAACAGAACAATCATGGAGCATGCAAGGTGCATGAGATTGCATGTAGGATTGCCTTTAAAATTTTGGGCAGATGCTGTAGAAACTGCTGTTTATCTAATAAACAGAAGGCCTTCAAGTTCCTTGGATGGTGGTATTCTAGAGGAAGCATGGACAGGTAAAAAGGTAAACTACTCTTTTTTAAAGCCTTTTGGTTGTGAGGCCTTTGTCCATATTAATAAAGAAAACAGAACAAAGCTTGAGGTAAAATCAAAGAAATGTACCTTTATTGGATATGGTGCTAATGATTTTGGTTATCGCTTATATGATTATGAAAATCACAAAATCATTAGGAGCAGAGATGTAATATTCAATGAAAAGGTCTTGTATAAGAATCACTTGCAGGAAAAGAAACAAGAAAAAGAAAGCAAGGAATACGCGGTTCTTGATGAGATATCTGAAAAAGTAAAGGTGCCTGAAAATAATAATAATCAACAACCACAGCAGCAGCAACCACCACAACAGCAACAGGCACCTCAAACACCTGAAAGTGGTGTTAGAAGATCTACCAGGATAAGTAGACCCCATGAACGATACTCTCCTTGATTATATTATTTATTGCTGACTGATTCTGGTGAACCTGAATGTTATGAAGAAGCAATGCAGGTTGAAAGTAGGAAGAAGTGGGAGCTAGCCATGGAAGAAAAGATGGATTCCTTAATGCATAACCATACTTGGGACTTATTCAAGTTGCCTACAGGTAAAACTACATTGCAGAATAAATGGGTTTACAGGCTGAAGGAAGAAGATGGAGGAAAACAGAGGTACAAAGCTAGACTTGTGGTGAAGGGGTTTGCACAGAAGAAAGGTATTGATTTTGATGAAATATTTTCTCCTGTTGTTAAGATGAATTCAATCAAAACTATCTTAAGTCTTGTAGTAGTGGAAGATTTACATCTTGAACAGTTAGATGTAAAGACAACATTTCTCCATGGAGATTTGGAGGAAGAGATATACATGCAGCAACCAGAAGGATATGAGGTAAAAGGGAAATAAAAATTGGTGTGCAGGTTAAAGAAGAGCTTGTATGGCTTAAAACAGGCTCCAAGGCAGTGGTATTTAAAATTTGACAAGTTTATGTCTGAACAAGGTTATACTAGATGTCACTCTGATCATTGTGTTTATCTAAAAAGGCAAAATGATGGCAACTATATTATATTGTTATTGTATGTAGATGACATGCTTGTTGCAGGATCTAACATGCAGGAAATAAATGTGCTCAAAATAAAATTGGCAAATTCATTTGCAATGAAGGATTTGGGAGCTGCAAAACAAATCCTTGGTATGAGGATAACTAGAGAAAGGAAAAATCATAAATTAACGTTGTCTCAGAATGAGTACATAGAAAAGGTGTTGAAAATATTTAATATGCACAATGCAAAACCAGTTAGTACACCTTTTTCTAGCCATTTCAAACTTAGTAAGAGGATGTGCCCAAAGACCCAAGAAGACATGGATTATATGTCTAAAGTTCCATATGCATCAGCAGTTGGAAGCTTAATGTATGCAATGGTCTACACAAGGCCTGATATTGCACATGCAGTGGGAGTTGTAAGAAGGTACATGAATAATCCAAGAAAAGAACATTGGATGGCAGTAAAATGGATTCTCAGATATTTGAGAGGTACCACAAATCAAGCATTATGCTTTGGTGGTTCAAACATTGCTCTACAAGGATATGTTGATGCAGATATGGCAGGTGACAGAGATAACAGGAGGAGCACTACAGGATATGTATTTACTGTAGGTGGAATAGCTGTCAGTTGGGTTTCAAAAATCCAAAGTGTTGCTGCACTTTCAACAACAGAAGCCGAGTATGTTGCTGCTACAGAGGCTAGTAAAGAAATGATTTGGTTACAAAGGTTTATGGATGAATTGGGTAAGAAGCATGATATGGGCACACTATACAGTGATAGCCAAAGTGCTATTCATCTTGCAAAGAAATCAACATTTCATTCCAGGACTAAACACATACATCTCAAGTACCATTTCATACGGTCAGTATTAGAAGATGGAGAGTTGAAGTTGGAAAAGATACACACTAGCCAGAATCGTGCAGATATGCTAACAAAAGTTGTAACCAGGGAGAAACTGAGAACATGCTCAGTTTCAATTGGTCTTCAAGGATGACGATGAAGATGAGGAACAGCCATGTCCAAAGAGGAGTCATTGTCCAGCAAATGAAGCAGCGGTGGAGTTGCTACAATCAGTCTCCAAGTGGGAGATTGTTGGGTGTGGAGCCCGATTATCTTGTTTATCTTGTATCACAAAGACCCCGTACCTAAAAGGGGTGGAAATAAGCACCCCAGAATTAATCACTACCGTGGGGGTCCCCCGGCGGGGGTTTTGTGGGCAACGCCCGAAGCTAAAACATATGTAAAATTTCCTGTAAAAACATAGTAGTTTTTAGTCAACTGGGGCCGCTCATTGTAAAATGATTCCACTGCAGAAGTATGTTTTAGATTTCAGGTTTTTTTCCCTTAAGGCAACCCTTGTGTATATATGAGGGCATTGTATGGGCCGGGTATTGTAAAGTATTCCTGAGCGAGAAACAGAGAGGGAGACTGTGAGAGAGAATGAGGATATTACAGCGGATCGCCTGTAGGTTTTGTCTCTTCATTTTTGCTGGATAATAGAAAGGAAGGATTGGCTGTTCGGGGTGGACGTAGCCCAAACTGGGTGAACCACGTATATCTGTGTCTCTCTAGTTTTATGTGTTTTGTGTGCTTGTATTTTTCCGCATATTTTATGTGTTGCATTGCTCCATAATATATAATTTTTTAACACCATGGATCGATGTTTCTCATTCAAAATTTGTAGTTCTCAGATAGATCTTTCTAACAAGGTATGGTACGCATCAAACGAAGATCGTATGCCAAAGTTACGCCCTTGGGAAGTTGAAACACCAATTTACCCAAACGGGGCCCATAGTTTTGGCGCTTCATCTCCTAGGGTTAGGGTTTTGACTGTTTAGGATTTCCCATTATTTATGAATAATAAATAGGCCCTCGAGCCTCATTGTAACTCAGTTTAGAGGCCTGTAGCCACCATATCTCTTCTCAGAGATATCTACCAGTGCCCTAGCTAGTTTTATTTTCATTCTGTGTGTAAGCAAATTTCAGTTCTTTGATATTAATGAAATGAAGTTTTATTTCCGCTGCATCTCTGTATTTATGGTTATATGTTTATTCTGTTGTGTTCCTGCATAAATCCGGATTAGTGGTATAAGAGCGGTCTTCTTTTTCTCGATCCTTCTTTGCATGTCCCCAACGAGGTCGGGGTATAAGGAGCTAGGGCTTGATCTGGTGGAACCTTTGCAAGATCAACCTCGCAAACCTCGACGGACGCCCATGGGGGACGAAAAGAAAGATGAGGGAGCAAGAGATCCTATCAAAATATTGCTCGAGGAGGCCCTCGAAAAACAAAGGAACGCGATGATGGATAGCTTTGCTCAGATCCTTCAACGGCTGCCCACCGGCGGCGCATCTGCATCCAGTAGCCACTCTGGAGTTGCGACTCCCTTTAAGGTACAAGTAAATTTTGACATTCCCATATTTGAGGGTCAAATAGACGCAGATGCCATAGATAGATGGCTGAATCTATTAGAAGGATATTTCTCTGTTCATGACTTTTCAGACCGGGAGAAAATTATTTTTGCACTCCTCAAAGCTACCCCCCATGTTAAGGACTGGTGGGAAACCTACTGTGAGAACAAGGACCAGACAGAACCCTCTCTGTTCTCGGCTGTACCAACTTGGAATTCTTTCCCAGACGCCGTCAAGGAACAGTACTATCCCGTGGGGAGCTATGAGGACAAGTACATACAATGGACCACGCTGCGACAACAAAGGGATCAAGATGTGCACGAGCTGACGAATCTGTTCCATACCCTGCGCACAAAGTTGGGTATCAAAGATTCAGAGAAACATTTGGTGCTAAAGTATCGCAGTTGTCTGCACAGATACATTCAGGAGGAAATGGAGTTCCTCGACATCTCCTCGCTTGGTACGGCATATCGGTATGCTGCCAAGATTGAGCAGAAATTCAAACAGAAGAAGCGAGACTTTGGATCTGTGAATCAAAAGCAAGGGAAAGGTGCTTCCAAACCGCAGAACAAAGGATAGAGCCAAGGCATGGCGGCTAAAGACAACTCATCGAAGCCACAAGAAAAGAATAGCACCGCAAAGCCAAAGAAGGACACGGGAAAGTGGTGTGAGTTCCATAAGAGCTCCACTCACAACACAAGTGAGTGTCGGGCCAAGCAGTCGCTAGTGGCCGAGATGAGGGCTTCTGAGTCAGATGCATGCTCCGACTCTGAATCAAAACCTGAAAAGGGGAATGAAAAAGGGAAATAGATTATTGATGCGGAGCCCAATGCCACTATTGCCACTACAAAGATCCAGAAGGAGGAACCGAAAGATCCAGAGGAGGAGGAATGTCTCTTCCACTCCCAGATGTGGGTAAAGGGATCCCCTGTACAGTTCATTGTCGACAATGGGAGCCAAAAGAACCTCATTTCAGCGGACGTTGTGAAGTGGTTGGGCTTGCAGACCATAGCTCACCCACATCCATACACCATCGGGTGGCTTCACCAAGGACGATATCTCCGCGTCAGTCAGTAGTGCCGCCTTCCCTATAGCATCAAGCCCTTCACGGATGAGGTACTATGTGATGTTGCTCCTATTGATGTTTCTGATGTATTATTATGACAACCATACTTGTGGAAGCGTCATGCTGTGTATGAGTCTCGACCTCGTGCTGTTATTGTTACTTTGGAAAATAAGTTGTACATGATACCAGAGGTACCACCTCCTACCGCTATCTCTTTGGTTACTGCAAAAAAATGCAGTAAGCTCATTTCCAAAACCAGGAAATTTGTTTTCCTGATGATCCGCCCCTAGGGCAAGAAGAAGACTGTGGCCACGACCTCCAGACAGGGCTCCTCAGCACAACAACAACAAATGGATAAGGTTGTGGAGGAGTACGGGGACATCTTCACCTCACCCACAGGGGTTCCTCTGCACTGTCAGGTCAAGCACCCGATTGATATGACCCCAGGTGTGCCGCTACCCAATGGACCGATCTATCGGCACTCTGTTTTGGAGAATAATGAAATCAAGAGGCAGATTTAGGAGCTGTTGCAGAAAGTTCACATCAGACCAAGTTCATCGCCCTGTGGGAGCCCGATCGTGTTGGTACAAAAGAAGGATGGGACATGGAGACTCTGTATTGACTATCGGGCGCTGAACAAGATCACTATCCGGAATAGGTACCCAATCCCACAGATTGATGACCTTCTGGACCAACTCAAAGGTGCAAAATATTTCAGCAAGATCGACCTGAAGTCTGGGTATCACCAGGTACCAATTGAACCCTCTGATGTGTGGAAGACTATCTTCAAAGCCAAGGAAGGCCTTTTCGAATGGCTGGTCATGCATTTCGGGTTGACGAATGCTCTCGCAACCTTCATGAGGATGATGGACGACATCTTTCGGCCATTCACCAACTCATTTGTAGTGGTGTACTTGGATGACATTCTGATCTTCAGCTAGACTTGGGAAGAGCACCTTCACCACATCCGACAAGTCCTCCAAACACTGTGGCAACACAATTTGTGTGCCAATTTTGAGAAGTGCATGTTTGGCATGACCCAGGTTCAATATCTGGGATACATTATTGATGAAATAGGGGTGCATGTGGATCTAGCCAAGATCCAAGCCATTTGGGATTGGCCAGCCCCAACCACTATAACAGAGGTTCGCATCTTTCTGGGTCTTGCTAATTTCTACCGTAGATTCGTGTTGGGATTCTCTCATATCACTTGGCCCTTGAGTCAAGTCACCAAGGGAGGAGAAAGAGAAAAATTCTTTTGGTCGGAACCTCAACAGAAGGCGTTCACAGAATTGAAAAATCGCCTCTGTTCTGCCCCAGTGCTCACATTACCAGACTTGCAACAGCCATTTGAGATCGAGACAGATGCCTCCGACTATGCTATTGGGGCAGTTCTTACTCAACAGGGACATCTAGTGGCATATCACAGTGAGACATTGTCTGAGACAGTTCGCAAGTATCCCACCTATGACAAAGAAATGTATTCCATTGTGCAAGCCTGTCGACAATGGAAGCATTACATTTTTGGGAAGGAAACAATCATCCACACAAACCACCGGCCCCTGCAGTTCATACAGACACAAGGGAAGTTGCAGAATGATCGCCATCAGAAGTGGTCCACATATCTGCAACAGTTTCATTTGAACATCAAGTACAAGAAGGGTAGCACCAATAATGTTGCAAACTGCCTCAGCCGACCACCGATCATGGCGCTCACCACCGTGCTCAACTCTTGTGGACACGAGACTTCTGATTGGCTGCTTCTCTATGAGAGTGACCCAGAATTCGGCCACACTTACAAGGCACTCTTGGGGGGTACGCAAGTTCCAAATTTTCACCTCCAAGATGCACTTTTATGTCACCTGGGACACCTTTGTGTTCCTTCAAGCGAGCGTGCCAAGATGTTATGGGAAGCACACTACAGTCGAGTCGCTGGGTATTTCGGGGTCGAGAAAATAGTAGCAATACTGCAGAAGTATTTCTATTGGCCGAACCTTCGAAAGGATGTCGAGAAGCACATCAGATCTTGCACTGCTTGTGTCATTGCCAAACCAACCATCAAGAAGCAAGGCCTATATACTCCACTACCTACCCCTAGTCGACCTTGGGAGTCTGTCTCCATGGATTACATGTCGGGCCTGCCTTCTACTAAGAGTGAAAATGACTGTGTTTTCATGGTCGTTGACAGGTTCTCGAAGATGGCCATTATGGTGGCCTGTAAGAAGAATATCACAGCAGAAGCCACTTCTAAACTCTTCTTTGAACGAGTGTGGGTGCACTTTGGGATCCCACATTCTATCATATCAGATTGAGATAGCAAGTTCCTCAACACATTTTGGTCCAGCCTCTAGTCAATGTTGGACACAAAGCTCACCAAGTCCATAGCTAATTTCCATCCCCAAACAGATGGCCAGACAGAGGTCGTCAACAGAATTATTGTACACATTCTGCGCATGTACAATTCAAAGCATCCCCGCATATGGGACGAGAGCCTCCCCTATGTACAACATAGTTATAACTGGGCTCTCCACAGTTCAATTGGCCATAGCCCCTTTCAGGTGGGCTTGGGATTCCAGCCACTACGTCCCATCGACGTATCCATGCCATTTGCAGCTACTCAGGCCGATTCAGCTCATGTCTAGTCTGAATTTGACAAAGCAAGTAGCTTCATCGAGTGCATTCAACACATGCACCAACAGGTTCATGATATATTGGACAGAGCCAATGCGAAGTACAAGAAACGCCATGATCAACACCGGGTGCCACACAACTTCCAGGTGGGCGACAAAGTATGGCTACATTTGCAGAAGGAGCGCCTCACTGGACCCCACCGCAAGCTTCGCCCGCTCCATTATGGGCCGTACACCATCACCAAGGCTATAGGGAACAATGCCTTCGAGCTCAGTATTCCACCATTCCTTGGTTTGCACCCAGTCTTCAATGTGGATCGCCTTCGTCCTTACTTCCCATCTCTACTGGACACCTCAGACATTGCAGAACAACTCACACCAACAGAGTTAAACCTAGACTGCATGTAAATGGCTACCACAGATTGTATCATGGACATGAAAATCAAGAACACTCGTCAATAGAAGATCCAATTGTATCGGGTTGTCAAAGCTGGCCAACTCCTGCACCAAGGAAAGTGGTTCACGAGGGACCAAGTTCAGCAGAAATTTCCTCATCTCATGGAGGAACTTAACGCAATGGGGACCATTGCTTCCTAAGGGGGGAGGAATGGTCCAGGTGGATATTGGTGGTCACCCGCCTATTCCACTTGGGGCTCCACCATATTCTCTTTCATTTTTTCAATTTCGGCACAACTTACTATTTTTAGCAGTTTTTCGGGTCTTGAACTTCCGGAGCTGTTTTGAGGCCCTAAACGATGTTTTTTGGGAAAACGGAGAGCAACATGGGTCCATGGACCAATTTTTCTCATTCAAAATTTGTAGTCCTTGGATATATCTTTCTAACAAGGTATGGTACGCATCAAACGGAGATCGTATGCCAAAGTTACACCCCTGGGAAGTTGAAACACCAATTTACCCAAACGGGGCCCATAGTTTTGGCGCTTCATCTCCTAGGGTTAGGGTTTTGGCTGTTTAGGATTTCCAATTATTTATAAATAATAAATAGGCCCTCGAGCCTCATTGTAACTCAGTTCAGAGGCCTGTAGCCACCACATCTCTTCTCAGAGATAGCTACCAGCCCCCTAACTAGTTTTATTTTCATTCTGTCTGTAAGCAAATTTCAGTTCTTTGATATTAATGAAATGAAGTGTTATTTCCACTACATCTCTGTATTTATCATTATATTTTTATTCTATTGCGTTCCTGCATAAATCCATATCATTCTATCCCTGCATCCGTGCAAATCCCTCAAGTCTCTGTACCCCAGTCAGGACCTTCAGTTCAGACTTCGGTCCAGATGCCTGCGGGACAAGCTGGTACAAGTACGATGGTCACAAGTCAATTGAAATTCACGTATCAACCGTACCAGGGACAGCCTCAATTTGGTCCCATTTCAAAAAATCCAAATTATCAGTATCAACCGTACCCTGGCTATACTTATCAACAGCCTCAACAACCCCAGTTTGGTCCGGTTAATCCGTGTTACCCGGGAGGTTACACAATTCCTAATGCAAATCCGATTCCCAGTTATCCTGGGTATCCTCCTCCTGGAATTGCTTTGGCTACTCAAGGTTTTCGAAACCCTAACTGTTAGTTACCATTTATTGCAACTTTGGATTTACCTGATTTGACGCGCCTTACGAATGATCCAATTTTCTATTATCCGTACTGGCTGCCAATGCCGCATAAGTTGCCCAGTGATATACCCAAATTCGAAGGTAAGCCAGGAGAGGATCCATCAAATCACATGATGACTTATCACCTTTGGTGTGTGTCTAATTCAATAATTGATGATTCAATTCTCTTACATCTTTATCAAATGACTCTTATTGGTCTTACCACCAAATGGTACATTGAGTTACCACAAGGCTCTTTTAATAATTTCAGTCAGTTAGCAACTGCTTTCTTGACTCATTTTCAGTTTCCTGTCAGATATGACAATGGCACGGAACTATTAACTTCACTAAAGAAATCCACATCCACATATATTTCTGATCATATTCATGAATGGCGACGTAGAAGGCGTTTGGTGAAAGTTTACATTCCAGATAAAAATTTTGCGGAATGGTTTGTTAAATCATTGTTACCCAAAATCACTGAAGACGTAGCTAAGGCTGGCATTGTTACTGAGGAGCAAGTAATTTCTCAAGCTCAGTACCTTGACCTTGTTTATACGCAGTTAGGTACTTTACATGAAAAAATCCCCGATCTTCCAAAACAAGGTCAAATAGATGCAACTCCTTCAGGGTCTCATGCCGCTGATGGTATGATTGGTACAATAAATACTAAAAGCAAGAAGAAATATTCAAAGAATTCTTCTCCTATTATAACTTTACCTGATTCCCCGAAAGGATAATCTTCCCCCGAAATTTCTGCCGACATTCATGTCGTAGAGACATCTACGACCAAATCTAAATCTGGCGGTAAAAAGAAAGGGAAGAATAAAAACAAAAAGAATTCAAAAGAGAAAACTGATAAAAACGAATCCAATGGTGAAAAACACAAACCTCTCTATCCTTGTTATATTTGTGATGAGGATCATTTTGCTAAGAAATGCCCACATCGAGCAGAGGTTGCAAAATTTGTTAAAGGTTCACAACAACCTGTTGTCTTGAAGGATCCTTTTCCAACTCAAGATAGTAAGATGGTTGGTTCTACCTCGAATGCCTCAGAAGAACCTATTCTAATGATGTCTCATGTACGGATTGTGATGCGAACGCAAGATTATGGTAGTAAGAATCCTGTTGATGGTAAAGAAGCATAATCTTCTAATGCAAACACATCAACTACACCTCCTCCTGTTTCTAGTCCGCTATAGATCGAGAAACCAAATCCAGACTTAATAATCAAATTGCCTGCTAAAGGTGTTCTTCGTAAATCAGCTTTCAATCCACATGCGAGAGCTCCTCAGAATTACAACATTGTTGAAGACTTAGATATTTCCCCTTCAACAATGTCGGCTTTGGAAGTGTTGCAGTCATGCCCAGCACAACGTAAATTACTTTTGTCTGCCATAGGAGCTGTCAATATTCAGGATTCGAACCTAATAATCTTCGATTTAGAGAATAGTACACCTCGCCTACCTCGCTAAATGGCTTTCCAAATTCCAGTGTTAGTAAAAAACAAACTGATCTTTCAGACTGTGATTGATGAGGGAGCTTCAACGTGTATTATGTCAATCCAGTGTTGGAAATCGCTTGGTTCTCCTACACTCAATCAGTGTCCGAAAATTATAAAGGCTTCTGATGGCCGAGGTTTCCACCCTTTTGGTATTTTGCAGGATTTACCCATAGGGGTCGAAGGTAAAATCGTAAATCTAGATGTGGAGGCGGTTGATGCCCCTCTAGATTACAACCTTATTCTGGGTCGCAGTTGGTCTTATGCTATGAATGTTGTTGTTTCTTCGGTCTTTCGGCTCATAAAATTTCCACATCAAGGAAGGATCGTTACAATAGATCAGTTAACTTATTTTTCTTCCAATCGAGCCTCTACAGAAACAATCCAGCACGTTGGTAAAGCGGCTATCCCTTACAAGGATGTTGGAGTAGGTTTGATTAAAGATTCTGGTTTACTAGGAACTTTTGGTCAGCAATAGTTTCCTGGTACAAAAGAAAGCAGAGATCAGTTGCACTTAGTTCAAAAAAATAAGAGTACATGGTTGTTAAACAAGCGGCTTATGAGGTTGTCTCGATGAGGAAGATCCTTGCTAGATTATTTGGTCAACTCACAGATCCTACAATGATTTACTATGCAAATTAGATTTGTATCAAAATATCTAAGTATCTAGTTTTAATGATCGATCCAAGCATTTCAGCATTCGATACCGCCATCTACGAGATTGTGTGCAGAGGCAGATCATGATGCTAGAGTACATTCCTTCAGAGGAACAAGATGCTGATATCTAAATTCTATAAATTGTAAAAGTGGTGCATGCAGTCCTAAGAATGCCTATTATGTATTACGTATTTGTGGATGAGTAATTTTCCTAATTAATAGGGCATAATTCCCAAGGAAATAACACAAGGAAATAAGGACTTGGGAAAGCCAAAAATTTGGTTAAGTATTGGCCTAGTCTTGTCTAGGAAGCAGTGCAATAGATGGAGATAGTGCAGAGGTTATGATGGCTTGAGGAAAGCATTGTAAACTTCTCATATTTTTTGACTAATGAAATATACAAATAACATAGTTTTTAGCTGTGTATTTCCCTAGGAAATCATTGTGTAATGTGTTGATTGAATTATTTCTCTTGTATGCTTCATGATTTCACGTGTTGAAATTTGCAACAAGAAACAATGAAATTGGCATCTAGAAACAACATGAAAATTCACACACACTAATGTGGGATCACAGGTCACACAATGATGAGTCATAGCGACACATTAGTGTGCAACCAGTTTTTAAATAAATTGGAAAATTAATTGTAATCTTATCTCATAACAACTTGTAATAGTTAACTAAGTGTGATAGACTTAGTTAGCTCAAGAATTTCGAGCTGAGATTCAAAGGATAGGAATTTAGAGTGATTATATTATTAACAGGGTCTAGTTGTAGTTGTAGCACTAGTGTAGTGTGAGTGGGATCAATTAACTCACATTAATTGAGTTAAAATCAGTTTAATTAGTTCTAATTGTTTGATGAGCTAGTGGAAGATCAAGAGAATTAAAATAGATTTAATTCACTAGTAGTGATATACCAAGTAACTGATGAATCACTATTTATATCTGCATGCATGATGATTCTGGTGGAGATCCAGTTGAGACAAAGTTTAAAGGAAAGTAAAATATCAGTTTTATTTTTAGCAAACTACCCAGATGCAGTTATATAACCACAAGAAGCCCAAGATGAATTGTGCAATCAAGAAAGGTTGAATTTCCTATTTAATAGGGGTTTAATTCTCTAGGGATTACATAAGAAGGGTAGGCTGAGGGTGGCCTTATAATTGGCTATGTGTTTGTCCAAAATTTCCTAGATCAATGTGAACCAATTGATAGAGTGTATGAGGTTTTGGTGATCACAAATACATTATATTTTTTCATGATTCCTTGGTTGATTATACAATAAATATGGAAGGATTTTGAGAAGTTGCTTTCCCCCAGGAAAATCTGGTGTTGTGTATTTATTTACTTCTTTCTCTTACTTGCATGTGATTGAGCGATCATTTTTTTATATTCCACAAATATTGTAGAAAAATTCAGTATCTTGTTTTAGTACATTGCATGATCGGATTGAATCCATTGATATAATTTATATATGGTATTATAGTCATGTGAGAAATTTTCTACATGGTATCAGAGAAGGAATTGTTTGGGCGTCGAGTTTGCAAAAAATATTTTAAAATTAGGATGCAAAATATTCGAAACCAAATAGCATATTTTAATCCTTGCGAAAACGTAACCAAATTAAAAAAAAAAATCGGTCAAATCGGACCTCGAACGAGGGAGATATCATCGATTTAAAATCAATTATTTTCTTAGAAAATGTTGCGACGAAGAGACAATTACAAAGTGCGCGAGTCAGAAAAGAAAAGAAATCCCAGGGGAAGAAGTCCCAAGGCAAAGAGGGAAAGAGAGACTTGTAAAAGATCAGATGTTTTCACTGTCACGAGCATGGCCACTTGTTTCAAATTGTCCATAGAAGAAGTCAAGAAAGAAGGAGCTTGCAGTTGCAGTGGGTGAAGCATTGGCTTCCCAACTCGAGCTTGATTTTACTCTCATTGCATGCATGGCCAACACTATAATGGGATGCATGTGGTATCTAGACAACGGTGCCTCATTCCATATGACGGGGAATGGAGATATCTTTAGTGACTTGGAGGAGAAGGACCTCCAACATAACATATAGTTTGGAGATGACGTGAGGTATAGCGTGACCAACATAGGTATAATTACCTTTCAAAGGGAGAATGGCTCTCACCTCAGACTAGCATATGTTTTGTATGTTCCAGGCCTAAGGAAGAATCTTGTCTCCATAGCGGTATTGGAATATCATGGTTATGAGGTGATTTTTAGAAAAGGAAAAGTTTTCCTTAAACACATAGCCATGGGACAGGTGAAGCAGATCGGTTCAAGAGTTATGTATACTCTTGAGGTTAAGGATGCATGAAAAGAACTAAGGAGAAAAGTAGTGGTTAATGACTTGGTGGTTGAGAGGCAGCAATTATCTCTCAACATACAACCTCAGAAGAAGTCTCATAAGTTTGTGGAGCAGCCACAATTGGAGAAGAAGAGAGGAGATTGAGTGGAAGAGTCCACTCAAGTAGAGACCTCTAGGGGGGGGGGGAATTTCGAGCCAGATGGGCAGAGGGAGTACATGCAACTATACCTCCAGGTGTGAGGTGGGGTGATATGAAGATATGTTCCCAAGAAGAAATTTGTGCAGGGTCCATTGAGATGGTGTGTCTCATGGATTGAACCTAGATATAAGGAGCCCACAGTACAATAGTAGTAGGAAGGATCAGTTAGATTGATGCAGTCAGGTGTCAAGAGGACAAAAGTCAAAGTGACAGGCGTCAGATACTGAAGTGCAGATCAAAGTTGGCAACAATGTAGAGTGCAAGGATGCAGATGTTAGCTACACAAAGAGTCCACCAGACATGTGCAGTAGCTAGCAGCTGTCGCAAGACTCTGATGACATATGCATTATACTGATTCAGTTGTTTGGAGGCTATTAAGTTTCAAGAGAGTTACATGTATAGCATTCCAAAGGTACCAGATCAGGATAGATTGATTCCGTTCTTGTTGAGAGGGAGTGTTGAAATTTCCAACAAGAAACAATGAAATTGTCATCCAGAAAAAACATGAAAATGCACACACACTAGTGTGGGATCATAGGTCACACAATGATGGATCCTAGCGACACAGTAGTGTGCAACCAGTTTTTAAATAAATTGGAAAATAAATTGTAATTTATCTCATAACAACTTGTAATAGTTAACTAAGTGTGATAGACTTAGTTATCTCAAGAATTTCAAGTTGAGGGTCAAAGCATAGGCATGTAGAGTGATTCTATTATTAACAGGGTCCAGTTGCAGTTGTAGCACTAGTGTAGTGTGAATGGGATCAGTTAACTCACATTAATTGAATTAAAATCAATTTAACTAATTCTAACTGTTTGATGAGCTAGTGGTATATCAAGTGAATTAAAATATATTTAATTCACCAATGGTGATCTACCAAGTAACTGATGATTCACTATTTATAGCCGCATGCATGCTAATTCTGGTGGAGACCCAGTTGAGACAAAGGTTCAAGGAAAGTAAAATTTTAGTTGTATTTTTAGCAAACTACCGAGATGAAGTTATATAACCATAAGAATCCCTTGATGAATTGTGAAATCAAGGAAGGTTGAATTTCCTATTTAATAGGGGTTTAATTCTCTAGGGATTACGTAAGCAGGGTAGGCTGAGGGTAGGTTGATAATTGGCGATGTGTTTGTCCAATTTTTCCTAGATTATTGTGAAGCATTTGGTAGAGTGTACGAGGTTGTGGTGATCACAAATAAATTTTATTGTTTCATGATTTCTTTGTTGATTATATATTAAATATGGAGGGGTATTGAGCAGTTTCTTTCCCCAGGAAAATCTAGTTTTGTGTATTTATTTACTTCTTTCTCTTACTTGCATGTGATTGAGCATCCATTTTTTATATTCCGCAAATATTGTAGAAGGATTCAATATCTTGTTTTAGTAAATTTCATGATCAGATTGAATCCATTGATATAATTTCTACATGGTATTGTAGTTGTGTTAGAGATTTTCTACATCACGATCATTAATTATTTCTACAGTTGGTAGAGTAGATTCAAGTCTAATATTTTAGTAAAGTGCAATTATCATTTTGAATCTACAAGGAATTTATACACAATCTGTCTAATCCAATTATTCATATTTTTTGCATTAACTTCATTAAACATGGTAAAACCAAATTTCACATCTAATTTTAACAATGGAATTTTATAAATATTTCTCTGATGGATATTTGAATGATGAGAATGAGAGGAAGAGGAAGATATTGAACTTGGATATGGAGATTTAGGAGGTTCTCCTCCACCTCCTCAGTATACCAATGCATCCTCAGGACAAGGTGAAGAAGGAAATCGATCTCGAAGAATAAATAGTAAGGTTGAATCATTGTCGAGTCATCGCTTATAAAGCTAGCCGTTAAAGACTAGATGTTATTTGACCAGGTTAGTTAATTAGTTAGAATATGTAAAGGCTTAAGGGACGAGTCTACTCCGGTGGATCTTATCTCCAAGGTTAATCTCTCGTTTATCCAAGGGACCATGGACATAATTGCCCATGTCCTTAGGAGAAAAAATTTCTACTGTTCGTTCAAGCCTCTTTGTACTATCAAGAATTATCTTGGATCTGTCAAGGACCCTATTGACCCAAAGGACATTAATTTTTTTTATTTAGTACCTTGTTCCCGTGTGCATTGAAGACTCCTTGTTCCTTGTTCATGTTTTTTTAGTATTAGACACAATCGATCCTGCATTTTTGCTCTTGCAGAGCATGCTCGGAAATCATGTCACCATGTGTGCATTGAAGAATCCAAAGTCATTGCTAAGGTGGATCACTTCCATCATAGAGCTAAGGGAGGATATTGAAATTGAGAGGCATCCTAAGAATCTCAAAAGAGATGATGGGTTGAAATTAAGAAAGAGTTGGACTCCAGCCCTCTCCAGATGATTTCTCCCTCGTGCGTTGAGTTCCTTCAGCCTTGTGTCTTTTCTCTCTCTCTCTCTCTCTCTCGTTTTATTCCCCTCCCTTTGATTTTAATTTTCTTTTTATTTTTGTCCTTATTTAATTTTTATCTCGTTTATGTTTTTAGGCCTTTTTATATCCCTTGAATTATTTTATAATATTAATTCTTACCCTTATATATATATATATATATATATATATATATATATTTTGCCCCTCTCTGCTTATTATAATATTTTTAATTTAATCCCTCCTTTTTTTAATATCTCTTATTAATTTAAGATTATTCCCTATCCTATTATTAACCCTTATCCATTTTATATTAATTTATAATTTAAACTTTTTATTAAATTATTATATTATTATAATAATTGTAATTTAATTTCTCATTTTTAAATTATTTAATATCTCTTATTAATTTAAGATTATTCCTTATGCTATTATTAACCCTTCTCCCTTTTATATTGATTTTATAATTTTTAATGAATTATTATTCATTGACGTTTTTATATAAAAATAAAAATAATTAAAAATATTTTAATATTCTGACTAAACAACTAACCTAGTCAAATAACTTCTAGTCTTTAGCGACTAGTTTTATGAGTGATGGCTGGGCAATGATGCAACCTTACTATTTATGTTGGGTATGTGTTATATTATTTCCATGATTAGCCACACACGCTAATCGGTGGGTAGACCTACCCATGGTTTTGTGCATGGGTTTGCACATGGTTTTGGGGGACAATGGTTTTTGGCCCCTGGTGTTTTGTAGATCCGGTCAAGGGAACTGTTAGCCACCTATAATATTTTGTGATACCAAAAGGTGGCTAAGATATTTTTGAGCCTCCAAGGAACAAATTTTATCACTAAAAAATTGTTGGCTCTTGAGTCTCCTTAAGGCCTTATGCCTTTGTCCAAAATCCTCATTTGCTGTCCCTTTTTATACTTAGAAAATTATGCCGATTCCAAATGAAAGACTGCTGAAAGACCATCATTTTCCCTCTTCTCAAACCTTTCATCTGCTCCCCTTTTTCTCCATCAAAACTACCTTGTTTTCATAAGTCTTCTTCTTTCCATTTATGAAAATTTCTCCTTTCATAGTTAAAAACTCACTTTTTAACTATTTCGGAACCCCCAAATCCATTAAAATCCTTGAAAATTCTCATAAAAATCAAAGTTTCATTGCTATAGACCTCAGCCCCTTGAGCTAAGCCCTAAACCACTTCCCCACCATACGTTTTGGGTCTGGAACCACTTGCTAATACGATAAAGTGCTAATCGCATCGAAAAGAATCGAAGACGCAAGTCTTTGCCATACTCCAAAAGTTCCGATTGCGATTAGCCTTGCTGCTTAAGACCCCCGATCATATTATTTACATATAACCCTGAGCCCACCCCCAGCGCTTAAAACATTGTAAATTTTCATTATTGTTCTGCTTTTTCCTTTATAAAACCCAAGAACCCGCTTATCCAAAGTTTCAACTTAAAAGCTTGAAGTCACGTGTTAAATATAAAATGGTTAGATTAAAAAGACCGATCGCGCAATCGTAATCGGGAAAATTTCAATGGGTTGATCGAAAAGACCAGGCCCACAGTTTCGATTGGGATTAGGCCCGCAGTTTCAATTGCGATTAGGCCCGCAGTTTCGATTGCGATTAGGCCCGCAGTTTCGATTGCGATTAGGCCTGCAGTTTCGATTGCGATCCTTCGATTGAATCTGGACCGTCCACGTGTCCAAATCAGACGGTCCAAAACTACTCCTCCCTATTCTCCTCCCGCTATCCTTTTTTCTTTTCTATGCAGATCTCCACCGTTGGTTGCCTTCATCCGACGGCTTCGCTCCTCCCCCACCATCTGAAGCAGTTTAAACCTATTTCCACAGGATTTCTTAACTATTTTTGTGTTTTGCAGGCGTTTTAATGGTTTTCTATTGTTTAATGAAAGAAAGCCGAGGGTTGGGAAAGACGTTTCCTGTGCCTTCGAGCTGTTAAAGAGAACCATCTGCGGGGTTTCGCTCCATTGTTTTCTCAATGCTTCATGGGCATTGATGCCTTTAAAAATCCCAGTGCGGCCTGCACATCGACAAGACACTGTTTTAATTCAAAAACAGTTAAAGAGTATCAGTTTGAAGACAGAGCACAGCAGATGAAGATTGAAGACGGTTTTTATGGGGATTACGGCTAAGACCGTTATCAAAAGCCTAATCCCCAATCTAAAACACAGTTTAAAGGAAAAGCCTAAAGTGTTTCATCAGACAGAAAGCCTCCACCGCCACATCTGAGGCAAATTGATTCCTCAGCTACCAACGAGCCACCTGTCGCCTCAAACCTTTCAAACAGAGGCCGAAGTTATTGAAGAAAATCAGATATTCACCTCCAGCGCAGCCAGGGAGTTACTTCTGCAAGGAAATCAATGCAGAAAATATCTTCAGAGTTACTCCAAACATTACATAAAGAATCAAAGTCAAATAAAGCTCCCACCAAGCTTAATCCATAAATGTAAAACAGTTAATACAGAGAACCACCTGTAAACTTCTTCATTGAGCCCCTCAAAAGGCCGAGAAGTCTTGAACCTATATTAATTATCCCGAGAGATATTTTCTCAGATCACTTCCTCATTCTTCTATAAATGCCTCAGAAGAAGATGAAAAATTGTTGGTTGTTGTTTGATCACAAGTTGTAATATCGAAACTCTCTGAAATAAATATACAAGTTTGTTGAAGTTGAAAATAATTTGGAGTCTTGGATGTCTTGATGATGCCGTTGCATGTCTGTTCTTGAGAAGGATCTATCATTGGATCCATGAGCTTGGCTGTTGGTGAAGTGCTCTGAACTGTTAAATGTTTTTTTCCCTTGTTTTCATTATGTTCCATAATTTCTTACTACAGTAGGCTGAAAGTTTTAGGCTAAGAAATGAATCCTGGAAGCACCTTAGACCTATTCACCCTTCACTGTTTTATGTTTTCTTCTGCTGAAGTATTTTAGAGGCTTTAAAACTTCTCTTTAGTCTTCATGCTCATTTATTTCCTTGATAGCTCAAATAGTTGGTTTCAACATGTTATGGTTCTCCCTGCTTGTCTGCCATCACTTGAAAGCCGTTATTGAAGTCTCCCTTCGAAGTACCATTGTCTTAAGTTAACCAAAGAGGTCGGTTTTGATCTTACCCTTTGCCCCTGCTTAAACAATTGTTTTGAAGGTCTTTATAGTTGCAAACACAGATGTTATTTAGGTGTTCCCTCTTCTATGAATGCAACTATCAGTGAATCTTTTATGTTTTCTAAATCCTTTAAAATAATATCTTTGAGGAAATAGGGTGTTCCCCGAATCTTAGATTTAATTTTAGAAGTTGTCTTGAAATAATTATTTGCTTAAAGAATTTTTGTAGAATTTATGGTTAGCCCTGTCTATCAAATATCCCTTTATTGATAAGTCATGTTTCTCAAGTTCCCTTTGTTGAGAATTAAATTTCTTTTTCCAAATCATTAATGTCCATCTCATTCCAAAACAAAGGATCCTGTGGCCAAGTTAGATTTTTCCTTTGATATCCCATATCCCTTGAAGAGTTTGTCATGATCTTATTTTGACTCCATTGCCCAATGAACCGGATATTTCCTCTTTCTGTCTATCTTTCGTAGACCTTTCATATTCTGTTGTATCAACTCAACCCAACCAAACAAACATTTGCACGTAATAACTAGTCTAAAAATCCATAACCAAAGCAAACAAGATAAACCTTTGCAAACAAATATTTGAGAGATCCCTCTCTGAGAACAGGAGGACTAGATCCTGGAACTCTAAAGATTGGTTCTGATGTTGCCTTGTCTTTTGATTTTCCAAACTGTCAAAACACGGGACACCAACAGGAACTACGGTTATGTTCTAATCCAGGGTTAATGGATTGGGGTTTATGAACGCTTAGGAATTTATATATATGTGTTATAACTCTAAAAGGAATATAATGAAAAATCAAGCTGGTAGTCCCACTTTGGGATCCAGGGGAAAATCTCTATGTATATTTGTTTTATGTTTTATGCTGTCGCTATTGTTTATTTTCTATCTTTAAGATTCGTTTGCAGATAATTTATGTACAGGTTTAAAACCTACATTTGGTATCAGAGTTGTTTCAGATTCAAGGGGATGCCTTTGCTGCTGAGGGGTTTTTTGCTCAGGCCTGTGGTAGACCCTGTTCAGTGGGAGATCTGCGGGATCGATTCTTGTGGTGAAAGAAGATGGCGAGCGGTGGAAATATAGTTATAGAGAGATTTAATGGTCACAATTATGAGTTGTGGAAGCTCAATATGGAGGATCTGCTAGTGATTAAAGATCAGTGGATCGCGGTAGATCCGGGTACTAAACCAACAGAAATGTTAGATGAAGACTGGAAGAAGTTGGATCAGAAAGCAAAGAGCACAATACGGTTGTGTGTTTCAAATTCAGTAATGTTGAATGCATATGGGGAAGCTATGATGAAGAATTTTTTGGAAAAGCTAGGGACTTTGTACCAATCTAAGTCTCTGGTGAATAAATTGTTCCCACGGAAAAAGTTGTATAACATGAGGATGAAGGATGGAGACTCGGTGACAGAGCATCTGAATGCCTTCAATATTGTGGTAAGTTAGCTTTTATCTATTGATATTAAAATATCAGATGAAGATAAGTGCATCAGTTTTTTGTGTTCTCTACCAGATTCATGGGACATTATGGTTATTGCAATAGGTAGCAATACAAATACCTTGAATTTTGATGACATTGTCTCAGCCTTGCTATCAGAGGAAATGAGATGGAGAAATATGGAAGGTCAGAATAGATATGCCTTGTCTGTATGAGGAAGGTCCCAGAACAGAAACAAGATAAGGTTTCGAGTGGGAGATCTAAATCTCTGGGAAAGTTTGTAAAGGTGTGATGGAAATTCGGAAAGGAAGGGCACTACAAAAAGGAATATAGATCTAAAGCTCCTGAGAAAGGAAAGGGATCTGAGGATGTTTCTTCTGCAGAGGAAAAAACCACCTCAGATGAATGTGGGGATGTGTATTTGGCCTCTTCTTCAAATACACATGTATATCATAAGTCATGGTTGATTGACTCAGGTGCATCCTTTCACTTCACTCCCCATAGGGAGTTGTTCTGTGAGTATGAGAAGTATGATGGTGGTGATGTATTCTTAGGGGATGATAGGAAGGCCAAAATCGTCGGACGTTGAAAATTCAAGCTAAATCTGCAAGGTGGAAGGATTAGAACACTTCCTAGTGTTCTGCGTATTTCTGCATTAGCCATAAATCTGATTTCTGTAAGCAAGATGGATGATGCAGGTGTAAACATAGTGTTAGAGAAATATACCTGCAAGATGGTTCGAGGAGCATTGGTATTAATGCAGGGAGTTCGGATTGGAACACTGTACAATCTTTAGGGTAGCACTGTTATTGATGAGTGCAACATTTTTGTGGTTCCTGAAAGTGCAGCGGAAAGCCTAGCGGTCTCTGGAGAAAATACCATGCTATGGCATCAGAGGTTTGGACATATTGGAGAGAAGGGCCTTCAGATACTGCATAGAAATGGTATGGTAGAAGGTATGTATAATTTTTCTCTCGATTTAAATTTCTGTGAACATTGTGTATATGGGAAGCAAAATCGGGTGAGTTTTCCTTCCAGTGCTAAGAGGGAAAACAAGATATTAGAGCTTGTGCACAGTGATGTGTTTCGACCTGTGTTGGTTCCATCTCTGGGAAAGTCGTTGTACTATGTTTCATTCATAGATGACTTCTCAAGGAATAAATGGTTATATTTCTTGAGGAATAAATCTGAAGTCTTTGATAGATTTAAAGAATTTAAGGCTCTAGTGGAAAACCAGACAAAGAAGAAGATAAAGGTGCTAAGGATAGATAATGGTGGAGAGTTTTACAAGAAGGAATTTGAAGAATTTTGTAAGAAGTGTGATATAAAATGGAAGAAGACTAATCCATACAAACCTCAGCAAAATGGAGTTGCATAAAGAATGAACAAAACACTGATGGAAAAGGAAAGAAGCATGCTCAGTGGTACCGATTTAGGACAAAAATTATGGGCAGAAGTAGTGGAGACTACATGTTACTTGGTTAACAGATCACCTTCATCAGCGTTGGAGGATAAGACTCCACATGAGGTATGGACTGGTAAGAAACCCTCTCTTTCACATCTAAGGGTATTTGGATGTGATGCATATGTACATGTTCCAAAGGAGAAAATGACCAAGTTGGATAATAAATCTTTAAGGTGCATCTTTATTGGGTATAAGGATGGTTTAAAAGGTTACAAGCTTTGGAACCTAGAAACAAGGAAGGTTGCGTATAACCGAGATGTGGTGTTTAGAGAGGTGAAAGATGTTGTTAAACATCAAGTCCTACTAAAGGAATCTGAGAAGATAGAGTTTGATCTAAAGGAGGATGAATCAGACTCTACAACATAAGAAGATTTAGAAGAGGAAGAGCCACAAACTTTGGCTATGAGAAGATTAGTTCAGGAAAGAAGGCAACCAGAAAGGTATAGTCCATCTACTTTCTGTTCAAATTTTGCTTTAACCATAACTGATGATGATCCTATAACTGTCAGGGAGGAAGTAGATTCAGAGGATGGAAAACTATGGAAGGAGGCCATGGTTGATGAAATGGCATCCTTGCACAAAAATGAGGCATGGGATCTGGTGGAGTTTCTAGCTGGAAGGAAGCCCATCAGGAGCAAATGGGTATTTAAGAAGAAGATGAATGTAGAGAAATACAAAGCTCGATTGGTAGCAAAAGGTTATTCCCAGGTGTCAGGAATTAATTTTGGTGATATTTTTTCGCATGTTGCCAAGGTTACTTCTATTAGATTACTTTTATCTGTTGTTGCTGCATTTGACTTTGAGGTAGAACAGTTGGATGTGAAGACAACATTTCTTCATGGGGATATGGAAGACAAGATCTACATGAAGCAACCTAAAGGCTTTATGGTAAAGGGTAAGAAAGAACTGGTATGTAGGTTAAATAAGTCTCTTTATGGGTTAAAACAATCACCAACGATGTGGCATCAGAAATTTGATACCTATATACGGGGACTTGGCTTCACCAGAAGCAAGGAGGATTATTGTGTTTATTTTAAATTAATTGGTGACTATATTATTTATTTGGTCTTGTACGTAGATGATATGTTGTTTATTGGAAATGAAAAAGAAATAATCCAATATTTGAAGACCCAATTGTTCTCCAAATTCAACATGAAGGATCTTGGTGCTCCAAACTATATTTTGGGCATGGAAATTAAGAGAGACCAGGAAAAGAGGAAGCTCTGGTTAAACCAGAGGAAGTATGTCGAGAATATATTGCAGAGGTTCAATATGCAGGATAGTAAACCAGTGAAGGTTCCTATTCCTGTAGGTTTAAAGTTGGTTGCTGAGTAGTGTCCCAAGACTCAACAAGAAGAGGAGGATATGTCCCGTGTTCCATATGCGAGTGCAGTGGGTAGCCTGGTGTATGCAATGGTCCGTACTAGACTATACATTGCACATGCAGTGGGAGTATTGAGCAGGTTTATGTCAAAACCAGGGAAGGATCATTGGACAACAGTGAAGCGGGTTTTTAGATATTTGCGTGGCACTAGTGATTATGGTTTGTGCTACCAGGGAATATTGATATTGGAAACATTTTTGGACATTCATGGTTTTGTTGATGCAGACTGGACTGGATATCTGGACCAAAAAATATCTACAAGTGGGTATGTGTTTAGCCTATTAGGAGGTGAAATCAGTTGGATGAGTAAAAGACATTTTGTAGTGGCTATTTCAACTATAGAGGCAGAATACATGGCAGCCACTCATGCAAGGAAGGAAGCAGTTTGGTTGCAGATATTGTGTTCAAGTATGGGGTTGGTGTAGTGAGCTATAAGGATACACTTTGATAGCCAAAGTGAAATTTTATTGGCTAAGAACCCTGATTATCATTCAAAGACAAAGCACATTGATGTTCAATATCACTTTGTGAGAGATATGATTGAGGATAAAGGGTGTTACTGGTAAAGGTGGACACTTTGAAGAATGTTGCAGATGCATTGACGAAGTCTATGAGAACTCATAATTTCTCTTGGTGTAGAGAAACAATGGGTGTTGCAGAGTTGGACTAATTATTAAGCTCTCTTGTGGCCCCTTGTGGAAAGAAAACAACAAGTGGGAGAATTTTGGGTATGTGTTATATTCTTTCCAAGATTAGCCACGGGCATAACAGGGGGTTCACAGGGGGGGCAGTAGCCCCTCCCTATCGGGGTCCCGCGCAGCACCCCAAGATTTTTTTTTTTTTCGGTGGGCAGACACACCCATGGTTTTGTGCATGGGTTTTCACATGGTTTTGGGGGACGATGGTTTTCGAACCCTGGTATTTTGTAGATTCGATCAAGGGAACTAAAATTATGTTCTAATCCAGGGTTAATGGATTGGGGTTTATGAATGCTTCGGCATGTATATATGTGTTGTAAAACTAAAAGGAATATAATGAAAAATCAAGCTGGTAGTCCCGATTTGGGATCCAAGGGAAAATGTCTGTGTATATATGTTTTATGTTTTATGCTTTCACTATTTTTTATTTTCTGTCTTTAAGATTTGTTTGCAGATAATTTTTGTACAGGGTTAAAACCTAGAATTTATTCTTTGAGATCGATTTCCTTCTTCACCTTGTCCTAAGGATGAACCACATTAGATTGCTTGAAAATTCGACCAAATCCTAATGTTGTGATTAATCCGAAAGACATTTATCTACATTATGGATCACAAAAGTCTTAGATATAACATACTGATGCATTATCATTTGTTGGAGCTCTCTCTTTCTTTCCCTCTTTTTCCATTCTCCTTTCATATTTTTCAACAAATTTTCCACCCAATTTTCCATCTAGTGGAAGGACTTGTGGAAATCCTATGCATTCCCTATGGACATGTCATTATCCTCCATTTTATTTCTTGGTGTTTCACATCCAATCTCGGGGTTAAAATAATTGAGTTTTCCTTGACCCTTTTTAGGTTTGGCCCTGGTAAGTATCCGCACTCACAATTTGCACCAAAGAAGATTATTGTGCAACATGATCTGGGATCTTTTCCTTTGTGATGTTAAATATAATTTCTTAAAGAGCATTAAATACCATAAATGCAGCATCCATGAAGAAGTAACATAAAAATAAGGCAACATAGACAATGCACCAAGATTTTTTAATGGATTTCACTCACAATGTATGAGCTACGTCTCTAGTCCCAACTTCAAGGTGGAGAGGCCTGTATATTATCTTAGAAAAATAATGGAAATCACATGAACAAATATATGACCATATATCAGATCTGGGAATGAACCAAACTCAAACTGCATCATACTCCATGCCAATAACTCTTCCTTGGAATTTAACAACTTTAGAGTATAAAATTGACCACCTTCTGAAATGTGCAAGGCTACCTCAAATTTCATGCCAAACATTAAATGAAACATGTGGTATTTTTCCATGAGCCCTTACATCTGCTACCTAAATCCAAATTCGAACTACACCAGTGGATTCTTTGTGAAATTTAGAGAAAAATGGGTATAAACTTTACCAGGTTCAGGAACTGCCACCTCTTCCTCAAATTTTGTGCCACAATAGTTCAAAATATTCCTTTAATATTACCCTATAATATTGCATAGAATATTCTCGAAAATATTCATCTATATCTATGCCCATGCAAGATTTCCTCTTGACCTTCGTGTTGAATGCTGGTTTGCATCCCACCTCTGCTTGTGGGTCTGCCCTCCTCCATGTGTATGGTGTAGAAATTATACAAACATATGTATATCAATGGATTCAATCCGATCTAACAATTTACTAAAGCTAGATACCAAATCCTTCTACAAATCAATTGTGGAAATTAAACACAATCACCAATCACATGAAGCAAAGAAAGAATCAAATCAAATCACAAGACAGATAATTTCCCGGGGAAAGCTTGTTGCTCAAAACCCCTATATATTCTATTGTATATTAATCATGGAATCATGAAACAATTACAATGCAGTCTTCTCACAACAGTCTCCTGCACTCTCACAACTGTCTCACACTGTCATGGACAAAACTGACCAAGAATTAGCCAATTCTCAGCCTCTAAACAACCTGCCTTGCTTGTGCCATTCTTGATGAATGCAATCCCTATTCTTTAGGAATTTTTTCCTTCCAAAACTGCGCAAGGATCATGAGAAATCCAAAGGGTGTTTGGTTACATGTGGTAAACCTACTAATCACACAACTGATAGTTAACATCCCTTTAACCTTTGTCTCAACTGGGTCTCCATTGGAACTAACATGCATGCAATTATTAATAGTAAATCATCAGCTACATGGTAGATCAATGATTGTGAATTAAATAATATTTAATTCACTTGATCTCTTACTAGTGCAACAAATAGTTACAACTAGTTCAACTGACTCTAACTCACCTAACCAAGTTAACTGATTACTCATGCATTAAACTAATGCACCAAACACAATTCAAACTCCTTAACTAATAGAATTAATCTGCATGCCTCACCAACCACCCTCAACTCGAAATACATGAGCTAACTGAGTTTATCACACTCAGTTAACTATTACAAGTGATCATGAGATAAGATTACATTTTATTATCCAATTTAATCAAGGGAAAATTAAATTATACACTGCACCAAATTAATTAATTAATCTGGCCTTCACACTAATGTATCGCTAGGACATGTTGGTCCCACACTAGTGTGTGTGTTGAAACTTCTTGTTGGAATTCAACACTCCCTTTCAACAAGAAATGTATTATCTGCCACCCTGATCCTACCTCTATGGTATTCAAATTTTCTCTTTGCAAGTGCCTTCATCAGAATATCTGCATCCTGATCCTCCATGGGAATGTAATACCGGATGCCTATTTTCTTGGACCTATCATGGAATACTGGATTAACCGAGAGTTTAATTCAACTCTGGTTATCACAATGTATCATAGTCGAATCTATATAAGAACCAAACAAATCAACTAGGATCTTTCCCATCGAGATGGCCTCATATGCAGCTTGACTTGCTTCCATGTACTCTGCCTCGGCTGAAATGAGTTTGATAGATCGTTTCTTCCTACTGTACTAAGAAACTTTTTTCGATCCTACGATAAAGATCCCTCCTAATGTGCTCTTTCTATTTTATGGAATGCATGCCCAATCTGCATCGATGAAGCCTTGAAGCTTCACTCCCTCTGTCTATTTGTACCATAATCCATACTCTATAGTGCCCCTAATATATCTCAAGACATGCTTCCCCACCTTCCAAAAGAGCTTGGTTGGCTTAACCATAACTTGAATCAGTTGGTTAACTATGTAGAAAATGTCTGGTATGGCATTCACCAAGTACATCAGTGAACCCACTAGCTGCCTGTTGACAGTAGTGTCCACTACTTCTCCCGAAGTAGCATCCTCTTTCCTTTAATTTCTTGGAAGAGGAGTGTCCATGGGTTTATAGCTCTCCATGTGAAAATTACCTAGTATCTCTTTGGCATACTTTCCTTGAGAAAAATAGAAGTCAACATCTCGCTGCCATATTTCCAAACCAAGGAAATAGTGAAGGAGTCCCATGTCCTTAATTTCAAACTCTCTTGCAAGATCCTCCTTGCATGAAGTTATCAACTGCTCAGCACTTATCAAAATTATATCATCAACATAAAGTACGATAATCAAGAGCTTACCATCAACTAAAATCTGCTATAGATTTGCATCAAATTCACTTTTGGTAGAGCCTAACTCGGTGAAATTGTTGTCAATCTGAGTGTACCAAGCACGAGGTGCTTGCTTCAGCCCATACAATGATTTCTTGAGTCGACACACATGTGACTCACTGTCAAATATTTCGAAACCTTCTGGTTGTTCTATGTACACTTCTTCCTCAATAACTCCATTGAGAAACACAGTTTTCACATCCATCTAATGAATGTTCCACCCCATTTGTGTTGAGAGTGCAAGGATAGATCTAATGGAAGAGTATCTCGCGACTGGTGTGAAATTACTCTCATAGTCAATCCCCTCAACTTGTGAGAATCCACGGGCCACAAATATGGCCTTATACTTCTCCACACTCCCACCTGCTGCTTGCTTCACCTTATAGATCCATCTAGATCCAACCACTGATTTTACAACCGGTCTTGGGACAACCTCCCATGCACTGTTATTGATGATGGAGTCATAATCCTCCACCATAACGTCAACCAAATTGGTTGTTGCACTGATTCCTCAACAGAATATGGTTCTATCACAATACACTTTCTTAGAAAAGCCATGTATCCAGTAAACCTGTCTGGAGACTTTCTCTATCTGCGCAGTGAAGTAGGGGCTCCTACATTCTCTGCTGCATCAAGTCTCAATCTATCAGCTTCCATGGTGCACCTTCTACCAATTCTGGTGGATGGCTCTGCATGAGTGTTTTCTGCCACTCCATGATCCTTCGCGTGTGGCTGCTCCACATCTTGTGTTTCATTCTTTGGAATCAAGAGTTCCTCCTCTACATGCAAATCTAGCTCCCTCTCAAGGGGCAATCACATGGCTTTCTCCTCATCAAATTTTATATCCCGTCTCACAACAGTCATCCTGTTGTTTGGAAAATACACCCGATAGTTGTGGGGAGTATCAGTGTACCCCAAAAATATCCCAATATCAGCTGTTGGTTCGAGCTTCTTCTTGGCATCTTTTCTCACATGCACATAAATAGGTGAGCCAAAAATCTTAGAATATGAAACATCAGGTTTCTTACTAGTAAAAGCCTTCTCTAGTGTACTCATGCCAAGTATTCGATGAGGACAATGTTTTTTCACAAATACCGATGTGTTGCATGCCTCCGCCTACAGATGCAACTGTAGCCCCTGATCATGCAACATCGCTCGTGCTGCACCCACAATTGTTATGTTCTTTCTTTCTGCGACCCCATTCTGCTATGGGTTATGAGGTGCATTCAACTCTCCCTGAGTTCCTTCTTTGTTGTAGAAGTTTTTGAATTCATTGGAGATGTACTCACCACCATTTTCGCTCTTAAGAGCCTTCACAGTGCTTTGAACTCAAGAAATTTTGAGAACATCTGAACTTTCTTCTCCATGAAATAGATCCAAAATTTTCTAGAAAATTCATCAACAAATATCACATAGTACTTATGCTTTGATGTCAAAGCAGTAGATAATGGTCCACACATGTCTTAGTGAACTCTCTCAAGGATTTCTGAAGCTCAATTCTCATTCTCATGAAAATTGGCCTTTGCATACTTCCCCACAGTACATCCCTTGCATGTGTCTGACTCCGCAAGAGTGCACTTGCTTTAGGGAAATTTTGAGGTCTAAAATGGGCCTTCTAAGAAAAATGTACAAATAAAATTTTTTTTATAAGAACTAGCAGGATTCAAGATGATGATGTCAACCATGGGGGATGATTCACCATTTTTTAAGTAAAAGGGTAAAAAGATTAAAAGATAAGAAAATAAGAAACCTGCTTTTTTTAACTCATATTTTCAGCTTATCTCCCAAAGTTTTTACTCAGATTTAGAGCGAGAGTGCTCGTTGGATGCAAATTTTAATTCCTCATCCAAGGAGTACCCATGTTGCATACTTCGATGGATCCTCACTTTTTGTGTAGTAGGATCCATCGAAAGTATGCAACATGGGTACTTCTTGGATGAGGAATTAAATTTTGCATCCAACGAGTACTCCCGCTCGAAATTTGAGAAAAAAATTTGGGAGATAAGTTGAAAATAAGAGTTGAAAAAGTAGTTTTTTATTTTTTCCCTCTAAAATTTGATGATGTAATCAAATATTATTTTATTATTTCCACTATTATTTTATTATTTCCTTAGGAGGCCCAATTTAGACCTCAAAATTCCCTTAATGGGAAGACCCGTAGAAATCTGCTGTATGACTTTCAAGACTCCATGGTGTAGATGGCCCAAGCTCCTCTACCATAAGTCACCCTCATCCCAGCTCACTGCATTTTCCTCCTTACCCATCAATGCTGTGCAACCATATACATCAATTTTATAGAGATTCTTCACACAAATCCCAATATTCTTGGCTTGTCTTGTTGTTTTGTGTCGCAGGAAAGTTTTTCCTTCACTGAAAACAATATCATAGCCTTTATCCTCCAACATTGTGATTGAGACCAAATTTGTCTTCAAGCCTGGTACATGCATTACATATTTAAATTGAAAGGGTTTACCTGAATTTCTCTGGAAGGTAACTGTACTAATCTCGGTAGCACTATAGCGCCCGTCATCACCCATTTCGATATGCATCTGGAGGTGCTTCTCCTCCAAGCTATTGAAAATTTCTTTGCCTCCCATCATGTGAAAGGATGCACCACTATCCAAGTACCACAAAGATCCCATTGCCCTTGACATGTCTGAAATGAGTGAGAGATCAAGCTCAAATTGCGAGGCCAAAGCCTTACCAGCTGCAGATTTGGAATCCTTCTTATTCTTCTTCTTTTGTGGACAATTAGTGACATAATGTCCATGCTCGTGACAGTGAAAACACTTCACTCTATACATGTCGTGCTTCTCTCCATATTTACCGGAATCATATTTGGAATGGAATTTATTTTCCTTCCCTTTCTTTTCCTTGGAAGCCAAAGCACAATATTCTTCATCATCATTCTTAGATGAAGATCCATCCCTAGTATTCCGCTTGAATTCTTCTTGCACCAAAATCCTACCAAAGTCATTCCCAATATGGTAGCTTTTCCCTTCCACTGACAGAGTCTTGATAACTATGCCAACTCTTGTGAAGTCCTAGAAGAGCTAGGCTTACCAAGTCATCATCCACAATAGTAATTCCAACGCTCCCAATCTCATCCCAACATTGGACAAACTTTGTTAAATATTTTGGCATAGTGTCACCTTTCTCCATTTTGACTTTCCTGAGCTTGTCCTTCAGTGCCAATTTTCTATGATCACTACTGCTTTGAAATAGATTTTTTAAAGCTTTCCACATTGCATATGGTGTCGCTTTACCATGGATACTTGAGACAATGTGGTCTCGTACTCCCTCCAATAAGTTCCTTCTCGCCATTGCAACCTTCTTTTTCCAAGCATCAAGATTTGCAACATCTTCTATAACGTGTTTGGGAACATCATTGTCAATGAATTCTTTCAAGCCATTGTCCTCCAGTACTGCCTCCATCCTATCTTTCCATGTAATATAGTTACATCTTCCCTCGAGTGCATACTCCAATCTCAAGCCATTGAAATCCATTTAGATCCTGAATCGCCTGTCGCACCAAGAATACTTTTGCAAATTCGAATTCTATTCAGTCACAAACTCAGCTTCTCCTCCACTACAACGATTTCCTATGCTCTGATACCATGTAGAAATTATACAAACTTATGTATATCAATGGATTCAATCCAATATACAATTTATTAAAGATAGATACTGAATCCTTCTACAAATCAATTGTGGAAATTAAACACAATCGACAATCACATGAAGCAAAGAAAGAATCAAATAAAATCACAACACAGATAATTTCCCGGGGAAATATTTCTTCTCAAAACCCCTCTATCCTCTATTGTATATTAACCATGGAATAATGAAACAATTACAATGCACTCTTCTCACAAGAGTCTCCTGCACTCTCACAACTGTCTCACACTGTCCTGGACAAAACTGACTAACACTTAGCCAATTATCAGCCTTTAAAAAGCCTGGTTTTCTTGCGCAATTCCTTATGAATGCAATCCTTATTATTTAGGAATTTTCGCCTTCCAAAACTACGTAAGGATCATGAGCAATCCAATGGGTGTCTGGCTAAATTTGGTCAACCTATTAATCACACAACTGATAGTTAACATCACTTTAACCTTTGTCTCAACTGGGTCTCCACTGGAACTGAACTGCATGCAGCTATTAATAGTAAAATCATCAGTTGCATCACATATCAATGATTGTCAATTAAATAATATTTAATTCACTTGATTTCTCACTAGTGCAAAAAAAAGTTACAACTAGTTCAACTGACTCTAACTCACCTAACTGAGTTAAATGATTACTCATGCATTAAACTAATGCACCAACTGCGATTCGAACTCCATAGCTAATAGAATTCCTCTACATGCCTCACCAACCACCCTCAACTCGAAATACATGAGTAACTGAGTTTATCACACTCGGTTAACTATTACAAGTGATCATGAGATAAGATTACATTTTATTGTCCAATTTAATTAAGGGAAAATTAAATTAGACATTACACCAAATTAATTAATTAATTTGGGCTTCACACTAATGTATCGCTAGGACCTGTTGGTCCCACACCAGTGTGTGTGCTGCAATTTCTTGTTGGACTCCAACATATGTCAATGTAGGTTTAAATATTTTGTGGTGGGGTTGGCTCAACAAAGTCCATAGTTGGTGCATTAGTTGGCATGCATAAGTAAGGGCTTTAGTATGTGTGGGAGGTACCAAGGTAAAACCTACAGGCCTCCGCTTTTGTATTAATATAATACAATTTGTTGTTATATAATTTTCCTATAGGTTAATATATAGTTTGAAGTTAAAACCAAACCATGTGTATGTAGAAAAGTCAAATGGATGAAGGTTGTGTGCATTACAAGGAAAATTGGTGCTAATTTGAGGTTCCATGTGATTGGTCCACATGGCAGGTGTTCATTGGTCCACATCACCTGCACACATGTTGTGACATGTCAACACCATTGTATTCCTAGTCACCTTGAAACATGCTACTGTATGTTTTCAGCCTAGTTCCATGTGTTGAGTTTCCATTTCATCACTATCCTCCCACATCAATTGTGTATCCCACCTAGATTTTTCACTAGTTTTCCACATGGCAGTGTGCGGAAGTGCCATGTGGCACCTTATGGGTCCCATCGACACATTTTTTTGTTTTTTTGTCAAACTTTAGATGAACATATCTTCCTCATATAGACTCGAATCAAGGTGTTGTTTGTCATTGGAATATTCATGATAAGCTCTATGCCTTGGTAGTGGGTTTTCTAAGATTTAAGAACTTCAAATTTTCAATCGTTCCGGATCCTCCTAGATCATCCTAAAAAAGGAGGCTACTAATCTCAAGTATTGAAACTAGTCAAAAAGTTATATCATGAAGTAATCATTTGAAAAATAAATTAGCGGAGGTCCATCTAATTATTGAACTTTTAGACCCTTTTAGAAAAGGGATAATAGTAAACCTAACACTACCAAAATATTTGGTGTTAACATAAATGTAGATGATTTAACATCAAAAATTTATTTCTTATAACATTAGGCCAACCACTCAAAGAAAACATGCCCTTAGTGGGTTAATCAATGAGCCTCATAATCATCCAAATCCTCAAACAACAATACCTTTTTTATTGAAAAAACTAAAAATATGATAGTGAGTTGAAGAATGTAGATATAAATTCTACCAAAGGATCAATTATGTTCTTGTCGGATTGGTTAATAGATGAAAACATGAAAACCATAGGAGAGGGTTCCCTTGGGTAATCCAAAATCACTCAAGGCACTCCCAAAACCTACAACCTTAATCATAAATTTCCTATCCTTGTTCATTCTCCATCAACCAAAGGAAAACCTACTCTTATATATGTGATCCCATCTCTTGCATCACCAAAATGAAAAACACTTTTTAGTAATATGACACATGAATCCTCTCAAAATGTCAAAAACACATCTCTTATAGAGGTCCATTCCATGGAATATAATTTCATTGATGATATAATGAAAACTAAATCTAATGTTCAATTGTATGACATCTAAAATATCCTGAACTAGAGGGAATTAATCATGAAAAAATTCAAATCAATATACTGTCATAAAAATGTGTTGTAACTCCAGAAGCTTTAGTCATTGTGGCTCCTACCAAAAAGGATAAATAAAACACTAATAACTCTATGTTAATGCAACTAGCATTGGAGAACATTTGAAATATCAAACCCCATATTTCTTATTAACCTTTGATATCTTCAATCAAAATGTACATAATTTCCTTGTTGACTTAAGAGCTTTATCAAAACTAATATATTTCATGAGCACTAGTATACATGGAAATAAACTAAACTACCAAAACATGGACAAACAAGAATATGTTGGTTATAAGGAAATCAACAATTTAGGAACTATATTCTAAAATGTCATGTCAAGGTAATAGTTCCTCACATTGTTGTTTAATCATTATTTGTATAGAAAGAATTAGGAGAACATATAGGAAATTGGATGAAGTTTTTTCAAGAATATTACCTTGAATTTAACCTGGATAGTATTTTCATAGGTCAAGGTTTATGCATGCTCATAGCTGAGGCCCTTGACCCAAAAGAACTTCAAGAGGATGAGTGGGAGAATGAACTCTCAATGTAATCTTATGATACTATTAATTTATAAAGGAACGAAATGAGATACATATTTAAACCAAAAAAACAAAGATACAGTGAACTGAACTTTAATTAATAAATAAAAAATGAGTTTAATTGTTGAATGAAAGAAAACTAGCTTGAGTGGTAGTAGCTTATCTCTGAGAAGAGATTTGACAACTACATGTCTTTTGAATTGTATTAAAATGAGGCTCTAAGGCAATTTTATCATGAATAAACAATGAAAACCCATAAACATCCAAAAACCTAACCCTAGGAGATGAAGCACCAAAAGCTTATGGGTCCCAATGGGGTTAGCTGGAACGTCAACTTCTCGAGGTCGTAACTTTGGCATATGACCTTTATTTGCGACACACGATAGACCGTTAGAAAGTTGTATATGAGAAAAGCAAATTTTGACTATAAATGTGAGTTTATGACTCACATTTTCTTGTTTCCACAAAAAATGTCGGGCCTTAAAACAACTTCGAAAATTCAAGACCCAAAAAATTACCAAAAATAGAAAAATGTTGAAATAAGAAATTGTTAGGAAACAATGTCGGGGGTCCGAGTGGAATAGGCTTCTATCCACCAATATCCACATGGATCATATGAAGCTCTCCATATACCTTCCCTAGATGATTCATGGTATCAAGAGTTGAAGCAATACTTCAACATGATGTTATCCCTAATAATATCATTGCTAAGATAATAAGAGCCATAAAACTCAAGGTTTCACAATAACAATTTATCAATAGACTGTTCTTAAATAAGGATTATGATGGAGTTATCCTATGTTTCCTTGAGAGGTTAGATGTGAAAGGAGTCCTCTTAGAGCCGCATGATGGACTAGGAGGTGGAAACTTTGTATGAGAAACAATTTCTCACAAAATCCTAAAAGTTGGATACAATTAGATGACACTATTTAGAGGTTCCCATGCTTATGTTACAAAGTTTCAAATAGTCCAAGAGTGTGCTTGATATGAGATAAATTATGTATTTTTTCTACAACTTGTGATGATTGATGAACCTTTTCAACAATTGGGTTTGGAGTTAATCAAGGAAATTTACCCCCACTCTTCCACGCAACATAGATATATTACTAGATTACATATAGGTGCACACCTTCGTAGGATTCCATAGGCTAGAAAATTATTTATTTGAGGATATTTTGAGATAAGGTTTTATTTAATAAAGGTTAATGAAAATTTTTCACTAAGGGGTGGATTTTCATAAAAATAGCTCGAGTAATAATGGGTAGTGCTCTCAAAATGGGCCTTGGTGAAACACGCTTTTGAGAGCTTGTATAAATCATGTTTGTTGCTCGATATGGTTTTTATACCCCCATATAAAATTCACTATATGTCCCTCAATGGCTCCAGGAAACAAGATATAATCATCCATACAATTCAAAGATGTGAAAACCATTAATTCCATTGACCTCTTGAAACTTGGTTACAACAAAAGAAATCCACCTCCTAGGACTCCACAGGTCGAAAAATTAGTTTTCTAAGTATTTTTGAAACCAGGGATTTGTGAAGTAAATATGAATGAAAATTTTTCATAAGAGAGTGTATTTTGCTAAACCCTGGCTCGATAGATTGTTGGCAGTATGGTCACATGGGCTTTGAAAAGTGCATTTTATAGAACTTATAGAAATAATTTATGTTGCTTGGTTTGGTTCATATAACCCCAAACCAAATTCACCATATGTCTCTAAATGTCTCTAGGGGGTGAGTTGCAACGCACTGTAAAATACAAAGTGGGACTCGAATGGAAAAACGATTAAGTCTACTAGGCTCCTAACACTAGGTTATAGCTAGGGGCACCCTCATACTAGGATTCTATATGTTTAAAATTAATTTAATTGATTATATTTAAAGCTATGGTTTTGATTAGTAAATATCAATGAAAATTTTGCACAAGTAGGTGGATTTTGCAAAACACTATCTTGAGAAATTGTGCTTAGTGTTCTAAAATGGGTTTTGGCCAAACACACTTTTTAGAGATTATAAAACTCATTTTGTTTTTATGCCCCCGAATCAAATTGACCATATGTCCATGAATGGATCTGGGAAGTGAAATGAAATTGGGCATGAAATTAAAATCGAGACTCGGATAGGTGAATCGTCAATTTCTTTGGACGATTGACACTAGGTTACAACTATGGGAAACCCAATAGTTTTTTTCTTACACAATAATTGAGAGAGTCTATCTCATCTAATAATATTTCAAACATGACACAAAATTCACTATAGTATTAAAATCTATTTTCCTAGAACAAGAAAATAAGATAAATTATATCTAAATGGGCTTCCACTATAAAAAAAATCTTGTAGAATAAAAAATATGATGAGTGTAAGAGGATAAAATTATAGGGTTAGAAGAAAAGTTTTTATATATAGAGAAAATTCAATATGATCATTTTTTTCCAAAAAATATAAATATTTGTCAATCTACTATGTATTTTTCTAGTAAAAGGAAATAATAATGTGCTCACTTAGTTTTAGAGCCTATCATTATAGTCAAATGTAATTAGTATGAAAGAGAAAAATGAAACTGCTCGCAAGAGAGGAAACTTTATATTAACAGAAACAATTCTAAGATCAGAGAATGAATGAAGATGTTTATGAGTAATTAAAAGAGTATTTTTCATTCCATAATTTTTTAAACACGATATTTATTTGGATATGAGGTTCATATATTTTTACCTATTGCGTCTAGATAATATAAATGAAATATTATCACCTCATTACAGAGGTAGTTGATTAGTACAAAAGGGAAAATATTCATAACTATAGAAGTAGAGGCAACATCAAGATACCGTAAGTTAAAAAAATGATCAATAACGAATATTACTAAGATGCTAAATTTGATAGGAATTAGGTAGAAATTTATTGGAGAGGAGATTAGGAGGAAGGTTGAAAACATGCATGTTGGTGTTGGAGGTGTGTTCGTTGATGGGGTGGGAATTCATGGGAACTGAGGATTAACTCTGCTAATTCTAGTTTTGTTGCTCAGAAGATTGAAAATTCTAATAAAATTGAGTGTAGAAAGCATGTGATGTCATGTGCCTGGATTGTGATCCTTACGGATAATGATAAATCACTATCATTTAGATAATTAAATTCATTGAAATAATAGTGGTATATTTTGACGGACCAACATAAACCAAAATTTAATAATACTCTAATTGTCACTAGCATTTGAAAGTTTGATGGTGTGCATCTGCATTTCATTGCAAACTTACAATGTAGTTAACTGAATATTGCATCCACAAATATGAATTCAATTATGGTCCTCTTAAATCAATATATTTTTGTGTTTAGATGTGCTTTCCAACCCACCATGGTAGATATGTTGTAATGTAATGTAATGTAATGTCCTGTAAACATTTTCCTTTTAAAGAAACAACTATGAAGGTTTATATTAAAAACAAAGACCTAGAATCCAGCCCAAAACTATTACATTTCTTTAGAGTTGTCAATATCCCTTGTGGGTTTGAGATTGAGCACATCAACTCAATCCAACCCCTGAAGTGGGTACTCAATAATAATTAAAAAAAAAATTCCCTTTATAGCTAAATAGTTTCCAAAATACTCCCAAAATCCAAATACATTTACATTCCATTTCTTACTACATGTTGATTTGACTTTCATTGAATCTCTTTTTTTTCCTTAGAGAGATGTTTTTGAACTTTCCCCCAATGTGGATCCAACCCATGTTTTCTATTGAATTCATGTGGTCATCCATCTGTGAGTGATCAATGTTGTCTTTTTCACTCTTTGAAGGTTCTTCCTCATATGGTTGATTAACCAAGGAAATTTCTTTTCCTGTCTTACTTCTTGAAAATTCAGAGGAGGATACAATATTTCCAAGTATTTGGAGAACATGGGTCTCCTTTATCTCTTAATATGGTGGATCCTCTTTGACATGAAATTATTCTTGACTTCCTCTTTCTTCCTCCACTGGACTTGTTGGGTAGGGCCCAACTTGGTCCAGTTTTGAGTTAAAGACTCCACATTTTGAGGAAGTGGAGTGCGTAATCCAGTAGGAAGAAGTCAACCACACAAATTTTAAGGCTTCGAATGAATGCCTATTATGTATTACGTATTTGTGGATGAGTAATTTTCCTAATTAATAGGGGATAATTTCCAAGGAAACAACACAAGGAAATAAGGACTTGGGAAAGCCAAAAATTTGGTTAAGTATTGGCCTAGGCTTGTCTAGGAAGCAGTGCAATAGATGGAGATAGTGCAGAGGTTACGATGGCTTGAGGAAAGCATTGTAAACTTCTCATATTTTTTGACTAATGAAATATACAAATAATAGAGTTTTTCGCTATGTATTTCCCTAGGAAATCATTGTGTAATGTGTTGATTGAATTATTTCTCTTGTATGCTTCGTGATTTCACGTGTTGAAATTTGCAACAAGAAACAATGAAATTGGAATCTAGAAAAAACATGAAAATTCACACAAACTAATGTGGGATCACAGGTCACACAATGATGAGTCATAGCGACACATTAGTGCGCAACCAGTTTTTAAATAAATTGGAAAATTAATTGTAATCTTATCTCATAACAAATTGTAATAGTTAACTAAGTGTGATAAACTTAGTTAGCTTAAGAATTTCAAGCTGAGATTCAAAGGATAGGAATTTAGAGTGATTATATTATTAACAGGGTCTAGTTGTAGTTGTAGCACTAGTGTAGTGTGAGTGGGATCAGTTAACTCACATTAATTGAGTTAAAATCAGTTTAACTAGTTCTAACTGTTTGATGAGCTAGTGGAAGATCAAGAGAATTAAAATAGATTTAATTCACTAGTAGTGATATACCAAGTAACTGATGAATCACTATTTATATTTGCATGCATGATAATTCTAGTGGAGACCCAGTTGAGACAAAGGTTAAAGGAAAATAAACTATCAGTTGTATTTTTAGCAAACTACCCAGATGCAGTTATATAACCACAAGAAGCCCAAGATGAATTGTGCAATCAAGAAAGGTTGAATTTCCTATTTAATCGCGGTTTAATTCTCTAGGGATTACATAAGAAGGGTAGGCTGAGGGTGGCCTTATAATTGGCCATGTGTTTGTCCAAAATTGCCTAGATCAATGTGAACCAAATGGTAGAGTGTATGAGGTTTTGGTGATCACAAATACATTGTATTTTTCATGATTCCTTGGTTGATTATACAATAAAGATGGAGGGATTTTTAGAAGTTGCTTTCCCCAAAAAAATCTGGTGTTGTGTATTTATTTACTTCTTTCTCTTACTTGCATGTGATTGAGCGATCGTTTTTTATATTCCAAAAATATTGTAGAAAAATTCAGTATCTTGTTTTAGTACATTGCATGATCGGATTGAATCCATTGATATAATTTATATATGGTATTATAGTCATGTGAGAAATTTTCTACATGGTATGAGAGAAGGAATTGTTTGGGCATCGAGTTTGCAAAGAATATTTTAAAATTAGGATGCAAAATATTCAAAACTAGATAGCATATTTTGATTCCTTGCGAAAAATTACCCAAATTAAAAAAAAAAAATCGGTTAAATCGGACCTCGAACGAGGGAGATATCATCGATTTAAAATCAACTATTTTCTTAGAAAATGTTGCGGCAAAGAGACAATTATAAAGTGCGCGAGTCAGAAAAGAAAAGAAATCCCAGGGGAATAAGTCCCAAGGCAAAGAGGGAAAGAGAGACTTGTACAAGATCAGATGTTTTCACTGTCACGAGCATGGCCACTATGTTTCGAATTGTCCATAGAAGAAGGCAAGAAAGAAGGAGCTTGCAGTTGCAGTGGGTGAAGCATTGGCTTCCCAACTCGAGCTTAATTTTACTCTCATTGCATGCATGGCCAAAACTATAATGGGATGCATGTGGTATCTAGACAACGGTGCCTCATTCCATATGACGGGGAATGGAGATCTCTTTAGTGACTTGGAGGAGAAGGACCTCCAACAAACATATAGTTTGGAGATGACGGGAGGTATAGCGTGACCAGCATAGGTATAATTACCTTTCAAAGGGAGAATGGCTCTCACCTCAGACTAGCACATGTTTTGTATGTTCCAGGCCTAAGGAAGAATCTTGTCTCCATAGCGGTATTGGAATACCATGGTTATGAGGTGATTTTTAGAAAAGGAAAAGTTTTCCTTAAACACATAGCCATGGGACAGGTGAAGCAGATCGGTTCAAGATTTATGTATACTCTTGAGGTTAAGGATGCATGAAAAGAATTGAGGAGAAAATTAGTGGTTAATGACTTGGTGGTTGAGAGGCAGTAACTATCTCTTAACATACAAACTCAGAAGAAGTCTCATAAGTTTGTGGAGCAACCACAATTGGAGAAGAAGAGAGGAGATTGAGTGGAAGAGTCCACTTAAGTAGAGACTTTTAGGAGGGGGGGAATTTTGAGCCAGATGGGCAGAGGGAGTACATGCAACTATACCTCGAGGTGTGAGGTGGGGTGATGTGAATATATGATCCCAAGAAGAAATTTGCGCAGGGTCCATTGAGATGGTGTGTCTCATGGATCGAACCTGGATATAAGGAGCCCACAGTACAACAGTAGTAGGAAGGATCAGTTAGATTGATGCAGTCAGGTGTCAAGAGGACATAATTCAAAGTGACAGGTGTTAGATACTGGAGTGCAGATCAAAGTTGGCAACAGTGTAGAGTGCAAGGATGCAGATGTTAGCTACACAGAGAGTCCACCAGACATGTGTAGTAGCTAGCAGCCGTCGCAAGACTCTGAAGACAGATGCATTATACTGATTCAGTTGTTTGGAGGCTATTAAGTTTCAAGAGAGTTGCATGTATAACATTCCAAAGGTACCAGATCAGGACAAATTGATTCCTTTCTTGTTGAGAGGGAGTGTTGAAATTTCCAACAAGAAACAGTGAAATTGTCATCGAAAAAAAACATGAAAATGCACACACACTAGTGTGGGATCATAGGTCACACAATGATGGATCCTAGCGACACAGTAGTGTGCAACCAGTTTTTAAATAAATTGGAAAATAAATTGTAATTTATCTCATAACAACTTGTAATAGTTAACTAAGTGTGATAGACTTAGTTATCTCAAGAATTTCAAGTTGAGGGTCAAAGCATAGGCAGGTAGAGTGATTCTATTATTAACAGGGTCCAGTTGTAGTTGTAGCACTAGTGTAGTGTGAATGGGATCAGTTAACTCACATTAATTGAATTAAAATCAGTTTAACTAGTTCTAACTGTTTGATGAGCTAGTGGAATATCAAGTGAATTAAAATAGATTTAATTCACCAATGGTGATCTACCAAGTAACTGATGATTCACTATTTATAGCCGCATGCATGCTAATTCTGGTGGAGACCCAGTTGAGACAAAGGTTCAAGGAAAGTAAACTATTAGTTGTATTTTTAGAAAACTACCCAGATGAAGTTATATAACCATAGGAATCCCATGATGAATTCTGAAATCAAGGAAGGTTGAATTTCCTATTTAATAGGGGTTAAATTCTCTAGGGATTGCGTAAGCAGGGTAGGCTGAGGGTAGGTTGATAATTGGCTATGTGTTTGTCCAATTTTTCCTAGATTATTGTGAAGCATTTGGTAGAGTGTATGAGGTTGTGGTGATCACAAATAAATTGTATTGTTTCATGATTTCTTTGTTGATTATATATTAAAAATGGAGGGGTATTGAGCAGTTTCTTTCCCCAGGAAAATCTAGTTTTGTGTATTGATTTACTTCTCTCTCTTACTTGCATGTGATTGAGCGACCATTTTTTATATTCCGCAAATATTGTAGAAGGATTCAATATCTTGTTTTAGTACATTTCATGATCAGATTGAATCCATTGATATAATTTCTACATGGTATTATAGTTGTGTTAGAGATTTTCTACATCACGATCATTAATTATTTCTACAGTTGGTAGAGTAGATTCAAGTATAATATTTTAGTAAAATACAATTATCATTTTGAATCTACAAGGAATTTATACACAATCTGTCTAATCCAATTATTCATATTTTCTGCATTAACTTCTCCATTAAACATGGTAAAACCAAATTTCAGATCTAACTTTAACAATGGAATTTTATAAATATTTCTCTGATGGATATTTGAATGATGAGAATGAGAGGAAGAGGAAGATATTGAACTTGAATATGGAGATTTAGGAGGTTCTCCTCCACCTCCTCAGTATACCAATGCATCCTCAGGACAAGGTGAAGAAGGAAATCGATCTCAAAGAATAAATAGTAAGGTTGAATCATTGCCTAGTCATCGCTCATAAAGCTAGCTGTTAAAGACTAGATGTTATTTGAATAGGTTAGTTAATTAGTTAGAATATGTAAAGGCTTAAGGGATGCGTCTACTCGGGTGGATCTTATCTCCAAGGTTAATCTCTCGTTTATCCAAGGGACCATGGACATAATTTCCCATGTCCTTAGGAGAAACAATTTCTCCTGTTCGTTCAAGCCTCTTTGTGCTATCAAGAATTCTCTTGGGTCTGTCAAGGACCCTATTGACCCAAAGGACATTAAAGTTTTTTATTTAGTACCTTGTTCCTGTGTGCATTGAAGACTCCTTGTTCCTTGTTCCTGTTTTTTTAGTATTAGACACAATCGATCCTGCACTTATGCTCTTGCAGAGCATGCTTGGAAATCGTGTCGCCATGTGTGCATTGAAGAATCCAAAGTCATTGCTAAGGTGGATCACTTACATCATAGAAAGCTAAGGGAGGATATTGAAATTGAGAGGCATCCTAAGAATCTCAACAGAGCTGGACACTATCCCTCTCCAGATGATTTCTCCCTCGTGCGTTGAGTTCCTTCAGCCTCGTGTCTTTGTTTTCTCTCTCTCTCTCTCGTTTATTCCCCTCCCTTTGATTTTAATTTTCTTTTTAGTTTTGTCCTTATTTACTTTTTATCTCGTTTATGTTTTTAGGCCATTTTATATCCCTTTAATTATTTTATAATATTAATTCTTACCCTTCTCTATATATATATATATATTTTTCCCCTCTCTGCTTATTATAATATTTTTAATTTAATCCCTCCTTTTTTTAATATCTCTTATTAATTTAAGATTATTCCCTATCCTATTATTAACCCTTATCCATTTTATATTAATTTATAATTTAAACTTTTTATTAAATTATTATATTATTATAAGAATTGTAATTTAATTTCTCATTTTTAAATTATTTAATATATCTTATTAATTTAAGATTATTCCTTATGCTATTATTAACCCTTCTCCCTTTTATATTGATTTTATAATTTTTAATGAATTATTATTCATTGACGTTTTTATATAAAAATAAAAATTATTAAAAATCTTTTAATATTCTAACTAAACAACTAACCTAGTCAAATAACTTCTAGTCTTTAACGGCTAGTTTTATGAGTGATGACTGGGCAATGATGCAACCTTACTATTTATGTTGGGTATGTGTTATATTATTTCCATGATTAGCCACACACGCTAATCGGTGGGCAGACCCACCCATGGTTTTGTGCATGGGTTTGCACATGGTTTTGGGGGACGATGGTTTTTGGCCCCTGGTATTTTGTAGATCCGGTCAAGGGAAGTATGGTTATGTTCTAATCCAGGGTTAATGGATTGGGGTTTATGAATGCTTAGGCATTTATATATATGTGTTGTAACACTAAAAGGAATATAATGAAAAATCAAGCTGGTAGTCCCGCTTTGGGATCCATGAGAAAATATCTATGTATATTTGTTTTATGTTTTATGCTGTCGCTATTGTTTATTTTCTATCTTTAAGATTTGTTTGCAGATAATTTATGTACATGTTTAAAACCTACTTTTGGTATCAGAGTTGTTTCAGCTTCAAGGGGATGCCTTTGCTGCCGAGGGGTTTTTTTCTCAGGCCTGTGGTAGACCCTGTTCAGTGGGAGATCTGCGGGATCGATTCTTGTGGTGAAAGAAGATGCCGAGCAGTGGAAATATAGTTATCGAGAGATTTAATGGTCACATTTATGAGTTGTGGAAGCTCAATATGGAGGATCTGCTAGTGATTAAAGATATGTGGATCGCGGTAGATCCGGGTACTAAACCAACATAAATGTTAGATGAAGACTGGAAGAAGTTGGATCAGAAAGCAAAGAGCACAATATGGTTGTGTGTCTCAAATTCAGTAATGTTGAATGCATATGGGGAAGCTACGACGAAGAATTTTTTGGAAAAGCTAGGGACTTTGTACCAATCTAAGTCTCTGGTGAATAAATTGTTCCTGCGGAAAAAGTTGTATAACCTGAGGATGAAGGATGGAGACTCGGTGACAGAGCATCTGAATGCCTTCAATATTGTGGTAAGTCAACGTTTATCTGTTGATATTAAAATATCAGATGAAGATAAGTGCATCAGTTTTTTGTGTTCTCTACCAGATTCATGGGACATTATGGTTATTGCAATAGGTAGCAATACAAATACCTTGAATTTTGATGACATTGTCTCAGCCTTACTGTCGGAGGAAATGAGATGGAGAAATATGGAAGGTCAGAATGGATATGCCTTATCTGTATGAGGAAGGTCCCAGAACAGAAACAAGATAAGGTTTCGAGTGGGAGATCTAAATCTTTGGGAAAGTTTGTAAAGGTGTGCTGGAAATTTGGAAAGGAAGGGCACTACAAATAGGACTATAGATCTAAAGCTCCTGAGAAAGGAAAGGGATCTGAGGATTTTTATTCTGCAGAGGAAAAAACCACCTCAGATGAAGGTGGGGATGTGTATTTGGCCTCTTCTTCAAATACACATGTATATCATAAGTCATGGCTGATTGACTCAGGTGCATCCTTTCACTTCACTCCCCATAGGGAGTGGTTCTGTGAGTATGAGAAGGATGATGGTGGTGATGTATTCTTAGGGGATGATAGGAAGGCCAAAATTGTTGGACGTTGAAAAGTCAAGCTAAATCTGCAAGGTGGAAGGATTAGAACACTTCCTAGTGTTCTGCGTATTCCTGCATTAGCCATAAATCTGATTTCTGTAAGCAAGATGGATGATGCAGGTGTAAACACAGTGTTAGAGAAAGATACCTGTAAGATGGTTCGGGGAGCATTGGTATTAATGCAGGGAGTTCAGATTGGAACACTGTGCAATATTTAGGGTAGCACTGTTATTGATGGGTGCAACAATTTTGTGGTTCCTGAAAGTGTAGCGGAAATCCTAGCGGTCTCTGGAGAAAATACCATGCTATGGCATCAGAGGTTTGGACATATTGGAGAGAAGGGCCTTCAGATACTGCATAGAAATGGTATGGTAGAAGGTATGTATAATTGTTCTCTTGATTTAAATTTCTGTGAACATTGTGTATATGGGAAGCAGAATCAGGTGAGTTTTCCTTCCAGTGCTAAGAGGGAAAACAAGATATTAGAGCTTGTGCACAATGATGTGTTTGGACCTGTGTCAGTTCCATCTCTGGGAAAGTCATTGTACTATGTTTCATTCATAGATGACTTTTCAAGGAATAAATGGTTATATTTCTTGAGGAATAAATTTGAAGTCTTTGATAGATTTAAAGAATTTAAGGCTTTGGTGGAAAACCAGACAGAGAAGAAGATAAAGGTGCTAAGGACAGATAATGGTGGAGAGTTTTACAAGAAGGAATTTGAAGAATTTTGTAAGAAGTGTGATATAAAATGGAAGAAGACTAATCCATACAAACCTCAGCGAAATGGAGTTGCAGAAAGAATGAACAGAACACTGATGGAAAAGGAAATAAGCATGCTCAGTGGTACCGGTTTAGGAGAAAAATTATGGGCAGAAGTAGTGGAGACTACATGTTACTTGGTTAACATATCACCTTCATCAGCGTTGGAGGATAAGACTCCACATGAGGTATGGACTGGTAAGAAACCCTCTCTTTCACATCTAAAGGTATTTGGATGTGATGCATATGTACATGTTCCAAAGGAGAAAATGACCAAGTTGGATAATAAATCTGAAAGGTGCATCTTTATTGGGTATAAGGATGGTTTAAAAGGTTACAAGCTTTGGAACCTAGAAACAAGGAAGGTTGCGTACAACCGAGATGTGGTGTTTAGAGAGGTGAAAGATGTTGTTAAACATCAAGTCCTACTAAAGGAACCTGAGAAGATAGAGTTTGAGCTAAAGGAGGATGAATCAGACTCTACAAAAGAAGAATATTTAGAAGAGGAAGAGCCACAAACTCCGGCTATGAGAATATCAGTTCGGGAAAGAAGGCAACTAGAAAGGTATAGTCCATCTAATTTCTGTTCAAATGTTGCTTTAACCATAACTGATGATGATCCTATAACTGTCAGGGAGGAAGTAGATTCAGAGGATGGAAAACTATGGAAGGAGGCCATGGTTGATGAAATGGCATCCTTGCACAAAAATGAAGCATGGGATCTGGTGGAGTTTCTGGCTGGAAGGAAGCCCATCAGGAGCAAATGGGTATTTAAGAAGAAGATGAATGTAGAGAAATACAAAGCTCGATTGGTAGCAAAAGGTTATTCCCAGGTGTCGAGAATTAATTTTGGTGATATTTTTTCTCATGTTGCCAATGTTACTTCTATTAGATTACTTTTATCTGTTGTTGCTACATTTGACTTTGAGGTAGAACAGATGGATGTGAAGACAACATTTCTTCATGGGGATCTGGAGGACGAGATCTACATGAAGCAACCTAAAGGCTTTATGGTAAAGGGTAAGAAAGAACTGGTATGTAGGTTAAATAAGTCTCTTTATGGGTTAAAACAATCACCAAGGATGTGGTATCAGAAATTTGATACCTATATACGGGGACTTGGCTTCACCAGAAGCAAGGAGGATTATTGTGTTTATTTTAAATTAATTGGTGACTATGTTATTTATTTGGTCTTGTACGTAGATGATATGTTGTTGATTGGAAATGACAAAGAAATAATCCAAGATTTGAAGACCCAATTTTTCTCCAAATTCGACATGAAGGATCTTGGTGCTCCAAACTATATTTTGGGCATGGAAATTAAGAGAGAACGAGCAAAGAGGAAGTTCTGGTTAAACCAGAGGAAGTATGTCGAGAATATATTGCAGAGGTTCAATATGCAAGATAGTAAACCGGTGAAGGTTCCTATTCCTGTAGGTTTAAAGTTGGTTGCTGAGTAGTGTCCCAAGACTCAACAAGAAGAGGAGGATATGTCCCGTGTTCCATATGCAAGTGCAGTGGATAGCCTGGTGTATGCAATGGTCTGTACTAGACTAGACATTGCACATGCAGTGGGAGTATTGAGTAGGTTTATGTCAAAACTAGGGAAGGATCATTGGACAACAGTGAAGCGGGTTTTTAGATATTTGCGTGGCACTAGTGATTATGGTTTGTGCTACCAGAGAATACTGATATTGGAAACATTTTTGGAAATTCGTGGTTTTTTTGATGCAGACTGGACTGGATATCTGGACCAAAAAATATCTACAAGTGGGTATGTGTTTAGCCTATTAAGAGGTGAAATCAGTTGGATGAGTAAAAGAAATTTTTTAGTGGCTCTTTCAACTATAGAGGCAGAATACATGGTAGCCACTCATGCAAGGAAGGAAGCAGTTTGGTTGCAGATATTGTGTTCAAGTATGGGGTTGGTGTAGCGAGCTATAAGGATACACTCTGATAACCAAAGTGAAATTTTCTTGGCTAAGAACCCTGATTATCATTCAAAGACAAAGCACATTGATGTTCAATATCACTTTGTGAGAGATATGATTGAGGATAAAAGGGTGTTACTGGTAAAGGTAGACACTTTGAAGAATGTTACAGATGCATTGATGAAGTCTATGAGCACTCAAAATTTCTCTTGGTGTAGAGAAACAATGGGTGTTGCAGAGTTGGACTAATTATTAAGCTCTCTTGTGGCCCCTTGTGGAAAGAAAACAACAAGTGGGATAATTTTGGGTATGTGTTATATTATTTCCACGATTAGCCACGGGCATAACAGGGGGGTCACAGGGGGGGCAGTAGCCCCCCCCTATCGGGGTCCCGTGCAACACCCCAAGATATCTATATCTATATATATATATATATATATATATATATGTTTTTTTTTTTTTTCGGTGGGAAGACCCACCCATGGTTTTGTGCATGGGTTTGCACATGGTTTTGGGGGACGATGGTTTTCGAACCTTGATATTTTGTAGATTCGATCAAGGGAAATAAATTTATGTTCTAATCCAGGGTTAATGGATTGGGGTTTATGAATGATTCGGCATGTATATATGTGTTGTAAAACTAAAAGGAATATAATGAAAAATCAAGCTGGTAGTCTTGATTTGGGATCCAAGGGAAAATATCTGTGTATATATGTTTTATGTTTTATGCTCTCGCTATTTTTTATTTTCTGTCTTTAAGATTTGTTTGCAGATAATTTTTGTACAGGGTTAAATCCTACAATTTATTCTTTGAGATGGATTTCCTTCTTCACCTTTTCCTAAGGATGAACCACATTAGATTGCTTGAAAATTCAACCAAATCCTAATGTTGTGATTAATCCGAAAGACATTTATCTACATTATGGTTCACAAAAGTCTTAGATATAACATACCAATGCATTATCACTTATTGGAGCTCCCTCTTTCTTGCCCTCTTTTTCCATTCTCCTTTCATATTTTTCAACAAATTTTCCACCCAATTTTCCATCTAGTGGAAGGCCTTGTGGAAATCCTACGCATTCCCTATGGACATGTCATTATCCTCCATTTTATTTCTTGGTGTTTCACATCCAATATCGGGGTTAAAATAGTTGAGTTTTCATTGACCCTTTTTAGGTTTGGCCCTGGTAAGTATCCACACTCACAATTCACATCAAAGAAGACTATTGTGCAACATGATTTGGGATATTTTCCTTTGTGATGTTAAATATAATTTCTTAAAGAGCATTAAAATACCATAAATGCAAAATCCATGAAGAAGTAACATAAAAATAAGGCAACATAGACAATGCACCAAGATGTTTTAATGGATTTCACTCACAATGTATGAGCTACGTCTCTAGTCCCAACTTCAAGGTGGAGAGGCCTCTTTATTATCTTAGAAAAATAATGGAAATTACATGAACAAATAGATGACCATATATCAGATTTGGGAATGAACCAAACTCAAACTACATCATACTCCATGCCAATAACTCTTCCTTGGAATTTTACAACTTTAGAGTATAAAATTGACCACCTTCTGAAATGTTTAAGGCTACCTCAAATTTCATGCCAAACATTAATGAAACATGTGGTATTTTTCCATGAGCCCTTACATCTGCTATCTAAATCCAAATTCTAACTACACCAGTGGATTCTTTGTGAAATTTAGAGAAAAATGGGTATAAACTTTACCACGTTTAGGAACTGCCACCTCTTCCTCAAATTTTGTGCCACAATAGTTCAAAATATTCCTTTAATATTACCCTATAATATTGCATAGAATATTCTCAAAAATATTCATCGATATCTATGCCCATGCAAGATTTCCTCTCGACCTTCGTGTTGAATGCTGGTTTGCAGCCCACCTCTGCTTGTGGGTCTGCCCTCCTCCATGTGTATGGTGTAGAAATTATACAAACATATGTATATCAATGGATTCAATCTGATCTAACAATGTACTAAAGTTAGATACCGAATCCTTCTGCAAATAAATTGTGGAAATTAAACACAATCGCCAATCACATGAAGCAAAGAAAGAATCAAATCAAATCACAAGACAGATAATTTCCCGGGGAAAGCTTGTTGCTCAAAACCCCTATATATTCTATTGTATATTAACCATGAAATCATGAAACAATTACAATGCAATCTTCTCACAACAGTCTCCTGCACTCTCACAACTGTCTCACACTATCATGGACAAAACTGACCAAGACTTAGCCAATTCTCAGCCTCTAAACAACCTGCCTTCCTTGCGCAATTCTTGATGAATGCAATCCCTATTCTTTAGGAATTTTTTCCTTCCAAAACTGCGCAAGGATAATGAGAAATCCAATGGGTGTCTGGTTACATGTGGTAAACCTACTAATCACACAATTGATAGTTAACATCCCTTTAACCTTTGTCTCAACTGGGTCTCCACTGGAACTAACATGCATGCAATTATTAATAGTAAATCATCCGCTACATGGTAGATCAATGATTGTGAATTAAATAATATTTAATTCACTTGATCTCTTACTAGTGCAACAAACAGTTACAACTAGTTCAACTGACTTTAACTCACCTAACCAAGTTAACTGATTACTTATGCATTAAACTAATGCACCAAACACAATTCAAACTCCATAACTAATATAATTACTCTGCATGCCTCACCAACCACCCCCAACTCAAAATACATGAGCTAACTGAGTTTATCACAGTCAGTTAACTATTACAAGTGATCATCAGATAAGATTACATTTTATTGCCCAATTTAATCAAGGGAAAATTAAATTATACACTGCACCAAATTAATTAATTAATGTAGCCTTCAAACTAATGTATCGCTAGGACATGTTGGTCCCACACTAGTGTGTGTGTTGCAACTTCTTGTTGGACTTCAACACTCCCTTTCAACAAGAAATGGAATATCTGCCACCCTGATCCTGCCTCTATGGTATTCAAATTTGCTCCTGGCGAGTGCCTTCATCAGAATATCTGCATCCTGATCCTCCATGGGAATGTAATAAAGGATGTCTATTTTCTTGGACCTATCATGGAATACTGGATTAACCGAGAGTTTAATTCAACTCTAGTTATCACAATGTATCATAGTCGAATCTACATAAGAACCAAACAAATCAACCAGGATCTTTCCCATCGAGATGGCCTCATATGAAGCTTGACTTGCTTCCATGTACTTTGCCTCGATTGAAATGAGTTCCACAGATCGTTGCTTCCTACTGTACCAAGAAACTTTTTTTGATCCTACGATAAAGATCACTCCTAATGTGCTCTTTATATTTTATGGAATGCATGCCCAATCTGCATCGGTGAAGCCTTGAAGCTTCACTCCCCTGTCTATTTGTACCATAATCCATACTCTATAGTGCCCCTAATATATCTCAAGACATGCTTCCCCACCTTCCAAAAGAGCTTGGTTGGCTTAACCATAACTTGAATCAGTTGGTTAACTATGTAGAAAATGTCTGGTATGGCATTCACCAAGTAAATTAGTGAACCCACTAGCTTCCTGTTGACAGTAGCGTCCACTACTTCTCCCGAAGTAGCATCTTCTTTCCTCTAATTTCTTGGAAGAGGAGTGTCCATGGGTTTATAGCTCTCCATGTGAAACTTACCCAGTATATCTTTGGCATACTTTCCTTGAGAAAAAAAAAAGTCAACATCCTGCTGCCATATTTCCAAACCAAGGAAATAGTGAAGGAGTCCCATGTCCTTCATTTCAAACTCTCTTGCAAGATCCTCCTTGCATGAAGTTATCAGCTACTCAGCACCTATCAAAATTATATCATCAACATAAAGTACGATAATCAAGAGCTTACCATCAACTAAAATCTACTATAGATTTGCATCAACTTCACTTTTCGTGGAACCCAACCCGTTGAAATTGCTGTCAATCTGAGTGTACCAAGCACGAGGTGCTTGCTTCAGCCCATAAAATGATTTCTTGAGTCGACACACATGTGACTCACTGTCAAATATTTCAAAACCTTCTGGCTGTTCTATGTACACTTCTTCCTCAATAACTCCATTGAGAAACACAATTTTCACATCCATCTAATGAATGTTCCACCCCATTTGTGTTGAGAGTGCAAGGATAGATCTAATGGAAGAGTATCTCATGACTGGTGTGAAAGTATTCTCATAGTCAATCCCCTCAACTTGTGAGAATCCACAGGCCACAAATATGGCCTTATACTTCTCCACACTCCCATCCGCTGCTTGCTTCACCTTATAGATCCATCTAGATCCAACCACTAATTTTTCAACCGGTCTTGGGACAACCTCCCATGCACTATTATTGATGATGGAGTCATAATCCCCCACCATAACGTCAACCAAATTGGTTGTTGCACTGATTCCTCAACAAAATATGGTTCTGTCACAATACACTTTCTCAGAAGAGCCATGTATCCAGTAAACCTGTCTGGAGACTCTCTCTGTCTGCGCAGTGAAGTAGGGGCTCCTACATTCTCTGCTGCATCAAGTCTCAATATATCGGCTTCCATGGTGCACCTTCTACCAATTCTGGTGGATGGCTCTACATGAGTGTTTTCTGCCACTCCATGATCCTCCGCGTGTGGTTGCTCCACATCTTGTGTTTCATTCTTTGGAATCAAGAGTTCCTCCTCTACATGCAAATCTAGCTCCCTCTCAAGGGGCAATCACATGGCTTTCTCCTCATCAAATTTAATATCCCGTCTCACAATAGTCATCCTGTTGTTTGGAAAATACACCCTATAGTTGTGGGGAGTATCAGTGTACCCCAAAAATATCCCAATATCAGCTGTTGGTTCGAGCTTCTTCCTGGTGTCTTTTCTCACATGCACATCAATAGGTGAGCCAAAAATCTTAAAATATGAAACATCAGGTTTCTTACTAGTAAAAGCCTCCTCTAGTGTACTCATGCCAAGTATCCAATGAGGACAATTTTTTTTCACAAATACCGATGTGTTGCATGCCTCTGCCTACAGATGCAACTGTAGCCCCTGATCATGCAACATCGCTCGTGCTGCACCCACAATTGTTGTGTTCTTTCTTTCTGCGACCCCATTCTGCTATGGGTTATGAGGTGCATTCAACTCTCTCTGAATTCCTTCTTTGTTGTAGAAGTTCTTGAATTCATTGGAGATGTACTCACCACCATTTTCACTCTTAAGAGCCTTCACAGTGCTTTGAACTCAAGAAATTTTGAGAACATCTGAACTTTATTCTGCATGAAATAGATCCAAAATTTTCTAGAAAAGTCATCAACAAATATCACATAGTACTTATGCTTTGATGTCAAAGCAGTAGATAATGGTCCACACATGTCTTAGTGAACTATCTCAAAAATTTCTGAAGCTCAATTATCATTCTCATAAAAATTGGATTTTGCATACTTCCCCATAGTACATCCCTTGCATGTGTCTGACTGCGCAAGAGTGCACTTGCTTTAGGGGAATTTTGAGGTCTAAAATGGGCCTTCTAAGAAAAATGTACAAATAAAAAAAACTTTATAAGAACCAGTAGGATTCAAGATGATGATGTCAACCATGGGGGATGATTCACCATTTTTTAAGTAAAAGGGTAAAAAGATTAAAAAATAAGAAAATAAGAAAACTGCTTTTTTAAACTCATAATTTCAGCTTATCTCCCAAAGTTTTTACTCAGATTTAGAGCGAGAGTACTCGTTGGATGCAAATTTTAATTCCTCATCCAAGGAGTACCCATGTTGCATACTTCGATGGATCCTCACTTTTTGTGTAGCAGGATCCATCGAAAGTATGCAACATGGGTACTTCTTGGATGAGGAATTAAATTTTGCATCCAACGAGTACTCCCGCTCGAAATTTGAGAAAAAAATTTGGGAGATAAGTTGAAAATACAAGTTGAAAAAGTAGTTTTTTATTTTTTCCATCTAAAATTTGATGATGTAATCAAATATTATTTTATTATTTCCACTATTATTTTATAATTTCCTTAGGAGGCCCATTTTAGACCTCAAAATTCCCTTAATGGGAAGACCCGTAGAAATCTGTTGTATGAATTTCAAGGCTCCATGGTGTAGATGGCCCAAGCTCCTCTACCATAAGTCACCCTCATCCCGGCTCACTGCATTTTCCTCCTTACCCATCAATGCTGCGCAACCATAGACATCAATTTTATAGAGATTCTTCACACAAATCCCAATATTCTTGGCTTGTCTTGTTGTTTTGGGTCTCAGGAAAGTTTTTCCTTCACTGAAAACAATATCATAGCCTTTATCCTCCAACATTGTGATTGAGACAAAATTTTTCTTCAAGCCTGGTACATGCATTACATATTTAAATTGAAAGGGTTTACCTGACTTTATCTGGAAGGTAACTGTACCAATCTCGGTAGCACTGTAGCGCCCATCATCACCCATTTCGATATGCATCTGGAGGTGCTTCTCCTCCAAGCTATTGAAAATTTCTTTGCCTCCCGTCATGTGAAAGGATGCACCACTATCCAAGTACCACAAAGATACCATTGCACTTGACATGCCTGAAATGAGTGATAGGTCAAGCTCAAATTGCGAGGCCAAAGCCTCACCAGCTGCAGATCTGGAATCCTTCTTATTCTTCTTCTTTTGTGGACAATTAGTGACATAATGTCCATGCTCGTGACAGTGAAAACACTTCACTCTATACATGTCATGCTTCTCTCCATATTTACCGGAATCATATTTGGAATGGAATTTATTTTCCTTCCCTTTATTTTCCTTGGAAGCCAAAGCACAATCTTCTTCATCATCATTCTTAGATGAAGATCCATCCCTGGTATTCCGCCTGAATTCTTCTTGCACCAAAATCCTACCAAAGTCATTCCCAATATGGCAGCTTTTCCCTTCCATTGACAGAGTCTTGATAACTATGCCAACTCTTATGAAGTCCTAGAAGAGCTAGGCTTACCAAGTCATCATCCACAATAGTAATTCCAACGCTCCCAATCTCATCCCAACATTGGACAAAATTTGTTAAATATTTCGGCATAGTGTCACCTTTCTCCATTTTGATTTTCCTGAGCTTGTCCTTCAGTGCCAATTTTCGATGATCACTACTACCTTGAAATAGATTTTTTAAAGCTTTCCAAATTTCATATGGTGTCACTTTACCATGGAGACTTGAGACAATGTGGTCTCGTACTCCCTCCAATAAGATCCTTCTCGCCATTGCAACCTTCTTTTTCCAGGCATCAAGATTTGCAACATCTTCTACAACTTGTTTGGGAACATCATTGTCAATGAATTCTTTCAAGCCATTGTCCTCCAGTACTACCTCCATCCTATCTTTCCACGTAATATAGTTACATCTTCGCTTGAGTGCATACTCCAATCTCAAGCCATTGAAATCCATTTAGATCCTGAATCGCCTGTCGCACCAAGAATAATTTTGCAAATTCGAATTCTATTCAGTCACAAACTCAGCTTCTCCTCCACTACAGTGATTTCCTATGATTTGATAACATGTAGAAATTATACAAACTTATGTATATCAATGGATTCAATCCAATATACAATGTACTAAAGCTAGATACTGAATCCTTCTACAAATCAATTGTGGAAATTAAACACAATCGCCAATCACATGAAGCAAAGAAAGAATCAAATAAAACCACAACACAGATAATTTTCCAGGGAAATATTTCTTCTCAAAACCCCTCTATCCTCTATTGTATATTAACCACAGAATAATGAAACAATTACAATGCACTCTTCTCACAAGAGTCTCCTGCACTCTCACAACTGTCTCGCACTGTCCTGGACAAAACTGACTAACACTTAGCCAATTCTCAACCTCTAAAAAGCCTGGTTTTCTTGTGCAATTTCTGATGAATGCAATCCCTATTATTTAGGAATTTTTTCCTTCCAAAACTACGTAAGGATCATGAGCAATCCAATGGGTGTCTGGCTAAATTTGGTCAACCTATTAATCACACAACTGATAGTTAACTTCCCTTTAACCTTTGTCTCAACTGGGTCTCCACTGGAACTGACTTGCATGCAGCTATTAATAGTAAAATCATCAGTTGCATCACAGATCAATAATTGTGAATTAAATAATATTTAATTCACTTGATTTCTCACTAGTGCAAAAAAAAGTTACAACTAGTTCAATTGACTCTAACTCACCTAACTGAGTTAAATGATTACTCATGCATTAAACTAATGCACCAACTGCGATTCGAACTCCATAGCTAATAGAATTCCTCTACATGCCTCACCAACCACCCTCAACTTGAAATACATGAGTAACTGAGTTTATCACACTCGGTTAACTATTACAAGTGATCATGAGATAAGATTACATTTTATTGTCCAATTTAATTAAGGGAAAATTAAATTAGACATTACACCAAATTAATTAATTAATTTGGGCTTCACACTAATGTATCGCTAGGACCTGTTGGTCCCACACCAGTGTGTGTGCTGCAATTTCTTGTTGGACTCCAACATATGTCAATGTAGGTTTAAATATTTTGTGGTGGGGTTGGCTCAACAAAGTCCATAGTTGGTGCATTAGTTGGCATGCATAAGTAAGGGCTTTAGTATGTGTGGGAGGTACCAAGGTAAAACCTACAGGCCTCCGCTTTTGTATTAATATAATACAATTTGTTGTTATATAATTTTCCTATAGGTTAATATATAGTTTGAAGTTAAAACCAAACCATGTGTATGTAGAAAAGTCAAATGGATGAAGGTTGTGTGCATTACAAGGAAAATTGGTGCTAATTTGAGGTTCCATGTGATTGGTCCACATGGCAGGTGTTCATTGGTCCACATCACCTGCACACATGTTGTGACATGTCAACACCATTGTATGCCTAGTCACCTTGAAACATGCTACTGTATGTTTTCAGCCTAGTTCCATGTGTTGAGTTTCCATTTCATCACTATCCTCCCACATCAATTGTGTATCCCACCTAGATTTTTCACTAGTTTTCCACATGGCAGTGTGCGGAAGTGCCATGTGGCACCTTATGGGTCCCATCGACACATTTTTTTGTTTTTTTGTCAAACTTTAGATGAACATATCTTCCTCATATAGACTCGAATCAAGGTGTTGTTTGTCGTTGGAATCTTCATGATAAGCTCTATGCCTTGGTAGTGGGTTTTCTAAGATTTAAGAACTTCAAATTTTCAATTGTTCTGGATCCTCCTAGATCATCCTAAAAAAGGAGGCTACTAATCTCAAGATTGTATTGAAACTAGTCAAAAAGTTATATCATGAAGTAATCATTTGAAAAATAAATTAGCGGAGGTCCATCTAATTATTGAACTTTTAGACCCTTTTAGAAAAGGGATAATAATAAACCTAACACTACCAAAATATTTGGTGTTAACCTAAACTTAGATGATTTGACATCAAAAATTTATTTCTTCTAACATTAGGCCAACCACTCAAAGAAAACATGCCCTTAGTGGGTAAATCCACGACCCTAATAATCATCCAAATCCTCTAACATCAATCCCTTTTTTATTGAAAAAACTAAAAATATGATAGTGATTTGAAAAATGTAGATATAAATTCTACCAAAGGATCAATTATGTTCTTGTCGGATTGGTTAATAGATGAAAACATGAAAACCATAGGAGAGGGTTCCCTTGGGTAATCCAAAATCACTCAAGGCACTCCCAAAACCTACAACCTTAATCATAAATTCCCTATCCTTGTTCATTCTCCATCAACCAAAGGAAAACCTACTCTTATATATGTGATCCCATCTCTTGCATCACCAAAACGAAAAACACTTTTTAGTAATATGACACATGAATCCTCTCAAAATGTCAAAAACACATCTCTTATAGAGGTCCATTCCATGGAATATAATGTCATTGATGATATAATGAAAACTAAATCTAATGTTAAATTGTATGACATCTAAAATGTCCTGAACTAGAGGGAATTAATCATGAAAAAATTCAAATCAATATACTGTCATAAAAAATGTGTTGTAACTCCAGAAGCTATAGTCATTGTGGCTCCTACCAAAAAGGATAAATAAAACGCTAATAACTCTATGTTAATGCAACTAGCATTGGAGAACATTTGAAATATCAAACCTCATATTTCTTATTAACCTTTGATATCTTCAATCAAAATGTACATAATTTCCTTGTTGACTTAAGAGCTTTATCAAACGTCAGACCATTCTATGTCCATCAAAAAATTAATGTTTTCTTGGCCAGATCTACAACTATATTTTTCTAGTTGGTTAGATTTTAGGTTAAATTTATAGGCGATCTCAAAGATTTCATTATTAGGCTAGCCTCATACCCTTGAGTACACAATTTAGTATGAATTGTGGTTGTGGATATATCAAAATCCTATGGTCTATTTCTAAGAAGGGAATGAACATAGAAACTACAAGAGTGATTGGCGTTGAATTGGTCCCTCGTTTGGTTACCTTATAAAAGAATGAATAATCTGATTGAGGTAAATAACAAATATCATATGAAGCACACAGTCATAAATTTGGAAGGTGAGAATGGACCGACTGTTTTTTTATGCTACTTTGAATAATTATTTTTTGGAAACTGATCTCAGTTTCTATACAACTCAACACTCGCCTATCCCAATAGATACGTAGTTCCGACTTGCTCATTTCATTTATATTAATCATTATTATTAACATAGTAAATATAACTAGTGATGTTTCTACTAATTTAGAGTTAGATGCGAATTTATGGACTTTTTGTTTTGATGGGAAAGATATATCCAAAGAAAAATGTATCTTGATAGACCCAAAACAATATAGAACCCTTATTTCCTGTTGGTTAGAGTTTGAATTCAGCAACATTATAGATACATATGAATCCCTCATTCATCGCATAGAAGGGAAATTGACACAAATTAGATTGCTTAAAAAAAATTAGTGATACATAAATAATTGTTTCACAAGTGCATAACACCATTCATTAGTTATATCCTCACCATACAGGGTAACAACAAGAGGCATGGAAGCTCATTTCTTGATTTCAAGAAATTAACTTTTCATCTATCCCTCGATCCATGAATGTTTTCATTGATACTTTAGTCAATGCAACTACTAAGTTCGCTCTTTTATGTGATGTTTTTTCATTCAAAATGATCATCAAGCTAATTTTTCCTAAAAATATTACTAAATGGAGGGCTTTCAATAATGAATTTAATACTCTGTAATTCCTTACCGATGTAGGCACATTAAAAAATGTCATTATAGATGACGTAGAACATGAAAATTTGATAAAGGAATGTAAGGAAAGTTAAGGTATCACGAAATGAAACTCCATCCCTAGAGGCATGGTTTCAATTGACAAAGTGGTTGATTTTCAAATCAGGTTAAAAAAAAACAAATGCTAAAACCATCAACTCCACTATGATGTGTGATTTGGTTAATTTTGGAATTAACCATAATATGAAATATTTAAATCTCGGTACTTGTTGTTCACCAAATAAAAATAACAATCTCACCGATCTATTGAAAAGATATAAAGGTGTATTTTCTTGGACTTATGAGGATCTAAAGAACTATGACAGTGACATGATATCATATGTCCTTACAATTAAAGAGGTTGTCAATCCATTTCAACAAAAACTACAGAAATTCCATCCTACGTTCGACCCACTAATTTAAAAGGAACTTAAGAGGCTGAAAGATGTAAGTATCATCTTCAAAGTTCAACACTGTACCTGGGTTTCAAAGCTAGTGCATGTAAGGAAGGATTATAGAGAAATTAGGATTTGAGTGGACTTTGGGAATGTCAACCAAGATTTTTGATAAATATAAGTATCCCATCCCATGAATGGAGTAGATCCTTCAACTTATTTATGGATATGAAATGATTTCTTTTATACAAGGGTCCTCTACTTAAATCCAAGTCTTAGTCACCAAGTGAGGAACCTTCACATACCACTAAATGCAATTTTTCTTTATTAATGTAGGGGAAATATTACAACATGTCATTGACATAGCTTTCAAGAGTTTGATTGGTCACATTATGGTAGTGTACCTAATGACATTACTATTTTCTCCAAGAAGAGGTTATATCATCTACATCATGTTAAAAAAATATTCAAAATACCTAAGAAGTATAGGATCTCCCTCAATCCTAGAAAGAGTATATTTCCTATTCAGAAGGAAAATTGGCAGGGCATGACATTTCCAAAGATGGAATTTTTTTCAACTTAGAAAGAATTAATGCCATCATCCAAATCCCATCTCTTGCTAGCAAGAAGTATATGTAACTTGTTATCATCCAAAAGTTCATTTTTGTAAAATGTTGAAAGCTACATTGTTAGCATTTAAGGTTGTAATAAATAGTTTAAAACTCTTAGCAGTGTTTCGAGACCCGACATGATTGGAAAGTGAATACCAGTGACAATGAGGATAACACTTTTTTCATTTCTCCAAAAAGACAATTGTCAGTGATTAAATGTTTTTTGATGTTTTGAGTGTTGACTGTGTTGACCATGTCAACATCAACAATTTGAGCACAGGTGTCTCTGTCATGATTGAAAAGGGTAAAGTACAATTTTTGATCGTACTTACCTTAAGTAATAATTAAAGGTACTATATGATTAATTTCATGTAATTATGGATCATGATTCACAAGCGTGGTAAAGGGTGATGTTAAGTTTAATTTGAAATATATGTGGGTTCGCCGTATTAATAGAGGTGTATTGGTAAATGGTTCTAGTTTCCACTTGGCGTTTGAAACAATTTTTACTGCGAAAACATAACAACAAATCTTGTAGAGAGTGCTAGCCAGAATGGGAAAGGGAGGAATGCTAGAACAAATTAAACGTAAAGAGCCAGAATTATTGAATATTTACCCTGATCTCCTACATTTGTTCTAGCAGGTAGGATGGAATCAATTTTTCAATTGATGTTTGGATTATCATGATTTAGTAGCCCAAGAGTTTGCAACAGTTTTGATGGGAGCCCTGTAAAGGTCGGTGGTTTAGAATTTGAAGTTACAGAGTACACAGTTGTCGAAGCCACAAATTTTCCCATGGAAAGAGGCAGACTTTTTCATAGCCGTATCCTATTAGGCACAAACATTCTATCATTCTTCAAAGAAGAGAACAAAACAAGGAACTAGAAATACGGTGTTCAAAAGCACTAGATGCAAGACAAATGGTATGCTCCCTGCAACTTTACCAACATTATTTTACTTGTGAGGGTCATTATAATAGAATCAATATATATCATTTCTATTTCCTATCACATTTGGATGGGAAAATTAGGATTGATCCCCATTTCTACTTGTTGGATAGCCTCAAGCACATAGTTGATAGATAAATGGCTAGGAATAATCCCTCTTCACATTTTTTTTTATCACAGGGCACTAGTTAAGTTGTTAATAGAAAGTCAGTTGGTAAATCTTAAGAGACCCTGGGATCATTTTCTTTTCTAGGGAGGGTTCCAGCCTCAGCCTGCTAGAAGGAAAATCAGTAGACCTCAAACCATCGGGAGGATAAAGAAACCTTAGGCACAAGCTCCTATTTAGATTCCCATTATGTTTGAAAACTCAGAAGCTCCTTCTCCCTCAATTCCCCAAAAACCCCCAAGATCTATCAAAGGAAAAATGCTTGGTCTCACAAGTCAGAGTCTCCATCGTTGAAAAGCCCAGAGGCTAACAATGACTCCATTGGTTTTTTAGTTTTACCCTCATAAAACACCTCTGCATACATAGATATACTTGAATATTTAAAGGGAAATAATCCAATAACAGAGGAAAGGGAAAATAAACATGCACAAGAAATTACAAAACAGGGTAATAGGCACACTAGGCCAACAAATAAGCTATGATATAAGTTCAAGCTCAAAAGCAACCCGAAGTTAGCTAACCATGTCATTGACATAGATGATGTTCCTCTGAATGACTTAATTATAAATAAGAAATTCATAAAATCTAAGAAAGGTCCTATGGAATCTAAGAAAAAGTCAACAAGTCCTCGCAAGAAGAACGATGAATAGGTTTCCAAAGCAAAGCCCATGGAGACTAGGAAAAAAGGAAACAAATATTAAACAAGTTGGATGTGTTACTCGAGGCTTCCAATACTGCCAATTAATATGCCAGGGTATCAAACCATTTTTTTCCACTTGTTTAAGTCAAAAACTCAGTTTTTACATTTTGTTGGCAGTCGGTCTGCCATTTTCGTATACACTATGAGAATTAGGAGAGTTGACAATACCTTTGTCAGCCATTTTTTAAAGGCTTGACATTGTGTCAGCCAGCTATTTTTAAAAAAATATACATACTTGGTTGTAAATGAAACCTACAAGAAAATATTGAAAGTGGGTCTGTCATCAATTTTGAAATAGAAAAACCAGTCAATGAAGGACACCTACAGGGAAGTGTCAGCAGTGTGTCTGACAATGATTTTTCCAAAAAAAGAAATAGATACATTGAAATATATGTTTTCAACAATATTTGAGAATATCAACCTCCCAGTTTTTAGCTACATCTTATATCATAAAATCAGTAATACAGACAAGCTATCTGCCAGCGAAATTTTTTCAGGAAAATCAAAGAACAACATAAGACATCCACAAACCTATTTTGTTAAAAAAAATGGATATCATTTATAGAGGGACCTATTTTGTGAAAATAGAGGAGATTAGCTACATAGTGACCTGTTATATTTTCCATCTAATTAGTTGAACATATGACTTTATTTTTACCTAGATTTAAGTAGATTTGCCTATAGTTTTTCTAGGATTTGTTAGATATTTTCTAAAGTATATCATTTTCATGCATGAGCTTAAAGATATTTTTAATATATCAGTATTGTAATTATGAGGATTCTATTATTTTTCAAACTGTTATGTAAATCTCTATAAATATAGTTTATGAATAATGAAACAGGGTTGGAAATCATTTGAAAAACACTTGTAGTCTAAATATATTTGAACAATATTAAATGTATTTACATTGTTAATGAGAAGTTAGTATGAAATTCATCTATTACATATCCTTGTTAGTATTTCTCTGTCATTTAAATTTTTTCTTCCATGTATGAGAATGTTATTTTATGAGATTGGATTTCATTGATGATCCTCTCTTTTATTATCAATCATTAATATTTTTTACTCTAGTCATTTATAAACTTTGTTTTCCTCTAGTATTCCTTTCTTCTAAATCTCTCAAATAGTCAGAGGACTTGTTTCTTCCATGATTTATACAAATCACTCATTATATATGTGATGTCATTTTCTTAATATTTGGACTCCATGCCCAATGGTAGTTTTCGAAGATCACCCAACCAATTTATCCCTAGACCTAAATCTGGCCACTTGAACTGAATTGCAGAAATCCTTCTACTACAGTGACCATAGAGTAGTTGAGTTTTACGAAGAGATCCCCATCCGGGTTGAAGGGCGATATTCAACCTAAAATATTTTTTTAGGTTACCTTCGGTTTTTTCCTTGTAGCCAGGGTTTTCCCTGAGTGATAACATAACCTTTCTTGGGTAATATAATTTTTGAGAGGAGATTCATGTCTGACATAAATGAAATTGGCAAACCTATCCAACAAATGATAAAAAATGATGCATATTTAAAATGGAACAATGTAGAGAAATATATTTTTGACAAAATAAAATGTGCAATAGTGATAACCCCTTCATTATATAGTTCGTATTTCAACTAGTATTTTTTCTCTCTACACGTTTGCATTAGCTTTTTTTGGGTAGTGGTACTAAATTAAAAGGATGATCAAAGGAATGAATGACTAATATATTTCATGAGCACTAGTATAGATGGAAATAAACTAAACTACCAAAACATGGACAAACAAGAATATGCTGTTTATAAGGAAATCAACATTTAGGAACTATATTCTAAAATGTCATGTCAAGGTAATAGTTCCTCACATTGTTGTTTAATCATTATTTGTCTAGAAAGAGTTAGGAGAACATATAGGAAATTGGATGAAGTTTATTCAAGAATATTACCTTGAATTTAACCTGGATAGTATTGTCATAGGTCAAGGTTTATGCATGCTCATAGCTGAGGCCCTAGACCCAAAAGAACTTCAAGAGGATGAGTGGGAGAATGAACTCTCAATGTACTCTTATGATATTATTAATTTATAAAGGAACGAAATGAGATACATATTTAAACCAAAAAAACAAAGATACAGTGAACTGAACTTTAATTAATAAATAAAAAATGAGTTTAAATGTTGAATGAAAGCAAACTAGCTTGAGTGGTAGTAGCTTATCTCTGAGAAGAGATTTGACAACTAAATGTCTTTTGAATTGTATTAAAATGAGGATCTAAGGCAATTTTATCATGAATAAACAATGAGAACCCATAAACATCCAAAAAGCTAACCCTAGGAGATGAAGCACCAAAAGCTTATGGGCCCCAATGGGGTTAGCTAGAACGTCAACTTCTCGAGGTCGTAACTTTGACATATGACCTCTATTTGCGACACACGATAGACTGTTAGAAAGTTGTATATGAGAAAAGAAACTTTTGACTATAAATGTGAATTTATGAATCACATTTTCTTGTTTCCACAAAAAATGTCAAGCCTTAAAACGACTTCGAAAATTCAAGACCCAAAAAACTACCAAAAATAGAAAATTGTTGAAATAAGAAATTGTTAGGAAACAATGTTGGGGGTCCAAGTGGAATAGGCTGCTATCCACCAATATCCACATGGATCATATGAAGCTCTCCATATAACTTCCCTAGATGATTCATGGTATCAAGAGTTGAAGCAACACTTCAACATGATGTTATCCGTAATAATATCATTGCTAAGATAATAAGAGCCATAAAACTCAAGGTTTCACAATACCAATTTATCAATAGAGTGTTCTTCAATAAGGATTATGATGGAGTTATCCTATGTTTCCTTGAGAGGTTAGATGTGAAAGGAGTCCTCTTAGAGCCGCATGATGGACTAGGAGGTGGAAACTTTGTATGAGAAATAGTTTCTCACAAAATCCTAAAAGCTGGATACAATTAGATGACACTATTTAGAGGTTCCCATGCTTATGTTACAAAGTTTCAAATAGTCTAGGAGTGTGCTTGATATGAAATAAATTATGTATTTTTTCTACAACTTGTGATGATTGATGAACCTTTTCAACAATTGGGTTTGGAGTTAATCAAGGAAATTTACCCCCACTCTTCTACGCAACATAGATATATCACTATATTACATATAGGTGCACACCTTTGTAGGATTCCATAGGCTAGAAAATTATTTATTCGAGGATATTTTGTTATAAGGTTTTATTTAATAAAGGCTAATGAAATTTTTTCTCTAAGGGGTGGATTTTCATAAAAATAGCTCGAGTAATAATGGGTATTGCTCTCGAAATGGGCCTTGGTGAAACACGCTTTTGAGAGCTTGTATAAATCATGTTTGTTGCTCGGTATGGTTTTTATACCCCCATATAAAATTCACTATATGTCCCTCAATGGCTCCAGGAAACAAGGTATAATCATCCATACAATTCAAAGATGTGTAAACCATTAATTCCATTGACCTCTTGAAACTTGGTTACAACAAAAGAAATACACCTCCTAGGACTCCACAGGTCGAAAAATCAATTTTCTAAGTATGTTTGAAACCAAGGATTTGTGAAGTAAATATGAATGAATTTTTTTCATAAAAGAGTGTATTTTGCTAAACCCTGGCTCGATAGATTGTTGGCAGTATGGTCACATGGGCTTTGGAAAAGCGCATTTTATAGAACTTATAGAAATAATTTATGTTGCTTGGTTTGGTTCATATAACCCCAAACCAAATTCACCATATGTCTCTAAATGTCTCTAGGGGGTGAGTTGCAACACACTGTAAAATGAAAAGTGGGACTTGGAAAAACGGTTAAGTATACTTGGCTCCTAACACCAGGTTATAGCTAGGGGCACCCCCATACTAGGATTCTATATGTTTAAAATTAATTTAATTGATTATATTTAAAGCTATGGTTTTGATTAGTAAATATCAATGAAAATTTCGCACAAGTAGGTGGATTTTGAAAAACACTATCTTGAGAAATTGTGCCTAGTGTTCTAAAATGGGTTTTGGCCAAACACACTTTTTAGAGATTATAGAACTCATTTTGTTTTTATGCCCCCGAATCAAATTGACCATATTTCCATGAATGGATCTGGGAAGTGAAACGAAATTGGGCATGAAATTAAAATCAAGACTCGGATAGGTGAATCGTCAATTTCTTTGGACGATTGACACTAGGTTACAACTATGGGAAACCCAATAGTATCTTTCTTACACAATAATTGAGAGAGTCTATCTCATCTAATAATCTTTCAAACATGACACAAAATTCACTATAGTATTAAAATATATTTTCCTAGAACAAGAAAATAAGATAAATTATATCTAAATGGGCTTCCACTATAAAAAAAATTCTTGTAGAATAAAAAATATGATGAGTGTAAGAGGATAAAATTCTAGGGTTAGAAGAAAAGTTTTTATATATAGAGAAAATTCAATATGATAATTTTTTTCCAAAAAATATAAAGATTTGTCAATCTACTATGTATTTTTGTAGTAAAAGGAAATAATAATGTGCTCACTTAGTTTTAGAGCCTATCATTATAGTCAAATGTAATTAGTATGAAAGAGAAAAATGAAACTGCTCGCAAGAGAGGAAACTTTATATTAATAGAAACAATTCTAAGATCAAAGAATGAATGAAGATGTTAATGAGTAATTAAAAGATTATTTTTCATTCCATGATTTTTTAAACACGATATTTATTTGGATATGAGGTTCATATATTTTTTCCTATTGCGTCTAGATAATATAAATGAAATATGATCACCTCATTACAAAGGTAGTTGATTAGTACAAAAGGGAAAATATTCATATATTTGATAACTACAGAAGTAGAGGCAACATCAAGATACCGTAAGTTAAACAAAAATGATCAATAAGGAATATTACTAAGATGCTAAATTCGATAGGAATTAGGTAGAAATTTATTGGAGAGGAGATTAGGAGGAAGGTTGAAAACATGCATGTTGGTGTTGGAGGTGTGTTCGTTGATGGGGTGGGAATTCATGGGAACTGAGGATTAACTCTGCTAATTCTAGTTTTGTTGCTCAAAAGAATGAAAATTCTAATAAAATTGAGTGTAGAAAGCATGTGATGTCATGTGCCTGGATTGTGATCCTTAGGGATAATGATCAATCACTATCATTTAGAGAATTAAATTCATTGCAATAATAATGGTATATTTTGACGGACCAACATAAACCAAAATTTAATAATACTCTAGTTGTCGCTAGCATTTGAAAGTTTTATGGTGTGCATCTGCATTTCATTGCAAACTTACAATGTAGTTAGCTGAATATTGCATCCACAAACATGAATTCAATTATGGTCCTCTTAAATCAATATATTTTTGTGTCTAGATGTGCTTTCCAACCCACCATGGTAGAGATGTTGTAATGTAATGTCCTGTAAACATTTTCCTTTTAAAGAAACAACTATGAAGGTTTATATTAAAAACAGAGACCTAGAATCCGGCCCAAAACTATTACATTTATTTAGAGTTGTCAATGTCCCTTGTGGGTTTGAGATTGAGCACATCAACTCAATCCAACCCCTCAAGTGGGTACTCAATTAAAAATAAAATAAAATCCCTTTATAGCTAAATAGTTTCCAAAATACTCCCAAAATCCAAATACATTTACATTCCATTTCTTACTACATGTTGATTTGACTTTCATTGAATCTATTTTTTTTCCTTAGAGAGATGTTTTTGAACTTCCCCCCAATGTGGATCCAACCCATGTTTTCTATTGACTTCATGTGGTCATCCATCTGTGAGTGATCAATGTTTTCTTTGTCACTCTTTGAAGGTTCTTCCTCATATGGTTGCCATTAACCAAGGAAATTTCTTTTCCTATCTTCTTGAAAATTCAGAGGAGGATACAATGTTTCCAAGTATTTGGAGAACATGGGTCTCCTTTATCTCTTAATATGGTGGATCCTCTTTGACATGAAATTATTCTTGACTTCCTCTTTCTTCCTCCACTGGACCTGTTGGGCAAGGCCCAACTTGGTCCAGTTTTGAGTTAAAGACTCCACATTTTGAGGAAGTGGAGTGCGTAATCTAGTAGGAAGAAGTCAACCACACAAATTTTAAGGCTTCGCATGGAGATTTTGTAGTTTTAAGGGGTTTGGGGCAGGTCAAAGCTCCTCTTTTTGTAAAGGGATTGAGTTAGTTTTGAATATTTTTAGCTCCGCCCATGGTTTGCGGACAATGGTATTGTAAGAAAGAATTATATATAAGGAGATGTATTAGTGATTCAAGTCAAGATAGAATGATTTGATGAGGATATGATAGCACATGTATGAACTGAGTCTGTAATTATTCTGATCTTTATGTGTTTTGTGTCTAAAGTAATGCTTCGCAGTTGTGTGCGCATAGGCCTTAGGAAGTATGTAGCTATGTGCACAGGCCCCTCTAGTTGTGTGCACATGGTGATAAGTGTTGTAACTCAAGGATATTGCATAATAAAAGAAAGAATTGAAGATATATCTGTGTATTTCTTATTTATTTCTACGTTATTTGTTTTTATGAGTTATTTGCACTTGATTAGGGTTTTTTTGTATATTTACTCAGTAATTGCATCGCGAAGGATTGAATGTTGTTTTATATAATGAATATTGTATGTTAAAGTAGAAAGGAACAATGTGCAAGAGGATTAACTGAGTAATTGAATAACAATTGTCATATAATTTTAAGGATTTAGCTAATCTTGGATCGAGCCCTACGTATAGATAAGACCAAAATCCACACTCCATAGTCCCTCTCGATGTAGAAACCTTGTTCTATCATCCCCAAATATTGCCTTAGGTGATATTTTTCTCTGTGCATCAGATCATTGCCAAAAGGGCTGATAATATAGGGTTTTTTTGGTTTGCGCAACAAACTTTGAACTTGGGTCTAACCCCCCTCAAGCCAAAAAATGATTCCATTGCCGGGACCAGGATCTAATTGAGGGATATGTGGGTGTGGCATCTGACTAGAAAAGAGATTCAAGTCTGGGTAGATCTGAAGGAGTGATAGTTTGCAGGTTAAGAAAACATAAATCCATGACTGTCAACTAAAAAGTGGTTGCAGAGACATCTTTTTATAGATCAACACAAGAGTTTCTTCTTCTCATTCACGAATGAGCTAAATGAATGGTTGTCAAGGTTTACTGAGAATAAAACCTGTTTCAAGAACGACCAATCTACTGCGTGGAGTGCTAAAATGTTTTAGCAACTCAAGGATAATGATAACAATATTTCAAGAGTTGTTGATTTCTAGATCGATCGCATTCTGGGAGGATTTATTACTGAGTTTGGTATTGATACATTTGTATCCTGCAGTGAAGCCAAGCGAAGGTTTTTCAAATGTCAGCGAGGTAAGTACATGAATTCCTTAAAGCTCTGGATTAAGATGATTTTATGTCAAAAGGGTGTACTATGCATGAAATCAGATTGATGTTTGGAATGGGTAAGCCCAGATCTATGTGAAGTGGTAAAAGATTTAGGGTAGATCATGAAAAATTCATTAAGACTGATTACAGTTCATTGTTGAGTGGATCTGAAAGTGAAGAAAGAGAAAGTAACCCCACAACCCCTAGAGGTGTGTCACAGTTAGAATTTGGAGACCATTAGGGTGAATTTGGGATTCCCCATCCCACTACTCCCCTCACACCACATCCCCATCCCCATAGTTTCAATCCACCTCCACCTCCACCTCCCCCTCCCCCAAGAGACATGGTTAATGAAGTTAGAATGTCTATTTTCAAAGGATGAGAGGATCCTGAACAATTTTGGTTTTTCAGTGAAGTAGTATGGAAAGCGCAATAGGTCACAGATGATGAAATAAAGAGGGCACAACTTATCACAGCGCTGCAGGAAAGGGTGTTGCCATGGTATATGAAGCATTATGCGATGCATTTAGTTACCACATTGGATGAGATAAAGATAGAACTAAACACAGAATTTAAGAAGCCAAAATTGCAGTCGCAAATGTATTATAGAGATAAAGGAGATCAAAAAATCAATAATTGAATTTTTTTGGCAATTAGATCAAAGATTCAAGATGTTAATAGGAAAAGTTAACTTCCAAATTCCTGATGAGAAACATAATGAGTTTTTTATAGCTATTCTATTGCTATATAGTAGGCTACCTTTAACACAACATAAGATCTCAACATAGGTTGAAGCTCTAGAAATTGCTATGAAGTTGGAAGCTTCTTCGGTCGCGAATACCCATGTAGGGGTACAATAGATTCAAAACCAATTAGAAACAATGCATTTGGAGTTTCAAGACTTGAATAAGGGTAAGGAAGTAAGATCTAAAATTCTCTTAGAGGTTTGGTGTATAAAATGTAAGGCAGAAAGTCATTATAAATATCAGCACCTTGGCTATCAAAATTATTTGGCCACTAGCACACCTAATCCGCTGAACGTTGGACAGAGTGTGTGGTGTGACATATGTAAAATTTCAGGTTGACATCGCATAGAAGAATGGTATTTATTGTAGAAGCATGTGCAGAATACAAAGCAGTTATTTTGTACCTTCTATAGCTCAATAGCACATGATGGAAGAAATTATCTCAGTTACGATTTGATGGAGCAACTTGCAGGTGCATATAGAATGTAAGCTTAAGGGTGCGCACATGAAGATCACAGTCCACTTGTAGGGCGCGAGGAATTTCAAGGTCGAGGACATGGATGAGGATGAGGCATTGGTCGAGGACGTGGTAAAATCATATGTTACGACTGCGGCAAAGCAAGACACTTCGCAAGGGATTGTCAGAATCCCACGACCCCCTTTTGCAGGCAATGTAGAGATTTTGATCATGTAATAGAAGATTGTCCTTTTTTGATAGCGAAGATGTAGGAGAAAAGAAATCAGGAGCCTAATCATAATTTAAATATGATGGCCACTAAGTTGTGCGAAGAAGATCATAGTGTTAATATAGTAACCCGAAGTGGTGCAATTATGGGGGAAGATGAAGCAACAGGTAAAAATCCTATGGACGATGCATGGGTCAAAAAAGTTGGAGATAATAATACTGGTTTCAACATGGAAAGAGAAAAGGAGACATTTTTTGAGGTGAATAAGAGCTTCATGGACCTAGGAGCTTCGACATCTAGTAAGTAGCCACAGACTCATTAGAAGCTAACACCTCAGAAAAACAATCAAATCGTGATTATGATGAAGGAGTTTGATCCATCCATATTAAAATCACTTTTTCAGACCTACATGAAGTTGTTGCGAGATCAAAGGGCTGTAGAAAGTATCCATGAGCTGATAGACCCCTGCGTTAGAAGAGAAGGGTCACGTTGTGAGCCGCATGCATTAAATAAGTTACATCGGCATAAAAAGAGAACAAACAGAGAAATGAGATTAACTACGCAAATTGGGGACTACGACCACCAGGGATTCACTACAGGAGAAATACCATAGCACGTGGTTTCATATTGGGGGATATATAATATGGAAGAATTGACATAATATATTGGGGGATATATAGGGCATAAAGGGTTTTTATATTGGCAGGTATAAAAAATGGAGCTCAAAGTTAATGAAAGAATATAAAGGGGTATACAAAATTTTATTAAACAAATGTATACCTACATTATATAGTGAAAGTAGGGGATTTTTAAATTGGGAAGGTGTATTGGGTTTATATTGGTCAGGGGTTAAATAATGTGATTTTTAGGGGTATTTTCCAATATGTACTCAAATTAAGGGTATTATTTAATATGCTTTGATCACACATGATATGTTAGAGGTTTATTGAGTGAATCCCCTGCGATTACGACATGGATCAGGCCATCCTGGATTTAGGATCTAATGCCAATGTGTTGCCTAAGAATACATGGGAATGTATGGGAAAACCACAATTACAATGGTCATCGGTCTAGTTGAGAATGGATAATCAGTAGAAGATTATTCCTATGGGAAGGCTTCCTGGTATAGTAGTATACATTGATAGAGTGCGCACTATGGTTGATTTTGAAGTAATTGAGATTGTATATGGAAAAAATTCATATCCAACGCTACTTGGATTGGATTGGGATTTTGAAACTGATGTAATAATCAATTTGAAGAAGAGAAAGATGGTGTTTTCAAAAGGCGATCTGAGGGTCATTGTTCCTCTAGACCCATGAGAAGGAGCGCGGTACACAAAGCCTTTTCGAGATGAATATTGTGACACAGATGTTGATAATATATATATAAGGTGACACACAAAACAAATATTATATCAACCCCACCATAGATGGAAGGATAAGCTGGGAAAATGATAGTTCGTTTATTTCATATTTTGATGAAAAACTGGAGAATTGGTAGTATCGGTTGCATGAAGTTTCTACCAGGCAGTGTAACAGAATTAATAGATTGCTTCACTACATCACCTTAGAGGTATGTGACTTGCCTTACTATGATGGGATAGGATATTTCAGCTTTTTTCTTGGTGAATTTGAAATCAAAGTACCAGAAGAACAACAATTTCTAGCTTTGGACATAGCTCTGCAATCCACACCGGCCAGATGGTGGGGTAATCACAAAGAAAATATAGGGAGTTAGGAGTATGGTAGATTGATGAAGGTCATATTTGGTCAAGTAAATGCCAAAGTCACAGTTAAATATAATGGAAAATATGACCCTTGAGAGCATATGACTCAATGGAATTCATTTTGGGGCGAAAATCCAAAGCTAGAATGGGTACATATATTCTTCCATATATTGGATGTGATACCTATGAATTGGTATCTTGAAATAAAACTGCGACATGGCACTGCAAACTAGTTTAATTTGGTTGAATAATTTTTGATGACCTTTAGTTTCGAAGATGATTGTCCGTGTATGGTTGAAGCCCTTTAGGTCGTCACAACAGGTATTTTTAAGACCACAACTGAGCCAACTTGGACATAGACCGATTGGAATTCGCGGTTGCAGCATGTGATGGAGTGTTATCATATGACAACAAAACAAGAAGAGGAATATCCACGCAGTATTAATATCCGAGAATCAGAAGGAGATTGTGAGGTTATTGGACCAGAACCTGAGATACTCGACATAATGCAACTCGTGAAGATGCAAAATGTTAATATAAGGTCATAGGAGGAGCCAAAATTTGTGATGATTGGAGATTATTGGGATGCAACTATAGTCAACAAGGTTGTCGATTCGTTGCATGAATATCAAGAGATCTTTCCCAAAAAGTTTTATGAACTAAAGGGAATAGTAGTAGACCTCGCAGTTATGAGGATCAATCTAAAACCAGATGCAAAGCCGGTAAAACAATGACCCTATATATTGAGCCCAAAATACGAGGAAAAAGTGAAGGAAGAAATGGAGAAGATGATTAAGGCTAGCATCATTGAACCTATGTAGGAATATGAAAGGGTAATTCCTATGGTTGTTTAGGAGAAGAAGAAAAAGGGTGAAATCAGAATTTGTGTTGATTTGAGGAGGCTAAATGATGAATGTGTACATGACCCATTCCATACACCCTTCACATATCAAGTGCTAGATAATGTTGGAGGGCAAGAGGCCTACTCTTTTACATATGGGTTTTCCATTGAATGGGGATCTTTTCATTATATAGTCATTCCATATGGGCTGAAGAATGATCCTACAATATTCTATAGATTTGTAATTGCAACATTTAAGGAGTATATACACAAGTTCTTGGAAGTTTAGTTTGATGATTGGACCATTTTTTGGCTATTAATGATCCAGGTGGATATTGGTGGCCACCTGCCTATTCCACTTGGGGACCCACCATTGTCTCTTTCAGTTTTTCACAACTTACTAATTTTAGCAGTTTTTTGGGTCCTGAACTTCCGGAGCCGTTTTGAAGCCCAAAACGAAGATAGTATGCTGAAGTTACGTCCCCGGGAAGTTGAAACACCAATTTACCCAAACAGGGCCCATAGTTTTGGCGCTTCATCTCCTAGGGTTAGGTTTTTGGACGTTTAGAGTTCTCTATGTTTTCTCCATCATAAATAGGCCCTCGAGCCTCATTGGAACACAGTTCAGAGGATTGTAGCGGCCACATCTCTTCTCAGAGATTCGCTACCAACACCCTAGCTATTTTATTTCCATCATGTTTGTAAGCATATTTATATGATTTGATATTAATGAAATGAAGCCCTATTTCCATTGTATTTATATGTTTATGGTTATTTCTGTATTCTGTTGCATTCCTGTGTAAATCTGGATCAGTGGTATCAGAGCGATCTGCTTTTTCTCGATCCTTCTTTGCATGTACCCAACGAGGTTGGGGTATAAGGATTTAGGGCTCGATCTGGTGGAACCTTTGCAAGATCAGCCTCGCAAACCTCGACGGACGCCCATGGGGGATGAAAAGAAAGATGAGGGAGCAGGAGATCCTATCAAAATATTGCTCGAGGAGGCACTCGAAAAACAAAGGAACGCGATGATGGATAACTTTGCCCAGATCCTTCAATGACTGCCCACCGGTGACGCATCTACATCTAGCAACCACTCTGGAGGCGTGACTCCATTTAAGGTACAAGTAAACTTTGACATTCCCATATTTGAGGGTAAAATAGATGTAAATGTCGTAGATAGATGGTTGAATCTATTAGAAGGATATTTATCGGTTCATGACTTTTACGACTAGGAGAAGATTATTTTTACACTCCTCAAAGCTACCCCCCATGTCAAGGACTGGTGGGAAACCTACTGTGAGAAAAAGGAAGAGACATAACCCTCTCTGTTCTCAGCTGTACCCACTTGGAATTATTTCCGAGATGCCATCAAGGAACAATACTATCTCGTGGGAAGCTATGAGGACAAGTGCATACAATGGACCATGTTGCGAAAACAAAGGGATCAAGATGTGCATGAGATAACGAATCTGTTCCATACCTTGCGCACAAAGTTGGGTATCAAAGATTTAGAGAAACATTTGGTGCTAAAGTATCGCGATTTTCTGCACAGACACATTCAGGAGGAAATGGAGTTCCTCGACATCTCCTCGCTTGGTACGGCATACCGGTATCCTGCCAAGATTGAGCAAAAATTCAAATAAAAGAAGCGAGACTTTGGATTTGCGAATCAAAAGCAAGGGAAAGGTGCCCCCAAACCATAGAACAAAGCAAAAAGACAAGGCATGGCGGCCCAAGACAACCTGCCAAAGACACAAGCAAAGAACAACACTGCGAAGCCAAAGAAGGACACGGGAAAATGGTGTGAGTTCCATAAGAGCTCCACTCACAACACAAGTGAGTGTCCAGCCAAGCAGTCACTGGTGGCCAAGATGAGGGCTTATGAATCAGATGCATGATCCGAATTTGAATCAGAACCTGACAAGTTCAATGAGAAAGGGAAGCAGGTTATTGATGCGGAGCCCAACGCCACTGTTGCCACTACGAAGATCCAGAAGGAGGAACCAGAAGATCCAGAGGAGGCAGAGCGTCTCTTCCACTCCCAGATGTGGGTAAAGGGTTCTCCGCTACGGTTCATTGTCGACAATGGGAGCCAAAAGAACCTCATTTCAGTAGATGTCGTGAAGCAGTTGGGCTTGCCATCCACAACACATCCACAACCATACACCATCGGGTGGCTTCACCAAGGACAGGATCTCCGTGTCAGCCAGCAGTGCCGCCTTCCCTATAGCATCAAGCCCTTCACGAATGAGGTATTGTGTGATGTTTCTCCTATTGATGTTTCTGATGTATTATTAGTCCAACCATATGTATGAGTCCTGACCTCGCGCTGTTATTGTTACTTACGGAAATAAATTGTACATGATACCAGAGGTACGAACGCCTCCCAATATCTCTTTGGTTACTGCAAAACAATGTGGTAAGCTCATTTCCCAAACCAGGAAATTTGTTTTCCTGATGATATACCCCTAGTGCAAGAAGAAGACTGTGGCCACGACCTCCAGACATGGCTCCTCTGCACGACAACAACAAATGGGCAATGTTGTGGAGGAATACGGGGACATATTCACCTCACCCACAGGGGTACCTCTACATTGTCAGGTCAAGCACCCCATTGACCTGACCCCAAGTGCACTGCTACCCAATGGACCAATCTATAGGCTCTCTGTTCTGGAGAATGATGAAATCAAGAGGCAGATTCAAGAGCTGCTACAGAAAGGTCACATCCGACCAAGGTCATCGTCCTGTGGGGGTACAGAAGAAGGATGGGACTTGGAGACTCTGTATTGATTATCAGGCACTGAACAAGATCACTGTCTGGAATAGTTACCCGATCCCACAGATTGATGACCTTCTGGACCAACTCAAAGGGGAAAAATATTTCAGCAAGATCGACTTGAATTTTGGGCATCACCAGGTACCAATCGAACCCTTTGATGTGTGGAAGACTACCTTCAATGCCAAGGAGGGCCTTTTTGAAAGGCTCGTCATGCCTTTTGGATTGACAAATGCTCTCGTAGCCATCATGAGGTTTATGGATGACATCTTGCATCCATTCACCAATTCATTTGTAGTGGTATACTTGGATGACATTATGATCTTCAGCCAGACTTGGGAAGAGCACCTCCACCACATCCGAGAAGTCCTCCAAACACTGTGGCAACATAATTTGTGTGCCAATTTGGAGAAGTGCACTTTTAGCATGACCCAGGTTCAATATCTGGGATACATTATTGATGAAAGGGGGGTGCATGTGGATCCAGCCAAGATCCAAGTAATTTGGGATTGGCCAGCCCCAACCACCCTAACAGAGCTTCGCAGCTTTCTGGGTCTTGCTAATTTCTACTGCAGGTTCGTGCGGGGATTATCTCATATCACTTAGCCCTTGAGTCAAGTCACCAAGGGAGTAGTGAAAGAAAAATTATGTTGGTCAAAATCTCAATAGAAGGTGTTTGTAGAATTGAAACATTGCCTCTGTTCTGCCCCAGTGCTCACATTACCAGACTTGTAACAACCATTTGAGATCGAGATAGATGCCTCTGACTATGCTATTGGGGCAGTTCTTACTCAACAAGGGCATACAGTGGCATATCACAGTGAGACATTGTCTGACACAGTTCGAAAGTATCCCACTTATGACAAAGAAATGTATTCCATTGTGCAGTCTTGTCGACAATGGAAGCATTACATTTTGGGGAAGGAGACAATCATCCACATAGACCACTGACCCCTGCAGTTCATACAGACACAAGGGAAGTTGTTAAACGATCACCATCAGAAGCGGTCCACATATATGTAATAATTTCATTTGAACATCAGGTACAAGAAGGGTAGCACCAATAATGATGCAGACTGCCTCAGCTGACCACCGATCGTGGCCATAACCACTGTTCTCAACTCTTACGGGCATGAGAATTTTGATTGGCTGCTTCTCTACAAGAGCGATCCAGAATTCAGCTACACATACAAGGCACTATTGGGGGGTATGCAAGTTCCAAATTTTCACCTCCAAGATGCACTATTATGTCACCTGGGACACCTTTGTGTTCCTTCAAGCAAGTGTGCCAAGATGATATGGGAAGCGCACTATAGTTGAGTTGCTGGGCATTTTGGGGTCGAGAAAACAGTTGCAGTACTGCAGAAGTATTTCTATTGGCCGAACTTTCGACAAGATGTTGGGAAGTACATTAGACCCTGCATTGCTTGTGCCATTTCCAAACTGACCATCAAGAAGCAGGATCTATACTCCGCTACCTACCCCTAGTCGACCTTGGGAATCCATCTCCATGGATTACATGTCAGGCCTTCCTTCTACTAAGCATGGAAATGACTGTGTTTTTGTGGTCATCGACAGATTCTAAAAGATGGCCATTATGGCGGACTGCAAGAAGAATATCACAGCAGAAGCCACTGCTAAATTATTCTTTGAACGAGTGTGGGTGCACTTTGGGATCCCATAGCCTATCATATCAGATCACAATAGCAGGTTCCTCAACACATTTTTCTCCAGCCTCTGGTCAATGTTGGACACCAAGCTCACCAAGTCCACAACTTTCCATCCCCAAACTGATGGCCAGACACATTTTGCGCATGTAAAATTCAAAGAATTCACGCACATGGGATGAGAGTCTTCCCTATGTACAACACAGTTATAATCAGGCTCTCCACAGATCAACAAACCACAACCCCTTTCAGTTGGGCTTGGGATTCCAGCCACTATGTCCCATTGACGTAGCCATGCCATTTGCAGCTACTTAGGCCGATTCGGCTCATGTCCAGTCTGAAGCTGACAAAGAAAACAACTTCATCGAGAAAATTCAGCACATCCTCCAAGAGGTTCATGAAATATTGGACAAAGCCAATGCTAAGTACAAGCAACGGCATGATCAACATCAAGTGCCACACAACTTCTAGGTGGGCGAAAAAGTGTGGCTACATTTGCATAAGGAGTGCCTCATTGGACCCCACCGCAAGATTCGCCCGCTCTGATATGGGTCGTACACCATCACCAAGGCTGTAGGGAACAATGCCTTCGAGCTCAGTATTCCACCATTCCTTGGTCTGCACCCAGTATTGAATATAGACTGCCTTTGTCCCTAATTCCCACCTCTATTGGACACCTCTGACATTGTAGAAGAACTCACACCAAAAGAGTTAAACCCAGACTGCATGGAACAGGCCACCACATACTGTATCATGGACATGCAAATCAAGAACACTCGTTGACATAAGATCCAACTGTATCGGGTTGTCAAAGCTGGCTAACTCCTACACCAAGGCAAGTGGTTCACTAGGGACCAAGTTCAATAGAAGTTTCCTCATCTCATGGAGGAACTCAACGCAATGGTGACCATTGCTTCCTAAGGGGGGAGGAATGATCCAGGTGGATATTAGTGGCCACCCGCCTATTCCACTTGGGGCCCCACCATTGTCTCTTTCAATTTTTTCACAAATTACTATTTTTAGTATTTTTTCGGGTCCTGAACTTCCGGAGCCATTTTGAAGCCCCAAACGGAGATAGTATGCCAAAGTTACGTCCCTGGGAAGTTGAAACACTAATTTACCCAAACGGGGCCCATATTTTTGGCGCTTCATCTCCTAGGGTTAGGTTTTTGGACGTTTAGAGTTCTTTATTGTTTCTCCATAATAAATAGGCCCTTGAGCCTCATTGGAACACAGTTCAGAGGGCTGTAGCCACCGCATCTCTTCTCAGAGATTCGCTACTAGAACCCTAGCTATTTTATATCCATCATGTTTGTAAGAATATTTCTGTGATTTGATATAAATGAAATGAAGCCTTATTTCCGTTGTATTTCTATGTTTATGGTTATTTTTGTATTTTGTTGTGTTCCTCCATAAATTCGGATCAATTAAAAAAACATGTTGTGAGCTTAAGGTTAATGTTGGATAGATGCAGACAATATCATATATCATTGAACTTGAAAAAATGCATCTTTTGTGTGACTTTTGGTATACTATTGGGGCATGTTGTTTGTAGACAAGTATTGATGGTAGACCAAGGGAAGATTGTTGCCATTGTGAACTTGGAACCACCTAAGATGGTGAAGAAATTGTGCACAACGTTGGGACATACTGGCTACTATAGGAATTTTATAAAGGCATATGCACAGATCACTGCATTGATGGAGAAACTGCTAAAGAAGGATGTTACTTATTTATGGGATGAAGAATGCCAAAAGAGTAGCAATGTACTGAGGGACAAGATGGTAACTGTGTTGATTTTAGTTTTTCCAAATTGGAATAAGGAGTTCCACATGCATGCTGATGCTTCTTACATAGCTTTGGGTTCAGCTCTAGAAAATCTAGGTGATGAAGATATTGATCACCCCATAGCTTTTGCAAGCAGTAAATTATCCAAGGCATAAAATAATTAATCTACAAAAGAGAGCAATGGATTGACCATGGTTTATGCACTACAAAAATTCAGGCATTATTTGTTAGGACCGCAATTCAAGATGTTTACAGATCACTCCACATTGACATATTTGGTGAACAAGCCTGTTCTAAGATGAAATATTTGTAGATAGTTGTTTTTTTTTTCAGGAGTATGATTTTGAGGTCATTGTTAAGCCAGGAAGGTTGAATGTTGGGCCTGATCATCTGTCTAGGATAGAGACAAACGAAGGACCCATGAACATTGAAGAGAACCTGCCTGATGCACAACTATTTGCAATAAGGGTTGCAGATGATCACTTCACAGAAATTATTTAGTTTTTGGCTACAGGGCTGGCACCTGCAGAGTATAATACACAACATAAAAAGGAGTCAGTAGTTAAGGCAGTTGATTTTTCTTTGATTGCAGGACATTTGTATAAAACGGGGCCTGATGAAATACTGTGCAAATATGTCTCTGAGCATGAAATACAGAGCATTTTAGAAGAAGCTCATGATGGAGTCTCAAGAGAAAATTATGTAGTCAGAGCCATTTCACATACTATTTTCAGAGTTGGCTTATGGTGGCCTACATTACACAAGGATGCAAAAGAATATTGTAGATCGTGTAATGCTTGTCAAAGAATAGGAAGGCCGTCTAGAAGAGATGAAATTCCCTTGAATCCCCAAGTAGCATTGCAGGAATTTGATAAGTGGGAAATAGACTTTGTTGGACCTATCAATCCACTAGGGAAGAATACTAGCGCAAGGTATATAATCAATGCGACATATGATTTTACCGGATGGGTTGAAGCTAAGCCAACAAAGGATTGCAATGTAAATATTGCGGCACATTTCATCTTTAAGTACATTTTGTCTAGGTTTGGGTGTCCAAAGATCTTGATGAGTGACAAAGGGTCACATTTCTTGCATAAAATCATTGAGACATTGACTAAATAATTCCAAGTGCATCATCAGAAGAACACACCTTATCATCCTTAGGAAAATGGCACAATTGAAGATTTTAACAAGATTTTGGATAGTTCTCTAACCAAAGTATGCAATTTCAATAGAAATAGTTGGGATCTGGGGATTCCAGCAATATTATGGGCATCCCAAACAACATTTAAGAATTTTAGAGGACAAACACCTTTTAGGCTGGTTTATGGACAAGAAGTATTTATGCCTATGGAACATATTGGGCCTAGTCTAAGAATTGCGATAGTAACATACATGGAAGACAGTGATATCATGAAGAAAGGTTAGAATAGTTTCTTTCTCTTGAGTAAGATAGATTCATTGCAGGATATCATCAACAAGTACACAAAGCAAGGGAAAAATCCTGGCTGAATAGGCATATCAAGAAGAAAATATTCAAGGAAGGAGACCTAGTGCTGATGTATGAGAGCAAGTTCGTGAAGTTCCCAGGAGAGCTCCAAACACATTATTTGGGACCATATATTATTACATACATCTCATAGGGAGGCACAGGTCAACTCGTGAAGTTGGATGGTTAAATGATGCTAGGACGAGTGAGTGGAATTCAACTGAAACTATACAGGGATGATTTTTCCCTTGGCACTCTGTGTTGACTATATGAACGAGAAATATTCTTAGTGCTACAAGTAGTTGTAAGAGAGCATAGGAGTATAAACTACTTTAAGAAACAAGGGCTTCATCGAAGTAGAAGTATTGCGTGATATTTAGGAAGATGTCAAAGTTTGAAGAAACTGCGATGAGCGAGGAACGACTGTGCCAAAAGAAAGGATATGTTTAAGTCCACCAAAAATATGACCATTGGAGGTGAAAAATTTGATTTGACAGGAAATTTTTTGTTAAAAGGAGTGGGAAAACACATTTAATGAACATATCTAGGAAAATATGCCACCAAATATGCATTAATGAGATGAATCTGGAGAGGATCATGGGGTTAGGAATTCAAAATTGTTATAAATATTGCATCTCGCTCCACATTTTGACACTTTTCTCACTGAGATTTATAATTATGATTGTCTGCCTAAGTGTGAGCCAAGTGTTCAACTGCATGTACAAGAAGAGTTTCGAAGAGATTGGAAGGGAATTTCTCAAGACAAGGCTAGGTAGAATAATGACTGCTACACCACTGCCACATGTGACAGGGTTGAGGTCGCTCAGGAAGAAGTCTACTGTAGGTGAAGCATATATAAAGAAGCCAAAGAAGCTCGATGTCAGACATTCACTAAGGAAGAATATTAATATCACTGAGCATATCATCAATATGGATTTTCTATTGTAGGGATTCATTTGCGGGGTTCTGCCCTAGGCTATCACTGGTTGTAATATCCAAAAATTGGGAGAGAAACAATACAAGACATAAAACTAGAAATATGCAGAAATATCAATGGATCAAAACATGAGACAACCATAGATACATTCCATTATTATTATTAGTAGAAAATGAGTACAATACCTTGAGGAAAATATCACTCAATATTGGGAAAACAAGCCTCCCATGAAACAATACATCAAAACATGAAATGTTGCTAATACAGGAAATGCCGAAATGCTATAAATACACTGTATATGAGAGAATAGCAACTGAAAAATATAAATATATGTTTCTTCTAATACAATGCTCCAAAAGTGCTAGTAATAGAGATCTATGCTCCAAAATTGATTTCCAAGGCAACCCAAAAAAAGGTTCCCAGAAATACACACTATACAAAAATAACAAATATGGCCCCTAGGGATGAATAATAACTAAAATTGAATCAATGATATGAGGTGGCTGATTTGATATATGAGATGGATGATCCTCCTCCAATAGATCTCCTAAATGAAGGGTTGATCCCCTCAATGGAAACCCAACTCCTCCAACTAGGGCAATAAACCCATTGCTGCAGCTTCTCTCTAAAATAACATAGTCCTTGAGGGAAAATGCGTTGTAGCTGATGGTAGATACTTAGCCTCCTTCCAGAGATGCAAAAAATGCACTGAGATCTTCCTCACTAGCTTCCCAGATGAAATGGTGACCTCTCCAATGGAAAACAATCTCAGAAACTAGAGATATTTCTCCTCCACTGCTGCAACCTTGCAACACAACACAAATATGGAATAGACTGCACTGTAGATGAAGAATAAAGCTTGGAAAAATTCCAGATAATGGTAATGCAGCTCAAGATACCTCTCGTGAGTAGGCACTCGAAGTCCCCCGAGGATGAGGGTGGGATTCCTACTCGGAAACACCCTTGTGCTAAACAGCACTACAGACCCTGCTAAACAAAAAAAACATGCATAGATGTGTCACATGACGAATCCATATCTAAAAAGATCAAAATCAATAATAAAAATCCCTGTCTTCTAATGTTTCCATCATCTTCCTTTTATGCTTGGTGAGCTTCCTCACCCTAGGTCCCACTCATTAAAGGAGTTAATATCATGTGTTAGTGTCCCATGATTTGGCAGATTGGTAAACCAAATGACAGGGCAACATCAAACCAGTCTTTGGAGTCCTAGGATCGAGCCTTCCTGGACTCAGAGAGGGCTCTCTCTATTATGTGAAGGATGTGAACTTGTTCGCTTTGGATGGTTGATTTTAGGCTAGTTGTTAAGTGTAGGTTTGTTGTTTGTTTTGGTTGGGGTAAGATGATAAAGTAGGATAGGTGGAGTGAGAGGTTATCAAATCAATGGGCCCCTCAAGTAGGATAGGTGGAGGACCTTTCACGATTATTGAGAGGATCGTACCGTGAGGTGGAATCACTGGTTGAGGGTTGAGGTGAGTTGGCCTCTGGAGCCCTGGTTTGGTTTTGAATTATGCGTTTGATGAAGTCCCACATTCATGCTTGGAATATGGCATGGGGGTGACTGGCTGAAGTGATATATGGTTCAGCTATGTCTATGGTTGGGTGGAACATGGAAGTCCCAAAACCAATTTCATTTTTCTGATTCCAATAAGAGTTATTTTGCTGAGTAATTATTCTAGTTATCATTTGGATTTTATGGTTGATGTCTACTACAGATTTATGTGTTTTTTATGTTGGTTATGAGCATGTATTATATCAACGGTGATGTATGATTCTCTCCATGTTTTTACTTGAAAATGAATGGACAATGTATCTATGGTCATATAGATGGTAATGTAGCTAATGATGTATGGGAATAATGCTTCTTAGCAATTCTCAGATAAGTATGAGACGTTGATTCTTGGATTTGTTTGTATACACCTCTAGTTTGCATGTTTGTGATATGTTTGACGAAATTCTTGTCATGGCTAGAGTAGTGTGTGGCTAGTTTTGAGCAGCTTAAGAAGTTGTTGACACATGCTCCAGTGTTAAAGATTGCAGATCCAAAAACAGAGTTTGTAGTAAGTAGATGCTTGCAAGAAAGGACTTGATGGATTTATTATACAGGAGGGATAGGTAGTATGCTATGAGTCACGGAAACTGAATAAGCATGAGAAGAACCATCCAACACATGATCTTGAGTTGGAAATGATCATTCATGCATTGAATATATGGAGACATTATCTTATGGGAAAATATTTTGTATTGATGAGTGATCGTTGGATTGTTGTATCTATTCAACCAGCCGAACCTTAATGCTAGACAAGCTAGATGGTTGGCTACGATTAGTGAATTCGACTTTGAGATCAGGTATATTAAAGGTAAAGAGAACAAGGTCGCAGATGCTCTTAGGATGCAAATACAGGTGAATCACATAGTAGCTATGAGTTCCTATGGGATGGATTTACAGGATAGAATCTTGCAGGACAGTCAGCAGAATAATAGGTATATGGAGATTGTGCACAGGTTGCAGGAGAGTACAGGTACAAGATGTAGTATAGGTATAGGTTGTGGTACAAGTACAGGTAAAAATTGTGGAACAGGTACAACTTTTTGTACAGGTACAGGTTAATGTAGTAGTACATATATCTAGTGACAAAGGTAAGGAAGTTAAGTATGCAGATGTTATGAGCAGGTATCCAGTTCTACATCAATTTCAGGATGTATATCGACTTCGAGATCAGGTATACTAAAGGTAAAGAGAACAGGGTCACAGATTCTCTTAGCAGGTAGATACAGGGAAATCACATAGTAGGTATGAGTTCCTATGGGACAGATTTACACGATAGGATCTTGCAGGCAGGTCAATAGGATCACAGGTATATGGAGATTATGCACAGGTTGCAGGAGAGTACAGGTACAGGTGGTATAGGTACAAGTTGTGGTACATGTACAGATACAGGTTTTAGCACAGTATAGGTATAGGTACAAGTGAATGTGGTACAGGTAGAGGTATAGGTTGTGGTATAAGTACAGGTTATGTTACAAGTACAGGTAGAGGTTATGGTACTGGTACAGGTACATGTACAGTTGCAGATGTATAGGACGTGGAGTATTGTCTCAAGGTAGATGGATTGGTCAAGATTAGAGACAAGATATTTGTGTCGGACGACAGTGAGCTCAAGAAGGTGATCTTGAGGGAGTTTCATGCGAAACCATATTCAGGTCACCCAAGCAATCAAAAGACATTTCCTGTAGTGAAGAAGTTATATTATTGGAGGAATTTAAAGTGATAAGTAGAAGAGCTTGTGGCTAGGTGTCTGGATTTTCAAGAGGTGAAGGCAGAGTGGAAGTGGGAAGTCATTTCCATGGACTTCATTACAGGTGTGCCAAGCACAGTGAGATGACATGATTCTATGATGGTTGTTGTTGACAGGTTGACGAAAGTAGCACACTTCATTCCAGTGAAGTCTATTTTCTTAGCGAACAATGTAGCACAAGTCTTCATCAGAAATGTAGTTAGATTACATGGTGTTCCAAAGAATATTGTGTCAAACAGGGATGTGAAGTTCACTTCCAAAGTTTTGGAAGGAGCTATTTGTAGGATTAGGTACAAAGTTGACCTTCAGCACAATTTATCATCCACAAAATGATGGATAGACCGAGAGGGTCAACAGGATATTGGAGGACATGTTGAGGATTTATGTGATGCATCAGCATTGAAAGTGTAAAGAGTATATTGCATTGGTAGAGTTCACGTCCAACAATGGGTATCAAGAATCTTTGAGGATGAGTCTGTTTGAGGTGTTATATAGGTGAAGTTTCAATACTCCCATCAGTTTGAGCGATCCGATTAACAGGGTATTGATTGAACCAGACATGTTGGCAGACATAGAACAATAAATGCAGGTTATAAAGAAGAATTTGAAGGCAACACAGGATAGGTAGAAGAGATATGCAGATCAGAGCATGTTTTTCAAGGAGTTTTAGGTTAGGGAATAGGTGTACTTGCGTATCAAGCCCAAGAAGAGCTCCTTGCGGATTGGATCATGTTGCAAGATGGCACGATAGTTTTGTGGACCTTTCACGATTATTGGGGTAAGATGATCAAGTAGGATAGGTGGAGTAAGGATCAATTACTATACTTAATATTGAAATTTTTAAATTTAAGTAGTTTACTATCAATTGAATGGAATATCTATATATAATTACTATATCTACAATTTTGAAATTGAGAATCTTAGATCTTAAATATTTCTAATATCAATTGAATTATATATATATATATATCCCATAACCTTGTTTTAAAGATTACACAGAAATTTCTGAAAATTAGGGAGCAAATAGAAAATCAAATCATAGGGCTCTTCAAGAAGAGAGAATAATATTAGGTACAAAAAAGAATAGAAAATTATTAAATATGCAGAGTACTTTTGAATTGTTATAAAGATGGGGTACCAATTATGAAGTGTATAACTATCCAAGGGTGGTAAAACTATGTACTTAGAATCTTTTAAGAGTTTCATCCTTTGGATTGATGCTTTTCCAGTCTCTGGCTCATTGTTACATGTAATGTAATTTTGTATCAGTGACAAATCACATATAAGTTGTCCAGGAAAATGATGATGCACTTCTAGATGTTTTGTTAGCATATGTTGCTCAAGTCAATGAAACGTATCAAGATGGAAATAAAGCTCTGCATTGGGCTTTGAAACCGGACACTCATCTCAATGGATGCCATGTAAATTTTTTTGTTGTGGAAAAACTTTGTAACATATGAAAAAAATACAAGACCAACTTATGTTCACACAACTGCACATCATGGCCACCTTGAGGCACTGCTATTAATAATAAAGAAGCAAAATTAAGTATAAACATACTCACATGAACAAGAGAGACCCCTCTATATTATGTTATGAAGAATAACTATCTGGATTTTGCTCCTCACATGCTCAGACATGGAGCCGATAGAGATGTAAAAGGTTTGATAAATCAAAAGCCTATTAAGACTATACAGTCATGTGAGATGAGTGCATTATTGGGTATATATGATAAAGACTTCCTTGATGAAGCATGTGATAATATTATAACTTCTCGAAGTTCCATTTTTTTCTTCCATTAAGCAATATTTAACCGGGTTCAAGTATTCACATTCCCATAAATCATGTGGAACTCATTCAATGCTTCCAGGAAGTTTCTCTACTTCCAAACAAGTATCTTCTTTGCAACCTCTTGCTCATCCTTGAAATCCTCCAATGGTTAAATCTTTCTCAGCAATTGTTGCAGAGGCTCCACAGAAGTTCCACGTAGATTCTTCCTCAAAATTCCCTTCTTCTAATGGACAATATCTGAGCAGACCACAAATCAGACTTGGGAAATTGTTCAAAAAATGTCCTGCACACATATAAATAGTTGAAATTGACCTTCCAATGTGAAGGAGATACCTGTTACTAAGATAGTTTCCATTTGTGTGGTACTAAAAAGAAGTGTGAGTGAGGAACTGATTGTCACTTTTCTCACTCAGAAGAAGAACTTCAGAAGGTTTGGCAAGTATTGTCTATTTCTGGCGAGGAAGTAGAAAAAATTCATGGAAGTGTAATAAGTTCCAACATTTTTGATGGGGTAAAGAGTTATAAAATCAAGTTTTGCATGCATTATGAGAGAAATGGAACCTTCCCAAATGGCTTGAAGTAAAATTTTTCCCATGGACACAATGAGATTAGGCCTTTATCATCGTCATCAAGTCTTTTATCAGGTGCAAGAGTTGGAACTCGACCTTCAACTACATCTTCTCTTGGATCTTATTCGAGTGAGGAATTTTATGATGTGAATTCTCTAAGGGTATTTGTTGGAATTTTTCCACCTCATGTTAATGGTAGGGGAATTTAGGAGTTTTTTGAAGGAGAATTTTAGAAAGTTATAGATTCTACTATGATTCCTCAGAATGATTAAGATGGGGGGTTTTGGTTTTGTTGTATTTGAAAATTAGAAAGATAAAAATGAAGTTGTGAGGAGGAACTACATTCAATTCCAGGGAAAAAGAGTGGAAATTAAGAAGGTAATGGCTCATACTGCATTGGCTACGGGAGATGAGGTTGGAAGGCATAATTCTTTATCTTATGGGTTATCATCACTAGCTACTACTCATCCTTCTCGACCTTCTCCATTTTCCAGTTTTCATATGCTTGATAGTGGATTACATTCACCAGGTTTAGATGCAATAGGTTACCATTAGCATTTTACATAGCCATATTCATTTTTTGAGCTCCCCTAGTCATCAACCCATTTGAGAAAGTCCCATTTTTTTCATAATGCATGCACAACGTGACTTTATAATTCTTTACCCAATCAGAAATGTTGGAAATTATTTCACTACCATGATTTGTTTCTACTATTAGGCCAAAAAGAGCCAATACTTGTTCACCCTTCCAAATTTCTTCTTATGAGTGAGAAAAGTGACAATCAGTTCCCCACTCACACTTCTTATTAGTCCCATAAAAACAAAAAATAATAGATTTGTATGGATTCAGTGTAGCTATCTTAGGAACATGTATCTCCTTTACATTCGAAGGTGAATTTTAACTATTTATATGCTTTCGAGACTTTTCCTGGACCATTTCCCAAGTCCAATTTTTGGCTTGCTGAGATTATTTTCCATTGGAAGAAACGAATTGTGAGGAAGAATCTACCTAGAAATTCTGTGGAGCCTATGCAACAATTTGTGAGAAATATTTAGCCATTGGAGGATTTCCAGGATGAGGAACTAGTTGCAAGAACATACTTGTTTGGAAGTAGACAAACTTTCTCGAAGCATTGAATGAGTTCCACTTGATTTATGGGAATGGAAGAGCTAAATATTTCTTAATGGAAGACAAAATGAAAAATTTATAAGTTATAATATTATCAAATTCCACATCAAGGAAGTATTTATCAAATAGGCTCAACAACTCACCCATCTTAGAGGAATGTGAAAGGTGAATAGGTTTTTGAATTTCAAACCTTTTACATCTCTATTGGCTCAATGTTTGAGCATGAGGAGAGCACATGTAAGATGGCTATTCTTCACAAAATAATGTAGAGGGGTATCTCTGATTCCTGTGAGTATGTTTATGCTTACCCATGCTTATTTATTATTCATAGGAGTGCCTCAAGGTGGCCATGACTTGTTGTGTGAAGAGCAGTTGGGTTAATAGGATTTGGTCTTGTATTGTTTCTAGATGTTACAAATTTTTTCTACAACCAAAAAATTTACACTGCATCCATTGAGATGAGTGGCCAATTTAAAATCCCAATGCAGAGCCTTATTTCCATCTTGATATGTTTCATTGACTTGAGCAACATATGCTAACAATACATATAGAAGTGCATCATCATTTTCCTACACATATTTAATCTTCCAGCTTTGGGCAAACTAGAGAATACATTCTTGTGACTCGTCGCTCATAAAAAATTACATTACATGTAAAAATGAGCCTGAGAAATAATACAAGTTAAGAAATCTACCAATGTTTGAGAGGGTATATCAAATAAATTCATTGATATTTCGATAATGAATCAGGGTATATCACAGGGAAAATCTAGTGTAGTTAATGGATCTTTAAAGTTTATGTATGGGGTGAAATGGACATTAAGTTTGGGAACCAAGGTAGGGAAAAGGGCATTTAAGAATCCTTTTTCAAATACCTATCAACAGAGAGATATTAAATACTGATAAGAAAAAGATACTAGTTACGATATATGGCACACCATTTGCTACTTTTAAACAAATACACATTTCAAGATATACAATATAGTGGAGCAAATGAAGTAAGACAACTTATCTAACTTCAATGATTCTACTTTCAATATTTGAAAACATATAAGAGACAAATAGCATTAATAAATGAAGAGGGAACACCTAAACATCATTCATTAAACTACAAAGAACTTTGAGGCAAACTGATAAGCATATACAAAGGGCAATATCGAAACAAGATCTCTTTGGCTTAACCTAATCAATCAATACATCAAAGAGAGATTTCAAGACAAATTTTAGATAGCATAAAACAAGCAGGGATTACCATGAATCATGTTTTTAAACTAGCATATTAATCCAATAATGAAATAGACAAGCTTAGGTAGGCCTAAGGAGGAACTAAGAATTTCTTAAACTAACCCAACAGAAGAAAACATGAAGAAAATAGCAAATAGGAGGACTAAGGTGCCTCTAACAACATTTCTCATCCTATACTCTTCTGAGCTACTGCAATATAGAAAGATGAACATATGACAAATAAGAAAAAACATGAAAAAATGAGAGATACTTCACCATTAACTAAACTTAGGAATCCTGCAAGCAAGCCTTCATCATTATCAACCAAGGAAAATCATCCACAAGCTCCACAACACTAGATTGTTCTTCAACTTCCAAAAACCATGTATTTCTCTTAAACAAATAAAAATCCCCCAACTGTTATAATGAATCCTCATGCATTATATAACAAGAAAGGAAGAGGAAAGTATAATAGAGCATCTAGAAGCCTATTGGCCAACAAGAAATATCCTAACTTGTCCTTGAGGCCTTGCAGGGCCCAAGGCACAAAAATATCTAAAAAAATATATTTTTCGGCCATATATAGTAATTAAATTGACTTTTAGGCCTTGAAAAGCATATAATAACTTGCTAAACGCACATTCTTCCTTGTCAACTATTGAGCCCCAAAGATGTCCTTTTCTTTCACCAAATTCCACTTCATTTCCTTTGTTCTTTATCAGTTATAGTCTTAAAATATCAATAGGATTGATTAAAGTCACTTTAGGAATGCATACAATAACTGACTTACTAAACTTTTGTGGTCTTGTTGTTGTAGTAATTTTTGACCAGACTTAGCTACAGAATGTAGCCATTCTGTAGCTAGTCGCCTATTATGCAACTGTCTTCATGTTTACACAGGTTACAAGTGTCACTTAAAGGAAAAAAACTTATGGTTGAATTCCAAAACTCACCTACATCATTCCTTGCTCTCTAAGAAGTCTGAGCAAAAATATGCAAGTGGTTATGCACGTGGAGGAAACCCAAACTAAGAATAGATTCCTACCAGGACAAGGACTCTACAGATGTCTTCAGCAAAGTATGAGGCCTCCACAAGAGTTCTAATTTGATTTTAATTGAAAAAGACACTTATCCCTATTTCTTCTCCTGGGCAGTTATGCATTTCTCTTATAAGAATAACTTGGTAAACCGAGAGACAGTTAGTTAGTTAATTTTTTATTGTTAAGTTGTCCAAGACTGTAATACTTTGTTTTTGAAGCGTTTTCCTTTAATGAAAGAAGAACATATTTAATACATGATCTGAAGAAATCTTGAGGAGATTCATGTGCTAATATGGTGGTAGAGGGCCCCTACTGCCCGAGAGGCTCTGTACATATTGTTTAGATAAGTAAATTTAGCTTTGTTTCGTTCCTAATTTAGGCATTTTTCTGAACTTTATGTTTTATGCTCACTTACATTGAATGTTACAGCCAGTCTTGTTCTGATGAATTGTTCCAAAATACCACTAACACTGAATGAGATAGAGCTGTAGTATTTCAGAAATTAATTGAATTTTAGTTCAACTGTAGTATTTTGGAGGTTAATTGCATATTAGTTCAGTTCTGTTTAATGTATTTTAAGTTTTATTAGCTAGTTGTATTCTAGTTCTGTTACATTAGACTTAAAGGCCTTCATTATTTACAAACTGCTCTTGTTCTTAATCTCTGCTAATACATCATTATCATAGGAACAAGAATTGGTGATGTCATTTTGAAGTCTTGACTATTCCGCAATTTCTCATAATTTTACAAACTTGCCTTTTCCCAAAACTATTCCAAAAGATTTCTAACCCTTGAATGAGGCTTAATAGTGAAATTTTGATTTGCAGAATGGATTAATTTTAGTGTCATAAATTAATTTAGAGTAGGGTTCCTTACTATGTTACAGATAATCTTTTTTTAATGTGTTCCAACAAATTTCTAACCATGGATGAGATTTTCTCTGTGATAATTGTAAGTTGTTGTTCACTTGGAAGAACCTCATTGCATTAAACTTATCCTTTTCTCAAGTTGTTCCAACATACTTCTAGTGAAATGAATTGGACTGAGTTCATGTTATGAGTTATTTTTCTTGTCAAGTTTTGAAATCTGTGAATTAGCATTTTCTGTTTCTTAGGTGCCATACATAGTTTAGAATAGATTTTGCTCTGTTTTAGTGTGACCAATAACTTCTCTTTGTCAAAAACTTAGTTATTTTCCTCTTAGCATAAAAATACAAAACCAAAAACATTAGAAAAAAACTAAACACAACGAAGTAGGAAGCAGATACCTAGGCACATATAGTGCACTTCACTTCAACAGTTTACTAGCCCTGGTTGACAATTTATGACATCAATTTAGGAACACTAAGTTGAGCAGACATTTTGGCGCCGTTGCCGGGGAAGTGTAACTAGGTAGCCTTGTTTCTTACCTCCCAAAAATAATGATATGCATAGAGAAAGAGACTCAAGGGGTAGATTCATAAGAAGCAAAAGCTTGATTCCTAGAACACCACTTGTGCCACCAAGACCAAGAGGCACCACACCTCCAACTCAAACCCACATCCCATACTCCACTGATCATAGACTTCCAGAGGATTTAAGATCAAACATTCCATTAGAAGAACCTTCCACTTCATCCACTGAACCTGTCTTAGAAGAAGATTCAAGGACCCTTTCTAGAGACCTAAACTTTTCCACTTCCACAGGAGAATCAACCATGGCAGAAGAAGGGGGAGGATGAGTCTTTAATGGAGAACATACACTATTTGGAGGGAGTAGAGGTAGAGGTAGAGGAGAAGGAGGTAGAGGTGCAGAAGGAGAAGGAGGTAGAGGTGAAGAAGGAGGCAGAGGAAGAGGTAGAAGGGAAATGGGAAGCTCTTTTGGGTTTCCTATAGTAAATGAAGAAACCAATGCAACTATGAAAAACATTTCACCCTATGTCCTTCCAAACTTTTATGGACTCAAAAGTGAAGATCCTGAAACCTTCCTATTTGAATTTGAAGTCCTATGTAGAACCTATGATTACTTACAAGATGCCCAAAAACTTAAACTAGTCCATTCAATATTGAAAGTAGCAGCATTAAAATGGTTTATGAGTTTGATCAACAATTCTATTAGGACATGGGAAGACATGAAACAAGCATTTCTAGAGAGGTATTTGGATTACTGTATGCCAGTCAAACATTAGGAGGAAGTGTTTAAAATGCTACAAAAAGAGGATGAAAACCTAGAAGATTTGTTGGAGAGGTTTAACTACAACATCAAAAGAGAAAAAATGGAAAACTTAGACCAAGATACTTTGAAAGCTCTCTTATTGAAGACAATCAGGGATGAATGGTTAGATATCCTTAACATGATGGGAAAAGGGGATATATCTCAGCTCACATTACCTGAAATAACTGAATTATGTATCAACCTTTCAAGAGGGAAATCTAAAACTGTAAAAGGACCAAGAGACCCTGCTCTTGCAAGGGCAAGTAAGTCTGCTTCTGGGACAGTAAGTAGGGTAGAAATAGGACATATGCTTGATGAGTTCAAATCTGATATCTTGGGGAGTCTTAGTGAACAGATAGACACCCTTAAGTTACAAAACAAGAAAAAAGCTGAATCTGATGCCTTAGCAATCTTTTGTCCCAAATGTAGAAAGAAGCATGCCTTGAGAGAGTGCCCTTTGGATGCAAAAGTAGTAGAGACTTGTGTAATTTGTTCAGAAAAACATGAGACCAAGAGTTTTCCTTCACTTCCTAGTCTTAAAGTTGTATTTCAAGAAGAAACCCCTACAAATTCCACAGAATCTCTCAATTTTGTCTCTAGGAGGCCTTGGCAAGGACCTCAAACACAAGGATTCCATGATCAGCTATATAATCAACCCCCACCAAATTGGAATTCTTGGCAGCAACCTTGGCCCCAATTCCAAAATAAATCTCAAACTTGGGCACAAGGAGCACAAAATCCCTATGGAAGATACTCTCAGTACTATCAATATCCACCATCCTATCCACCATATCCACATTTCCCTCCTCAACAAAATCTTCAACAAAATCCTCAACAGAATCCTCAAAATCCACAACATCAAAATTCACCACTTCCATTACCATTTCCTTAGAAAACAAATCAGTTGCCTGCCCAACCTATACCAAACCCCAACAATAAAAATCCTCAGAACACATACATGATAGAAGGCCAACAGTTTCCAACCTATTTGATCACTCCTTTAGACCTTAATGATGTTCAACTTAGGTCTGGAAGAATACTTGAAAAGAAGAAACCTTCTGTAATCATACAAGAACAAAACAACTCTAAGGAAGATTCTCTACAGGTAAATAAAAGTCTTGAAAAGAACACACTTTTCCAAGACCTAAATATTGAAAAATAAAAACAAAAAGAGCCAATAATTTCAACTCCTATATTAGAGCAGCCATCAACATCCACCTCTACACCTCCCTTTCTAGAAAGATTACAAATTGATAGGGGTGTAGAAAAACAAATTATGGTGCCTAATTATGATTTCCTAGATGAGCTGAGAAATGTTTGTATTAAGATCCCATTATTACAAGCTATCAAGGAAATTCCAATTCTAGCAAAAACAATAAAGGAGTTGAGCATGAAAAAAACAGGAAAAAGAATCAAAGAGACAAAGAAAATTCAACTGGCAGGAAAAATAGCAGATATCATGATGGGTAATATTGCCATTCCAAAGTATCTAGACCCAGGAAATCCAGTTGTTAAAATACACATCAATGGAACTGAGATCCAAAACACACTTATTGATTTAGGAGCAGCAATCAATATCATGACTAGACAAATCATGGAAAAACTGAAACTTCCTAATCTTCTTTTTACACCCACATTCTTACAATTAGTAGACAGATCTATGATCAAACCTGATGGGGTAATAGAAGACATTCCGATGTCCCTAGATTCTTGGGAGTATCCTGTGGATTTTATGATCCTAACTCCTAAGAATAATCTAGGAGGGCATCCTATTATATTAGGAAGACCTTGGTTAGCTACAACTGATGCTTTCATTAGTTGTAGATCCGGTGATATGTACATCTCTGATGGTAGTTCAACCAAGAAATTTACCTTATATCCTCCAGGAAAGACAATTACAGAATTATATGATACTCAATGGATTGAGGATGAAGAAGACATGCAACCTCTCTTCACAATTCCAGAAATTAGTGAAGATAACGAGATTCTAAATACCTTAGAAAATTTTGAATCCTCTTTGGAATACAAACATGAACAATTTCAAGAAGAATCCAAAATTGAGTTTTTATCATCAAGATAGATGTCTCTTTACTCTGTGGATAAATTTGGCAGCTCTACAATCGAGATATTTTCAAGAAAAACTTTAAATATAAACAAGAACCTAGAGAAATCTCAACAAGAAAATCTAGTCAAGATATTACAGAGACATTCTTCTGCATATGCATGGGAGTACACTGATATGAAAGGGATAAGCCCTAAGACTTGCACTCATCACATCTACATAGAGGAAAATTGTAAACCAATCAGACAACCTCAGAGACGAATGAATCCAAATCTTAGGGAGATTGTTAAAGAAGAATTGCAGAAATTTTTAAATGTCAACTTTATCTATCCCATTTCAGATAGTCAGTGGGTTTCTCCTTTGGTAATTGTGCCAAAGAAAAATGGTAAATGGAGGGTATGTATTGACTATCGAGAATTAAACAAAGCTACTCTTAAAGATCATTTTCCCCTACCTTTCATAGATCGGGTATTAGATACATTAGCTGGCAAAAAGTACTTCTCATTTTTAGATGGGTTTAGTGGTTATAACCAAATTCAAGTAGCACTTGAAGATCAAGACAAAACCACATTTACCTGTCCTTGGGGTACCTATGCTTACCGATTATTGCCATTTGGACTATGCAATGCACCTGCAACATTTCAAAGGGCAGTACTAGGAATATTTTTAGATCTAATACATGATTGTGTAGAGGTATATATGGATGATTTCACAGTCTATGGAAACACATTTGAAGAAGCCTTAGCAAACTTGGAAAACGTTTTAAAGAGATGTAAAGAAGCAAATATTTCACTGAGTCATGAGAAGTGTTTTATGATGTTTACTGAAGGAATTGTTTTGGGGCATCACATTTCAGGGGATGGGATTAGAGTTGATGAGTCAAAAGTTGAAGTCATCTCTAAATTATCTATTCCAAGTTGTCAAAAAGATGTTAGGAGTTTTCTAGGATTTACAGGATATTATCGAAGGTTTATGGAAAAATTCACCAAGATAGCATCTCCACTTTTCAAATTACTTACCAAGGACTGTGAATTCAAGTGGAATCCTGATTTCCAGTTAGCCTTTGAGACCCTGAAAACAAAAATATCTGAAGCACCTATTTTAAGGGGACCTAACTGGAAGTTACCTTTTCATATTTCAACAGATGCCTTAGATACAGCTTTAGGAGCAGTATTGGGACAAAAAGATCCGATTCGTTATGCCATCTACTATACCAGTAAAAATTTGATTCCTTTAGAGTTAAAATATACTGTAACTGAAAAAGAGTTCTTAGTTATTGTTCATGCCATAAATAAATTCAGACACTATATAACAGGCTATGAAAATTTTGTTCACATAGATCACTCTGCAATTAAATATCTCATGAACAAATCAATCACTAATGGCAGAGTCATAAGATGGTTATTGCTCTTACAGGAATTCAACATTACCATTCTAGATAGGCCTAGGAAACAAAACACAATAGCTGATTTCCTATCTAGACTCCAAAACATCAAAGACAACACTCGAGTTGAAGATCAATTCCCTGATGAATATCTTTTTGCAATTTCTACTCAAACTCCTTGGTTTGCTGACATTGCTAATTATTTAGTTTCAGGGAAATTTCCTTCAATAATGAATGCAAGAGACAAAAGAAAGATCATTTATGACAGTCCAAAATATTCATGGGTTGCTAATGAGTTATACAAAACAGGTCCAGATTTTATCATTAGAAGATGTGTTCGGGAAGATGAGATGCCTGAGATCCTCAAGGCATGTCATGATGAACCTTGTGGCGGACACTTTGCTGATAAAAGGACAGCTTATAAGGTCCTTCATTTAGGATACTATTGGCCATCCCTTTTTAAAGATGCTAAAGAGTATTTCAAAAGGTGTGACTGTTGCCAAAGGGTAGGGAAACCTTCTCCTTCAGGTGAGATGCCATTGCAGCCTCAGGTACATATTGAACCTTTTGAGAAATGGGCTTTAGATTTTGTAGGACCTATTAGTCCTCCATCAAGACAAAAGAAATATATATTAGTTTGCACTGATTATGTTACCAAATGGGTAGAGACCAAGCCATTACTTTCTGCTACTGAATTATTTGTAGTTAATTTTCTTTTTGAGGATATTTTTACTCGTTTTGGTGTTCCAAGAGAAATTTTTACAGAACAAGGAGCTCAATTCACATCAAGGCTAGTGGAAAAAATGATGGAGAGGTATGAAATCAGACACAGAAAATCTACTCCCTATCATCCACAAGAAAATTGTTAAGTGGAATCTACTAATAAGGTCATTGAAGGGATCCTAACAAAGACTATTCATTTACATAGAAGAGATTGGTCAGACAGGCTTCCTGAAACCTTGTGGGCCTATTGAACTACATGGAGAAGCACAACAGGTCATACTCCTTATGAACTTGTTTATGGAAAACAAGTCTTGTTTCCCATAGAGTTTCAGATTCAAACTTTTAAAATGGAAGTTTAGCTAGGACTTGATATAATAGAGGCACACAAGCACAGATTGGAGTAAATTAATGAATTGGATGAGATCAGACAGGATGCAGTCCAGAGAACAAATATAGTCCAGCAACAAAGGACTAAATGGCATGATAAGTATATTAAAGAAAAGAAATTCAAAGAAGGTGACTTGGCCCTCTTGTTTGATTCAAAATTAAAAGATTTTCAAGGTAAATTCCAAACACATTGGTTTGGGCCATATGAAATTATGAAATTTTTTGACAATGGAGCAATAAAAATCAGGACAATAGATGAAGAGAAGGTCACTTTTCTTGTAAATGGTCATAGATTGAAGCTGTATCATAAGCCACTTTCAAGAGAAGAATTTGTCAAGAGATTCCAGGAAAACAGTGATGTGAAGTTAATGAAGAATTCTTCTTCTTCTTCATCAACTTAATTGAATTGTCTGAATTCAAAAGCATGAAAAAAAAGAAAAAGTAAAGTATAAACATGAAAACTAATCACTGATTAGCATGTTTATACATAAAAGATAAAGTGAAAATCAGAATCCTTCTGACACTTTAGCTTTTCAAATTTATTCTTTTCCTGCAAGAAGCTATCACAAAATCATAAGTTGCAGGCCACTTTTCATATTTCATTCCACTTTACACCTATGATCCATTTCATTCCATTATATTTTATTTCACTCATGCTCCATTCCACCATATTTCATGATCCATTTTAATTCATTTCACACAACATTCCATCCATGTTTCAAATCATTTCATTCCATGTTTCAAAGCTTTCTACATGTATATTCCGCAGCCAGACATTCTGCAGCTAGATACTCTGCAGGCAACTATCCAGCAACCACTTGTTCAGCAGCAAATTGACCCTGCATACCTATGTCAACAAGTAAAATCAAAGGGATTATGAAGACTGAAGGATCAATGATTTTGAAAGGAAGACAAAGAATATTAAAACCATAAAAATCAAAGGAAGGGCTAAGGTAAAGTTGTGAAATTATTATGATAACAGATTATGAAAGTTATAGTATGGTTAAGTTATATGTATGTTTCACAAAGTCATTTTAATTATTCATATTGATCGAGCTTATCATAAAATACTTGGACAAAATCCCTTCCATTCCGCCATACCAAATCATCATTTATTAAAAATTAACGGTTAGTACTGAAGTGACCTATTAGGTCACGTCACTAATCTAAAGTGTTCAGTGATGATATTGAAATTCACACGAAATTTTTCCGTGGTCTTTTCCTCCATGACAGCTCTCAAACACATTAATTCGTGTGAATCACCCTCACCATATTTCACTCATCCCATAACCACTTCATGTCATCTTTCCATAGCCAATTCCTGCTGCATAAATAGAGAAGTCATCTTTGGGGTGAAAACAACTCTCTACAGCCATTTTTAACGCGAATAGAAGAGCAGTAATGAAGCAGTAAATTGAAGGTTGAGAAAAGAAGCCATGGGTCTCATTGTAAGGTCCGAACCAGTCGGAACCAAATACTTAGAGGGTTAACCACAAATTAGAGAGATGCTACAGTAGGTTGGGTGGTTACAGTTTTTGGAAAAGTTCAATGGTTTTCATATGGAGGTAACTAAGACATTTGCACGGTCCTTCAACGGATCAGAAGTTGAAATAGGAGATGTCAAGTTCACTATTACAGAATCCTTCATTACAGAAGCAGCAGAATTACCAAGGCAAGGTGAACGATGGTTCAAAAACAAGGAATTTTACAATGAGGCATGGAGGTAGATGCTCGAAACACCAGGTATGGATATTTAAGTTTTCAAGAAGGGCATTCCTAGCTCAACACTGAAGAATAAATGGCAAAATATGTTGCTCATTTTGTAAAAGTTTATAACTTGTGAGGGAAGGTTTGGTACCCTATATGTTTATCACATTCGGCTTATGATGCATTTCCTAGATGAAGAAATCAATTTACCCTTTTCTTACTTAATAGCCTAAAGAGAGTGGCTTCTAATGTCCAAAAGAGGGTCAATTCTTGGAAACCACCTTGTATCACCATGGCATAGTTAAAATCCTAACTGAGCATCATTTGAGAAAGGTGGGAGACAATTGGGATGAGTTCCTCTTGAGGAATCACTTTGAAGAACCCAAGGAATCTCCATCTGAAGGCAAACTTGCAAGAAGAAGCAGGAGAGGGAAAATTTCCAAATCTATTGAACTTAAAACTGGTAAGTCCATACAAGAGGACAGTGAGGAGATTATCTCTGAGAAATTGGATGAAATCAAGAAACAGCTTAAAAAGGAGAAGATAATAAGAAAGTATGCTAAGGAGAGAGGTGAGGGACCATCTAAACTAAGACGAAGCCATAGGCTTAGAGGCATATTGAAGAAGACAATAGTTAAGCAAACATGCATCATAGACATTGAAGATGAAGAGGCACCAACTGATAGATCTCCTGAGTACCAGTATGAAGAGGATCTTGATGAAGGAACTCCAGAGATAGACCCAACACAACAACAAATCTATAATTATGTTGAGTCATTAGAAAAGAGAGCCTTGGAAAGCAGAGGAAGAACTCCTAGTCCAGTAGGATCTGCAATTGAAGTACTAAGAAGAGACAAATATGAATTAGAAGTACTCAATAGGAATATAAAGAATGAAAATGAAATTTTAAAGGAACAAGTAAAACTGAAGAGTAACATGAACACAACTCTCTCTCTGCAAATGGAAAAAATGTACAAGGCTAGTGAAAAGCTGAAGAAGAAAAACAAAAAATTGAGCAAGGCACTTATAAATTTGAGATTCAAGTTGGTCATAAGGAAACTTAGGATTCCATTGAACACCAAGAAAAGTAGAAAAAGGAGGCTAGATGTCCTAGCAGAAGTTTCAGAAAACATGGATTGATTTCATGAGGACATGCAAAAGTTTTGCAGTGGGGGTATGTTGAGCCCCAAAGATGTCCTTTTCTTTCACCAAATTCCACTTCATTTCCTTTGTCCTTTATCAGTTATAGGCTTAAAAGATCAATAGGATTGATTAAAGTCACTTTAGGAATGCATACAATAACTAACTTACTAAAATTTTGTGGTCTTGTTGTTGTAGTAATTTTTGACCAGACTTAGCTACAGAATGCAGCCATTCTGTAGCTAGTCGCCTATTCCGCAACTATCTTCACGTTCACACAGGTTACAGGTGTCACTTAAAGGAAAAAAGCATATGGTTGAATTCCAGAACTCACCTACATCATTCCTTGCTCTCTACGAAGTCTGAGCAAAAATCTGCAAGTGGTTATGCTCGTGGAGGAAACCCAAACTAAGAAGTAGATTCCTACCAGGACAAGGACTCTACATATGTCTTCAACAAAGTATGAGGCCTCCACAAGAGTTCTAATTTGATTTTAATGGAAAAATACACTTATCCCTATTTCTTCTCCTGGGCAGTTATGTATTTCTCTTATAAGAATAACTTGGGAAACCGAGAGACATTTAGTTAGTTAATGTTTTATTGTTAAGTTGTCTAAGACTGTAATACTCTGTTTTTGAAGCGTTTTCCTCTAATGAAAGAAGTACATATTTAATACATGATCTGAAGAAATCTTGAGGAGATTCGTGTGCTAATCTGGTGGTAGAGGGCCCCTACTGCCCGAGAGGCTCTGTGCATATTGTTTAGATAAGTAACTTTAGCTCTGTTTCGTTCCTAATTTAGGCAGTTTTCTGAACTTTATGTTTTATGATCACTTACATTGAATGTTACAGCCAGTCTTGTTCTTATGAATTGTTCCAAAATACCACTAACACTGAATGAGATAGAGCTGTAGTATTTCAGAAATTAATTTCATTTTAGTTCAGCTGTAGTATTTCAGAGGTTAATTGCATATTAGTTCAGTTCTGTTTAATGTATTTTAAGTTTTATTAACTAGTTGTATTCTAGTTCTATTACATTAGAATTAAAGGCCTTCATTATTTACAAACTTCTCTTGTTCTTAATCTCTGCTAATACATCATTATCATAGGAAAAATAATTGGTAATGTCATTTTGAAGTCTTGACTGTTCCACAATTTCACATAATTTTACAAACTTGCCTTTTTCTAAAACTATTCCAAAAGATTTCTAACCCTTGAATGAGGCTTAATAGTGACATCTTGAGTTGCAGAATGGATTAATTTTAGTGTCATAAGTTAATTTAGAGTAGGGTTCGTTACTATGTTATAGCTAATCTTTTCAAAATTAGAAAAACACTAAACACAACGAAGCAAGAAGCAGATACGTAGGCACGTATAGTGGACTTCACTTCAACAGTTTACTAGCCCTGGTTGATAATTTATGACATCAATTTAGGAACACTAAGTTGAGCAGACATTTTGGCGCCGTTTTTGGGGAAGTGTAACTAGGTAGCCCTGTTTCTTACCTGCAAAAAATAATGATATGCGTAGAGAAAGAGACTCAAGGGGTAGATTCATAAGAAGCAAAAGCTTGATTCCTAGAACACCACTTGTGCCACCAAGACCAAGATGCAGCACACCTCCAACTCAAACCCACATCCCATACTCCACTGATCATAGACTTCCAGAGGACTTAAGATTAGAAATTCCATCAGAAGAACCTTCCACTTCATCCACTGAACCTGTCTTAGAAGAAGATTCAAAGACCCCTGCTAGAGACCTAAACTTTTCCACTTCCACAAGAGAATCAACCATGGCAAAAGAAGGGGGAGGAGGGGTCTTTAATGGATAACATACACTATTTGGAGGGGGTAGAGGGAGAGGTAGAGGAGAAGGAGGCAGAGGTGCAGAAGGAGAAGGAGGTAGAAGTGAAGAAGGAGGCAGAGGAAGAGGTAGAAGGGAAATGAGAAGCTCTTTTGGGTTTCCTATAGTAGATGAAGAAACCAATGCAACTATGAAAAACATTTCACCCTCTGTCCTTCCAAACTTTTATGGACTCAAAAGTGAAGATCCCAAAACCTTCCTATTTGAATTTGAAGTCCTATGTAGAACCTATGATTACTTACAAGATGCCCAAAAACTTAAACTATTCCCTTCAACATTGAAATGAGCAGCATTAAAATGGTTTATGAGTTTGATCAACAGTTCTATTAGGACATGGGAAGACATGAAACCGACATTTCTAGAGAGGTATTTGGATTACTATATGCTAGTCAAACATAATGAGGAAGTGTTTAAAATGCTACAAAAAGAGGATGAAAACCTAGAAGATTTGTTGGAGAGGTTTAACTACAACATCAAAAGAGAAAAAATGGAAAACTTAGACCAAGATACTTTGAAAGCTCTCTTGTTGAAGACAACCAGGGATGAATGGTTAGATATCCTTAACATGATGGGAAAAGGGGATATATCTCAGCTCACATTACCTGAAATAGATGAATTATGTATCAACCTTTCAAGAGGGAAATCTAAAACTGTAAAAGGTCCAAGAGACCCTGCTCTTGTAAGGGCAAGTAAGTCTGCTTCTGGGACAATAAGTAGGGTAGAAATAGGACATATGCTTGATGAATTCAAATCTGATATTTTAGGGAGTCTTAGTGAACAAATAGACACCCTTAAATTACAAAACAAGCAAAAAGCTGAATCTGATGCCTTAGTAGTATTTTGTCCCAAATGTAGAAAGAAGCATGCCTTGAGAGAGTGCCCTTTGGATGCAAAAGTAGTAGAGAATTGTGTAATTTGTTCAGTAAAACATGAGACCAAGAGTTGTCCTTCACTTCCTGGTCTTAAAGCTGTTTTTCAAGAAGAAACCCCTACAAATTCCACAGAATATCTCAATTTTGTCTCTAGGAGGCCTTGTCGAGGACCTCAAACACAAGGATTCCATGATTAGATGTATAATCAAACCCCACCAAATTGGAATTCTTGGCAGCAACCTTGGCCCCAATTCCAAAATCAATCTCAAACTTGGGCACAAGGAGCACAAAATCCCTATGGAAGATACTCTCAGTACTATCAATTTCCACCATCCTATCCACCATATCCACATTTCCCTCCTAAACAAAATCCTCAAAATCCACAACATCAAAATTCACCACTTCCATTACCATTTCCTCAAAAAACAAATCAGTTGCCTACCCAACCTATACCAAAACCCAACAATAAAAATCCTCAGAATACATACATGATAGAAGGCCAACAGTTTCCAACCTATTTGATCACTTCTTTAGACCTTAATGATGTTCAACTTAGGTCTGGAAGAATACCTGAAAAGAATAAACCTTCTGTAATCATACAAGAACAAAAAAACTCTAGTAAGATTCTCTACGGGTAAATAAAAGTCTTGAAGAAGACACATCTTTTCAAGACCTGAATATTGAAAAATCAAAACAAAAAGAGCCAATAATTTCAACTCCTATATTAGAGTAGCCATCAACATCTACCTCTACACCTCCCTTTCGAGAAAGATTAGAAATTGAAAGAGGTATAGAAAAACAAATTATCGTGCCTAATTATGATTTCCTAGATGAGATGAGAAATGTTTGTATTAAGATCCCATTATTACAAGCTATCAAGGAAATTCCAATTCTAGCAAAAACAATAAAGGAGTTGAGCATGAAAAAAACAGGAAAAAGAATAAAAAAGACAAAGAAAATTCAACTGGTAGGAAAAATAGCACATATCATGATGGGTAAGATTGCCATTCCAAAGTATCTAGACCCAGGAAATCCAGTTGTTTAAATACACATTAATGGAACTGAGATCCAAAACACACTTATTGATTTAGGAGTAGCAATCAATATCATGAGTAGACAAATCATGGATAAACTGAAACTTCCTAATCTTCTTTTTACACCCACATTATTACAATTAGTAGACAGATTTGTGATCAAACCTGATGGGGTAATAGAAGACATTCTAGTGTCCCTAGATTCATGGGAGTATCCTGTGGATTTTATGATCCTAACTCCTAAGAATAATCTAGGAGAGCATCCTATTATATTAGGAAGACCTTGGTTAGCTACAGCTGATGCTTTCATTAGTTGTAGATCTGGTGATATGTACATCTCTGATGGTAGTTCAACCAATAAATTTACCTTGTATCCTCCAGCAAAAACAATTACAGAATTGGATGATACTCAATGGATAGAGGATGAAGAAGACTTACAACCTCTCTTCACAATTTCAGAAATTAGTGAAGATAGCCAGATTCTGAATACCTTAGAAAATTTTGAATCCTCTTCGGAATACAAACATGAACAATTTCAAGAAGAATCCAACATTGAGTTTTTATCATCAAGACAAATGTCTCTTTACTCCATGGATAAATTTGGCAGCTCTACAATTGAGATATTTCCAGGCAAAACTTTAAACATAAACAAGAACCTAGAGAAATCTCAACAAGAAAAGCTAGTCAAGATATTACAAAGACATTCTTCTGCATATGCATGGGAGTACACTGATATGAAAGGGATAAGCCCTAAGACTTGCACTCATCACATATACATAGAGGAAAATTGTAAACCAATCAGACAACCTCAGAGATGGATGAATCCAAATCTTAGGGAGATTGTTAAAGAAGAATTGTAGAAATTGTTAAATGTCAACTTTATCTATCCCATTTCAGATAGTCAGTGGGTTTCTCCTTTGGTAATTGTGCCAAAGAAAAATGGTAAATGGAGGGTATGTATTGACTACCGGGAATTAAACAAAGCTACTCTTAAAGATCATTTTTCCCTACCTTTCATAGATCAGGTGTTAGATACATTAGCTGGCAAAAAGTACTTCTCATTTTTAGATGGGTTTAGTGGTTATAATCAAATTCAAGTAGCACTTGAATATCAAGACAAAACCACATTTACCTGTCCTTGGGGTACCTATGCTTACCGAGTATTGCCATTTGGACTATGCAATGCACCTGCAACATTTCAAAGGGCAGTACTAGGAATATTTTCATATCTAATACATGATTGTGTAGAGGTATATATGGATGATTTCACAGTTTATGGAAACACATTTGAAGAAGCCTTAGAAAACTTGGAAATTTTTTTAAAGAGATGTAAAGAAGCAAATCTTTCACTAAGTCATGAGAAGTGTTTTATGATGTTTACTGAAGGAATTGTTTTGGGGCATCAAATTTCAGGGGATGGGATTAGAGTTGATGAGTCAAAAGTTGAAGTCATCTCTAACTTATCTGTTCCAAGTTGTCAAAAATATGTTAGGATTTTTCTAGGATTTACAGGATATTATCGAAGGTTTATAGAAAACTTCACCAAGATAACATCTCCACTTTTCAAATTACTTACCAAGGACTGTGAATTCAAGTGGAATCCTGATTGCCAGTTAGCCTTTGAGACCCTGAAAACAAAAATCTTTGAAGCACCTATTTTAAGGAGACCTAACTGGAAGTTACCTTTTCATATTTCAACAGATGCCTCAGATACAACTTTAGGAGTAGTATTGGGACAAAAAGACCTGATTCCTTATGCCATCTACTATACCAGTAAAAATTTGACTCCTTCAGAGTTAAACTATACTATAATTGAAAAAGATTTCTTAGCTGTTGTTCATGCCATAAATAAATTCAGACTCTATATAACAGGCTATGAAAATTTTGTTCACATAGATCACTCTGCAATTAAATATCTAATGAAAAAATCAATCACTAATGGCAGAGTCATAAGATGATTATTTCTCTTACAGGAATTTAACATTACCATTCTAGATAGGCCTGGGAAACAAAACATAGTAGCTGATTTCCTATCTAGACTCCAAAACATCAAAGACAACACTCGAGTTGAAGTTCAATTTCCTGATGAATATCTTTTTGCAATTTCTACTCAAACTCCTTGGTTTGCTGACATTGCTAATTATTTAGTTTTAGGGAAATTTCCTTCAATAATGAATGTAAGAGACAAAAGAAATATCATTTATGACAGTGCAAGATATTCATGGGTTGCTAATGAGTTATACAAAATAGGTCCAGACTTTATCATTAGAAGATGTGTTCGAGAAGATGAGATGCCTGAGATTCTCAAGGCATGTCATAATGAACCTTGTGGCAGCCAATTTGCTGATATAAGGACAACTTATAAGGTCCTTCATTTAGGATACTATTGGCCATCCATTTTTAAAGATGCTAAAGAGTATGTCAAAAGGTGTGATAGTTGCCAAAGGGTAGGGAAACCTTCTCCTTCAGGTGAGATGCCATTGCAGCCTCAGGTACATATTGAACCTTTTGAAAAATGGGCTTTAGATTTTGTAGGACCTATTAGTCCTCCATCAAGACAAAAGAAATATATATTAGTTTGCACTGATTATGTTACCAAATGGGTAGAAGCCAAGCCATTACTTTCTGCTACTGAATTATCTGTAGTTAGTTTTCTTTTTGAAGATATTTTTACTCGTTTTGGTGTCCCAAAAGAAATTGTTACAGATCAAGGAGCTCAATTCACATCAAGGTTAGTGGAACAAATGATGGAGAGGTATGAAATCAGACACAGAAAATATACTCCCTATCATCCACAAGCAAATGGTTAAGTGGAATCTACTAATAAGGTCATTGAAGGGATCCTAACAAAGAATGTTCATTTACATAGAAGAGATCGGGCAGACAGGCTTCCTGAGCCTTGTGGGCCTATAGAACTACATGGAGAAGCACAACAAGTCATACTCCTTATGAACTTGTTTATGGAAAACAAGTCTTGTTTCCCATAGAGTTTCAAATTCAAACTTTTAAATTGGCAGTTCAGCTAGGACTTGATCTAACAGAGGCACAAAAGCATAGATTGGAGCAGATTAATGAATTGGATGAGATCAGACAGGATGTAGTCCAGAGAAAAAATATAGTCCAACAGCAAAGGACTAGATGGCATGATAAGTACATTAAAGAAAAGAAATTCAAAGAAGGTGACTGGACCCTCTTATTTGATTCAAAATTCAAAGATTTTCAAGGTAAATTCCAAACACATTGGCTTGGGCCATATGAAATTATGAATTTTTTTGACAATGGAGCAATAAAAATCAAGACAATAGATGAAGAGAAGGTCACTTTTCTTGTAAATGGTCATAGATTGAAGTTGTATCATAAGCCACTTTCAAGAGAAGAATTTGTCAAGAGATTCCAGGAAAACAGTGATGTGAAGTTAATGAAGAAGAATTCTTCTTCTCCATCAACTTAATTGAATTGTCTGAATTCAAAAGCATGAAAAAAAGAAGAAGTAAAGTATAAACATGAAAACTAATCACTGATTAGCATGTTTATACAGAAAAGATAAAGTGAAAATCAGAATCCTTCTGACACTTTAGCTTTTCAAATTTGTTCTTTTCCTACAAGCAACTATCACAAAATCATAATTTGTAGGCCACTTTTCATATTTCATTCCACTTTACACCTATGATCCATTTCATTCCATTATATTTTACTTCACTCATGCTCCATTCCACCATATTTCATGATCCATTTTAATTCATTTCACATAACATTCCATCCATGTTTCAAATCATTTCATTCCATGTTTCAAAGATTTCTACAAGTATATTCTGCAGCCAGCCAGACATTCTGCAGCCGGATACCCCGCAGGCAACTATCCAACAACCACTTGTTCAACAGAAAATTGACCCTGCACACCTATGTCAACAAGAAAAATCAAATTATTATGAAGATTGAAGGATCAATGATTTTCAAAGGAAGACAAAGAATATTAAAACCATAAAAATCAAAGGAAGGGCTAAGGTAAAGTTGTGAAATTATTATGATAATAGATTATGAAAGTTATAGTATGGTTAAGTTATATGTATGTTTCATAAAGTCATTTTAATTATTCATATTGATCGAGCTTATCATAAAATCCTTGGACAAAATCCCTTCCATTTTTCCATACCAAATCATCATTTATTAAAAATTAACGGTTAGTACTGAAGTGACTTATTAGGTCACGTCACTAATCCGAAGTATTCAGTGATAATTTTGAAATTCACACGAAATTTTTCCGCGGTATTTTCCTCCATGACAGCTCTAAAACTCATTAATTCATGTGAATCACCCGAATCACCCTCACTGTATTTCACTCATCCCATAACCACTTCATGTCATCTTTCCGTAACCAATTCCTACTGCATAAACAGAGAAGTCATCTTTAGGGTGAAAACAACTCTCTACAGCCATTTTTACCGTGAATAGAAGAGCAGTAACGGAGTAGTAAATTGAAGGTTGAGAAAAGAAGCCATGGGTATCATTGTAAGGTCCGAACCAGTCGGAACCAAATACTTAGAGGGTTACCCACAGATTAGAGAGATGCTACAGCAGGTTGGGTGGTTACAGTTTTTGGAAAAGTTCAATGGTTTTCATAAGGAGGTAACTAAGACATTTGCACGGTCCTTCAACGGATCAGAAGTTGAAATAGGAGATGTCAAGTTCACTATTACAGAATCCTTCATTGCAGAAGCAGCAGAATTACCAAGGCAAGGTGAACGATGGTTCAAAAACAAGGAATTTCACAATGAGGCATGGAGGCAGATGCTCAAAACACCAGGTATGGATATTTCAGTTTTCAAGAAGGGCATTCCTAGCTCAGCACTGAAGAATAAATGGTGAAATATGTTTCTCATTTTGCAAAAGTTTATAACTTGTGAGGGAAGGTTTGGTACCCTATATGTTTATCACATTTGGCTTATGATGCATTTCCTAGATGAAGAAATCAATTTACCCTTTTCTTACTTCATAGCCTAAAGAGAATGGCTTCTAATGTCCAAAAGAGGGTTCAATTCTTGGTAACCACCTTGTATCACCATGGCCTAGTTAAAATCCTAATTGAGCATCATTTGAGAAAGGTGGGAGACAATTGGGATGAGTTCCTCTTGAGGAATCACTTTGAAGAACCCAAGGAATCTCCATCTGAAGGAAAACTTGCAAGAAGAAGCAGGAGAGGGAAAATTTCCAAATCTGTTGAACTTAAAACTGGTAAGTCCATACAAGAGGACAACGAGGATATTATCTCTGAGAAATTGGCTGAAATCAAGAAATAGCTTAAAAAGGAGAAGATAATAAGAAATTATGCTAAGGAGAGAGGTGAGGGACCATCTAAACTAAGATGAAGCCATAGGCTTAGAGGCATATTGAAGAAGACAACAGTTAAGCAAACATGCATCATAGACATTGACGATGAAGAGACACCAACTGATAGATCTTCTGAGTACCAGTATGAAGAGGATCTTGATGAAGGAGCTCCGGAGATAGACCCAGTGCAACAACAAATCTATAATTATTTTGAGTCATTAGAAAAGATAGCCTCGGAAAGCAGAGGAAGAACTCCTAGTCCACCAGGATCTGCAATTGAAGTACTAAGAAGAGACAAATATGAATTATAAGTACTCAATAGGCATATAAAGAATGAAAATGAAATTTTAAAGGAACAAATCAAATTGAAGAGTAACATGAACACAACTCTCTCTCCGTAAATGGAAAAATTGTACAAGGCTAGTGAAAAGCTGAAGAAGAGAAACAAAAAGTTGAGCAGGGCACTTATAAATTTGAGATTCAAGTTGGTCATAAGGAAACCTAGAATGCCATTGAACACCAAGAAAAGCAGAAAAAGGAGGTTATATGTCCTAGCAGAAGTTTCAGAATACATGGATTGATTGCATGAGGACATGCAAAAGTTTTGCAGTGGGGGTATGTTAAGCCCCAAAGATGTCCTTTTCTTTCACCAAATTTCACTTCATTGCCTTTGTCCTTTATCAGTTATAGGCTTAAAATATCAATAGGATTTATTAAAGTTACTTTAAGAATACATACAAAGACTGAATTGCTATACTTTTATGGTTATGTTGTTATAGTGATTTTTTATCAGACTTAGCTACAGAATGCAGCCATTCTGTAGCTAGTCGCCTATTCCGCAGCTATCTTCATGTTCACACAGGTTACAGGTGTCACTTAAAGGAAAAACGCATATGGTTGAATTCCATAACTCACCTACATCATTCCTTGCCCTCTACGAAGTCTGAGCAAAAATCTGCAAGTGGTTATGCACGTGGAGGAAACCAAAACTAAGAAGTAGATTCCTACTAGGACAAGGACTCTACAGATGTCTTCAGCAAAGTACGAGGCCTCCACAAGAGTTCTAATTTGATTTTAATTGAAAAATACACTTATCCCTATTTCTTCTCCAGGGCAGTTATGTATTTCTCTTATAAGAATAACTCAGGAAACCGAGAGACAGTTAGTTAGTTGATGTTTTATTGTTAAGTTGTCCAAGACCGTAATACTCTATTTTTGAAGCGTTTTCCTTTAATGAAATAAGAACAACTTTAACACATGCTCTGAAGCAATCTTGAGGAGATTCATGTGCTAATCTAGTGGTAGAGGGCCCCTACTGCCCGAGAGGCTCTGTGCATATTGTTTAGATAAGTAACTTTAGCTCTGTTTCGTTCCTAATTTAGGCAGTTTTCTGAACTTTATGTTTTATGCTCACTTACATTGAATGTTACAGCCAGTCTTGTTCTTATGAATTGTTCCAAAATACCACTAACACTGAATGAGATAGAGCTGTAGTATTTCAGAAATTAATTGAATTTTAGTTCAGCTGTAGTATTTCGGAGGTTAATTGCATATTAGTTCAGTTATGTTTAATGTATTTTAAGTTTTATTAGCTAGTTGTATTCTAGTTCTTTTACATTAGACTTAAAGGCCTTCATTATTTACAAACTGCTCTTGTTCTTAATCTCTGCTAATACATCATTATCATAGGAACAAGAATTGGTAATGTCATTTTGAAGTCTTGACTGTTCCGCAATTTCTCATAATTTTACAAACTTGCCTTTTTCCAAAACTATTCCAAAAGATTTCTAACCTTTGAATGAGGCTTAATAGTGACATTTTGAGTTGCATAATGGATTAATTTTAGTGTCATAAATTAATTTAGAGTAGGGTTCCTTACTATGTTACAGATAATCTTTTTTTAATGTGTTCCAAAAAATTTCTAACCATGGATGAGATTTTCTCTGTGATAATTGTAAGTTGTTGTTTACTTGGAAGAACCTCATTGCATTAAACTTATCCTTTTCTCAAGTTGTTCCAACAGACTTCTAGTGAAATGAATTGGACTGAGTTCATGTTATGAGTTATTTTTCTTGTCAAGTTTTGAAATCTGTGAATTAGCATTTTCTGTTTCTTAGGTGCCATACATAGTTTAGAATAGATTTTGCTCTATACATAGTTTAGAATAGATTTTGCTCTATATTAGTGTGACCAATAACTTCTCTTTGTCAAATACTTAGTTCTTTTCCTCTTAGCATAAAAACACAAAACCAAAAACATTAGAAAAACACTAAACACAACGAAGTAGGAAGTAGATACCTAGGCACATATAGTGCACTTCACTTCAACAGTTTACTAGCCCTGGTTGAAAATTTATGACATCAATTTAGGAACACTAAGTTGAGCAGACATCAACCACAGGAGCACAACACACTGTGTCAAAATTTGAAATTTATGCCAGGAGCGCAACATAGAGACAGGAAAAATAAGCCTTCTTGTAGTAGTGTTTTGGAGACCTTCCAAATGTCAGAAAAGGCTCTATATAGCTCGTTGGAAAGCCATTGAAGTCTAATTTATAGATTAACCTTTAGTTCTTTAATCTGACCTCTGTAACCTATCCAAAAAATGAAAATTCCAAGACTTCCAGGAGTGCATCACATGCTTAGAAAAGTGGGCAGAATGGTGAAAAAATGAGTGTTTTTGACCCTTTTGGGGGACCAAAACAACTCCAATTGAGCTGAAAATTGGTGAGCATGCTCCTCTCATGATGAGGAATCCAAAAATTTAAGTCTCTCCTCTTGAAGATGCCCTAGGAAAAAGTCCAACACAGGGTGTGCTGCGTTCCTAACCTCAAAATTTGCAAAAAACAAAAACTTGTTCAATTTCTCCCAAATTTGGTAGATGAGTGCCTCATGGGTGATGGGAGACCTGTAGAGAATATTGGGCCAAAATATCAGGGATAGCTTGGTCCTTTTCCTTATTTAGCGCTTCGACCTCATTTTGGGCAATTTTGAGTTTTTTCCTTGCAATTTGGTTTCTTAGTGCATAGTGCTTAGCCATTTTCCTCTGCAAGTCCAAGTTTTTGTTGGCCTTTTCCAGCTTAGATTCAAGGTTTATGTTAGCCCTTTCAATCCATGATACCCTATCATGCTAAATTTCCATGGCAAGGAGTTCAGTGAGGGGAAATTTTTATGCTTTGGCTGATTCTTCTTCTTTCTGCTTTGCCAATGCTTTCCTAAGACCCATAGTCCTAGGTCTCCTTCTAGTTTGACCCTCTTCATCACTACTTTCTTCATAGACACTCGTGAAATCCTCTAAATTTACTTGTGACCTTTGAGCCTCTTTCCCGTACTTGAGTGCTCTTGCTTCATAGATGGCCTGGTGGCCACTCATTTGTTTGCTTTGCATCGGATGGAAGTAAATGACATATTGAGCTCTTTCTAATTCAACTTCCAAGTCCCTGATCTATGCATTCTTGTATTGTAGAAGGGAGTTTGCAATTCTTGTTTCATTTTCCTCATCACTGTTTATGTGGATGAGTTCAAACTCTGTTTCATCCTCAAGATTTTCTACTTCCTCCTTCATCGTTTTCTTACCTTTATCAATCTTTTGAGTTGAGGAGGATGGCATGGCCCCTTGCCCTTTGGAGGTAGCAAACACATGCCTCTCTCCTCTTTGATAGGTAATGGGGAAAGGTGCAAAAAGTTTCACTTGAAAACCTCGATCATTAGTGACCTTAGGGCTGCTTTTCTTCTCATGGATGATCTCTGTATGTGCATCTTATTCACCTAGCCCTTGACTGCCTTCTTGAGAGGAATTTTCACAATATCTCATGCTAGCATCACTATTAAGACCATTAGGACTGTCATCCTCTGTTTTTGCAATGCTATAGGTATCTTAATCATTGCTTGGTACATCTTCATCTCCATGACTGTCCTCTTCATCTTTTAACCCACTATGTTCACTGTCAAACTTAGCCTTTGTATCACTATTTTCACTTTCTGTGGGGTCACTGTCATAGACAATCTCATTAGTCCCTTTTTGACTTTGATGGTCACTTTCTTCCTCATTAGGCGAGTTTTCTTCACTTCTTTGCCCACTATCTTCTCTGTCTTGCCTATGGTCTTCAACCTCAATCTTAACCTCTGTTTCATAACTTGCATCATCTTCATTTTTTCTATGCTCACTGTCCTTATCTTCAGAATTGGTCCCTTCACTATCATGTATACTGTCCTCTTGGGTGACTTCTTCTTCACTGTCTAGTTCATTACCCTCATTATTGGGCTCACTTTCTTCATTGTTTTTCCCACTGAAATCACTTTCAAACTCTGTTTATTGGCTGCTTTTGCCATCTTTGTCACTGTCTTCTTTGTCCTCTTTAATGCTTTTATATGCCTCCTCCCCATTTTCCTTTGTATTTTTAGAGTCATCTTCTTCATTGTTTATTTCATATTCTTGAATGCCATTTTTTTTTTACTGTCATTAGGCTCACTGTTTTGGTATTTTTCTAGCTCATTATTTTCCTCTTGATAAGCTGCCTCTGTCCCTGTATCCTTGGAGTCATCTTCTTCATAATTTGACCCATTTTTTTGGTATTTTTTCTCATCATTGGGCTCGCTTATTTCATCCCTTCTTTCTTATTCATCAACACTTTATTCTTTGTCATTGCATTTATCACTTTCTTCTTCCTCTCCTTCACTAATTTCTTCATGTTCTGATTCTTTAGGAGAAGGCGAAAGAGGGAGGTTTGTTTGGAGAGATGATTCATGTGAAGAGGATGAATCATGGTCAATGGAGGGTGATGGAGGTGTGTGAGGAGGAAGTTGAGATGATGATGGTAGACTTTGTAGAGGGAGAGGCTGTGGAGTTGTGAAATCATCATGGGAGATAAAAACCTCCCATGGGATGCCTTGTTGTTCTAGTTGGTGTGAGACAATAATTTTGATGAGGGAATGATGAAAAAGTCTTGACATTTTTTGGGATGGAGGCTTCTTTTGCATGATGGAAGACATTTTCTCAATAATTTTACAAAGGTATTAGGGAAAATGTAGCAGCTTGTTTTTGGTAAAATGCATGAGTAGTCTTATGCGGTAGGAATAGACTCGGGAGAACCTACCCTCACAGGTGAAGTATTTCATAATGATCTTCATTAGGAGAGAATATTTGTCCAATATATGAGAAAAGGGGAACATGGTTTTGCAACCATCTTGACAACTTGGTTTCAAGAATGGGTGATAGTGGCTTAGGTCCAGATACGTTTGTTTGAACCACCTTTATCCCATGCAAGGTATTCTAGTGGCCATAGAGATGGCATTGGTGGTCAGCTCAAACTTAACCCCAGCTAGGTGTACTTGGTGGTTATGAAGGTTTAGGGAAAAGAGCTTGGTCAACTGAGGGTGACTCTGGATCTTTTGTACTCTCTCACGTAACTCATAGCATCCTAATTCTTGAAAACAGGAAACTATAGTAGGAGAGGTTATCATTTCTTCAATGCTTATAGGTTCAAACCTATTTGGCTTCCCACCCTTCCTCTGCTACTCATTAGGCCTTTGTTTTGTCTCGTCACTGTCAACATTCTCTTCTTCAGACCTTTTTTCCTTCACCCCTGCCTCAAGAGTTTATAAGAATAATTGACACTGCTTGTGAAAGGATGTGAAAATGGTGGATGAGATGGTGAGGTTGCAATGAGGTCAAGGCTCAGCAGTGTAGAGACCAAGTAATTTCTTTAGGGTTTTAATTCCTTCTCTAAATTCAATCTTTAATTTTATTTATAATCCTACCTTTAGAAAAATAGGAATATGTGGGAAAAAATTAAATACCTCTCAAAATATCTCCACAGATGAAGCAACAGGCTCAAAACATATTGTGGGCAAGATGGGCACCTCTTGCATGTGTTGTCGGGTAGCTCTTGAACGGACAGGAGCGCAACATGGGTGCCTCCTACGCATGTTGTCGGGAAGTGCTGAATGAGTGGTTGTGTGTGTGCCTATGCGGTCCTAAACGTGTAAGAGCACAGCGCGGGTCACCTCCTACATGTTGTCGTGTGCCTCCTGCACGTAGTCAGGCGGAGTCTGCACGTTGATAGGTCAGGCAGAGTCTGCACGTTGGTATGTTCGGCGGAGCCTGCACGGCTAGGCACGCAACAAGTGTGTCGGGCCTCGAGCGGAGTCTGCATGGTGACGGTTGGGCAGATTTTGCATGGTGACTTTTCTACAAGCGCGCAATGCCTCTGCATAGGAATGTAGCACCCTTCAGAAAAGTATATGGGCAGTGTGCACAGGAGCGCAACGCCCTGAAAATATGCCCGAAGACTCTGTCAGGAATTTTGAAAAACTTGAAAACCCTCAAATCCTTTGCAAATAACCAAATGGTGATTGGGAGATGTTGCTTGGGTTGCTCTTATACTCTTTTTAAAATATTAAAGAAAAAAACCCACTTTAATAAGGTTTATGGTTGGTTCTCCCTTTTGCTAATATGCTCTTTTTCCTTTTGCAAGTAGTATAAAAAAGACATGTTTTTTTTTATCCTCTCATTTCTTTTGGAGTTTGGCACTTTTTTCAAACTTTTGGCAAACTGGTGATTTTTCTTGGTTTCTCCACTTTTACATATTGAACCTATGCATATCTGTCCTTTTCGCCTTCTGCATGGATAATTGACTGTAAATGAGAGTTTGGCCTCCTTTACACTAATACCTTTTCAATATTTCCCTTTGGTGTAGCAAAATAATTTTCTCTTAAAAAACTTTAGAAATTATTCCCTGACATCATCTTCTAATCTCTGCCTGCAGTCACCAAGGAGGCTTTTCACTCTGACTTCTTGTTTATGGAATCTTTGATTTGTGCACACTTGTGCTCATGTGCCACTTTATTCAGGATCTTATGCATGGGCTCTTTGCTGGGCAACACTTTGTAAACAATTTTTCATGAAACCATGATCCTCTTTGTGAACTTAGGCTTTTGATTTTCTCTTGCCGTGGACGCCCTTTGAGGTGTTTTTTGGCTTCTTCCCCTATCTTTCTTCCGCTGATAACTATTATAGAGAATTCCTGCAGAAATGCTTTATCATAGGTAGACAGTTCTTTTACAGGCTCTAATGTTTGATCAAGAAGATACCTTTGGAGGCCTTTGACGTTTTTTAACAATGGTAATTTCAACCTTTTTTTACTTTACTTCACCTTTGAATATCTGTAGAAATAGTAATTTTAGAAATTATGACAATGCATAACCTAGGAGACCCTATATGAATTATTGGGATGTCATTTGGAATATGCCTTTGGCTGAAAAGCTTGAATTAGGGTTTGGAGGTGAATATAAGGTTTTGACACACCTTTATGCATTGCCATCCTAGACAACTTAAAACTTTGATTTATCTAAAGAGCTTAGAAAGGGAAATTAAAATCACCACTACTTGAGGCACTTAGTGAGTAGGGGGAAAAGTTTGGGTTACTTGGCAAGCCAAGGTGTGAGAATAGAGGGCTTAGTTAAATAGAAATAGAGTGTTAAAAGCAGAGGTGGCAAACATAGTGAGAGTGAGGGACATAAGTCCATGATTTGGTCTTCGGGGAGTGATAGGATGGCCATGCCTTGACAGAGTAGCAGGATAGTGAAAAATGTATCCTAAGGATAATGAAGGCAGTGAGATTTCTAGAACTCACAAGACTTCTGCGAATTTTATTTCTAGAAATATTGGAAAAGTATTTAGTCATCTAAACAGGTAAAAATTACTGATGACTAACATCATGCATACACTCCTCCTAAATGACTACTTTTTCCTCCAATAATCCTCCACTATCTCCATACCAACATTGTTGATCTGGTCAACTTTGACACTGTCCACATGCTCTAGCCCCTTTTCATGCCTAAGGGTGCTTTATTTAGTTGAAAAAATGAGCCACATTACATGAGAAGTAGTTTTATTCCTACTAAATAGATTCATGGGTCTCCTTACCCACTTATTCATCTATATAAGTGACAATTTTTTTTTTAATATTCCAATTAGCTACGAGATAATTTTGGAATATTACAGTCCTCCCCTCCAAAATGTTTTTTGTGCTCAAGCAATTGAAAGGATACTGTAGAACCATCCTAATGAGAAACTCCAATCTCCATGCTATCATCCAAACAAAGTGAGCCATCCTTGGTAGCTCATAGAAAGAATCACCAATCCCCTTCTTTTGCAATGTATAGGGGCTGCATGACTGAAAATTAGAGATCAATTTGTTCAACTCACGTTTTCTCTCTCTCCATTTATGATAAATATGGATCTGTTGATCTTGGGCTCCAATGATATGGTCCTTAGTTAGCCAAAAGGCACCTAAACTATCATGAACCCACTCTTTAGTTCTAGGAACCTCTCTTGCCCAATCCATCCCACATATAGTGAATAGAATTTAATCACCATAAGGGATCCAAAAGAAAAATGGACTAAGTGTCAAATAACATGTTGGATGGTGATAATAGTCTCTCAAGTGAGACCAATGTTGTTATGCTTCTAGCTATCTCAAAACATGATATGATAAGTGGCCATCCAACCACTTTCTTGCTGCCATAAGCTTATCAAAACCTTGAAAATAGTAAAGTGTATTAGGTGTTGGTTGAATATGAACCAAGAAAAAAAGGTCTTGCCCAAAGTCCTCTAGAAAGTGGCCAATCCCATCACTGAATGTAGTCCCAAAAGAACCATGAAATCCAAAGAGAGGCTTGCTCTCTTGTGGATCAGCGTTCTGCAAATGTATGGCAAATAAATGTACATACATTGTTAGTTAATCAATAAACATCAAGACACAATCCTTACCATATATGGTGGGCAAGTTGGTGAAGAGTTCCATAGATGATCCTTCCCACATTTCCATCAAAAGGGAAAGTGGCTGTAACAACCTTGCAAGGTGGTTGTTCTTCTCCTCCTTCATCAAACAAGCTACATAACTCTTGATATGTTGGTGCACATATTCTTTGGGATCCTCCCAATAAAATCCCTCCATGATGGTGTTATAAGTCTCAATGAAATCTACATGCCTGGAAAAGAGTGCCTCATATGTTACATGTAGAATCTCCTCCTTGAGCTTGGAGTCTCTAGTCAAGTAGAGCTGATCTTGGAAATAAATGACTTCATTAACCACTCTATATCTTCCATCTATCACTTTCCCATCAAGAACCTTACATGTGAAGAGGTTCTTGGAATACTCCACCAATAGTTGGGACTCCCAATATGGATGTATACTCCTTAATAATGACAGCGCTATTGAATTTTGTAATGGAGTACTTGTCACCTCATAAATCCCCTCTTTGACATGCTCAATGCTTGATCTGAAAATTCAACTTCTTAGATCTGTTCCAGAGATTGATTGTAGGGGCATTTACTGGATATGTCACCTTTGATAAAAGGATGAGATCTAGAGGCTTCCTGGCCCTTTACAGACTCTGTCTTTAGAACTTGTAGGAGTTAACACTCATGATATGAAAATGAAACTACTTGTATTTGCTGTTCAAGGTATTCATTTCCGTAAAATTATATGTGCAAACTGTTATGCATGCCTTGTAATTGAAACAAAGTGTTTTTGCTAAATTTCTAAGTCTTATGTATGAAGGAGTGTAATTTATTTTTACCATTTAACATATTAAATCTAAAAAACACAGCAAGATAAAATCACATAATATAACACAATAGCTGATGAGGCAGTTCACCCCTCCTGGGCTACAACTGCCAGGTCCAAGGCCCCCAAATGGGTATGTCCTTGCTCTTATTAGATGCTCATATTGGTTATACAGTGATAAGAAAGCCTAAACAGGAAAAATAAGCTATGGAAATGAGTTCAGAACATAGAAAACAGTAAATATTGGCTTTTATTTCACCTCCAATGGTTAACCATAACCCAATATAGCTCCAACATTCCCTAGGCCCTCATGGCTCTTCAAGCTTCTCTACTAAAAAAGTACCTAAAGATCATCTTTGTTGACTCTGCAACCTGTTCCATTGGCTCTGGAATGCTCAAAATACTTGAAATCAAAAAAAAAATTTCGCTCCAAAAGGTTTTGTCTAGAGAAAGTTATGTCCAACTGAAGTTTTGTCCAGGTTGGCCTAAGGAAACTCCGCCAAAACTGGAAGTACTGTAGATAACTCCACTAAAAAGGTGGACTGCCTGATCTGGAGGAACCATGCGTTCAAATTGGTGGAACATTTAATTTAACTGGCACTGTTATGGCGCGTTCGCATGCAGAGGTTTCAGAGGTTAACTGTCGGGGTTAGTTTTTATCCGCTGTTTCTTCGTGACCCATCACGTTCAACTCTGACCGCATTCACTTCTAACCGCCCTCGTTTAGCTCTGACCCATCCATTCACTGCTGACTCACCATTGCGTTCATGACCAACCAGGGTCTATTCACTGCTAATCCGCCATTGCGTTCACGACCAACTGTTCACGTTCACTCCTGACTAGGTTCACGTTTACTCATGACCAGTTTCATGTTCACTCTTGACCAGGTTCACGTTTACTCCTAACCAGGTTCATGGGTCGACACCACCCGCGAGTGACCCGTGCCCAAGCAGGCCGAGTCGAGTTGGGTTGGCCTGAATGACCCAAATTTTTTTAAAACTTCAAATTTTTTTTACACATTGAATCATTAGGCCTAGGGCCATGTGGCAGCCTTCGGGCAGGCCACGTGGCACCCAATGATAGGCCATCCATATTTTTAATTAAAAATGAAAATTTTCCATAGAAAATAATTTTCTGAATATGCCATTTTTTTCCTTCTAAAGTGTTGTTTTGAAGGTTACTGGGAAAAATTAAAACTTGAATATCTTCCAAATATGACATTGGATTTGAGTGTCATTCATGGCATTAGGATCGTAATGACGAACACTATGTAGTCGATCAATTTATTACCAGTTCTGAGCAGTTCCAAATTTGAGCATTTTTTTCACTTAGGACATGATCACCTGATCACACCTCCCCATTGGGAAGCTTTTGGACCCAAAAATCCTTCAATTACCTGTTAAGAAGATGAGGGTACAGGTCCCTCACCTTTTCCACCTCAATCCACTTTTCCTTACTCGGTTTTTTGCCTTTAAGACCAACCCGAACATAATCAACATTTCCCCTCCTTGAAGTGCATGTCCTTCTGTCAAGGATATCATCCTTTTTCAATTCATCCAAAAATTCTAGCAAGAAATCCTCTATGGATGGTAGCTGTATATCACTTTCAATATCAACAATTAAAGGAGGTTCATACAAACGTAAATTTTCCACATTTACAACGGAAAACATTTGCATGTATGAAGGCAAATATAATTGAAAAGCATTATTTCCAACTTTCATAAGGATCTTGAATGGACCATAACGAATAGGCTTCAGCTTTTTACCTTCTCCTTGCATTCTTTCCTTACTAATATGCAACCATACCTCATCTCGTTCTTGAAACTTATGATCAATTCTGTGCTTATCATGCCTCTCCTTGTACCTGCCTTGAATTTTTTCAAGCTGTTCTTGAACTTGCTAATGTATGAGCTGAATTCTTTCAATGAACATGCGAGCTTTGTCAATTTCACTATGACCATCAATGGCCACATCTTTCTCAACAATAAAATATAAAGGTGACTTAGGCAAATACCCAAAACAAGCTTCAAAAGGTGAAGTATTTGTAGAAGAGTGCTTGGCCTGGTTGTAAGCATGCTGAATGTAATGCAAATGCTCATCCCAAAGCTTGGGATGCTTGCTACAATAACCTCTCAAAAGATGCAAAATGGTTCTGTTCACTACCTCTGTTTGGCCATCTGTTTTCGGATGGAAAGTAGTACCCTTCTTCAACTTGGTGTCCATCATCTTCCATATATTGGACCAAAAATTCCCAACAAATCTAGAATCCTTGTCACTAACAATAGAAGTAGGCAAGCCATAATGAACCCATACATGTTGAAAATATAAATCAACAGTTTTTTCAATAGTTATATATTTCTTACATGGCATAAGAATACACATCTTGCTGAAACAATCAACTATTACATAAAGATAATCATGTTGCTTTATAGATAATGGTAGCCCTCCAACAAAATCCATAGAAACACTTTCCCATGGTCTAGAAGGTACTGAAAATGGCGTATATAAACCAAGTTTCCTATTGCTAGGCTTGCTTGTAGCACATAATGAACAACCTCTAATGAAACGTGAAACACTATCTAATATGCGAGGCCAATAACAATACCTCTGTAAATGTGCCACCGTTTTGCTTACCCCGAAATGTCCAGCTATGAGAGAAGAATGAGCCTCTCTCATCATGCTCAATAGCTCCCCCTGTGGTATACATAACTTTCCCATATGAAATAGAAAATTATTATGCAAATGATAATTATTCTCCTCAACATGATTCCCTTCACTCAAGTTAGCATACGCATCTTTAAAATCAACATCTGATGCATACTGTTCTATTTAGCTCTCATGCACAATAGAATCATTATTAAGCAAAGTACTAGCACTAATAATAGGCCTTGAAAGCATATCATTAAGCTTGTTGTAAATACCTTTCTTGTACCTTATTACCAAGTGAAATTTTTATAGGAAGCCCATCCATCTGAAATGTCGTGACTGCTGTAATTTACTTTGCGATTACAAGTATTGTAAAGGCTGATGGTCGTTATGAACAATTGTTTCTTTTCCCATCAAATAGTGTTTCCATTTTTTGACACTTTGTACCAACGCATACAACTCTTTATCATAAGTAGGATAATTCATAACAACACCATTAAATGTCTTAGAATGAAATGCAACAGGCTTACCATGTTGTAAGAGAACTGCACCCATGGCGTAATCGCTTGCATCTATCTGAATCTCGAATGGATGTCTCAAGTCCAGTAATGCAAGGAATGGAGTTGAACTTATATTTTATTTCAAAGACTCAAAATCTTTCTGTTGCTTGCCTCCCCATTGGAAAGCACGCTTCACACTAGTCACTACATGCATAGGAGCTGCTATGGTAGCGAAGTTAGAAATAAACTTCCTCCAATACTGAGCTGCACCCAAAAAACTTCTTACCTTTGTAATGGATTTTGGACTAGGCCAATTAACAATGGCTTCTACTTTGGAAGGATAAATTCTCAAAGCCCCTGCTCGTACTATGTGTCCCAAATAAACCAAAGAAGTCTTTCCAAATTCACACTTTGACATTTTAATAAATAACTGACTTTTCTTCAAAACATCAAGTACTTTCTTAAAATGCATGACATGCTCTTCTCTAGTCTTTCTGAAAATTAAGATGTCATCTAAGTAGACAATAATGAAATCATTATGAAATGGACATAAGACATCATCCATTACCCGCATGAAAGTTGCAGGTGCATTGCATAAACCAAACGACATAACAAGCCACTCAAAGAGTCCTTGTTTGGTTTTAAAAGTTGTCTTCCAAATGTCACTTTCTTCAATTCTAACTTGATGATAACCACTACGTAAGTCTAACTGAGTGAAATATTTAGAATCTTTCAGTTGATCTAACAAATCATCTATCCTTGGAAGTGGGTAACGATTCTTTACCGTTATTTTTTTTCAATGCCTTGAAGTCCACACACATGCGCCAAATTCCATCTTTATTTGGAATCAACACTATCGGTGATCCACATGGTGAAGTGCTTGGTCTTATAAATCCTTTGTCCAATACGGCTTTAATTTGCCTCTTAATTTCAGCATTCTCCGTGATAAACAAGCAGTACATGCCGATGTTAGGAAGAGGAAAATCTTGATGTAAATGGATCTCATGCTGAATATCCCTTTTAGGAGGTAAACTTTTCGGTTCCTAAAACATATCATGCTGTGCATCAACTACATCATATAAATCTGATTTAAGTTTGGAATCACAATTTTCAAATGACTCATGATTCATATCAACCTTGGGCTTAACCATAAGAAGTACAAAACTCTTTCTAGAATTGACTAGCCTTTTTACCTGTCCCGCATTTACCATCGCTATATTTTTCCTCTTGCGATGTGCTCTGACAATGAACTCCTTGCCATATTTAAAGAGATGATATTTTTTTTCATGGTGATGGAAGATCGCTTTCCTGTAAAATAAATAAGGACTTCCCAAAACAATTCTTGATATATCAAGCGGCACCACATCAAGTTCAATTGTGTCAATAAAGTGTGTAGTTATGGAAAATCACAATATGCACTTTCTTGAGACTTGTATATTTGCATCCTTGCATATCCACCCAAGTGGATAAGGCTTTGGATGTGGAATGGTCTCAACTTTTAGCTTTTTGACCAAGTCTTCTGATATGAGATTTTCTTGTGACCCACTGTCAAACAGTGTGTCAATTTTAGTATGTTTTGAGACTACCCTCACATGGAACAATTCAATTATTTCTTCCTCACTAGGGGCTTGTACATGACAGTTTGAAGTACTAGTGCTTACTTTAGTTTCAGTTTCCTTTCCCTTCATACTTTTCAAACCCATGGCTGCAATTTTGGTTTCATCCCCTGAATCATCACCTAAATCTTGAGGTGTAGTTGTAGTAGCTGCAGTTTTCTTCTTTCCCTTGTTTTTCTTAAATTGGTTTCTTATTTCAGGATGTAATTTCCAACGGTTTTTATCTTCATGGCCCTCTCTTGAACAATGTTTACAAATGAAATTTTCACCATCTTGTTTGATAGATGCATTCTTTTTAACTTTTCCCTTAAAGGTTTTATCTCTGTTCTTCCCTTTGAAAGGCTTGTTTCTACCCTCATCAAAAGTGTTTTTCCATCTAGCCTCTAAATGCGTAGCTTGTACACAAAATTCATCTAGAGTAGTAGGATTAAACATAAGGATAGTGTGTTTAAGGTAACTGTGCAATCCACCTATATATTTCAGCAAAGCATCTTGAATTTTTAAGTCTACCCCTAATAAGAGGGCTCTTCTCCTAAATTCCTGGGTATATTCTTGCACATTCTGTCCCTTAAGCTGTCTAAAGTTTTGTCAGTTCATTACATCCTTTTGAAGATGAGAAAGAGGATAAAATTGTTTCTTTATTGTAGTAATAAATTCAGTCCATGATAGTGTAATCTTACCATGTTTCTTGATTTCCTCCTTGGTCTTGGCTTCCCACCATACCAAAGATGCTCCATTCATCCTTAGCGAGGCTAGTTGTATTTTGGTGTCGTCATCATGCAGATTTTGAATCCTTAAATAGACTTCCAATTGTTTGATCCAATTATATAATTTCTTAGCATTCACTTCACTGTTAAACATTGGCAATTCAAATTTGACATCAAGCTTTAGAAAAGGATTTTTACCAGTGGTTTTTGACTTATATGACTGATTTACCAAAGTTAAGGAAGATGATGACGAGGAAGAGGATGATGATGGAGATGGTGGATCACCATTTCCTCCATTCCATTTCTTTGACTGATAATTACCCTTCTTTCCTCCTGAGGAATCCTCTCCTTCTTTTTGTTTTTTAGACCCTTCTCCAACAATCCTATCATTTATTTCTTGATAGAGGATCCTTACCATTTCAGTCATATCCAAGAAAGCTTTTCGAAATACCCTTTCTTCTTCCTTGGGATCCATCTCTTCAGGAGCTTCTCCTTCTCTTGAAGACATGCTTGTAGCTACTTCTAGGGCTCTTGGAGGTGGTTCTCTGACCTTTCTTGGTTGTGGATTAGTTTGTGCACTAACCAAGTTTCCTTCACCTCTCTTGAGTTTTAACCTAGTCATCATCAAAAATTGAAAAAAAATGACTTAATCTTTGCACAAAAAAAATGCTGAGTAAAAAATCTAGCTCTAAACCATAGCTTTGATACCAACTGATCTGAAAATGCAACTTCTTAGATCTGTTCCATAGATTGACTGTAGGGGAATTTACTGGATATGTCACCTTTGATAAAAGGATGAGATCCAAAGTCTACCTGGCCCTTTACAAACTCTGTCTTTAGAACTTGTAGAAGTTAACACTCATGATCTAAAAATGAAACTACTTGTATTTTCTGTTCAAGGTATTCATTTCCATAAAATTATATGTGCAAACTGTTATGCATGTCTTTCAATTGAAACAAAGTGTTTTTGGTAAATTTCTGAGTCTTATGTGTGAAGGAGTGTTACTTATTTTTACTGTTTAACATATTAAATCTAAAAAACACAGCAAGATAAAATCACATAATATAACACAGTAGCTGATGAGGTAGTTCACCCCTCCTGGGCTACATCTGCCGGGTCCAAGGCCCCCAAATGGGCATGTCCTTTCTCTTATTAGATGCTCAAATTGGTTATACAGTGATAAGAGATCCTAAACAGGAAAAATAAGCTGTGGAAATGAGTTTATAACACAGAAAATAGTAAATATTGGCTTTTGTTTCACCTCTAATGGTTAACCATAACCTAATACAACTCCAACACTCCCTAGGCCCTGATGGATCTTCAAGCTTCTCCACTAAAAAATTACTTGAATATCAGCTCTATTGACTCTGCAACCTATGCCATTGGCTCTGGAATGCTCAAAATACTTGAAATAAAAAAAAAGTTCACTCCAAAAGGTTTTGTCTAGTGAAAGTTATGTCCAACTGAAGTTTTGTCAAGGTTGGCCTAAGGAAACTCTGCCAAAACTGGAAGGACTGCAGATAACTTCACTAAAAGGCAGACTGCCTGATCTGGTGGAACCACACGTTCAAATTGGCGGAACATTTAATTTAACTGTTAGTGTTATGGCACGTTCACATGCGAAGGTTTTAGAGGTTAACTGTCGGGGTTAGTGTTTATTTGTCGTTTCTTCATGACCCATCACGTTAAGCTTTGACCGCGTTCACTGCTATTCGACCTCGTTCAGCTCCGACCCATCCATTCACAACTGAACAGGGTCCGTTCACTGCTGACCCACCATTGCGTTCACGACCAACCAGGGTCCGTTCACTGCTGACTCGACATTGCATTCACGACCAACCGTTCGCGTTCACTCCTGACCAGGTTCATGGGTCGACACCACCCGCAGGTGACCCATGCCCAACCAGGTCGGGTCGGGTCGAGTCGGCCCGAATGACCCAATTTTTTTTAAAACTTCAAAATTTTTTTACACATTGAACCATTAGGCCTGGGGCCATGTGGTAGCCTTTGGGCAGGCCACGTGGCACCCTTTGATAGGCCATCCATTTTTTTAATAAAAATTGAATTTTTTCCATAGAAAATAATTTTCTGAATATGCCAATTTTTTCCTTCCAAAGTGTAATTTTGAAGGTTACTGGGAAAAATTAAAACTTGAATATCTTCTGCATCCGACATCGGATTTGAGTGCCGTTCACGGCGTTAGGATCGTAATGAAGAACAATATCTGGTCGATCAATTTATTACTAGTTCTGAGAAGTTCCAAATTTGAGCATTTTTTTCACTTAGGACATGATCACCTGATCAATGCCAAAGCCACATGGAGGAGCACTGCTATCCCACTTTTTCTGCCTCCTTTGTAGCTGATCTTTCCCAAGACAAGACTAAAGTAAATGGAGGTCAACCTCCACTTGGAATGTATTTCCCATCCAAAATTTCCATAGTTTGGCCAATGCATGCAACATTGTCAAAAACCTCTTGTCATATTCATAAGTCTTCCTTATGTGTGGAAGCATCATTTGCTTCTCCAAATCTATGGAGTAGCCCTTTGACACCACACTTGTTCCATCACACACTCCTGAATCACCAACTTCCAGCGCAAGTAGATGAGTAAGAGATGGAAATGCTAATATTAGATTATTGCTCATCACTCCTTTGAACCAATTAGATTTGCTCTACATTGTGCTAGCTTCTCTCAAGGCTCCTTCCTCAGCCAGATCCATGATTGATGTATCATGTTGTGATAACTCTTTGATCATATTCTAGTTAGGGGGTCTACCTGGTGGAATTCCTCCATGTAATGAGACATCAAGGCCTAAAGTAGGCTGCATATGTGAGTGGACTGTTTTGTCCCTGCTTTCAATGTGCAAATTATCCTCCTTATTATGTGCATAAACATCTTGAAATGGATGGGTGTGTATGTCCCCAATCACTTGATGCTGGCCATCCTTCTCATCTTCTCCTTCCATCTACAAGATCTCACAGTCTAAGGCATCCTTTTCCAATGTAATCAACCCATGCACACCCAATGTTATATTGGTGTCAAGAGTATTAATCACAAAGAAGTGATCTATCATGGTGTATGTCCCCAAAACTGTGGTCAATGTTGGAACACATTTCCTCCATTATTTAGTCACATTGCCCATCAATACAGACACATGCTTCTCTTGATATTCATATGCTTTGGAACTTCTTGCAAAGATACAAGATCTCCTCTAGTTGAAGCAACTGCTTCATATCCATCTCCAAATGGTGGTGGATCTCCTCCTGCTTTTACAACGCTGATATCTCCCTCTAATTCTTCCTTTTCTTCCTCCTCATCATTGGAGAATACCCCAACATCATTAAGATATCCTTTGTCTTGATCTCCTCTTGAAGGAGGAATCTTCATGTCTTCCTCTTGAGAGGAAAGTTCTTGCTGAAGTGGGGATTTTTCCCTTGGAAAAGCACCTTGCAAATATTCAACCCCCTCAATAGCATTCTAGAGTATAGTAGGTCTAGTGGCTCCTACCAACTCATGCAAAGGTTATGATTTCTTGGGTTTGGCTAGCTCACCCAAAGAAGTTTCAGAATATTTTTGATCAAATATTTCCCTAACCTTCTAGTGAACTCTGCATAAGTAGATACATTTGCATGAATTAATGAAGACGAGCCATAAAACCACCAAGCATAAGTTTTACCTTCAAGGTGCAGTGTTGCTACCTTAATGGCCTCCTATTATGAAGCTTGATGCAGCTATAAATATGTGTCTAACTTCCTTACCCAAGCCTTAGCTGTGCACTTGGGCGGCCCATCAAAAGTAGGTAGAAAGAATCTACCTAAAGTGTGCTGCATGCACCATTTTCTTCTATTGTGGTTACTAGGTCTTCTATTTTCTTTGATTTGGAAAAACCCTTGGAAGTTTAGCTTCTCCTCGAATCTTCTAGACTGAGATTCATATTCTTGGAGTTAGTCACCAAGAGTCTCCTCCTTTGGTGTTTCTCCTTCTTCTTCTTCTCTTGCTAAGAATGTAGGCATGGTACAACGTTGTGGATCTTGTGAGGCTAAATTCTCACACCCATAATGTGAAATATTTGAGATTTCTTCATGTGAAAACCCTCTTGGAGAATTCCTATATCTCTCCATCCTCATCTCTTTGATGTCTTTGTTAATACTTTGCATAGTTTGGAGAAGAAGTTTTAAGAACTCCTTTCCCTTCATTTCTCCTAATAATGGAATATTGTCTTTGATTCTTCAATATATATTCTCCTTTCTGTGAGAAGCTTCTTCTTCTTTTGATGATGATAGATATAATTTCTCACAGGTTGAGCCAAGATTATGCTCTGATACCACTGTAATATCCCAAAATTGGGAGAGCAGTAATACAAGACATAAAATTGGAAATATGCAGAAATATCAATGGATCAAAACATGAGACAACCATAGAGCCATTATATTATGATTATTAGCAGAAAATGAGTATAATAACTTGAGGAAAATATCACTCATGATTGGGAAAAAAATCCTCCCATGAAACAATACATCAAAACATGAAATGTTGCTAATACATGAAATGCTGGAATGCTATAACTGCGCTGCCTATGAGAGAATAGCTGATAAAAATAGAAATATATGTTGCTGCTGATCCAATGATCCAAAAGTGACAGGAATAGAGTTCTATGCTCCAAAAATGATTTCCAAGACAACCCAAAAAAAGGTTTCCTTAAATACACAGTACACAAAAATAACAAATATGGCCCCTGGGGCTGAATAACCACTACAATTGAATCAATGATAGGAGGTGGCTGATCTGATATATGAGGTGGCTTATCCTCCTCCAATATATCTCCTAACTGAAGGGCTGATCCCCTCAATGGAAACCCAACTCCTCCAACTAGGGTAATCAACTCACTGTTGCAGCTGCTCTCTAAAATAACACATTCCTTGAGGGAAAATGTGTTGTAGCTAATGGTAGCTACTTGGCCTCCTGCCAGATATGGAAATAATGCACTAAGATCTTCCTCACTAGCTTCCTAGATGAAAAGGTGACCCCTCCAATGGAAAGAAATCTCAGAAACTGGAGATATTTCTCCTCCATTGCTGCAACCCTGCAACACAACACAAATATGGAATAGACTGCGTTGTAGATAAAGAAAAAATCTTGGAAAAATTCCAGATAGTGGTAATGCATCTCAAGATGTAGAAATTATACAAGATTTTTGTATATTGCAAGACTCCCCTGATCTAAAAAATTAACTTATGTTAAATACATAATCCTCCCACTTAATTCTTTGCGGAAATTAAGTCGACAATTGCAAAACACATATGAAGAAAAATAAATTGCACATAAACACAGTTGTTTAATGGGAAATATTAAAGCTAAAAACCCCAACTATCATATATTATGTATATCAATGGATCATGTAATAATCTCATACAAAGCTTAGTACATAAATCTCTCAGTGAAATCAACATTCATTACACACTGTCATGCAGAAATTTGCATATCTATGCACCAATTTCTTGCCTCCTAACAACTTGCCTCCACTGCGCAATCCCTGCTGAAGAAGACCCCCTGAATGAATTCGAATTGGCCTTTCCTTGACTGTGCAATCCTCATTGGCATCTCCAATGTGTTTCAGATTCATTGAATGCATCACTATAGTCACAACAGATAGTCCATCTTACCCTTTCACCTATCTCTCCACTGGGTCTTCACTGGAATTGCATGCAAGTAGATAACTGTTGTATTTGTTCAGTTGCAAGTGAGTCTCTAGTTGTGAATTAATTAAATAATTAATTTACTAAACTCTCACTAGTGTATCTTTAGTTAGAACTAGATACAACTAGCACAATTGAGTTTAACTCACTTAATTGAGTTAAAATAAATAACAACTCCCATAACTACTCTTCCAACTCTGTCACAACTTTGCCACTTCAGTTTTAACTGATTCCTCCATGTATGAGTCACCAACCACCCTAGGAATTGAAAAATTCCTTCAACCCACTGATTTTCCAAATATTTTCATTGAAATAAAGTGCTCCAAGAGAATAAGTTGATATTTATTGTCAGATTATTATTAAGGGCTAATAATAATCAGCATACATCTATATTTAGATTAGCGATCTATAAATAGACTTCACCCAATCTTCTAAAAATAGAGTTTCATCTATTTTTCCAACTTTATCAACCATCTACAAATAGCATCCTGCAACTTATAGAATATGCTCACCATGTCTAAAAATAGACATACACCTAAAAATAACGTGTGGGCCCCACTTAGTGAAGGTGCTTAATTTTCACTAAGCTCATCATCTTGTTGAATCTCAACACTCCCTATCAACAAGATAGGGATTATCCTTCACCCCGATCCTACCTCTATGGTATTCAAATTTTCTCCTGGTGAGCGCCTTTGTCATAATATCTACATCCTGATCTTCCATAGGAATGTATTGAAGCAACATGATCTTCTGCTGCACACAATCTCTGATATGATGATATCAGATATCTATATGCTTAGATCTATCATGAAACACCAAATTAATTGAGAGTTTAATGCAATTATGATTATCACAATGTATCACTGTAGGATATAAATGAGAACCAAACAACCTGACCAGGATCTTCCTCATCCAGATAGCCTCACATGCAGCTTGAATTGCTACCATGTATTCTACTTCCGCTGAACTCAGTGCCACAGATGTTTGTTTCCTGTTGTACCAAGAAACTGTTGTAGATACGATACTGAAAACCCCTCCTGATGTGCTCTTTATTTCCATTGGGTTGCCTGCCCAATCTACATCCGTGAAGCCATGCAACTTCACCTCATCCGCCTGTCTATACCATAAGCCATACTCATATGTTCCCCTAAGATATCTCAGGACATGCTTTCCTACCTTCCAAAAGAGCTTGGTAGGCTTAACCATCGCTTGACTAAGCTGGTTCACGACATAGCATATGTCCGATCTTGTATTAACTCAATACATGAGCGAACCCATCAAATGTCGATACACATTAGCATCCACTACCTCTGTCGATGTATCATCCTATTTCCTCCAATTTCCTGGAAGAGGAGTATCCATGGGCTTGCAGTCCTGCATGTGAAACTTACCAAGTATCTCCCGAGTATACTTGCCTTGAGCCACAAATATTTCACCTTCTCACTGCCATATTTCCAATCCAAGTAAATAATGAAGGAGGTACAAACCCTTCATCTCAAACTCCTTTTCAAGGTCTTCCTTGAATGAGTGTATCAATTGCTCATCAACCGTTAGTATTAAATCATCAACATAAAGAAAAATGATTAAAAGCTTACCCTCCACCACAATTTGGTATAGGTTTGAATCCGCCTCACTCTTGGTGAAGCCAAGTCCAGTGAAATAGCTGTCGTTCCGTGTGTACCAAGCACGGGGTGCTTGCTTCAGCCCATACAATGCTCTTTTGAGTCTGCACACATGCAACTCGCTGTTGAAGATCTCAAATCCTTCAGTATGCTCAATGTATACTTATTCCTCAATGATCCCATTAAGGAACATAGTATTCACATCCATCTGATGAATGTGCCAACCCATCTGCGCCGAGAGAGCAAGGATGGTCCTTATCGAAGAATATCATGCGACAGTCGCAAAGGTTTCTTCATAATCAATCCCCTCGATCTGTGAGAAGCCCCGAGAAAAAAATCTTGCCTTATACTTCTCGACACTCCCATCAGTAGCTTGCTTTATCTTGTAGATCCATCTTGAACCTACCACTAATTTACTAGCTGGTCTTGGAACAATCTCCAAAGCATTGTTTCTAACAATGGAGTCATACTCCTCCACCATGGCATCTACCCATGTGGGCTCCTGCACTGCTTCCTCAAAGGAAGATGGCTCTGTCACGATACACTTTCTAATTAGAGCCATGTATCCAGTGAATCAGTTAGGTGACTGTCTCTGTTCGCGCTGTGATGCAGGGACTCCTACATTCTGTGTCGCATCAATATTTAACCTCTCAGCTTCTGTGGTATGCCTTTTTCTTGTTTTAATGTTTGGCTCTGTGTGAGTGGACTCCTCCACTCCATGATCCTCCTCATGTGGCTGATCCACATCTTGAGGCTCATCTTTGGGAACAAGAAGTTCCTCCTCTGCATGCAAGTATAGGTCCCTCTCAAGTGATAACTTCATGGCTTTCTCCTCATTGAATTTTATATCCCATTGCAGCACAGTCATCCGACTATTTGGAAAATACACATGATAATTATGGGGTGTTTCTGTGTAACCCAAAAATATCTTAACTTATACAATCGGCTCCAACTTCTTCCTGGTGTCCTTTGTCACAAGAATGTAAAAATATGAGCCAAAAATATTCAAATGAGAAATATTAGGCTTCTTATTAGTAAAATATTCTTCAGGTGTACTCATGCCACGTACTCTATGAGGACAACGGTTTTGCACATAAACCGCAGTGTTGCATGCTTCCGCCCACAAATGCATTAGTAGGCCCTCGTCATGTAGCATAGCTCGTGCAACACCCACGATCGTTCTGTTCTTCCTCTCCGCAACCCCATTTTTCTGTGGGTTATGTGGTGCTATGAGTTCTCTTCAAATTCCTTCTTTGCTATAGAATTATTTGAATTCATTCGAGATATATTCACCACCATTATCGCTCCGCAGAGTCTTCAATTGCTTCCTCGACTCCTTCTCCACCAATGCTTTAGTAGGCCCTCGTCATGTAGCATAGCTCGTGCAACACCCACGATCGTTCTGTTCTTCCTCTCCGCAACCCCATTTTTCTGTGGGTTATGTGGTGCTATGAGTTCTCTTCAAATTCCTTCTTTGCTATAGAATTATTTGAATTCATTCGAGATATATTCACCACCATTATCGCTCCGCAGAGTCTTCAATTGCTTCCTCGACTCCTTCTCCACCAATGCTTTAAACTCATAGAACTTTGAGAATGTTTTGCTATTCTTCTGCATGAAGAAGATCTAGCATCTATGAGAATAATAATCAACAAATGTAACATAATACCTGTGTTTTGCTGTTGAAGCAACCGAGAAAGGTCCACAAACGTCTGTGTGAATTCTCTCCAGGATCACCGAAGCACGGTTCTCCTTCTCATGAAAGGTGGTCTTCAAAAACTTACCCATAGTACATACGTTGCACTGATATGACTGCGCAAGAGTACCCTTGGGAAGTCTAGTAGAAATCTGCTACAAAATCTTCAAGGCGCCATGGTGAAGATGGTCCAATCTCTTGTGCCATAATTTTCCCTCATATCGACTCACCACTTCTTCTGCTTTGCTCATCATTGTAGCGCAACCATCTACCTATAGTTTGTAGAGATTCTTAACTTGAATCCCTATCCTCTTGGTTTGAACCGTTGTTTTATGTCGCAGGAAAGCTTTTCCCTCGCTGAAAACAACGTCATAACCTCTTTCCTCCAACATCGCGACCGAGACCAATTTATTCTTCAGACTTGGAACATGCATAACATCTTTCAACAAAAATGGTTTACCTGACTCCCTCTCAAAGGTAATGGTTCCAAATCTGGTTGCATTGTATCTACCATCGTCGCCCTTCTCTATATGCATTTGTAGATATTTCTCCTCCAAGTCACTAAACAAATCCTTGTCTCTTGTCATGTGGAAGGAAGCACCACAATCAAGATACCACACTGATCCCATTGCACTTGAAACCAAGCATGCGATCAAAGAGAAATCAAGTTCAATTTGCGAGGCTAAGGCCTCACCCCCTGCAGCTCCAAAAACCTTCTTGTTCTTCTTTTTCTGTGGGAAGTTAGTGGTGAGATGCCCATGTTCATGACAGTGAAAACACTTCACTTTGGACAAATCCAGCTTATTTCCTTTAGCCTTGGATTTTGGATGGGATTTCTTCACCTTCCCTTTCCTTACTTTGGCATCCAAAGTGAAATTATCTTCATCATCATTCTTCGATGGTACTTCGCCTTATCTCCTCTTGCACAAGATCTAACCAAAGTCACTCCCAATCCAACAGTTTCTCCCGTCCATTGACAGAGTCCTGATAACTGTGCCAACCCTTCGATAACCCAAGGAGAGCCAAGCTCACCAAGTCATCATCCAAAACCGTGATTCCCACACTCCCCAGCTCATCCCTACATTGGAAAAACTTCATGAGATATTTTGGAATACTGTTTCCCTTCTCCATTTTGATTTTTCTGAGCTTATCCTTCAGTGCCAACTTCCTATGGTCGTTACTTCTTTGGAAAAGATCTGTCAAAGCTTCCACATTGCAAATGTAGTGGCTTTCCCATGAAGGCTTGACAAAATATGGTATTTCACACCTTACAACTGAATTCTTCGTGTCTTTGCTACATTCTTTTTCCATGCGTCAAGTAATGCAACATCGCTATAAGTAGGCTTAGGAACATTGTTATCAATGAAATCCTTCAGACCATTATCTTCAAACACCACCTCCATCCTGTCCTTCCAGGATATGTAGTTCGAGTTACCTTCAAGGGCATACTCCAAATGTAACCCATTGAAATCCATTTTAATGAATACTCAATTGTCGCACCAAGAAATTTCTGGAACAAATTTGAATTGTCCACCAGCACAAAACTCAACATCGCTTCAAGATTGCAATCTCCAGTGATTAACACTACTTTGATACCATGTAGAAATTATACAAGTTGTATGTATATTACCAGAATCCCCTAATCTAAAAAATTAACTTATGTTAAATATAGAATCCTTCCACTTAATTCTTTGCGGAAATTAAATCGCCAATTACAAAACACATATGAAGCAAAATCAATCACACATAAACATAGTTGTTTAATGGGAAAGCTTAAAGCTAAAAACCCCAACTATCATATATTATGTATATCAATGGATCATGTAAAAATCTCATACAAAGCTTAGTACAACAAGCTCTTAGTACAATAAACATTCATCACACACTGTCATGCAGAAATTTGCATATCTATGCACCAATTTCTTGCCTCCTGATAGCCTGCCTCCACTACGAAATCTCTGCTGAAGAAAACCCCTGAATGAATTCGAATTGGCCTTGCCTTGACTGTGCAATCCTCATTGGCATCTCCAACGTGTGTCAGATGCATTGAATGCATCACCATAGTCACAACAGATAGTCCATCTCACCCTTTCACTTATCTCTCCACTGGTTCTCCACTGGAACTGACATGCAAGTAGTTAACTGCTGTATTTGTTCAGTTGCAAGTGAGTCTCTAGTTGTGAATTAATTAAATAATTAATTCACTAAAATCTCACTAGTGTATCTTCAGTTAGAACTAGATACAACTAGCACAACTGAGTTTAACTCACTTAACTAAGTTAAACTAAATAACAACTCCCATAACTACTCTTCCAACTCTGTCACAACTTTGCCACTTCAATTCTAACTGAGTCCTCCATGCATGAGTCACCAACCACCCTAGGAATTGTGTAATTCCTTTAGCCCACTAATTTTCCAAATCTGTTCACTGAAATAAAGTGCTCCAAGAGAATAAGTTGATATTTATTTTCGGATCATTATTAAGGACTAATAATAATCGACATGCATCTATATTTAGATTAGTGATCTATAAATAGACTTCGCACAATCTTCTAAAAATAGAATTTCATCTATTTTTTCAACTTGATCAACCATCTAAAAATAACATCATGCAACTTATAGAATATGCTCACCATGTCTAAAAATAGACATACACCTAAAAATAGCCCGCGGGCGCCACTTAGTGAAGGTGCTTAATTTTCACTAAGCTCATCATATTGTTGAATCTCAACATAAGATAGATCTCTTGAGTAGGCACTCAAAGTCCCCCTGAGGATGAGGTTGGGATTCCTGCTCAGAAACACCCTTGTGTTAAACAACACTGCACCATGTCTTCTAATGTTTCCATCCTCTTCCTTTTATGCTTGGTGATATTCCTCACCGCGGGTCCCACTCATTAAAGGAGTTACTCTCATGCATACACTCCTCCTAAATGATTGCACTGTCCTCCAATAATCCTCCACTATCTCCATAATAGCATTGTTGATCTAGTCAACTTTGACCTTATCCACATGCTCTAGCCCCTTTTCACACCTAAGGGTGCTTTATTTAGCTGATAAAACAAGCCATATTCACATGAGAAATGGTTTTATTCCTACTAAAGATATTTATGGGTCTCCCTACCCACTTATTAATCTATCTAAGTGACAAAACAAAACCTTAATATTCCAATTAGTTGCAAGATAATTTTGGAATATTAAACTGGTGTTGTTTGAAGGTTATCAAACAATTGCAGATTTTAAGGCGGATCTCCATCGCGTCTATATCAACGCACGAAAGGACCCTAAAGATAAATGGTACAAGCTACCCTATTTGGTCACAGGGATGATATTGCACATATTGTAAGAAAATGACCGAGTGATTGCTTGACTCCATCCATGGAAGGCACAGAGACATAGAAAACAATAACCAATGGGTAAGCCACTACAAAAAAGAAGGACACCACAGGAAATCCAACTCGAAAACCCACTGGGAAAGGCACACAAAATAATACAAGCAAAGTCACAGGGAAAGGAGAGGACACATAAAAATAAACATAGAAAGAAATACAGAAGGAACCTAGGAAATAAACTAAGAAGGATATTGGAAAAGAAAAAGAGTAGGAACCTGAAAAGACTGACAAAGAGACATAGCAGGAACTAGAACAGTCTGACGAGAAAATGAGGGTGGACAGGGTGGCCAGGATCCCTTTGATGCTACAGAGACAATATACTCTCAATTTATTGTAAAGAGGGGGAAAATATCTACTTTGGGAGGTGTGCATAATAAGTGCAAGTCCGATCGATCAATAGGGACATAGCCAACGACCCTTATTGAAGGGTACATCGATGATACTGGTGAAAAAGTGTTGTGTGTCACTAAGGACTTATGGAGTGACACTGAATATCAATACAAGGTTGTATTGATGGAAGTACAAAAGGGAATAAACAAATTGAAAGTATAAGAGAGCGTGGCACTGGCGAGCAGGACTCAAGCGAGTGTGGTCCAAGAAAAGAAACAAGCGCACCAATTAGTAGTAACTATTGAGGTTCATGTTTTGCAGGTACCCAGAGAAGCACTGAATTTTGAGGATGTAGGAAATTGTGCACGTGCCAAGCATTGGCACACCCTTAGTTTGAATCTTGTTATGCTGCCCATCCAAATGTTGCATGATTTTTACCAAGGGGTCACATATGAGTTGAAGGTGAGCAAGAAGGGCACTTTGATGGTCATTAAGCAAGTCAAGGAGGACAACAATAATATCTTCAATGACATGAATAATGCACTCAAGGATCATGATGAGGTGAATCAACACAGACAGTATTTGGAAGAGATTATCACCAAGACGTGTAGCACGCTACCCGACCTTAAGATCCAAGCGGAGGCAGGCCCAAAGGAAAATATTGTGAAGCTCACCACAACAATCAAAGTGTCCAAGAATGAAATTTCCAAGGTCAATTTCAAGCTTCAGATGTAGATTAATGAGCTACATATCAGGCTGCAGCCAACCACACTGCCACAAGTGCATGAACGACGTGAAGAAGATATCAAGGATGCCTTAGAAGGTCTCTCAACCATATTCAAGGATTCTAGAAAGCTATTCTAAGACACTATAGAGATTTGGACCTCATTGTAGGAGGATCCCAATGTTCAATAGTCTGAAGCAAATATTCTAGAAAAGAAAAAACAGTTTGATGAGATCAAAGTAACGACAAGGAACCTAGCACATGTGCACCGATTTGCCTGCCTACAGGAAGAAAACTATATTTAGAATCATATTGAGGAGTTGCGATGACAAGAACAGATAATCACGATGCGAACCCAACCTTGGCAGGATGAGGCCATCCAATTATCAGAGATTCTCAACAGTAAGCTTAAAGAGATTAGGCATAAGCAGAAAGATGTGCTTCAAAGGATTACAAGGCCGACTACAGAGAAGCTACAGGAAGAGGTGTGCCAGAAGAAAACACAGTTTGTAGCGATGATTTAGCCACTAAAGGATTCCTACACCAACATTAAATCAAAGACTCATGGTGCACCAGCTGAGTGACTCAGGACGAGTCACATGCGAGTGTCGGGGGCCTGTTGGGCAAGGCCGAACTTGGTCTAGTTTTGAGTTAAAGACTCTGCATTTTGAGGAAGTGGAGTGTACGATCTGGCGGAAATAATTCAATCGCGTGGAGTTTAAGGGCTTCTAGCGAAGTTTTATGAGTTTTAGGGGCTTTCAGGTGGGTCAAAGTCCCTCTTTTTGTAAAGGGATTAGGTTAGTTTTGAATATTTTGAGCTTCACCCATGGTATTTTAAGAAGGATAGTTATAAAAGGAGATGTCTTAGTGAGTGAAGTCAAGATAGAATGATATGATGAGGATATGAGAGCACATGTATGAACTGAATCTATAATTCTTTTGATCTTTATGTGTATTTGGGTCTAAATTAAGGCTCCACAACTGTGTGCGTGGAGGTCTTACAAAGTCTGCAGTTGTGTGCGCAGTGTGATAAGTGTTGTAATTGAAGGATCTTTCATAATTAAAGGACTTGAAGACTAATATGTGTATTTCTTATGTATTTCTACGTTATTTTTTTTTATGAGTTATATGCGCTCGATTGGGGTTTCTCTACATATTTACTCAATAATTTCATCGTGAAGGCTTGAATGTTGTTTTATATACTAAATATTGTATGATAAAGTAGAAAGGTGCAGTGCACAAGACTATTAATTGATTAATTGAATAGAAATTGTCATAGCATTTTAACGATTCAGTGAAGCTTGGATCGAGCCCTAGGTATACATAAGCCCTAAAGACACACTCCATAGTCCCTATGGATTCATAAACCTAGTTCTAGAATCCCCTAATATTGCCTCGGGTGAGACTGTGGTCTGCACAGTAGCTCATTGCCAAAAGGGCCAGTAATAGAGGGTTTTGTTGGTTCCTGCAGAAAAATATGAACTAGTTCTAACCCCCCTCAAGCCAATAGGACTCTCTTTGACATGCAATTCTTCTTTACTGGCTCTTGCTTCATCTGTTGGACCCTCTTTGAAATGCACTTCTTCCTGTATGAGACTTGCTTCCTCCTTAACTAGGGTATCTTCTTCCTTGTATATGGTATACTGTTATCTTTGAGCACCTTCCCACCATTTGGGCCTTCAACTACTTTTACGGTCTCTATTGTCCAATAATATCTTGGGGCAATTTTGATTACATGCTATATTTGATAACACGCTCGACATTAGAATGAAACATTTTGATAATCAAGCTTCTGAACTAATACATAATCTAGAGATGTTATGTTTATCTAAGTAGGAAATACTTTATTAAAATCCATCTCTACGCTTATTCGAGCATATGTGGGCATAATATAATGCTCAATTTATGGGTTATGATAGTAAAATTTTCCTATTGCATTTGCAATAGAAGTTAACAAAGAGAGATTCCAAAGTTGAAAGGGAACATTTGAGAGCCTTACCAAAACTAGAGATGAAGAGATTGACGTCGAAATTGGATCAAAAGAGGGAGACTAGGGCTACATGAAGAGACCAACACTACCCCAGAACCAAGGTCCTAAGTCATAAATAATCATTCTATCCTCAAAATTATCAAAGAAAACTACAAAAAAACCTTGAGCCAAGGGGCGAATATTCAGGTCTTCAGAAAATGGTGGTTTCCATGTATCCAAAATTCACTTATGGATATCAATCAGTCATGACCAAAACTCATTAAATATACAAACCAAAACGGGGTCTAAAAAACATTTTGCACTACTAAGGGTTTCATCTCACAAGGGAACATTAAAGGCAATACATTTTTGAACTATCGAAAGGGCAGATCCAGATTTCAAAATAGCACTATAAGAGACCTTGACTTGAGCTGCTTGAGAAGAGGATCTTGCAAGGCCAACTTCCATTCCTTCATGAAAGACTTTCTTCCCTGAAACATAGATATTTTCCATTTTTCAAAAGTTCACGCAACAAAAGGAGGGGCAGTTGGTTAGGGTGAAACCCTAGTTGTCACAGGGGGTCTACAGAGCCTAATCCACCACCATATAAAATCATTTTTTTATATAATTTTGAATATTCTTTCCTATAAATATTTCAACTCCGTAAAAAAATAAATATAAAATAAAAAAAAAAATTATTATTTTTATTAATTATTATAAATTATTACTGGTGGTTTTTGAGCTAAGTTTATGAGAACCCATAATATTCATGACAAATATATCACATTTAAAAGGGGGAAATTAAACTAGCCAAGATCCATCTCAACTATGGATCTACCAAGTGATGAGAGGGATATTTTCACTCTGGAAGTGTTTTTCATCTAAATATATTTGATCCCTCTAGGCGCTTAGCACATCTAGAGTTAAAATGGATCTAGGCTAGTCTAATATATCAAGGAGCACTTTGATTTCACAACAAGAATGGATGAAACCACTCCATTAACTCAATTTACTAGTGGCACTAGCTATTAGTTGGTGTTAACCATAATGGATTAGTAATGAATTTAAGTGGAAGTTTAAATAAGATCATAAACTTATTGTCCAATAAAATGTCAAAAAAATAATCATTTTCATTCCATATATATATATATATATATATATATATATATATATATATATATATAATTAATTAATTTATTTATTGTCAAAGTTTAACATTACAAATTCTACAATTCAAAGACAAATTACTTAGTCAAAGGGAAATAAATTGTTATAGTTGGCTTTGAAAGGGACTCATAAGCTCCACTACATATTTGGAGTGTGTGATCAATAATGTAAGGAGAATATATTAAATAATGTTTACTAAATTATTGATATAGTCTCATCCATGAAGGGCCACTAAGTGGTTAAGTTTTGGAATATTGTTAAATAATGTTCATGGGTAGTTGACGCAGTTTCATTAATGAAGGCTCACTAAGTGGTTTTTGTGATATTTATAGATAGATAATCCATGTAATATGATCTTAATAATTAATATTATCAATATTATATTTGAACCCTACCCACTAAGTGGTTATGTGTTGGGATATCATTAATATTAGGTAAAATTGACATGGTAAAGAAGTTAGGGTTGTTAGGTTAACAATAGTGGTTTTGGGCACTTGTATTGGTGGCTCATGGTATTGAACCCATGGTATTATAAAATAAACTTAAAATAAAATAATGTAAATGGTAAAGGTTACCAAAAACACATTAAATTCATTAATGAAGACCACTAGGTGGTTAGTTTTGTGATGTTTATCGATACACAATCTGAGTTGTCTTTAAGCGTGACTCTTTAGAAAAGTTTTCCTGTTTATCTGGGAGAGAATCATTTAAGTCACAAGTTTTATGGGTGAACTCAAAAAAGTCTTCCAAGTTGTCTTATCTGGAAGAGAATCATTAAAGTCACAAGTTTTATGGGTGAACTCAGAAAAGTCTTCCAGTTTATCTGGGAGAGAATCATTGAAGTCACAAGTTTTATTGGTGAAATATACACAATCAAAGTGCTTGGGGTTTTTTAAGGCGTTGAATCCATATATATAGTAAAAAAATGAGTTTAAACAACATAAATCAAGATTTCACAACAATTATATCTAATTGTTTCTGACCAGAAATATAAAAAGTCGTAGCTAAAGACTACTCTAATATGATCTCAATAATCAATATTATATTGGAACTCTACCCATTAAGTGGTTATGTTCTGCAATATCTTTAATATTAGGTAAACTTGACTTGGTGAAAGAATTAGGGTTGTTAGGTCATAAATCTAAAAAGTCACACTTAAAGAAAACTCCTCCATGTAATATGATCTCAATAATCAATATTATATTGGAACTCTACCCATTGAGTGGTTATGTTATGCAATATCATTAATATTAGGTAAACTTGTCTTGGTGAAAGAATTAGAGTTATTAGGTCAATAGTAGGGGGCATTTCTATGGGTGGCCTATGGTATTAAACCCATGGTATTATAAAATAAAATTAAAATAATATAAAGTAAATGATAAAAGTTACCAACAACATACTATATTTACATGAAAAAAAACCACTAAAAATAATAATTAGCATAGGTTCATAAATCAAATTTAAATAAATTAAACACAAGCTTCAAATCAACTATACATGAACTATATTTCACGTATTTACTTTCCTCTCATTAAAAATTTACAAATGAAGACCCTTAACATATTTATGAACATTATTTATGCCATGTACCATAAAACACCATGAATAACTTTGGATAGACCACCGACCCTAAATTAATTCCCATAGAATTCACCACAAATTTCATGTGCATTCATTAATGAAAGCGTAGTAAGTGGTGTTCATGGGGTCTTGGTTAAACGGTGATGAGGCGGGCTGTTAAGGCACTCATCAGAGGTTAAATTCCCTTAGTGATGTATCTGGACATGTTGATGGAGTAAAAAAAAATGAGAAAAAGAAAAAGAAAAATGAAATGTCCTACCAAGCTTACCAAAAAAAAAATAGTAAGTGGTAAGGTTTTGGAATATGTATAGAAGTAGCAACCATGTCATTAGATATTGGTATTATATTGAAGCTCTTTTTATTCAAAGAAAATGGAAAATGTTGAGGAAGATGGAGTAAAAAAAAGAGAGAAAAAAGAAAAATGAAAGGTCCTACCAAACTTACAAAAAAAAAAAAAAAACTTAGTAAGTGGTAAGGTTTTGGAATATGTATAGTAGCAACCATGTCATTAGATATTGGTATTATATTGAAACTCTCTTTATTCAAATAAAATAATCTTATCTGGAGCTAAAAACATTTATGAATATGTCTATATATTAACTAAGTGGAGAGTTAGTTTATCTACATTAAGTAAGGGAAAAATTATTGGGAAACCAAGCTTTAGAGCATCAATAGGTATGTAATTATGCAATTATTTTTTTAGTTATAATTAAATAATTTTATGTTAAATACATCTAGTTGGTTTTGGTTTTGATATTATTGTTTATACAATTATTTTTTTAGTTATAGTTAAATAATTTTAAGTTAAGTACATCTAGTTGGTTTTGGTTTTGATATTATTGTTTCTAAATTGTATAGATCCATTTTAACTTAGTGCTATCAAAATCCAAAGAGATTGAATATCCCTAAAATATGTCAATATATTAGTTAAGAGGAATAGTGTAAATGCACATTGGCGTTTGCATTAAGTTAAGGGTGGAGGTCATAATTGTATTCCTAATAAGAAGTCTCCACATTCCAGTGTCCACATTATGCATTTATTGTTGAAGTCTAAAACCCCTCTATGTATTGATAATAATTAAAAAGAATGCTTATTAATGTGTTTATTTAGCAAAATGTGTTTTTTTTTTAAAGTTAGGCTAAGATATATTAGATCATAAAAGAAACTTTATATAGGCTATGGGTTGAGATCGTAAGAGGTGCTTAGCCTATCCCAACCTTATAAGCTTTCAAAATAGATCAATTTTGGGGCCGCCTCCTAGGAGGAAACCAACCCCTTAATAGCATCAAACATTCATTATTTACAAAGTATTTCGTGACACATATAAAAACAAAATATTTGTAGTATGTGCTGAAATGACAGAAAACAGAAAAGAACCGAGTAGCCGCACAATCATGGTGTTCCCTCATCATCCTCTATAGCAGGGTCCTCCTCGATGAGACATCCATATTCATGCACAATGGCCTCCTCCTTAGCTATAGGCTCACTCGGGGGCTTTGTGCGGGTTGCGCGGATGACAAGAGCAAGAGGGTACTCAGCATCTAGAACTCTGGTCCAAACACCATCTAAATCCATGATCCACATGTCTGTATCCTTCTCTGCGGGCTCGTGAACCGGAAGCGGCTCGATTTTTCGAGGAGTGGGCAACTCAGAGTGCACAATGGTAGAATTCCTGGGGCCTCTTCTGCCCCTATGATTATCTGGAGATAAGAATATCTCATCCTATGTGAGATCAGACCTTTAAGTAGCCTCCCTGTCATGGTTGCCAGAAGAGGAACATTTAATGGATTCTAAACGGTGGTATTGACCAAGATGATAACGACCCGAGAACACACCTCTTTGGCTACCCCTGATGGTATTTTGATGTTGTCATAGATCCATGGGGAGGCTAACAAGCAATGGGGGGGAGACCAAGTGCAAAGCAGTGAGGTGTGTAGTAGGAGAAAGCGTAACAAAGAAAAACAGCAGGGGGCACGCAACACGGGGCACGCACAAGGGGGGCATGCAACAAGTGAGCCTGCCTCAGAAATCACTCAGCGGGGTGAACCAAAAGAGGAGGGTCTTTCCAGAGGGAGGCACACATCTAGGGGGCATGTTGAAGGGGGTGTGCGGCTAGGAGGGAATCAGAGTGAGTAGTGCACTGCAGGAGGGCACACGAGAGGGGGCGCATGTCAAGGGGAGCATGTAGGGAAGTTGTAGCAACAATGAGATGGAAAAGAAAGGGATAGAGACAGATCTATGGTCTGGCTGGAGAAGAAAAGGGATGGTAGAATGAGGAGTTACAGTGTCTTTTGAAGACTTGTGGCACGAGCGCAGATGTTGTGCGGGGTTGTGGAACGCTCACAGATGCAAGTTGGGACAGTTCACTTGAGATTGCATGTGATTCATTGTATGGCAGGAGATCAGGTGCAACAGAGTACTGATGTGAATGATTTTTGAGTTGCGGTTCCACATCAGATTATAGCTGGCTTTGCAGGGCGTCGACAACCTGAGCATGGGAAGGTTTGGCTTCACACAGTTGGGGTATGTCACCCGCATCCGGGGGAGTTTGATCCTTTTGGAAAAGTGAGTGGCAGTTCTCTCGCAAGGTTTCATCCTCCATCTGAGAAAAATTAGAGTGATGGAGTGTTGAGTGGCTATCCACTCCTTTGTTGGCCAGGAGATCTGCTAGAGTGTTTGCCTTTCTGCGCACATGGTGGAAAGTAATGGCCCTGTAATGGTGCAGTAGTTGTTCCAGGAAATTGAGATGGCTGGCAAGCCTCCAGCTAGTAGATACATTTGATGTAGAACTGCCAAGGAGGATGCAGGTGGCTGCTTGAATGATGAGTTGTGAATCTCCTTCCATTTCTAGTGGGAAAAAGTTAAGCTCAATGGCTATGGAGATACCCTGTATAAGCCCCTCCAGCTCCGCGGAGTTGTTGCTGTCCCACCCCAGGTTTCCATAGTAGGTGTATAGGGGGTTACCATTAGAATATCTTAAGATACCCCCAGATCTAGCTCCCCTTGGGTTGCCTTTGGAGGCTCCATCGAAGTTTCACTTGAAAAAACCAGCCGGGGGGAGTTCCATTGTTCAGGTGCGTAGATCCTGCTTGTGCTTGGGGAGGAGTTATCCATTGGGGGCTCAATACATATGTGCCAACTGTTCCAAATGGTACATTCAATAGTGGTTTTCGGGAAGTCATCCTTCCTCCAGTGGACCGTGGTGAGAGTTTCTTCTAAGTTGTTGTGTAGCTTGGCCCAAATATGCTCTTGATTTGAAGTAGTGTCGTTAAATATCCTGTTGTTTCGTTCTTTCCAGAGGTCCCATATGAGTAGGCTTGGAATAAGCTTCCAGAGATGATTCAGGAGATTTTTGGAATAGGGATTATGCTGCCATTTTCTAATGGTATTGGTGATGTTTCCCCTATCTCTATTGAATCTTATGCATAGTATTTCAATCCTATCCCAAAAAGTTTTGGATATGGGGCAGAGGTCGAGTAGATGATCGATGGTTTCGATGTCATTTTGACATAGAGGACACCTCGAAGGACCCACAAATCCCCAATTCATAAGATTCTCTCATGTGAGGATGCGTCTTTTACTAAGCAGCCATAGAAATGTAACTACTTTGGACCAAATCTTAGTTGTCCATATCTTCTTCCATATCCGATTTGTGGGGCCAGATTTCAGTTATTGTATTATATGGTAGAATTCCTTAGTTGAGTAATTACCACTTAGACTGTGGCCCCAATGGATAATGTCTAGCCCTATTTGAGTTCTGATTCTTAATTTTGTTAAATCCTCCCAAATATCTCTGTGTTTTTCATTGTTCTAGTCTGCCTGCCATCTATCTATGTGGAGCCAAGTCGTGTAACCTTGAGTTGTTTCATTGGTCCAAAAGTCTTGGACGAAATTTTGTTCTCTTTCCTGTAAGACAATGCTCCAGAGGGGGCAAGGGAATATTGACGATAGACTAGGCATTTTCTGCCATGAATCCTCCCAGAATCTAGCTTGAGTTCCACCACGCAGTTCCCAGAAGCTATGAGATTGGATTAGTTGTTTTTGTTGACTGGCTGCATTCTAGATTTGGGATCCTCCAAGAGTGATGTTGAATCTAATTAGTTCCTCCTTGGGCCAATTTCCTTCATATTTGGTGGCCCATAGGGTTTCCCATGGTATATGAGGGTTGGATACCCATTTACACCATATACTGGCGCCTATGATGCTGTTGTTGTGCTCCGCATCTCTCATACCAAGTCCTCCCTGAGCTTTCGACATACAAACCTCCTTCCATTTGACTAGCGCCCATTTGTGCTTGTCCTTGGATCCCCCCAAGAGGAAGGTTTGTTGAAAATTGCAAATGGCTTTAAGGACCCATTTTGGTGCCGCTAAAACATAAAATAGGTATATGGGTAGGGACTGAAGAATAGATTTGTTGAGAACCAGGCGTCTGACAATGTTGAGGGAGCGATGGGTCCAGTTGAATAGTTTAGTCTCCATTCTATCCAACAGTTCTCTCCAGCGAGAATGTTTGATAGTTGAGTCCGTTAGAGAAGCTCCCAGGTATTTGGATGACAGAGAGGCTATGGTGAATCCCAGGATGCGAGCTATGTTGCGCTAGGTGATAGGAGGCATGTTAAAAATAAGATTTGAGATTTTTTAGGGTTGACAGTGGTTCCAAAGGCTTCAGAGAAACAATCAAGAAGGGTTCTGAGGGTGCGAGCCTCTTGTAGAGAGGGGTGCCCGATGATCATGTTGTCATCCAAAAATTGTTGATGGGAAATGCGGGGGAGATTGTGTAGAGGAATTCCTTGAAGCTTATGAGATCGGATCGAGCTCTTGATCAGACAGCCTAGGCCCTCGACCATAAGAACAAATAGAAAAGGTGAGAGAGGGTCCCCTTGCCTTATTCCTCTCAAGGGTTTGAATGTTGTCGGGGGGATGCCATTGACAAGAATAGAGATGAAAGGAGAGGATATCAAGCTCATGACCCAGCGAACCCAAGTTTGGTTGAAGCTAAAGGCAAGAAGGACTTTCTTTATGTAGTTCCAGCTGAGCTTGTCAAAGGCATTGGAAAGGTCAATTTTGAGGGGCATGACCAATTTTTTTGAGGTTTTTAAGGGGTGTATGGCCTCATGGGTTAGAATGATACCATCAAGGATCTGCCTACCCTCAACATAGCCAGTTTTCTCCAGTGAGATGAGCATGGGAAGAACTTGCTTCAATCGATTAGCTATAACTTTGGAAATGATTTTGTAAATTACATTACAGAGTGCTATAGGTATGTACTTACTTGGAGAAGCCGCATTATCTTTCTTTGGGATGAGAGTGAGGAAGGTTGCACTGAGAGCTAGAAGAATACAGTGGGTGTTACATGATTCCTCCACCATGCCCCAGACTTCCTCTTTGATAGTGTCCCAGAAGAAATACAAGAAGTTGGTGGTGAATCCATTTGGACCTAGGGCTTTCCCTTATTTTAATTGGAAAACCCCTTGTTTGACCTCGGTCAGTGTTGTGGCTTTGAGCAGCATCCTGTTGTGATCCTCATTGACCAATTTTGGGATATGTTGTGTGACTTTTTCAATGATCTCTTGTTGTTGGATGTTGGATTCTTTGAGGATGTCCTTGAAGTGGTTGAGGAGTTCCTCTGTGATGTCCTCATGTCTTTCCATGCACTCCCCATTTTGATTCTTGAGGAATGTGATTCTATTGTGCATCTTGTGCTAGATTGTGGAGCAATGAACTCTTCTTGGCTTCTTCTTTCTTCAAGTTGGACTGTTAGTATCTTTTCCTTGTTCTATGAGTCTACTGATCTTCCTTCTGATATTATTTTTTGTTGGAGCTACTTCATTTTATCTTCCAGATCTCCTTGGTCTTTGAAGATGTTGGCGAAGGTGGTCTTGTTCCAAAATTTTAGTTTCCCCTTGAGCATCTTCAATTTCTGCTGGAACTCATACATTTTTGTGCCCAAGGGTGGAGAGAGGGAAGCCCACCAATCCGAGATAAGGTCTTTGAACCCTGGATGTTTGAGCCAAATTTTTTCAAAGCAAAAATGTTTTGGGGTGGCTATACCCGGTCTGAGCCATTGGAGCTAGATCAGTCAATGATCTGAGCCAGAGGCCGGAATGATGGTGGTTGTGAGCTCTCCTCCCAGTTGGATGAAGTCTTCCGTGGCGAGGAAGAAATCCAATCTGGATGAAATTTGATGACATCCGCCTCTTCTATTATTCCAAGTGAAGATGCCACTGGATGTTTAAAGATCTATAAGATTATTTCCTTGGATGAAGTCCTTCAGTTTGATGCTATCCATATCAAGATGAGTTCTTCCTCCTTTTTTCTCTTGAAGGGTTGTGATCATGTTAAAGTCTCCTACAATCAGCCAAAGAGGGTGAGTTCATTGGTTGTTGAGATCTGTTATGCTATCTAGAAGCTTTGTTTTTTGCTGGAGTAACTAAGGGAAGTAGATATTCGTAAATTGTCCATGAACGTTGGTTCAATCAAGTGGAAGGAAGCTTGAATGAAGTGTTGATTAGCATGAATTCTCTCTAGGGTGATGAAGTGGGGATTCCAGATAATTTCTAGGCCTCTCGAATCCCCATTAGTGTCAACAGCTAGGGTCTTGCAACCTTTCTAGAGTCTTTTGAATATTGTGTCTAGAGTTAAGTTGGAGCATTTGGTTTCTTGCATAAAGAAGATCATGGGTTTTTCCTCAGTAATTCTTTTCTTGATTAACCTATGCATAGAGGGATTGTTTAGCCCTCTCATATTCCATGAGATGATATTCATTGAGGGGGGTTGGGAACTATAGAGTAGAACCTAGTTAACTTGGGATATCACCCTGATTCTACTAACTCTTTGTTCTGTTGAGAATGCAGCAAGATGATGGAGCTTAGTGAAATGAAGTCGCCTTCACTAAGTGGGCCCGCAGGCAAATTCTGGCGCAAAGTCTATTTTTAGACTATGTCTATTTTTTAGACATACGGAGCATAATTTGGGAATTCTACTTGGAGATTCTTGGAGTATGCGACATGTCGGTAAAAATAGATGAGACCCTAATTTTTAGGACCCAGGCTATTTTTAGACCGATCTCCTAAAAATATGGAAGTCAAATATTATTTACCCTTAATAATATTTTGACTATAAACAGCAGTTTACTCTCTTGGCGCACTTCAGTTTGGGTCATGGAGGTGGCTCATGCAACTGACACAAGGAATCACGTGGTTCCTAGGGTTTGATGGCATCTTGCATGGTTGGCTTCAGTTAGACTTCAGTGGCAGGAGTTTTGGAGGAGTTAACGGAACAAGTAGTGGAGTTGTGTTCTGTTTGTTTTAGTTGAACTAGTTGGGATTAGTTAACTAACTAATCAACTAGATATGAGTGGAGTAAATTAAATAATATTTAATTTACTAAATATTAACTCATTAGTCAACTCAAGAACACTTCAGTTCACTACGGTGCATGATCAGTTCAGTGAAGACCAGTGAAAGAGATAGATGAAAGGGTAGAGTTAGCTATCAGTTGTAACTATACTGTTGCTATTTGCAACACATAGATAGGTGGAGTAAGCTATGAGTATTGCAAAGTTTAGGCTGGTGTTTTATCTATATAAAGAGGCCATCCCATAGCTTTGAAATACGCAATCAAGGTTGGCTATCAAGTGGCTAAGGATTGGAGCAAGTGATTTGCTAGATCTAGCTTGATAGTGTGTAGCATGGGAGGTAGTGCATGAGAGCTTGTGAAGAGTTTTTTGTACTATGATTGTTACATGATTTCTCCATTATAATATACACAATAGCTGGGGGGTTTTCAGCTATAAGCTTTCCCCATACATACTGAGTTAATGTGTGATTGATTTGATGTGCGATTGCTTCTATATATTTTCCGCATGTGACAATTAATTGTAGAAGAAGGTTATGTGTTATGTATGCAATTCGAAATTGATATATGACCAGGTTAATCTTCAGTGAATAAGTGATTTATTCAGCTAATTTCTACATGGTATCGGAGCAAGATTAATTGTCGAGATATATTACGGTGATTGCAAACTTATTTCCTCGGACAGAGTCTGCATGCGGGCCAGGTAGCCTCCGGAATATTCATCCTTCTTTGTAAGGTGAAAGATATGGTGAATGCCCTTTGCAGTCAATCTCTGATTTGGAAATAATTTGTTTTCAAGTATAGATCGGAAGGCGATAGAGCTTGGAGTTTGGAATTCGAATTTTGCAGAAGGTTGATTTTCTTGGTGCCGGTGTTGAAAGATGTCTTCTTTCAATGGTTTGCGGCTCGAATATGCTCTTGAAGGCAGTTCGAATTATGTTGCATGGAAGGATCGCATGGAGGCAGTATTAGAAGATAATGGTCTGAAGGAGTTCGTAGATACGGATGTCCAAAAGCCCACTGATCCTGCTGAAGTCGAAGCATGGCAAAAGAAGATGGCGAAATGTCGAAGGATCCTGTTGAAGGGCGTCAAGGATCATATTGTATCCAGCCTGCATGGAAAGGCTTCTCCATTTTTAATGTGGAAAGCACTGACGGATCTATTCCAGAGTAAGAGCGACCAAAGGAAGTCAAGCCAAAGATAAGCTCAGAATATCAAGATGGAGTAGAAGGCGACAGACGCTAACACTCTCACGGGTTCACTCAATGCAGAGATGAACCGGGAAGTGTGGGGGTTATCCTGCCGATGAAGAGGACATGGTGATCGACCGGTTTCTCCTTGGTCTTCCGGCTTGGCAATTGCTATCAAGATAGTGTCAATGGCCTGGGAGAAGTCGGTCGGGGATGGGAGCGCTCGAAGTGATCTCGCGTGAGGAGATAAGGAGGACTACTGAGATGGATCTTCATCAAAGGGAGCCGATGAAGAAAACTGCGCTTTGATGTCCAAAGCCAAGAAAGGGAAGGGTAAGAAACCTCTCATTCGAGCTAAGGGCAAGAAGTGGATATGGCGAAAGAAGTGTTTTCACTGCACATGATCACTTCGACATTATGCCAAATTGTCCAAAGAAGAAGAAGAACAAGCAAGCGGGAAGATCTGCAGATGGAGAAGCTTTGGCTTCACAGTTCGAGCTTGACTTTTCACTGATTGCATGCTTGGTTTCAAGTGTGATGGGATCGGTGTGGTTCTTGGACAGCGGTGCGTCATTTCATATGACTGGAGATCGGGAGTTGTTCTCAGATCTGGAGGACAAGGATTTGGGTATGCACATCGAGATGGGCGATGACGGTAGATACAGTGCGACTGGTATCGGTACCGTATCCTTTCAGAGGGAGTCTGGTAAAACCTTTGTCTTAAAGGATGTCATGCATGTACCTGGATTGAAGAAGAACCTGATTTCAGTAGCAATGTTGGAGGATAAGGGTTATGATGTGGTCTTCAGCGAAGGAAAAGCCTTCCTGCGCAGTAAGACTACTGGAGAGACCCGGAAGATAGGGGTTCGAACTCGGAACCTTTATCAGTTGTAGGTAGATGACTGCGCAGCTATGGCATGCAAGGCGGGAGAAGTGGTGAGCCGGGATGATGAGGGCGAACTGTGGCACAGGAGATTGGGCCACCTTCACCATGGAGCTTTGAAGATTCTGCAGCAGATTTCTACCGGACTTCCTAAGGGCACCCTTGCGCAGTCAGATCAGTGCAAGGGGTGTACTTTAGGGAAGTATGTGAAAGCCACCTTTCACGAGAAGGATAGTCGCGCCACGACTATCCTTGAGAGAGTTCACACAGACGTGTGTGGTCCTTTCTCTGTTGCTTCGACAGCAAAGCACAGGTATTATGTGATCTTTGTTGATGATTTCTCTCGAAAGTGCTGGATCTTCTTCATGTCTAAGAAGAGCGATACATTCGCGAAGTTCTGTGAGTTTAAAGCACTGGTCGAGAAGGAGTCGGGGAAGAAGGTGATTGCTCTAAGGAGTGATAACTGTGGTGAATTCATCTCGGCTGAATTCAAGGAGTTCTGCAGCGCAGAAGGGATTCGGAGAGAGCTCATCGCACCCCATAACCCACAGCAGAACGGGGTGGCTGAGCGGAAGAACAGAACGATCGTGGGTGCTGCACGGGCGATGTTGCATGATCAGGGCCTACCCCTTCACTTGTAGGCTGAGGCATGCAATACAGCAGTGTATGTGCAGAACCGTTGTCCTCACAAGGTTCTTGGCATGAGTACACCAGAGGAGGCTTATTCTGGCAAGAGGCCTGATATTTCCCATTTGCGGATTTTCGGATCTCCTGTCTACATGCATGTGACGAAGGATGCGAGAAGGAAGCTGGATCCAACTGCTGCAGTTGGAATATTTGTGGGGTACACTGATACACCTCACAACTATCGGGTGTATGTGCCAGACAGTCGCAAGACTGTTGTGCGACGGGATATAAAATTTCAGGAGGAGAAAGCCATGCAGTGTTCGCTTGAGAGGGAGCTACACTTGCATGCAGATGAGGAGCCGTTAGTTCCTAAGGAGGAGCTTCCGGATGTGGATCAGCCACAAGAGGAGGTTCAGGAGGTGGAAGAAACCACCCATGCAGCGCCAACCATCAGAGGGCGCATGCGCACTACAGAAGCTGAGCGACTGGCTCGGGATGCAGAGAAGGTTGTAGGACCACCTACAGCACACCGCAGACAGAGACAGTCACCGGATCGGTACACTGGATACATGGCTCTTGTGAGTCAATGTGTTGTGACGGAGCCATCCTCTTTTGAGGAAGCTATGGAGGAACCCGCATGGGTTGATGCCATGATCAAAGAATATGATTCGATCATCAGGAACAGTGCATGGGAGATTGTCCCAAGACCGGTTGGAAAATCAGTGGTGGGTTCGCGATGGATCTACAAGGTGAAGCAGGCGGCTGACGGGAGTGTGGAGAAGTACAAGGCGAGATTTGTCGCCCGTGGCTTCTCACAGATCGAGAGGATTGACTATGAGGAGACTTTTGCACCTGTCGCAAGGTACTCTTCCATACGGACGATCCTTGCTCTCTCAGCGCAGATGGGGTGGCACATTCATCAGATGGATGTGAAGACTGCGTTCCTCAATGGAGTTATTGAGGAAGAGGTGTACAGAGAGCAGCCTGAAGGTTTTGAGATCTTCAGCAGTGAGTCGCATGTGTGCCGACTCAAGAGAGCACTGTACGGGCTGAAGCAAGCACCTCGTGCTTGGTACACTCGGATAGACAGCTACTTCACCCGGCTTGGATTCTCCAAGAGTGAGGCGGATCCAAACCTGTACCAGATTGTGGTGGAGGGGAAGTTGTTGATCATCGTACTGTATGTAGATGATCTGATTTTGACTGGCGATGAGCAGTGGATACTTTCATGCAAGGAGGATCTTGCACGAGAGTTTGAGATGAAGGACTTGGGCATCCTTCATTATTTCCTGGGATTGGAGATTTGGCAGCGCAGCGGAGGACTGTTTGTTTCTCAGGGAAAGTATGCCCGGGAGATTCCGGAGAGGTTCAACATGCAAGGCTGCAAGCCTGTTGACACTCCTCTTCCTGGTGGTTGGAGGAAGGAGGATGCTACTTCAGCGGAGGTAGTGGATGCCACTGTCTATCGACAGTTGGTGGGGTCGCTTATGTATCTGGTCAATACACGACCCGATATATGCTATGCAGTTAACCAGCTTTCGCAAGCCATGGTTAAGCCTACCAAGCTCTTTTGGAAGGCAGGCAAGCATGTATTGCGCTATATCAGAGGCACATCGGGATATGGTCTATGGTACAGACAAGAGGATGGAGTGAAGCTTTCTGGCTTCACTGATGCAGATTGGGCAGGGAGTCCAACGGACCGGAAGAGCACTTCTGGAGGAGTTTTCAGCATTGGGTCGACAGCAGTTTCCTGGTACAGCAGGAAGCAGAGATCCGTGGCACTCAGTTCAGCAGAGGCCGAGTACATGGCAGCAAGTTTGGTTGCATGCGAGGCTATTTGGATGAGGAAGATCCTCGCAGGTTTGTTCAGGTTGCATTTGGAGCCTACAGTGATCTACTGTGATAACCAGAGCTGCATCAAGCTCTCGGCTAATCCAGTTTTTCATGATAGGTCCAAACATATCGACATCAGGTACCATCACATCAGAGATTGTGTTCAGCTGAGGATCATGATGCTTTCATATGTTCCCACGGAGGATCAGGATGCCGACATCCTGACGAAGGCGCTCACCAGGAGCAAGTTCGAATTCCACAGAGGCAGGATAGGGGTTGCAGATAATCCATATCTTGCTGAGAGGGAGTGTTGAGAATACAGCAAGATGATGGAGCTTAGTGAAATGAAGTCGCCTTCACTAAGTGGGCCCGCAGGCAAATTCTGGCGCAAAGTCTATTTTTAGACTATGTCTATTTTTAGACATACGGAGCTTAATTTGGGAATTCTACTTGAAGATTCTTGGAGTATGCGACATGTCGGTAAAAATAGATGAGACCCTAATTTTTAGGACCCAGGCTATTTTTAGACTGATCTCCTAAAAATATGGAAGTCAAATATTATTTACCCTTAATAATATTTTGACTATAAACAGCAGTTTACTCTCTTGGCGCACTTCAGTTTGAGTCATGGAGGTGGCTCATGCAACCGACACAAGGAATCACGTGGTTCCTAGGGTTTGATGGCATCTTGCATGGTTGGCTTCAGTTAGACTTCAGTGGCAGGAGTTTTGGAGGAGTTAACGGGACAAGTAGTGGAGTTGTGTTCTGTTTGTTTTAGTTGAACTAGTTGGGATTAGTTAACTAACTAATCAACTAGATATGAGTGGAGTAAATTAAAAAATATTTAATTTACTAAATATTAACTCATTAGTCAACTCAAGAACACTTCAGTTCACTACAGTGCATGGATCGGGCCAAAGAAGACAAACAGAGATACGAGGGTAGTTAGGCTATCGCCATAATCTATACGGCTACATTGCAACACATAGATAGGTGGAGTAAGCTATGAGTATATTGCAAAGTTTAGGCTGGTGGCTTATCTAGTAAAGAGGCCATCCCATAGCTTTGGAAATACTAATCAAGGTTGATCAAGGTTGGCTATCAAGTGGCTAAGGATTGGAGCAAGTGATTTGCTAGATCTAGCTTGATAGTGTGTAGCATGGGAGGTAGTGCATGAGAGCTTGTGAAGAGTTTTTGTACTATGATTGTTACATGATTTCTCCATTATAATATACACAATAATTTGGGGGTTTTATTTATAGGCTTTCCCCATACATGCGAGTTAATGTGTGATTGATTTGATGTGCGATTGCTTCTATATATTTTCCGCATGTGACAATTAATTGTAGAAGAAGGTTATGTGTTATGCATGCAATTCGAAATTGATGTATGATCGGGTTAATCTTCATTGAATAAGTGATTTATTCAGCTAATTTCTACATGTTCATCATGACCAATCGCTGCAAATTTGTTCTTCTTCCTCATTTTCAAGATTATTTCAGAATGAGTTTGGTGTTCAGGAGTGTGCCACCTTTAATGCCAATGGAGGGTATCTGTTGAGCTCTAAGAAGGCCTTCCTCCAATTTCTGGATCTGGTGCTGCGAATTGAAAGAAAGTCTTTCCATTTGCATGCATCTTCCAACCCCATGATGTCGAGGTCCCTGTAGTCAATGCTCTTTGGTTCTTCTTCCATTGCTTCTGGGATTGAGTCATGCACTATGCCTTTACCTTTTTCTGAGTTGTCCCCTATGTGCATAGAGGACTAGGGTATCAGAAAGGCTTCCAGTTGGATTTTGGTTTGTAGATTTTTTGAGGTCTGGGAATTCTCCTCCAGGGGCTACTCCGAGTCTCTTAGGATTTCATTCTCATTCTAATTTAGTTGAGATAGGGTGTCAAAGTTGTTTCTTGATGTTGGGGCTCTTTTTCTCTGGTTCGTATTTGAATTCCTGGTGTTCATTTTCCTTCTAGTGACTTTCTTGAATGCATCAGTATCTTTTTCTATTGAGTCGTTAATCGGAGCGGTCCTTTGGTTTAGGGGGGAATCTCTGAATAGGTGCCCATGCTGGTGACATTTCCGGCATTTAAATGGTACATGTTCATAATCTATTGTTTGAATCCATTCATAGTCATCATGGAGTAGGCATACCTCATCAGGGAGAGACTTTGCAATGTTCATGTATACGCAGATCCTTGCGTAGGCTACATGTCTGTTGATCTTTGTCTCCTCCGCAATTTTAATGAATTATCCTAGAGATTTGATGATGTCCTTAAGGGTTAGCTCGTCCCAATAGTCTTGGGGAAGGGTGTAGAGCCTGACCCAGACTGGAGCCCAACTGAGATCTTGTTTGTCCGGGTTGAAGTGTTTGACCCAGTTGTGCAGGTATAGACCTGCAGAGTTAAAGAAGTACGACCCGCCATCCAAGTTTCGGTTTTTGTCTTTGATGCAAGTGAATATCACGTTGAAGAAGCCCTTGGCACGTAGTTGTAGATCGATATGGCCCTTGGGCTTCCATTTGGAGGCGATCCAACCTAGAAGGGATTTTTCTGTAGGCCAAAACCCCATGAACCGGCCTATCAGTGCATGGTCCTTCATGTATTGGATTTTTCCATTGATTTGATGAGCCGAGAGCTCGATCTTGGTTCTTGTAGTAACCTTGCGTATTCATGTGGAGGATGTGACTGTTGCTGCTTCTTTAGCTACTGCTGTTGGAAATTTCGTTGCGGGTGACACCCCAGTTGGGTCAGGGAGCGATCCAAAGTTCTGTTGACTAATGGATGGCGGACTAGAGGAGGGGGGAACCACCTTCCCCCCACTGTTGTCTGTCATGAGTGAGCCTATATGCACTCCAGAAGAATGAAAATTCCCCAAGTCTAGGGAAGAAGGTCTACCAAGGGCAGCCTCCTCAGAAGCCACCAAACCCTCGGTCATGGTAGTGGTGTTCCTTCGGCTCCTGTATTGCTCCCTCATAAACCCCAGCGACATGTGCTTGTTAATGTTTCTATTTGAGATTAAATAGATATAATTCTTGTTAATGTTTCCATTTTAGCTCATAAATGAGCCGCTTTCTTGCTCAGCAAAGTGATTTCCTTTTGCTCATCCCACCCTATTGGTTGTGGTTCCTTCCTTATGCTTTTCACATTCCTTTTTTTTCCATTCTTATAATATGAATTTTCAGGGAAAAGTGTTTGTTGATGCCTTATTGGATTCCATCTTATCCCTTTCATTCCCTCTAATGCTAGTTATGGAAATTACTATGTGTGCTCTCTAAATCCTGGGTGGCTACTATCAACATTACAATTACCAACATGACAATTCCACACTCCCGAGAATTACAAGTCATCCATGATATCTTGAAACCATCATTACTCAACCTGGTTAAAAGCCTTGAAACCATCATTACTCAACCTGGTTAAAAGCCTTGAAACCATCATTACTCAACCTACTTAAAAGTAAAATTATTGCAAATTTAATTACTTTAATTTTTGTACAAATTTTTTTCTTGATCTGGTCAAAATGCACTGAATCTCTCCATGGTATTTACCTTCGTATTTTCCCATGTTATTTGTCTTCGGTTTCTAGTGAAAATAATAAAATAAGGTCTTTAGAGAGTCCATCAAGCCTATAAAAGGGGATAGAAGCTACGCATTTGGAATCATGGGTTTATCTATCTTATTTTGGTTTCTTGAGAACTTGATGTGACCAGATCCAGTTTGATCCCAGGGATGAAAACTTGTAAGTGTTATTTTGTTTGGTGGATCCATCTAGGGTCCACCATTGTGCTTCTATCTTTTGTTTTCTATTTTAATGAGCAGCCAGACATGCTAGTGACTTGATATTTTTGTATGTACATGTACTAGTTTCTTAGTTAATAATATAAATAAAGGCTACATTTCCAAATTGTTGCATTTCCAAATCTAGTTGTGTTCAGTATTTTAATTACAATTATTTTTAACTAGAACACTTAAATATGTCAAATCGGTTGATTATTTAACTATTGTGATATTACATCTTTCCACTCACCCCAGGCTGCAATCCTCGTTTGGTCCAGAGATCTCCCACTAATAATTTGCAAGGGGCAGCTTCGTGATGATATCCTTTGAGGGTCACTCACACCCTTTGCAGGAGGAATTCCCACATGTTCGCTTGGTAACCCATCTCGTTTTTCAAATTAGTTGTTGAATACCTTCCTCCTTTCTCCAAAATGATCTTGGAGTAAATATTAGTGAAAGTAAATTACTAATTATCACTGAACCCTAACTATAGTTAGGGTTTTTTGTTTTTATTTTTCAACCCAGTTGAGCCTCGTAGTTATTTGAATAACCAATAGAAAATAAAAGTTGAAGCTGTCTTGATTTGTTTCCCGTTAATTTGAAGCACAGGGGATGGAGGGAAGTTGGTTGAATATGGAGCAACTACAACAGCAATATGAAGATAACCAAGTTGTGTCGACGGATGGAATAGAATGCGCTCAGAGTTACATTGATGAATCTGAACTGGAGTTCCATCAAGGGGAAATATCATATGATCATGATATGGGGTTTTCTGAATTGTTCGACTCGATTAACACACGCTCTGCATATGATGATATGTGGTTTTATGAATTGTTCAACTTGATTAACACAGACTCTGCATATGATGCTATCGGGTTTTCTGAATTGTTCCACTCAATTAACACACTTAACACAGACTTTTCATATGATGATATGGGGTTTTCTGAATTGTTCGACTCGATTAACACACACTCTTCATATGATGATACGTGGTTTTCTGAATTGTATGAGCATCAATACACTCTTCCTGCATGGATTAATGAATCAACAGATTTAATGTTCCTGCAACATGAACACACTGTTCCTGCATTTCAGCAACCATGACAGCAATAGAGAATTTGAAGATGAGCATCCACACACTGTTTCTGCATCTCAGTCAGCAATAGAGAATTTGTGTACACAGATAATCTGCGTTGATCAAGTCACCAGTGGAAATGCAATTTGTGCCATCTGTAGAGACATGATGCCCGTTGGTGAAGCAGCGAAACAACTACCATGTAAACATCTGTATCATAGCCATTGCATCATTGAATGGCTTAATCGAAAAAATGACTGCCCAGTGTGCCGTTATAAGCTGCCCACAGATGAGCCAGATACCCAGCAATATGATATGGGGTTTTCAGAATTGTTCGACATGATTAATGAATTAATTGAAGAAGGGCATCAACACACTAATGAATTTGAAGATAATGCAGTTTGCAGCATCTGTGCAGGCTATTGGTGAAGCAGTGAACAACTTCCATGCAACAATCTGCATCACTCACTAGCTTAGTTGCAGAAATAACCGCCCATTGTGCGGTTATAACCTGGCCACTTGATGAATCAGACACCCAGTAGTAAAATCTGCAGGAATTTATAATGGGAGAACGGGACAGAAAATTGTATTTATTCAGAACAGGTCTGAAACTTTGTCAGTCATCCTATCATTATCAACAACATAGTTTTCATATTCGTGATAGTATATTTTAATAATAGTTTTACATATATTTTAAATCGTTGTCATTTTAAGTGAATTTTTTTTAAAAGGTTGTTTATATTTTTATAGTAATATAGGGCACCTCTTATTTTCTAATGCTGTGTTATTATTTGGATTTGGAGTTAGTTGTGGGGAAGAATGGTCAATAATTTGTTTAATTATCTGAATGCTTTTGTGATGCATCAGGTATGGAAGTTCCTTGCCAATTCAAATTTTTTTTAAGGAACATATAGCTAATATACTTTGGTATAGTTGTTTAATTAGTTTAGGGTTTTAAATATTTGGGATTTTATCTAAATCCATGGAGGATAGGTTTGGCTAATCAAGAGAAAAGTACTAGTGGCTTTTTATTAGAGAGATATTGCCTGTGGTTAATGTAGTTCTAAGTTTTATATCGAATAAGATTTAACAACTTTTTTAGAATGGTAACAAAGATAAAAATGAATTTCATTTAGCTATATGGGAAAACTTAGTGATTCCTAAAAAGATGGGAGGTTGGGGTATCAACAATATTTACTTATTTGCGAGAACATTATGCATAAAGAATTTATGGAGAGCTTTGACTAATAATTGTTTATGGATTTCTATGGTGAAATATAAATATTTAGAAAATAAATCATTAACTCACTAGATTAGGAATCTTTTAAAAAGATGAGGAATGCTTTTATAATTTAGAGGTCATTAGTAGCTACTTTTGATGAGATGGATCCTTGTTTGGCCTTATGCTAGGAAAAGAGGATGAAATGTTTATTGGAGATCCTTATATTAAAGGTGGAGATAATTTGTTAGTTGATTTGACCCATGATTTGAATAATAAGGAGTATAAGTTAATTGTTAGCTTATCTTATTCAAAATTGTTTAGTAGAAAAATAGGAGAGATACATCTCAAGTTTGAAACATTGTAGAGTTCACTTCCCTTAAATGAAGATATAGATGATATACATCAATCATGGATTAGCATATGTATCATAGTCATGGCATTACTCAATGGTTGAATCACAAAATAACTCCTGAATAGTAAATGAAGATGTAGATGGGATACGTCAATAGTAAAATTTGCAGGAATTTATGATGGGAGAATCGGAGACAAATTCTTATTTATTCATAAAAGCTATGAAACTATCAATTTTATATTTTTATATAAATATATAGTAATATAACACACCTATTATTTGTTAATGATGTGTTACTATCTCGAGTTAGTTTTGTGCAAGAATGGTTTGTATTTTGTGAAATCATCTAATTGTTTTTGTGATGTATTAAATATGGATGTTAGTGATAGCAAGTCCAGTTTTTTATTTCATGAGATAAGAAAATACTTATGGAACAGATAAATTAATATAATTTCTTGTATTTTTATTTCATTAACTTTGGGGTTTAAATATATGGGATTATATTTTAAACCAAATAATTATTTGATAGAGGAATGGTTTTGGAAAAGTGGAAAAGTGGAGTTTCATATGGCTCCGGCTACTTCTTGGAGCATGATTGACTTTGGTTTAGTTAGTTTTAGATAATATTCCAGCACAAGATATTCCTTTTTTTTTTGGAATGGTAATAAACATTAAAAAAAAAATTCATTCAAGTAGGGAAAATTAGTTATTCTTACACAGATCCAAGGTTGGGTATCAAGAACATTTACTAGTTTTAGAAGACATTATGAATGAAAAATTTATGGAGAGATTTGATAGGTACTATTTATGGAGTTTTGTAGTGAAAGAAAAATATTTAAAATCAAGAACATTTACTAGTTTTAGAAGACATTATGAATGAAAAATTTATGAGAGATTTGATAGGTACTATTTATGGAGTTTTGTAGTGAAAGAAAAATATTTAAAAAATAAAAGTTGGAGATGTGTGTTTACCAGATTTTTTTAGTAGAAAATTGGAAGAGGTACATTGGGTTTGAATAATTGTGGAATATTCTTGAATTAGGTTGTAGATGAGATTGGTCATGGGATGTTTCTATAGGCCGTTGTTGCAAAAGAGACTTACGTGGAAATAGTGTGTGAAGTGGATACTCAGGTATGAAATGGTAGCTTTTAGAGATATATAAGTGGTCTATTCCTGAAATGGAAGATGAGATCTTAACATGGACTAATCACATCAAACATGGGGGTTGTGGTCCTAGTATCTACATACAGAAGCGGATGTTGTAAATTTTTTGTGAGGTCACTAAACAGAGGTGGAGAGATATTGCTCTGAATTTATAGGAATTATGTCATTAGAATAGAAGATCATTGAGGATTGTTTATATTTTTTACAACTAAATACTTTTCACTTAAAAAAAATTACATATTTTTGTGGCTTGGGGTATTTGGAGACTCCAAAATTTAGTGTTGTTTGAGAATAAAATTATTCCCATGAATTGTTTATGTTTGAGAGCTATGGGCCCATTCCAAGAATTTCATCAATATATTAAGGAGAAAGTTGCTAAAATCTATTCTCAACTATTTTAAGATATGTGTCATGTAGGATATTTTGATGGTGCAAGTCAAATTGATTTTTTTTGGAGGTGGCATCATAATTCCAAATTTAACTTATGGATGTGATGTGGAAGAGGAACTAATACTATATCTGAGTTATTATGAGCATTATTATACTTTTCTTTCATAAAAAGAGTTATTTGTGTTTTGCAGGATTTTTGAGACTCCAAAGTCATTATTGATTGTGCAGTTAGAAAATATTTATTTTAAGTATCTACTTTATATTATTAGATTCCAGGTTTAGAATTTTAAAAATGAATTTGATAATATTTTTATTTTCTCATATTTCTAAGAAATACAATGAGGAAGCAGATAAATTGTCAAAGGAAGCACCTAGAACGAATGAATGTTAAAATGGAAAATTATCTTTACTCAAGATAACCTTTGTGTAGAAGTGATTTGTGGTGATGAAGAGTTGAAATGTTTGACATTTCAAGTGAACATTCATCCATTATTGGGGACAATAAAACAATAAACATAGATGGAGAGATGGAGGGATCTAACCAATTTATAAGAATAGTATTGGAAAAGAGACTTTGGAGAAATTATGCATTTGAAATGTAACCTTTGGGTGAAGACATTTTTCTTAGATTAGGAAGTTATATGTTGTTTTGGAGAATATCAATCTTATTACTGTTTTTTAAGAATTTCTATCAATGATGTCGATGGTACTATAATTTATAATTTTGGTATAATGTGTGGTAATTTTGGAGATACATATTTACTGTAAACAATTGATATGTTTAATATGTAATATGTAATAGAAAAGACGCTTATATGTAAATGCATTTCTTTGATTTTATATGTATATCAAGAAAGACACTGAGATTTCTTAGTGAAAAAAATTGTGTTTTTAACCATTTTCTTTTTATTGGGGTGTATTTTTAAAATAATGCTTTATATATTTTTATGTGGAATGTTATTAATAGAATTTAAATTAATGCTTATTTTTGCATTAGTTTTGTGTTATTGTGGTGAATTTAATTTAATTTATTTATTTTTTGCAGTAGGAAATAGGTATGTCTTTAATGTTTTTATAATAATTTAAAATTTTGAAAAATAGTATAATATTTAACCAAATTTATTAATAAAAATATATATTAATTAAATAAATAAACTAATAATTTAAATATCTAAATTTAGTAAAAAATTTAAAATTTAAAATATTTATTATAAAATTAAAAAAAAAAATTACATAAATATAATATTTTATATGTATACCAAGTCTTAAAGCAAGTTAACCAACATAAAAATTATAAAATTTAAATTAATAATTTTGATACCCAAGCCAATAACAGTTCTTCCACTTGCCTACTCTTTCCTTACCATATGCAGCCAAAAAATAAACCACCAATCTCAATAATAGAATTATAATCATCTCTAGTTCCATAATTAAGTTTTAGTGGGAATAATCTTAATCTTGTTAAGTTGTGTTAGGAAAAATCTAATTACATATGAGAAATTAGTAGATATCAATATTAGAATTATAATAATTTCTTAACACGCAATTGAGTTATGTGGGAACAATTCTTAGTATTGTTAAGCAAAAGCTAGGTGGTTGTGCTAAGAAAACTCCGAGTACATATAACTTATGTTACTATTAGAGGAATATAATGATGGGCTAATTGTGTAGGGATCACAAAACGAACTAAATGTAGAATTATCGGGGATAAAATTCAAAATTATTAAACCAAACCAAGAAGAGTTGTGAAGCAACAAGTTCCTGCAAATGTCAACTGAACACTTGAACTATGTCAATTGAAGACTTGAACCTAAAAAGGGTTGGTGAGTTAAGATAGATGTTTGGATACTACTTGGCTTGGAGACAACGCCTGTAGAACAAAAAAATTGGCTTGGAGACGATACCCATAGAACAAACAAAATGAGGGAGAACGATGCAAGTCGTTAACCTCATAGGACCAAGAATAAATATGGTTGGTATAATGTACAAAGTGGGTATAAGTGGTTTCAAAATATCCTAAGTTCCATAGAACAAAAAAAATAAGGGATGTTAGATGCAGTTTGTTAACCCATAGGTCCCTACATAAAATCTTGTTCCTATATATCTAAAATAGAATAAATGTGGTGCGTATTATGTACAAAGTGGGTAGAAGTGGTTTCCAAATATTCTCAGTACGAGTTAGGACCCCACTATTGTCTCTGGCAGCCAACTGTTATCTCTAGTGGTTTGTGGTGACTTTGGTTTTCACTGAAGAGAAGTTAGTTGATAACTGGTCTGGATACTTGTTATAGATCCTATATGGCATTATGGAATTCCCTGGGATAGGTTTCCTCTACTCATTCAGATATTTCTACTAATTTTTAGAAATCGATTGAAATTTTTCCATCCCGGAGATGGTATTATCGTATAATCTCATGGAATCGACAAAAAAATTATTATATTTTTTCATATTTTGGAGGGACTTGGTCTAATTGGTCCCTATTCTCTCTGCGTTCTTGATCATTATTTGCCCCTCTCTTAAAGCAGTGGCCCAGGTGACCTTTCAACGTTGCATTTGGGGTGGTATTTATTTCTCTAGATTAGTAGAGTTGTTATGTCTTTGACTTTTTAACATTTTGGACATGTAATCAGTTCACATTGGTTTTGGTTGGTGGGGTCGAAAAATTAATTGGTGCAAGATTTTTCTCCTGATTTGGAAGCGCTCATCAAGGTGGTGGTTCAAGTGGAGAAAATGACCAGACTAAGTGGTGAAAAACTTCCATTCTTGCACTAGGAAAGGTTCCACATTTGGATTTATGGCTTGTATATGAAAAATATGTAGTTCCTCCCGCCATTTTCATACAATTACACAAATGTTTCCCATTGCCCATTCAACCAACCATTTCAATTCTATTCATTAATGGATATCTACCATTCGCGGACACAAGTGGTCATGGTCATAGCAAACTTTTGATTTAAAAAACTGGAGCAATACGATCCTCCAAGCAACATTGTTTCATATAAATTTTTAATTGGTTACTTATTACAATAGAAGATATAAAAACCCATTTATACAATAGACTTAGACTTCAAAATTGATGAGACTTATTTCTTTCTATAGGCATGACTTAATATTGATAGAAGGATATGTGCTTGACATGCATTTTTTAGGTTGCATAAGTATAGCTATGGGATCCTTGTCAGGCATAGTATAAGCTTGGTCAAACTTTGCTAAAATTTTGTAAATATTCATGATGTTAGAATACATGAAAATATTATTATCATAAAGATTCATTTATCTTGTCTATAAAATATTTTTATAGTAGTAGCTCTTCAACGCCTCATTCTAACTGATGACAATCATTACCTTACAAATTGTCTGATTTATCAGGAATGTTTTGAATAGTGTTATTCTCAAGAATAGGTTGTGAAATATTTTAGTTTATCATTTATAATTTCTTTTAACCTTAAAGGAAATATATAGAAGTAAATTTTCAATTCCAAAGATACAAAAACCATGAAATTGCTTGTTTTTTTATGGATTGGAGGATGTATAGAGTAAATTAGATGTCAATGACAATGGAAAAGTTCAGAATGTGTAAAAGGTCAGTGAATTTGAACCTTAGAATGGGGGTTCTCTCGAAAATAAAAATCCGTGAATTTAAACCTTAGAATGAGGTTCTTGTCGAGAATAATATTCCATTCCCATTGCCCTCTATCTCACAAGGGGTGAGTAATGAGTAGTCTAAGTTAAAGAGAAATATATGGTATCTATAGGTTATTTCATAAATCCATTGTTTGTAGTGGAGATAAAGAAATATGTGGTCCATGCATACTTCAAGCTAAAAGAAAATTATGAGTTGTACTTCCAAATAAATATATCTTTAAAGAAAACAAATCTCCAAATACATAAATTATTATGTATTTCCGTAATTATTAGAATCGAAAATTTCCGTAATCATATTAACACACAACAATAAAACCAGCGGTAAGGCACAAATGTCTTGATACGCGTGATCTATGGAAATAACTTTTGGAACAATCAACAATAATAAGAACTTACAAAAATAAATAAATCAGAATATATATATATATATATATATATAAATTCTATTATTGAAGTTTTTATAACAAGATTAATAAAATATAAATGTTGTGTTTTATTAAAATTAATATTTTTAATATATTTATTATCTAAATGCATTTGCAATAAGTTATATCTTGCTCCACATGTCACCCTACCGGTTACCTCATGGCCCCACTTGTCACCTTACCTGTCACCTCATGGCTCGTTGCAGAACTTCTATAGGGTAGATTATGAATGTATGTCCTAGTAAACCCACACCAACGGTGAGTTGAAAGAGAAGTGAGACCTCGAGAGAGCGGTGTTGACTGTTATACTTTATTTTTTACGAGTGTTAGCTACCAACTATCTAAGCTCATTGTAAAGTTTGCAACATCTATAAATAGATGTCAAGATCTACTAGAGGAGGAAATGTTTAAATTCTTTCATTGGGTTATAGTACATCTATCAAAATCCTCTCCTTAATGATTGAGAGAGCTGCATCGACATTAAGATGTTCAGATTCAAAGCTGAAAGTAGGTTGAAACTTATTTGTCATTTTCTTCAAATTTTATGTTTCACATCTAAGTTCTAATGTGAGATTATGCCCAAAGTATGAATAAACATAAGCACTCATTTTTCTGATGATGAACTACACTTGGTAGTTCAAAACAAGTTGGTTTTATAATTTTCTATGTGATTGCCCAAAAAAATTATATAAATTAATATTATTCCTCAGACACAAAACTCCATATAGCAGCGCATGCCATTAAATGTTTCATGCGATAAGTTAAACCATGTTATAGATAACTTAAACATACTTACTTTCTTACGTGAATCTAATTTGCAATAGTGTTTTACACTTAGACGAGTCTATTATATTTTCTTTATGGGTTTCCCACCATCTAGTTGGTCTAGAGTAGCTTTAAGCGCTACTTCCAATGCTAATAGTCTCTATTGCTCTAGCACTCATGCTTCAAACTTTGAGATAAAAGTTGAAGTCTCTGCAGCGTATGAAAATTTGTGAAATCACGTACCTCAGTCCCAATCTAGTGCAGTGATTTGGTAACTCTAGCACACCTCCTCATAAATGCCTCATGCATCCTATTTTCCCAGTTCTCCAATCCCTCTTCTAAATCTAAGGTGCAAGAACTAATACTTCTTCTCCAACTTAAAGTACCATCTCATGTAGGATTGATGTAGTTATCCTTTCTCGAAGTAATTTTGTAGATATTTTTAATTCTTTACCACCATATTCTTCTCTAACAGGTTTGGCATATCTTCTACTTATGTAGGGTCTAGAGGTGTAATCAGTCTAATTTCTCCATCCTCAAATGTAATATGTCTCTTTTTATATTAATGATAGCCTGATTCTCAAAGGCCCATTCAATCTCGAGTAGTATTTGATAGGGGTTGGATTCATCTATAATCTCAATAACTTCAAAGTTTGTGGTAGTGCGCACCCCCTCCACATCTATATTTACTCCTACTAATCTTCCAAAGGGAACAATTTTTTGTTGATTAGCTAGACTTAACTGAACCGGTGACCATACCAGTCTAGGCTTCCCCATCTGCTCCCATCTCTGCTTAGTGAGTACAATGACATCTAAGCCTAGATCCAGAATGATATAGTCCATGTTGTAGTTTCCAATTTTTGCACTTAGTTGCAGTATCTGTCCTGTTCTCTTTCTATGATATAACCAATTAAAGTCCTATATATGACAAACTCTACTTTATTTTTCTCTAACTGCTCCAAAAGGTTCTGTAATTATCCTATTGCCCTTTCATCTCTTAAGAAAGTCATACAACTCTGTAAGAGAGTCTTCAGAGTACTTACCTTGCCTGCTATTCTATTGGACTCTTTAAGATAAAACAAAGGAGCTGGCATGTCATACAGAGGAATATGAACATGCACTAGAGTTTTGGATGTCGAAGCTCCAAGGTCTGTAAATTATCTTCCTACTCCAAGGTGGGTTTCCTTTTCCCTCTTAGGATTCAATGCTGGTGCCCGACCTACTTATTTCTTGATCCAAGCATCCTCTTGTTGCCTTCCTAAAGACATTATGTCATCCCCCGTCGCAGCTCCTCCTTGTGTCACTACTGCATCCTTAGGTTGTTATGGTATCCTTTCTGCAGATATATTCTATACATTCTATTTTCCATTATGGTGTCTCTTCTCTTGCATTTTGGCCATCAGTTTTGGACAATATTCAATAGGGTGATCAAAACTATTACAATACCCACATATCAAGCAAGGATTATTATAATCTCTAGGTAAATGACCAGGCTAACCACAATTATAACAGATAATATGTCCTCTCCCATACAGTCTAGCAAGTTCATACCTCACCCCCTCTCCCTCGCCCAAATCCTCCTCTTCCTCATCCTCTGAATCCTCCTCATTCCTGATTGTAGCCACCTTCTTAGTTATTAAATTGTGCACTCTCCATTCTATGATTCTCCCTGCATTCCTTATGCATCAGTTGTTCTTTCCTTCATAAATTCATAAGCTCTACAGTGTTTATTGTCATGCCCTATAGACTTGAAAAATCACAAAATCAATTTTTAGGGGAATTCATTTCTTTTTGCAACATATAACACTCTTCTGGTCAAGGTATTCTAGTCCTGCATATATCACACCAGAATCCACCTTCATGGTTCAAAGGTATCGGTCCTCCACTAGTTATATATTCTTGAAAAAATGGGCACTGATCCTTATGATGACCTTCTGATTTACACTTAGTGCACCATGCCTCTTCACATTTTTCTTTTGCTTTCCTAATGTCTTCAAATTGTAATGTTAGGTTGGCTAAATGATTCTGGATCTAAACCATCCCCACACCAGTCTCTCCTACCGGGGATGCTTCTAACTTCATTGCAATGTCCAAGGCCTCTAGCTACGATGCAACCTTATGTTGCATTAGTAGTAAGAAAATATGAGGTAACGACACTGCAATGAACCACTCCTTATGTTTTGAATATAGAATCTGGAAAGACACATGATCCATCAAGACCTTACACCAGTGATAAAAATCCCAAACTGATTTAGTGGCCAACTATTTAATCACTTTCAACTTGGTAATGCACTGTGACTCGGACTTAGGTTTCCTAAACTCTGCAATCGGCATAGTTTTTATCTGAGCCAAAGTTCTTTCATGTCCTGCTTTGGCACTAGAAGAAAACTTCATAAACCAATTTAGTGTGCGATCTCTCAAAATTGTGATTAACTGCGCTCTCTTCACATTTTCATCCTGCACTTACACTATTTTGTAGGGGAAAAATTGTTGCTCTGGATCTTCTGATCCAGTCCCATGACATATCTGTAACTTCATATCATCACATGTCATTGCTCTCCTTGGTGGTACTGAGTGAATTTGAAATATATTCCTACTACTTGCATTGTTCTGACTTCGACTACTTTGACTACTTCCATTCTATCCACTGCTAACTTTCAAAGACTGCGATGTAATAGATGAAATTTCCTCTGTTTGAAAAGGTGCACATGGGGTCAGAGGTGCGTTGCAGATTCTGGCCTAAAAGGGACCAACTAAAGAATCCAACAACTTGGAAATATCTCTTTTTATATAAATTATTTTGATAAATGATATGTAGGAGAAAAATGGAATATCTTCTCGAGGTAAGCAAGACAAGTTTGACTTGGAGACCAAATGTTTGAAACTGCATAACATGTTGTTAAAGGGGCTCACACAGTGCACTAGTGTTTTTTTGATAAAAATGTGTAAGACAGAGGTACATTAAGTGACTCGACTAACATGAGAGGAATTTGTAAGGAAACATAACTTTCTGCCAAAGTATTCACCAGGGAACTATTGAATAGTAAGTAGATAGAAAGAGGCGTATTGACCAATCTGGTACAACAACCCACACTATTTGTTCAAGGATAGTCCAAGGTTTGTTCGCTCAATGTTGCAGGAAAGGAAATTGAAATCGAATACTTTCTCAGATATTTTGAATGAAACAACTTGAAGTATTGAAATCACAAGATATATAGAAGACAACCTATAGTTCCATACAATGTTGTAATGAAAATATATTCAAGATATAATATACATATTGCACTAAAGACATGCTTCAAAGTGCAAAATATGCAGGCTTTATTCTCATCAAAATTCCTTGAACATAAGTAGTAAAGTTTATGGAATCAACTAGTAGGAAACATAATGCACTTAACAAAATTACAAACTGATACATAAGCAATGAGACAATGATTATCAACTTGAAATTATAGACTCAAACTTGGCAATGTCTAAGTATTGTGGTCCTTGATTGAAATCCTAGAGAATCAATATCCTTTCACTTTCCAAATCTCAATCCATAAGTAATATTTGTTTCCAATATTTATACAATAATGAATTACAACAACAAGTCCTGATCAAGACAGGAAAGAAACTAAGACTAGTCAAAATAGCACAAATATCACCATTTCTAAAGGATCAATAACCAACCTTGAAAATATTAGTTATGCTTGTTGGCTTGCTTGATGACTAGCTAGCCAGCTCACCTGTCCTGATGATGCAGCTTCTGATGGTGCTTCCATGCTAGCGAGTTTCACGATATGCTTCCATTCTCGTCCAATCGGATAATGAAATGATTTAATTTTTCTGGATGCGATGCCCAACTGAGTCTATTGTTCATATTTTGGATTTGGAATACACTGAAACACCTTACATAATTCCAATAGGAGTTTCAAATCTTAAGAGAAAATGTCTACAATGAGTTCAACGTTCATTGCACCCTTCATGCTTTGGAAATTTTCCTCATCATTCTTGTATTGATTCATTATGGTACCATATGCCTCCTCCTTGAATAAGAAATTCTTTTCTCCCGAGAGGGAAGGTAATCCAAGATGAAATAAAGGCTTGAATTTGACTCTAAACTTTCTTCCACTTTGAATGATAGTATTGCATAAACTCTAAGAATTCTAAATTCAACTTATCTTAGTATGGACCTTGGAAGACTCCATAGTTAAAACTGTTATTTTCTGAACTACTAAAGCTTGCAAGTCCATCCATGATTTAGCATTTAAACGAGAAATCACATCATCCACTATCATTGGTTTTTCACCCAGTTCCAACAAGGAATAGTCTATGTATCCCTTCACTTTACATATCTAATCCCCATCATCAATTAAGATGAGAAAATTGTCCCATATTATTGAAATTTACTTAATAATTTGATCCCATATAGCATGTTTGGAACCAATTATATGCTTCATAGCCACATTATTTTTCTTAATTGAATCCAATTCATTCTTCAATTGTATTTTGTAATAACTACTTCATTTATCAAGTTATTCCTTTCCTTGATCTGATCTTGCAAAATCCCAACCTATTCTTCGTGTACCGCTAGAGATTTCTTCAGGTTAACAAATCATCATCTTGAATATTACACCGAGTTGAGGCATTGGCGAACTCCTCATATGCTTGATCTATAGTAGCTTTAATGGATGAAACAACCTGAGTTGCTTGATTTCATCAATTTATCATTCAATGCCTTCAGAGTCGAGATTTGTTCACTCTAATCCATCATATTTTTTCACAATTCTTATTTTTCTTTATGTAATTCTTTGAATTCCTCTATTTTCACATGATCTGTTAACATCATATATAATTTTACTTTAAGAATATTAATCTCAGTATCTTTCACCTCGACCAGATTCTGAATGAATTTATGGTTTGGTACATCTACTCCTAAACCAACAATTTTTTTCTATCAAAACTCAATCTTTGTTTGATGTACTCTATTTACTTCCTTCTCATGCCAGAGTTGTCTTTCTACCTTTGTTATCATATTTTGTAATTTTCTCATATTATCGGTTGTCTTCAAAATATCTCTATACAAAAATTCTCTAGTTTGTTTATGGAGATTTATTTTCTCTTCCTCATTCTTCTTATCCACATTCAATTGCACTTGAGTGATTTTATAATCATTATAAGTCCTTGGAAAACCTACTTGAGGCTACACAAAAGCCAGATGAAACTTTTCGTGCTCATAGTCAAATATTGATAACATTACAGGCTTAGATTGTTCCTCACTTAGAATATCATCAAATTTATTCCTTCCCATAGAGTCACAAAGCAGAACTAATACCTCACTTTTCTCTTGAGCTAGTGAAAATCTCGCTTTTCAAAGCGTTTTAACCCCTCAAAAAATTAACACTTCAAGGCATATAATTTCTAACTAATATGCCCCCCTCACTCTTTTTTAGGCCCCCATATGAATTATTGGGTTGTGGGGTGGGGTGGGGTGACTTTGGTCGAGGGCACAGCTTCTCTTCTCCCCCTCGTACCTCAGGAGAGCGGCTTCGCACCTTCCCCTAAGAAAGGGAGCATAAGATCTCTTTGCAACCTCACTTATTTTGGGTCCCACAGCCCATTTGAAGTGAGCTCGGGTTCGTAACCTCACCCCCTCGCTTCCCCTTTCCACTATAGAAATATATACTTGGATAGGTCCCAATAGGCCTTGGGAGAATATATCGGATTTGGAACAACAAGCAGTGACAACAGACAAGGATGATTCATTCTCGACTACAAAGGCCCGACCAAGGAGAATAATAAGGCCAGGCATGCACGGAGAGGGGTTCAAGGATTTTCGTTGCTCCGTGGGTTCTAGGTTTGGCTCGGAGGTTTGGAGTGGATAGAGGGAAAGGAACAAAATATAACTAACTGAAAAGGGTTTTTGACTTCACTTTTTTCGAGGGAATATGTTTTCTCTTTCCTTACATATGATATTATCCATTATTTCTTACAGTGAGTTTGTAAATATTAGTTCGTCATATCCAAAACCCATCATTGCATCCATGTTGGCACGAAATATATGTGATAGATTGAGTATTCCCCCCATTTGTCGACCGATCGAATGATAATATTTATTATGTTTCTCATCGTTACAACATACCTGGAATAGAAGAGAAGTAGTCTATCATTCACCTTACCTCGTGAACACCTTAACCGAGAGATAAGTACCATCATTGGGATAATCGAGAGAGAGAGGGAAAACATCATTGTTCAAGAGGAAGGAGAAGTACCCTAGCCACCATGCCCGAGAGAGGACCCACACCCATACTCGTTCAAACGTCATACCCCGTGTAATAACATGCCATACCCGAGATAGAAGTTCTTCATCATTCATAAGAGAATAGATTAAGACAAGTTGATGCCAAACCATAAATAAGGACCACATGTTCCCACCAGACGAGGGAGATTGTACCGAGTTGACATACAAGAATATCAATTTAGCTAGGGTGGCTATGACATTATTGAGGTTCACCAAAGTTTTTTGGCATGGATAGAGAAATGAATTTGTTGTTGGTCGTATTTGACCGATAAGGGGGAGGTGAGTGAGGTGTACTTCCCATTCCCCAATCTTACTCATTGCAGCCATGTTATCAACAAACGATGAGATAAGTGTGCCAAGTCCATGTAAGGCACCTACCGATACCTAGAACAACAACCATTACATCAAGATAGATTTACAAAATCTTGTGTTACATACATAATTATGACATTTGAGGATGATTCCTACACTAGTGGTGGCTACACGAGCCATTCAACCATAGGCCTTGAACTAAAGGACAAGTACACCAAAAAAAACAGGTCCACAAGTCAAATTTATAACCACAAGCCAAGCCCACCGAGTTCTTGATTTTCTTTATTTAGTGATTGGATTTATTGGTTGATTGGTGGATGAAGAGGAGGGAGGGTAGGAGGGGATATCAACGAGGGGGTAGAGCTAGTATTATGGGAGGGGATTGATAGAGACATTCAGGGAAAGGGAGGTTGAGCCATTCCAGGAGAGAGGATAGAGAGAGCCATTCCGCGAGGGGCTATATATATAGAGCTAATATTCTGGGAAAGGGGATAGAGGATAGAGACTAGACAAATTCAAGGATATGGGATTTTTGCAGTGAACAAATATGTGTAACTAGGTGAGAAATACCATCTCACTTCACTCATTGGTCCACCAGATGAAATATATTGAGCCATGTTTTTGTCATACGAGAATATCCCAAAATTATTCCAAGTTAACAACATATGAGATATTAAGTTGACAAACGATATATTGATTTAGCCTGGGTGGCACTTGACGACGATAGAAGCGCATGAGACAAGAAGAGAGAAGGACTTACAACCAGATGAGAGAGAGTGTGTGTGCCCAGCATGTGAGAAACCTTAGGCTTGACGAATCTCCTATGTGAAATGTTTTACTATGTGCAACCCCCAAACGGGGCAATGGTCGACACTAACGCCCATCCAAGTTAATAACTCACATTTTGATTAAGAAAAAATAATGATTTCATGCCCTTAAGGTAATTACCCTTATAATTAGGAAGGAGGGGGACAATAGTAATAGGCTTAGGAAGGTGATCCAGATGACAATTCAAATGTTAGGTGATTACAGGTGTTAGGCTCCAATTTATGGTTATAGGTTTGGTGTACTCATCTATGTGTTCTTGGCATTATGAATGTGTGAAATGGATGAAACCCAAATGTGTTTGGATGAAAAAGGTTTCAAAGGGTATTAATATAGTTTGATCCATTTTGACATGGTTTGGGAAAGAATAATCCCAATAAGATTTGAAGGAGACAAAAAAGGAGGACCCCCACTCAATAAGTCACTTAGGAGATAAAATGTGCTTGATTAAAAACATAATTGGATTATATAATATACAAAGGTATATCTCATTATAGATGTAATCATTCTTTTTTCTCTATTGGGTTCTTGGGGGTCCAAGTCTTATCACTTTCAGATGAGGTTAAAAGCCTCCATTTAGGGAGATCTCTATATTCCTTTACTCATTCCCTACACCTTTGGAAAATGGGTGCCTGAACCAAAAATAAAAAAGGAAAGGGGAGTGAAAAGTTGATCTAGGTGGATATCGGTGACCACCCACCTATTACATTTGGACTCACAACATCAATTCTTTCAGTCTTCACTATCAACACAACTTACTATTTTTAGCAGGTTTTCGGGTCTTGCACTCCCAGAGCCATTTTGGGGACTTAATGATCCAGGTGGATATTGGTGGCCACCCACCGATTCCATTTGAACCCCCACCGTCAGTTATTTAGGTTTGTAAGTTCCAACAAAATTTGCTATTGTTAGTAGTTTTTCGGGTCTTGAATTTCTGGAGCCGTTTTAAGGCCATAAACGACGTTTTTTGAGAAAAAAAGGAGCAACATGGGGTCGTAGACCAATTTTTCTCACTCAAAAGTTGTATTCCTCGGACAAATATTTCTAACGAGCTATTGAGCATGTTAAATGGAGTTCATATGCCAAATTTAGGTCCCCGGGAAGTTGAAACACCAATTTACCCAAACGGGGCCCACGGTTTTGGCGCTTCATCTCCTAGGGTTAGTTTTTTAGATGTTTTGGGTTTTACATTGTTTCTCAACAATAAATAGGCCTTTGAGTCTCATTGTAACACAGTTCAGGGGCTGGTAGCCGCCACATCTCTTCTCAGGGATACGATGCCAGTTTCCTAGCTCATTTATTTCCATTATGTCTGTAATAGGCCTGCGAGCCTCAATGTAACACAGTTCAGAGGTCTGTAGCCATCACATCTCTTCTCAGAGATTCGCTACCAGCACCCTAGCTATTTTATTTCCATTATGCCTGTAAGCATATTTCTGTTATTTGATATTAATGAAATGAAGCATTATTTCCGATGCATCTCTATGTTCATGGTTATTTCTGTATTCTGTTGCGTTCCTGTATAAAATCCGGATCAGTGGTATCAGAGCAGGTCTGCTCTTTCTTTTTTTTTCTTTGCATGTCCCCAACGCGGTCAGGGTATAAGGAGTTAGGGCTCGATCTGGTTGAACCCTTGCAAGATCAGCCTCGCAAACCCCGACGACCTCCCATGGCAGAAGGAAAGAAAGACGAGGGAGTAGGAGATCCTATCAAAATCTTTCTTAAGGAGGCCCTAGAGAAACAGAGGAGCACGATGATGGATAACTTTTCCTAGATCCTTCAACGACACATCTATTAGTCATTAGTAATTTTTGCCTTCATAGATGACTAAATGATTTCCCTAGATTTCTAGAAACAAAGTTCATGAACATTGTGAGTTCTAGAAATCTCACTGCCTTCATCATACTTAAAGATAATTTCTCACTATTTCATCATTCCATCATGTCAAGCTATGCTACCAGTCCCAAAAAACCCATTAGAGGATTGTAGGTTTTAACCTTGAACAGAAATTATCTACACACGAATCTTATAACAAAAAATAAACAATAGCGAGAGCATAAAACATAAAACAGATAAACACAGAGATTTTCCCCCCGGATCCCAAATCGGGACAACCAACTTGATTTTTCATTATATTCCTTTTAGTGTTACAACACATATATATACATTCCGAAGCATACATAAACCCCAATCCATTAACCCTAGATTAGAACATAACCGTAGTTCCCTTGACCGTATCTACAAAATACCAGGGGCCGAAAACCATCGTACCCCAAAACCATGTGAAAAACCATGCACAAAACCATGGGCGTGGACTACCCACCGGGAATTTAAGGACCAAAATTTTGGCCGGGGCACTACCCCTCGATTTCGATTAGGGGGTACCGCCCCCCCTATGACCCCCCCCCCCCCCCCCCATTGCGCCCAGCGCAAAAGGGGGCTATCGCCGCCCCTCTTACCCCCCCACATGTGCTTAGTCGTGGAAAGAATATAACACATGCTCAACATTCTCCCACTTGTTGTTTTCTTTCCGCAAGGGGCCACAACAAAGCTTAGTCATTGGCCCAATTCTTCAACACCCATTGTTTCTCTACACCAAGAGAAATTTTGAGTGCTCATAGACTTCGTCAATGCATTTGCAACATTCTTCAAAGTGTCGACCTTTACCAACAACACCCTTTTAGCCTCAACCATATCTCTAACAAAGTGATATTGAACATCAATGTGCTTTGTCTTTGAATGATAAGCAGGGTTCTTAGCCAAGAAAATTTCACTTTGGCTATTACAGTCTATCCTTATAGCTTGCTGTACCAACGCCATACTTGAACACAATCTCTACAACCAAACTGCTTCCTTGCTTGCATGAGTGGCTGCTATGTATTCTGCCTCTGTAGTTGAAAGAGCCACTATAGACTATCTTTTACTCATCCAACTGACTGCGCCTCCAAATAGGCTAAACACATACCCACTTGTAGATCTTCTTTGGTCCGGATCTCCAGCCCAGTCTGCATCAACAAAACCATGAATGTCCAACTTTCTTTCCAATCCTGGTCTTCCCTGGTAGCACAAGTCATAATCACTAGTGCCACGTAAATATCTGAAAACCCGCTTCACTGCTGTCCAATGCTCCTTCCCCGGGTTTGACATAAACCTGCTCAATACTCCCACTGCATGTGCAATGTCTGGTCTAGTACAGACCATTGCATACATCAAGCTACCCACTGCACTTGCATATGGAACACAGGACATATCCTCCTCTTCTTCTTGTGTCTTGGGACATTGTTCAACAGATAGCTTTACACCTACAGGAATAGGAACATTCACCGGTTTACTATCCTGCATATTGAACCTCTACAATATGATCTCGACATACTTCCTTTGGTTTAACCAGAGTTTCCTCTTTGCCCGATCTCTCTTAATTTCCATGCCAAAAATATAGTTTGTAGCACCAAGATTCTTCATGTCGAATTTGGAGAACAGTTGGGTCTTCAAATCTTGGATAATTTCTTTGTCATTTCCAATCAACAACATATCATCCACATACAAGACCAAATAAATAACACGGTCACCAATTAATTTAAAATAAACACAATGATCCTCCTTGCTTTTGGTGAAGCCAAGTCCCCTTATATAGGTATCAAATTTCTGATACCACATCCTTGGTGATTGTTTTAACCCATACAGAGACTTATTCAACCTACATACCAGTTCTTTCTTACCCTTCACCATAAAGCCTTCAGGTCGCTTCATGTAGATCTCCTCTTCTAGATCCCCGTGAAGAAATGTTGTCTTCACATCCATCTGTTCTATCTCAAAATCAAATGCAGCAGCAACAGATAAAAGTAATTTAATAGAAGTAACTTTGAACATTGTTACCGATGAAATATGTAACCTGACCTCAAAATGGGAACTCTAGCCCAAAAAGTCTCAAAAAACATGAAAAAACACCCCAAAAACAAAAAGTGTGTCTTCCATAATGCACTTGGTTTTTTTTGAAGGTCAAATTTCAACACTTTATAAAATTATGCTAAAAACAAAATTGTTTGTTGAAAAAAGGATTGAAAAAACACTCTCAAAACAAAACCAGTTGATGCTGGAATAACAAAAAAATAAATTGTGTCATAATTTTGACACTTGTAACAATGGAATTAATGACAACATATTAGGACATTTTTTAAAATCGTAAATTTCTAAAATTTTTGATAAATGATGTTAAAGATAAACAAATGCATGTCTGAAGGGCTTATCATTTCGAACAATTTTCATCCATGTTGTTAAACATAAAATATCTTGACTCTAAACAACCCTAAAATTGTAATTATTGTCAACCATAACATTAAAGATAAAATTTGTTAGCGCATAAAAACCTTAATGAAAAGTTGTAAATCTAAAGTTTTTCAGTCTTAAGTTTTCAACATACTTGAACAGTGAAATTATGGAGAAATTATAAGACTTAAACAATTTAAAAAAATGAACAAGTAAATGAAAAAATTATCATTGAACAGAAACAAGTAAGAGTAATTTTAATTTTAAAGGATAAAAACTTATCTTTTTTCAAATCTTAGCATAGGACAAATTTAAATCTAATTTGAACCAAAACCTAAAAATCAAGCATCAAAACAAAGTGTTCCCTTTCAATGATGCATATAATTATTAAATTTTTAAAAGTATCTTATACCAAATGGTAACAATACATAATATCATGGAAATATCACTGCATAATCTAAAAATTCAACATTAGTTTCTATTTTCTATTTTACTTATAATTAAAATATCAACATTGGTACGTTGAATATAACATAAATTATTTTTGTAATTCATTGTTGCATTGTCGATATTCTAAAGAGATGAATTTTTCATAATTAAAACATATAATCCAACAAACATAGAAATGTCTCATCACTTCATGAAACATGAGATGGAAGTCAAAATTTTTATTTCAAGTTACCATGCAAACATCAATTACATAAAAGTGTCTTAGATAGTTATTCAAAATCAACCATAGGTTATGGCACACCATCATAACCTACATCTTCAGATGAATGGCTCGATGCAGATGAAGATGATCCATATTCTTCTCTTTCATCAACTATTGCTCCATCTGAGTCAACATGCATGCCCACCATTTCAGAGTTCAAAAGTCTTGTAGATCTACGTCTACATTCTGCAGAGTCCCATTCTTCAAAATATTTATGGTCTGCAACCGAAGAGTTCCTCTCTTTGTCAAATTGAAGTCATACATAAGTATGTCAACATCCTCCAATTTTAAGACATCTGTGCGGTGACAATTTATATTTTTGCCCTTTCTTTTTCTCTTTTTGCCAATTATTTTTTCCACTACCATCTCTGGCTTGTACACACCATTGAAAGGGTGGGTACTTGTGGCATACCAATGTACATCAACAACTGTAATCTCTTCATTTTCATTAATGACCTTTATAACCTTGGCAATCCAGAATGGATAGAAAAGTGGATCTTCATCTGCTAACACTGCTATCATGCAACCCTCCTTAAGATCTTGCACAGAACCCCTGTAAAGGTCTCCCATGGCTTCACGTTGTGCACGTGATCTTCTAGAACCAATATAGATTTCTCTTTCCTTTACCTGTGGGGAATTAATAATAGCTTGAGGCTGTTGTTGTTCAACATTGTGTGTTTCCTGATGTTCATGTTCATTTGGAATATTTTGTGGCCAAAAAAAAGGAGTCTTAAAAAGCGTATCCACATTTATTGATCTTGAAATCATATCACTTTTATTACTAAAAAAAGACTCCCACCAAACTGAATCAACAACATCGAAGTACTCATATGTATCTCTAATACATCTTTTAATTTCCTCTAGACATTCAGAATAATTTAAGTCTCTCTTCTGCCTTTGTGCATTATGGAGTTCAGCAACTGACTGTAATAAAAATATCTTTGATGAAAATATTGGACGCTCTGGAATGAAATTCAAAAATGCTAAACCTGATGATGGTCCTGATTCTTCAACAGTTTAATACTTCTTGCCCCATATAAGTGTTATCCCATCAATTTTTTTGATACGAAATTGATGCTGGAAGCTAATGTCGTTAAGTTGTTCAATGCATTTCTCCTCACCATGCGATCCAAAAATAAACCTTCACATGTCAATAGTTTCTTCCAACACATGAACAACAGGCTCAGGAATGTACGATTTCTTAATACATTCAATTAATGATGGCAGGCTCCCAACACCTTTCCTCCTCAATGTTATTGAAAAATGACTGAAAATTTGATCAATATGATCATGAGTATGTCCAACAAGAAGGAAACCAACCTTTATCTTTTTAAAAATCCCCAATTCAACGAGCATGTTTAGATACCCAAAAAGAACTTGATTTTTGTTCCCACGACTTGTGTTGTCTAATTGTAAATACAAAACTTCAGGAAGAATCCTGGACCAATGAATAACCACATCATGGATTATAGTTATGGTCAGATTTGCATCATTGTGAATATTTGGAGTTGTGAAGAAAACTCTTGGAAACATCTTCTCATTAAATACCATACAACCAACCAAGTGAAATTGAATGAAATTTTCCTCCTGTAATTTTTTTGGCGTGCGGACAAAATGTGGAAGAAGTGTTTTCTTTTGGTCCATACCATCAATTATCAATCCTAAATATTTATTTGGATGATCATAACACTTCTTTCGATGTTTATACAACTTTTGAGTTTCACTTCTTTGCTGATTGCGATGGTCTTGAAGTTTTTTGACAACGGAATCTGTACATAAAATAAAATAAACATATGAATAAATATATTTTCATAGTTGATAAGTATCAAATTTTAAAAACCAATGTTTTGAACGCATACCTCTTTCTGCCCCTTTACATTTATCTCTTTTTGCTTTAAGAGAAGCACATGTGCTGCAAATCCCATCCTTGTCTTCTTAGGAATACGAACATTGTTGAATTCAATTTTCCATATCCTTGTAAAATAAGGATATGTAATAAAATTACCAATTCCTTCAATAGCTTCTGCATAATCTTTGTATAACATGAATATTTCTCGTCTCGAGAAATTATCTGGAATATGTATTGTGTCTTTATTTGACATACATTCTCCATGATTTGAAAAGAAGTCTTTCATCCATGTCTTAGCAGTATTTGCAAACGGCCCCACCTCCCGTTTATAACGTGCTTCTGAATAATATGTGGGATCCTTTTCCAATCTATCCTGTATTCTTGACAAACAACAATTACTAATTGAATGCAACATTTTGAACGCCTTTCTGCAGAGCAATACATTTCGAATATGATAATCATAACCTGCTAGTGTCGATTGCATGCAACCCACTAAATATGAATTTTGCATGCTTTTATTCATTGACATATATGTTTTCCTTTCCTTCAAAACAAATTTGAAATCCATATTTTTTAGGAAATCCCTTTGACAACATTCACTTGAAATCAAATGAACGACATAAATTCTTTTTGTGAGATATTTTGTCCTCACCCTTGTATAACTGTAATGCTTTGGATTGATATGAAAATGTCTACTCCTACTCCTAGTTGCAATATTTTCTTGCAACGGCTTCATCATTCCATCATCCTTTTTAAAAGCAGTTTCATCACCATTAGGAGGAATATTATCCCCACTATCATCATTGTCAACATAGCTAAGAAATTCATCAACATCATTGCCTAGAAAATTTTCTTTACCATCATCAGTTGAAGAAAACATTTCACAAGAATCATGGGCACTTTTGTAACCCCGACTCAAAATAAATTCTTCACCATCTTGACCCATGCTTTCAAATTATTCCCTAGGAGGATTCAATTCTTCATCACCATGAGTGTCTTTGAAATGGTCACTTGGAGAAAATGAAATATTCATATCTGTGCCGCTAAAATTATCATTTGCAAGAAACTCTTCATCCTCCCCTTCCTCAGTGGTGCTTTCATAATCCTTGGGATTAGGCATAAGTGGAACCTTTGAATTTGTATTCACTAGAATTTCTTCATCCTGCCCCTCCCCTTCCTCACTGATGCTCTCATAATCCTTAGGATTAAGAATAAGTGAATGCCTTGAATCTATATTTATTGGAAATTCTTCATCTCCCTCTGCATCAGTGGTTAAATTATAATCGTTATGATTATGATGAAGTGAAAATTTTAGCTTTGGAAATTCATCCCCGTCTTCATCAGTGGTGTTGGCATAATCCTTAGGATTAGGACGAAATGGATATTTTGACGCTGCAAATTCTTCATTCCCCTCTTCCTCAGTGGTGCTGACATAATCCTTAGGATTAGGACGAAGTGCATATTTTGACTCTGCAAATTCTTCATTCCCATCTTCATCTATGGTGCTGACATAATCCTTAGGATTAAGACGAAGTGGAAATTTTGACTATGGAATCTTTTCATCCCCCTCTTCATCAGTGGTGCTTGCATAATCCTTAGGATTAGGACGGAGTGGATATTTTGACGCTGTAAATTTTTCATTTCCCTCTTCATTAGTGGTGCTGGCATAATCCTTATGATTGGGACAAATTGGATGTTTTGACTCTGAAACATTATCATTCCCCTCTTCATCAGTGGTGCTCGCATAATCCTTACGATTAGGACGAATTTGATATTTTGACTCTAGAAATTTTACATCCCCCTTTTCATCAGTGGTGCTGGCATACTCCTCAGGATTAGGACAGAGTGGATATTTTGACTCTACAGATTCTTCATTCCCCTCTTCATTTGTTGTTCTCATATAATCCTTAGGATTAAGTTGAAGTGGATATTCTTCATCTCCCTCTTCATCAATGGTGTCCTCATAATCCTTGGGATTAGGACGAAGTGAAACTTTTGACTCTAGAAATTCTTCATCATGCCCTTCATCACTGTTGCTTTCATAATCCTTAGGATTAAGAGTAAGTGGTATAACTGGCTCTCGATTTATAGAAATTTCATTTTGTTGCACCTCATCAATTTTGTTCTCATCATCTTTAGGATTACGACCAAGTCGATTTTTTGACTCTCTATTCATGGTGAACGAACTCCCATTATATTCATCACTCTGAATAGAGTTGTTGCGTGACGAAGATGTTGATGTTGTACAAAGAAAAACTTCGCTATCAGAAGAAACCATGGCTTTCAACAAGAATAGGTTGAATGATACAAATTCCTCTCCCACTTACAATATATAGCTTAAAGACTGAAAATTTCCCTCCAAAAAAATTCGCAAAAAAATTTCCCTCCAAAATTTCCCCCCAAAAAATTTAGCGAAAAACTTTCCCTCCAAAATTTCCCCCCAAAAAATTTAGCGAAAAACTTTCCCTCCAAAATTTTCATTTCAAATATTTGGTACAAATATTAGTCAAAAAATGTATAAACTGTTTGTGTTGAAATATTTTACCAATATTTATATTCAAAATATCCACAAAATATTTCTATCATGGATGCCTTCCAAACTAAAATAATGTTTTTATTTCAATGATTTAACATTGACTATATGTAAGTATTGACTATAATATTACTATAATACCTACATGCAAATATTAACCATTTTAACTATAATGACTACATGTAAATATTTTAAATTTTAAATTTTAAACTTACATTATATTCATCTAAAATATATTTCAAAATTTATTAATAAACTATTGGTCTTCAAATATTTCACCATACTTTCTATTCAAAATATCCACAAAATATTCCTTTCATGCATGCCTTTGAAACTAAAATAATTTTCTTATTTGAATGGTTTAAGATTGACTACATGTAAATATTTACAAAAATAACAACATGTAAATATTAACTATTTTAACTATAATATTAACTATAATTAACTACATGTAAATATTTTAGATTTTAAAATTTAATCCCATGATTTTAAACATTGAGTACATCTAAATATTAACTATGATAACTAAATGCAAATATTAACTATTTTATCTATAATATTAACTATAATTAACTACATGTAAGTATTTCATATTTTAATTTTTAATCTGAGATTATATTTGAATTATTCAACATTAAGTACATGTAAATATTAAATAAAATATTAACTATGATAACTACATGCAAATATTAAGTATTTTAACTATAGTATGAACTATAATAAACTAAATGTAAATATTTTAAATTTGAAATTTTAATCCCACATTCGTTAAACAGTAAACCAATAAGACAATATTCACTATATAATAAGAATGATTGTTTCTATTCATCACATCACATCAAGTTTTCTGGTATTTGTTAGAGCAAATTTCTGGAGGTGTTGCGTTGGCATTGGTAACTTCGTGGAGGAATTGCATTGGCATTGGAGGCGTTGTGTTGCTATTGGTAATTTTGTGGAGGTGTTGCATTGGCATTGGTAACTTCGTGAAGGCATTGCATTACCATTGGAGGGGTTGTGTTGCTATTCTTAATTTTGTGGAGGCGTTGTGTTAGCATTGGTGACAACAGTTTTTTGCATTTCAAAGGTTAGTTTTCTTTCTATTCTGTCAATTTAAAGACGATTTTGGGGAAAATATGTTTTTCTATAGGTTTTTGTGTCCAAAAACTATTTTTTTAAGATTTTTAGGTTCAAAAACCATAATTTTTTTAATATTTTTTTAGTGAAGAAAATGCAAAAAGAACTAAACTTTTTAGGATTTTAAGGACAAAAATTTAGAATTTTTTTTCTTTTTTAAGACTTATAAGCTCATCTAGACAGAAAAATCCATAAAACGACTATACACATAAAAAAAAAATAGTAATATTATAACATTTTTTATTTGTTTTTTTTAATCATAAATATATCAGTGGTTTCATTATTTAAAATGTTTTTTTTTTTGTTTTTATTTGAGGATTTTTTGATTTTATATTCAATTTTTTTTTTTTTTTAAATCTTAATTTTTTTTTTTTAAATTTTAAATCTTCAATTTTTTTTTTCTTTTATTGTTTTGTTATTTTTTTTTTACAGAAACAGTTATGAGATATATTAACTGCTGGGTCTAAATGCCAGATTTCGGGTTACAATGAGAGGGAGAAGGGCCCAGGAAGTATCAATAGCCAAAAGTGCTATGAGACTTGTGGACAGCTTCCAGCTCTTTTTGACTACAATTATGCACTCGATTTTTGTGATTTCCCCTAGCTTAAAAATACAAACAAACTGATTCAATAGCAAGCAGTAAAACATTTAAGCTGGCAGATTATGGAATTGGATGCCATGTTTCGTCCTCATCTCAAATTATTGCTCTAGCAGAGATGAGGACAACTTTATTTGCTTCAAGGTCTGCTTCTTTGTTGTTGTCTCTCAACACATGATAGTAGCTCAACTTTTTAAACAATTTCCCCAAAATTCTGATTCTGGATATCAGCCTTGCCAATCTAAGATCCCGGGGGGAGGAGTTTGTCACCATAATTTTGATTATCACTTGGGAATCCCCAAAAACATTAACCTCCTTGATTTCTAGATTCAAGAGCGATTTAAGGCCTTGAAGGAGGGCCAGTGCCTCTGTTTGAATGCTGGAGTTGATCCCCAGACCCCATGCAAAGCTGTGGATCAAAACACCTTCAGTATTTTTTACAATACCTCCTGCTCCAGCCCTTCCTGGGTTACCCTTTGATGCCCCATCAAAGAAGAAAGAGTGCACCTGTTGCTTGGAGATCCATTCTTGAAACTCAGCATTGTTCTTCCCCCTTATTTGCCAATCTTCAATGAGGGAAATGTTGCCGGTGGCTTGAAGAAATTGCAGGTTTAGGGAGGTACCCCAGACTGAATCTAATTGAGTGAGATTTGAGGCATCTTTTTGATTATCCAAGCTCTCCTTTAACTGGAATTTTATCTTGGCCACCACCACCTTGACATCATGCTTAGTATCTCTAAAGATTCTGCTGTTTCTCTCAAGCCAGATCTGCCAGCAGCAGATTTTGGGGAGGGCAGACCATGCCTTTTTTATCACTTTGTTTTTGGGTGGAGGACCGGGGTAACTGTTCTGCCAATTTGCAAAAAGATTAGAAATAGAGGAGGGAAGGACAAAATTGGGGTTCCAGTAATCCATTAGCTCGCTCCAAACCTGCACAGTGAATTTACAATTCAAGATCAAGTGTGTGGCACATTCCACATTTTCTCTGCACAATGAGCACCTGGACAGACCATGGAAACCTCGTTTCTGCAGTTTGTCATCTGTAAGAATTTTCTTGTGGCAAAGAAGCCAATAGAACATGTCGATTTTAGGTAGAGAGTGCAGAAGCCAGATTTCAGTCCAAAGGGCAGGGTCCGGGGGGACGTGAGGCCTCAAGGTGAGCTTTGCGTAGCCTTGCGCTACCGTGTAACCTGCAGCCAGTAAGCCCCAGCCACGCGAATCTCTTCTGTGCAGATGAATGGGGGCAATACCGTTCAGCATGAAGCGAAGACAATTGCAATCCTGAAGGAGCTCCGGAGGCACGTCAAAGAAATTACAGCCTACCCAATGCATCCCATCCCACGTGGAGATATCCCACAGCGTAGTTTTCCCAGCAGAAGTCAACCAGCAACGAATCACGTTCAAAGAGGAACAATCACCAATTGGATCACGACCCAGAATACGATCTGTCCAGATATTTATCTTCTTACCGTTTCCAGGAATCCAATAGGCGTTGGAGCTGATCAGGGGGGCAGCTTTGGAGCAGAGTCTAGCAAAGGGAGAGACGCCTTGGGGGAGAGGACCATCTAGGCATCTGAGTCTCTTGCCTGTAAAATATTTCTTCCAGAGTGCTAATTGGGCCCAGCAAGGCTTGGGTGCAATGATTCTCCAGAGCAGCTTGGCTCACATGGCTATGTTCTGAAGAGAGAGATTCTTGAATTTTAGCCCCCCTCCCTCAGCGGTTTGGAGACAGTCTCCCAGTTAACCAGCGGGAATTTCCTCTCATTATGATTGCCTCCCTTCCAAAAGAAATTTCGAATATGCTGTTCCATTTTCTGAAGGATGCCAATTGGGGCCAATAGAACAGAGAACTGAAATAGGGTAAGACTGCATAAGACAGCTTTGATGAGGACAGACTTGCTCGCAATATTGAGCCAGGTGAGCCCCCAGGCCTGGAGCTTATTTTTGAATTTTTCCACTTGGGGGAGCCAATCCTTACTATAGGCCCTCTTGAGGAAGATAGGAAGCCCAAGGTATTTGAAAGAAGTCCAAGCTAGAGAGGCTGCAAAGCCAAAACACCTTGCAATGGAACTGAGCAAGCTGGGAGGAGTATTCCAACTGTAAATATGGCATTTCCCCTTGTTGAGGCTACTTCCTGACACCATACAATATTCATCTATAGCTTCTTTAAAGTTGTTGGCTGAATGTAGTGTTGCAGCCCCCAGCAGCAAAGTATCATCGGCAAAGAGGGTGTGGTTGATGCTTTTAACTCCTCTGGCAATGCAAAGCCCTGTGATCTCCTGCTCTTGCATTTTCTTGTTTAGATAGAAACTGATAACGGAGGCCTGGAGGACAAACAGAAGGGGAGAAAGAGGGCGGCCCTGTCTTAGTCCTCTTGAGGCTTTGAAGAATTCCGCTACTCTGCCATTAACAAGGGGAGCAATCCAAGGCTCTGAGATACAGGCCCGAATCCAATTTATAAAGTTCTCCCCAAATCCAAATTTTTTCATAACATTCAAAAGGAAACAATGCCTGACTCGATCGAAGGCATTAGCTAAGTCCAATTTGACAACCATACCTCTCTCCTTACGCTGCTGGCTTGAGAGAATTGCCTCTTGAACCAAAATGAAATTTTCCACTAGTTGTCTACCGTGAATAAAGCCCCCTTGATTTTCAGGAATGATTTTGGGGAGAAGATATTTCAGCCTGTTTGCTATTACTTTGGTGATCAACTTATAACCAATATTACAGAGAGAGATGGGGTGAAATCTGTTGAAGGAATTGGCGCCTTTCTCCTTGGGGATGAGAGCAAGGAACGCAGAGTTTGTGCTACCTCCTAATTTCTGACAGTCTTGGGATTTTTGAACTATTTTGTAGAGATCTTTTTCCACAATGTGCCAACAGGACTGTAGAAATCTGGCGGTGAAACCATCCAGTCCTGGTGCTTTGTCAGGATCCATGGCAAAGAGAGCATTCTTGACCTCAGCCTTGGTGACTTTGGCTTCTAGAAGATGGTTCATCTCAGTAGAGATTGAAGGGGGGACCCAGTCCAGAAGATCAGAATTTTGAATCAGATTCGCATCCTCACTGTACAACTTTTGGAAGTGAAGAAAAGCTGCTTGTTTAATGCTTGCAAAATCTTTATGGTTGGAATTGTCATCCTTAATCTCAGATATGGTGTTGAAGAATTTTCTGGCTTGAGTTTGCTTGTGAAAGAAAGAGGAATTTCTGTCTCCCGCTTTAAGCCATAGGCAACGAGACTTAATCCTCCAAAAATCTTCTTCTGCCAGACAAGCTTTGTGGAAGTGCTGTTGGAGTTGAATCTCCTTATCGAGGATTTCTCTAGTTACATATGCCTCTTCTGAAAGCAAGTGGTGTGCTTCCAGTTGACTTTGGATATTTTTCCTTTCAGCTGCTGGGTTAGAAATGGTTTTGGCCCAGCATTTTAAGGCAGCTTTCGTTCTTCTGAGTTTTTCTTCCCACACGAAGAAGGGTGATCCATTGACTGGATGAGACCAACTTTCTTTGACAATCTGCATGAAACTGGATTCCTTGACCCAGAGGGGGCTAAATCTGAAGGGAATGGGGCCGAGGTCAGGGTGAGCCCGGAGATCAAGCTTGATAGGATTATGATCAGATATGCTGCAAGGAAGGATTTGCATACTAGCATCTAAAACAAGCAATAGAAAGGAACTTTGAACAAAAAATCTATCCAGTCTTGCTGCTATGTGACCAGGGCCTACTCTTTTGTTTGACCAAGTGAACTTACCTGAAGAGGGCTTGATGTCCAGCAAATCCCAATCTTGCAGAAGATCCTCTGCCCATTCCCTCGCCGGAACTCACACAATGCAGCCTCCTCTCTTTTCAGAGGAATGCAATGTGAGATTGAGGTCACCTGCAATAATGATGTTGTCAAGATTCCCTAATTCTGCCTGGCTTCTTATAGAGCCCCAACAGGCCTTTTTTTCTCCAGCATTGGCCGGTACATATACATTAAAGAGATAAAAGTATTCTTTAGTGACAAGATGCTGCATTTTTAGGAGCAGTCAGTGAGTGTTTGAAATTTCAGAAATTAACGAGAACTTGCTATCATTCCAAAGAGTGCCTAACCCTCCAGAGGCTCCTCGGGCTGAGACAGCTTTTGCTTTGCTCTTACTCCAGATTCTTTTACTTGTTTGGAGGAAGTCTGCTTCCTCCATCTTAGTCTCCTGGATAAGGAATATGTCCGAGGCTTCTATTCTTATTAAGTTTCTTGTTGCCTCTTCCTTGATCTTGTTCCCCATACCCCTAAAATTCCAGGAGACTATTTTCATTATTTACCTTTGTTCTGCTGGGCTCCCTTGGAGCCTTGGGGCTGGTTTCTCACCATCTTCGGCTTTTTTGCTAGTAGCTTCTCCAGAGTTGGTTGGCTTCCCTGTAACTTGTCCTTGTACGTTTCCTGCTCTCTTTTCTCCCGATCTATTTTGTGACCTCTTGTGGATCTCCTAACAGAGGCCTGAGAGTCACCTATTTCGCCTTCCTCCTCCAAATCTTCCGACTCCTGGTCCTCTTCCTCGACTTCAACAGGTATTCCTTTTGAGCTTTCTGCAACACTTGCGTCTTTGGAAGACATAGAGGGAGTCCCTTTGACCGGCGATGCTGTCTTTTGAACCTCCACCTCCTGGGTGTCCTCTTGGTGCGAGCTTAGGAGTTCGAACTTGTTTTCAGGAGTGGACTTAGACGGGATCTGCTGAGAAGGGGCCTGTTGGGGACCTTTACCACTAGGGCCTCCCGACTTTTGAGCCTTATGGGAGGTTTTGGAGCGCTTGACTTGATTCCATCCGTCCTCCTTCCCTTGCACAACCTCATTGTTGGATGGACAGCCTCTGGCGAAGTGGCCATAGACATGGCATTTCTGGCATTTGAAGGGCAGCTGCTCATAGTCCAGTTTCTTCACATGCGTCCAACTTCCGACTTTGATTTTGATGGCCTCTGGTAGCCCAACCTCCATATCTACTTCCACGCAGATCCTAGTGCAGTCATACTGGTCCTTGTTGTTTGCTCGATCGATGAACTTCCTAAGGGCATTTCCAATATGCATCAGAGAATCCCAATTCCAGCAGTGAACTGGCAGATTTGGGAGTCTAACCCACACCGGGACTGCTTTGGGCACATCCACAGTAGGATCGAAGTCTGGAGTCCAATTATTTAGATACAAACCCTGGGGGCCCATGAAGTAGGGGCCATTCTAGAAGATCAGATCTTTGTCATATTTTGAAGTGAACTCGAAGAGAAAGTAACCTCTCCCCAAAAAATAAGAAGTAACGCTTTCTTTGATCAGAGGCGCCCAGTTTCTGTTGACCTAGCTCTCAGTGGTTTTGGGAGATGGCCAAAGCCCTGTGAACTGGCCTATGAGAGCTCGTTCAGCCAGTGATAAAGCAACCTGAATTGGAGTCTCTGCTGGAAGAGAGATCTCAGGTATTTCATCAATTTTCTTAACAAATTTCGCAGCTTCAACATTCTTCTTCTTAGGAAGCCTTGCCAATAAGCAATCGAAAGCCTCAGCAGAAGAGGGCGGGGGAGGGGGACGAGGCCCCTGGGGAGAGCCCAACCCCTCCATGGGCGCAAGCCCTAGCAAGAAAGCGGCCCGGATCAAGATGCACAGGCAGCAACGTGTTCGCTCCAGTGCACAGAAAAAAACGGGACCTCACTATTGTTTTGTTATTTATCACATTTTTTATTTTATTTTTTTAATTGTATTGTTATATAGTTTGTTTGTTGGTTTTTTATTTATTTATTTATTGTAACTTGTTATATTAAAATAAGTGTTTTTTATTTATTTATTATATTGTATTGTTTTTTTCTTTTAATTATATAATGTTTAAAAACAAAACATAATTGTTATTTAATAAATTGTTTTTTTTATATTTGTTATATTTTGATATTTTTAACAATTATTATTTTTTTATTAAATAATGTTTTAATAATTATTTATTAATTATATTATATTAAAAAAAAAATTTTAAAAAAATTAAAAAAAAAATCATGGGGCTGTCGTAGACCGTGCCAGCGGGGCGCCGGAGGCCGGCCGAGCGGTGCCATGGGGGCGGCCCAACCGGGGCCCTGAGGCCAGCTAGGCCACCCCCGTGGCGCCGCCCGGCCAACCTCCGGCGCCCCGCGAGCGCGGTCTGCTCGGAATTGGCCTCCCACCCAGCGGAGGCCCTGAGGTCGGCTGGGTCAGCCCCATGGCACCGCTCGGCCGGCCTCCAGCGCCTCGCGGGCGCGGTCTGCTCGGAATTGGCCTCTCGCCCAGCGAGGGCCCTAAGGCTGGCTGGGTCGGCCCCGTGGCGCCGCCCGGACGGCTTTCGGCACCCCGCGGGCGCAGTCGGAATCGGCCTCCCGCCTAGCGGGGGCCCTGAGGCCGGCTGGGCCACCCCCGTGGCGCCGCCCGGCTGGCCTCCGGCGCCCCATGGGCACGGTCTACGGCAGCCCCATGATTTTTTTTTATTTTTTTTTAAACATTTTTTAATTTTTGTTTTTTAAATTTTATTTATTTATTTATTTATTTTTATAATTTGTTTTAATAAAACAATTAAAAATTAATAAAAACATGATTATATATAAAAATAAAAATAAAAATTGTTATGTAATATAATAAAAACATTCTTATATAATAATTGTTAAAAATATCAAAATATAACAAATATATAAAATAAAATAAAATAATATTTATTAAATAACAAATATGTTTTGTTTTTAAACATTATATAATTAATGAAAAAAACAATACAACATAATAAATAAATAAATAAACATTTGTTTTAATATAACAATACAATAAATTAATAAAATAAAAAAAACTATATAACAATACAATTAAAATAAATAAAAATATAATATTATAACATTTGTTTTTAACATTTAAATATTTAAATTTCTTTTTTAATTTTTTTTTTTAATTTAAGTATTAAAACAATTTTATAAAAAATTCAATTTTTTCTTTTATTTTGTTTAATTGCTTTTATTTTATTTTGTTTTTTTTTATTTAATTACTATGTAATGTGAAATAGAAATTTGTAATTTTCAAATATATTAAAAGATTATATAAATTTATAAACTTTTATATTAATTTTTTATAATTTTAAGTTTATAATTTTTTATTTAATTGTTATGTAAAGTAAAATAAATTTTTATTTTATTTTATTTTGTTTATTTTTATTCAATTGCTATGTAATTGCTATGTAATGTAAAATTAAATTTTAAAATTTTAAAATATATTAAAAAATTATAAGTTTTTTTAATTAAATCATAGCCTTAAAAAAAAATTAATTAATTTTAACATTTGTTATAAATAGTTAGTAATTTTTTTGTTTTTTTTTTAATATTAAACAAAAATTGAAGTTTGAAAATAAGAGTTTATTTTTTTTAAATTGTTTTATACAATTTAAACACATTTTTAATTTTTTTATAAATGTATTCAAAACATATTATATAGATATATATACATATGATTTATAATATTTTGTTTTTAAATGAAAATTTTTATAGTTAATTTTACTGCTTTAATTTCAAGCTATTTAGTTTTAGAAATAAATTTTGTTTATTAAATTTATTTTATCCGCATTATTTTTCCATTAACTAATATATATATATATATATAATCAGGAAAATGGCATCAAAAAAGATTTTTGTGAATGTTTCTGCACCTAGGGCAGCAGCTCCCAAATCTACAGCTGCAGCTCGACGCACTATGGATACAACTCCCAAATCTAAAGTTGCAGTTGGACGCACTATGGACACTGTTGGACGCAATAAGGACATTGTTGCACACACTAATAAAAGTCAAGCAAGTGGGGCACCAGGTTCATTAAAGCTTATTTTTGATTGGAAGAACGCCGAGGAAATAGATAAAACCGATTTCTCATGGTATCTTGAAGACAGTGAAATGGAGGCTGATATACACATCTATCTGATTTGTGGTATGATTGACTTAAATGAGCCATATGATGTGATGGGAAGAGTACGAGACATATGTATGGTCCCGAATACAAACACTATTTATGTTCTTGCAAGGAAGGCTCAGAAACGTGAGAAGGTTAGATATCATCTATCAATCGTCAAGTATGACACAGATGAAATATCTTCAAAATTTTCTGAAGAAATATCAAGCAACATTGCAAATAACATTGTAAGTATGCTTATTTTTATTTCCTTTATGCATTATTGTAAGGATGATTCAATTTTTTATAAATTATTGATCATTGACATGCTTTATTTTGTTTCATAGGATTTTGTTCTGAGTCTTTCAAACATGTTTGAAGGTATTTATATGTTGGTGCCAAATGTTATGGGTGTGATCAACACTTTCCACAAAGACAAAGTAGAGGAAAGGAGATTGAAGCAAAGATCAATAGCTCGTGACACTGCAATAGTACAAAGAGGGGATCAACCAAGAGTCATTAAGGTGGGTCAATCTAGTAAACTTAAACATGTTTCTTTTGAAAGTGTCGAACATGAAACATAAAATTATGATAGAATTAGTGAGGAGGAGATTATAACTTTTGTGCAAAAGGAGAAAACAGGTCAGACACCAAAAAGAAAAATCGCCAAAGATGTCTCTCTTTTACCTCATGAAGGAGAGCTTATTTATAAAAAAATTGATATGTTATCCAATAAGACTAGGAAATCAAATATGGGTGAACCTGTAAAGGTCATGAGCAGCAGTGAAGAAAAAACTGAAAGCTCTCACGGAAGTAGAGAAATCATAACACCAGGTGCTGAGTTAGAGGATGGCATTATTAAAACAAAACAAAATGCTATTCGACAAGAGTTGAGGAAGAATAAATTAATTCTTGGTGGCCAAACATTTGAGCTTAATGTTAACCAATTTTATAGCCCAGATGAAGGACAATCTCAATATTAAATTAGAAAGGCCCATCACCTACATGTACATAATCTGAAAACATTGTTCAGGTTCAATCCATATGCACATGTGGTGGATTATGTGGTTCTTGTCGATCCACGCCAGGTTCCTAACAAACAAGCATTTGACAAGACAAAATGTTTTGATTATAAATATTATGTAATTGGAGGGAACCATTCGATAGAGGCTAAGAGACAATTGATTGAAGAATATCCTAATAACTATCTTTTTCAAACAGTGAAATGCATCATTTACGCTGGCTTAATAGAAATAGAATCAAAGTTATTGGCATGGGATCATAATGCAGATAATGAGTACAGACTGAAAATGACTTTCATCCAAAGGGTCAGATTTATTCATAATGAATTCATAGAAAAATGTGGTGGAGATAAGACACAAGTTAGTGTAACATTTCGAAAGGAATGTTTAATGGAAACAGGTTATGAAATTGATGAAAAAAAGCAAAATATGGAAAATTGAATACAAATTTATTCAGAGGCACAGATAACATTTTTCAGTTGGCATTTAGAACTGGGGAGGTATGGGATTTGATTGATGAGATTTTTGATCGGTGGGAGAATATTTCCATAAAAAATCAGAAGGTTAGAAAGAGTAAACCCATAATATGTACCAACAGTAAGGTGGGTCCTGAAATGAAGCAGCTTCCAAAGGATATGACTATCACACCTTGGAGAACAATGCAAGGTGTGAAGGTTGATAAATTAGTCAAATCAGTATTGGCCCGTATGAAGTCGGGTGAATTATCAATGGAAGAAATGTGTGCAGAATTTCAAAAGTAAGTTTCTTGAATTATTTCTTATTTTTCTTTCATTATAATTTTCTTTTAAATAAAACATAATGATGTTGGTAGAATTTGTTATACATGTCAATATATTAACGCTTTTAACTTGATTTATTCAGTCAGAAAAATTTTATGAAAATACAAGAACACATGGTTAAAATGTTGAATGAAGACAGTTGGGATGATGTTGTACGCAACTACCCAGAAGCAAGTTCTACATCAACACTAAAAGAGTTTTATATTGCATTCAATAAGGTATGTTGATTTATAAATTCATTTTATTCATATTTAAACTATTTTTATTTTATTACTTATATATATATATATATATATATATATATATATATATATGTCATTAAAGATGTCGAAGAAGGATGGAAATGGAGTACTAGATACTTTCAAAAGCTTTATTGAAAAAATTAAGATGGAGAACATGAGAAGGAAGCGTCTTATGAATGTTGAACTTGATCCTACTCTTAATCATTACATTTGGAATGGGCTCGAAAGTGTCCAATATCAAATAATACAAGATGACTGTGAAGACATTACATCACTAATACCTAAAAGGGAATATGGCCTAGTTATTGCAGATATTCCTCATGGTTTCAATTTCCCAGACATTGAATATGATAGAGAACCATATACTTATCAAGATTTTAGTAAAGTGGTTATAGGTTTTCAAGAAGTGACAACATCACCACGTTGGCGATTTGTGACATTTCATTCAGACACACAGTTTTCAATGTTATTAACAAGCTTCAAGGGTAAATCAAACTCAAGGATGCAACTTACATGGTAAGACTTTGAAATTGTATGTTTGATTTCTCCTAAATTTTTTTATTCATGTAAAATTTAATTGAACTACTATGTTATGTTATAGGCAAAAGTCAAATATTTTTTCTTACGAATATCAGCCTATTATAAATGATTGTGAGTTCATCCATGTTGACTGTTGGACAAAAGACGATAGCTATAAGCATATTATTATGAATCGAGTAGATGGGAAGAGTCATAGTCAAGTATTGGTTTATGATGTAGTTGTAAGAAAACTAAGATATGAGGATAAAGATGCAAAAGGAGATATAGTTAAAATTTATCAAAAACCACAAGCATTGATTAACTATCTTATAGATCTATGTTCAAATGAAGGAGAATGGGTTTTGGATTTATTCTCAGGTTCAGGTAAGTTTTATTATACAAATTTAAATTTAAATATTGTCTTTTTTACTTTTTATGTCTCCATACTAATTTTCTTACTTATTTCTTTTGTGCTTGATAATTAGGTACAACACTAGCATGTTGCCTACTAAAAGGAAGAAATTGCATTGCCATTGAGAAAGACCTAGTTCAATGCAAATTTATTCAACAAAGAATTAACGCTCTTAAATTCCTTCCAGATGCGAAGAAAGAAGTTGGTTTGAGGAAAGGAGATTTTAATGAATCATGTGTGGCAAAAAAAGCAAAGGAACCTCAACCACCATTATATGGAATGATTGGAAAGGGACACTTTGGAAGATTTGCTGACATGAAAGATCCATTAGAAGATGACAATGATCAAAATGAAGAAGAAAATATTGCGGAAGAAGCCATCAATGTTGTTCTAGATGATGTTGAAGATGTATTAGTTGATATTGTTGATGATGTTTAAGTTATGCTTGCAAACAAAGCTTATTTTTGAGAACTATTAATCAGTTTTACTTGTAATGTTTAGACTTTGATATTTTATGAGAACAACCCTTATTTTTTGCAAAAAACATGTGATTGCTATTATGTTTTGACATAAAATTCAATAAAAATGTTATTTTCTTAAGTTTTTTTGTTAAGATTCTCCCAAAAAAATAGTTTATTTAACATGTTTTTTCCAACAAAAAGTTTGTAAAAGTGTATTTTTTGCATTGTATTTATATTGAAAAATTATAATTTTTTTGTCATATGGTTCAAAATATTTGTTTTTTAGCGACAATTATTTGATGTGCATTGAAAAATTATTTTACAATACATAAACATGTAGAAAATATAAACTTTAGAATATTGACCCTTTTTTAATCTTTTATCTATGTGAAAAAGTGAAGATATCATTACAAGTTTTTATTTAATTTTATTTAATTTTTTTTATTTTTAAAACACAAGTACATAAATGCACTTACAAATAAACATCTCACGGAAGAAGAAGAAATTAGAAAATCTATAGTGTCAAAATCAATCCTATAAAAAAACGTTGGTGATGATACACCACCACTATTTAAAATCGACATAAAAAACATCACATAAAACAAAAAAATTAATTAAAAAAAAACAAAATGAAAAAAACTTAAAGTGCCAAAAACATGCTCAATTTATTTTTCTTGATTCTGCATCGCCACTTTTTCAAAATCAAGTGTTTTTCTTGATACTTTAAAAATTAGGTAACAATGAGGTTACCTATTTCATCAGTAATAGTGTTTTTGGCAATAGGAGAAAAAATATCACCAAAATCAATTCTCGGTACCTGGGAATAATCTTTTGCTACCAACCAAGCTTTGTATTTCTCCACCTTGCCTTCTACATTCATCTTCTCTTTAAACACCCATTTTCTCCTGATGGGATTCATTCTAGCCGGCAACTCCACCAGATCCCATGCCTCATTTTTGTGCAAAAATGCCATTTCATCAACCATGGCCTCCTTCAAGAGTTTTCCATCCTCTGAATCTACTGCCTCCCTGACAGTTCTAGGATCATCATCAGTTATAGTTAAGGCAAAACCTGAACAGAAAGAAGATGGAATATACCTTTCTGGGGGCCTTCTTTCCCGAACTGATCTTCTCATAGCTAGAGTTTGTGGCTCTTCCTCTTCTGAATCTTCTTCTGTTGTAGAGTCTGATTCATCCTCCTTTAGCTCAAACTCTATCTTCTCAGGTTCCTTTGATAGGACTTCATGTGTAACAACATCTTTCACCTCTCTAAACACCACATCTCGGTTGTACACAACCTTCCTTGTTTCTGGGTTCCAAAGCTTGTAACCCTTTAAACCATCCTTATACCCAATAAATATGCACCTTTCAGATTTATTATCCAACTTGGTTCTTTTCTCCTTTGGAACATGTACATATGCATCACATCCAAATACCCTTAGATGTGAAAGAGAGGGTTTCTTACCAGTCCATACCTCATGTGGATTCTTATCCTCCAACGCTAATGAAGGTGATCTGTTAACTAAGTAACATGCAGTCTCCACTGCCTCTGCCTAGAATTCTTGTCCTAACCCGGTACCATTGAGCATGCTTCTTGCCTTTTCCATCAGTGTTCTATTCATTCTTTCTGCAACTCCATTTTGCTGAGGTGTGTATGGAGTTGTCTTCTGCCGTGCTATACCACACTTATTACATAACTTTTCAAATTCCTGCTTGTAGAACTCTCCACCATTATCTGTCCTCAGCACCTTTATCTTCTTCTCTGTCTGGTTTTCCACCATAGCCTTAAATTCTTTAAATCTGTCAAAGACTTCAAATTTATTCCTCAAGAAGTATATCCGTGTATTCCTTGAGAAGTCATCTATGAATGAAACATAGTACACAGACTTTCCCAGTGATGGAACTGAAACAGGTCCAAACACATCACTGTGTACAAGTTCTAATATCTTGTTCGCCCTCTTAGCACCATAAGGAAAACTCACCTGATTCTGCTTCCCATATACACAATGTTCACAGAAATCGAAATCCAGAAAGCAATTAGACATACCTTCTACCATACCATTTCTATGCAGTATCTAAAGGCCCTTCTCTCCAATATGTCCAAGCCTTTGATGCCATAGCATGGTCTTTTCTCTAGAGATAGCTAGGCTTTCCACTCCACTTTCAGGAACCATAGAACTGTTACACCTATCAATAACAGTGCTACCTTGTAGCTTGTACAGAGTTCCAGTCCGAACTCCCCGCATTAATACCAGTGCTCCCCAAACCATCTTACAAGCATCTTTCTCGAACACTGTTTTTACACCTACATCATCCATCTTGCTTACAGAAATAAGATTTTTGGCCAATGTAGGAATATGCAGAACACCAGGAAGTGTTCTAATCCTTCCACCTTGTAGCTTTAGCTTGACCTTTCCACATCTGATGATTCTGGCCTTTCTATCATCCCCTAGGAATACATCGCCACCATCATATTTCTCATACTGGCAGAACCACTCCAGATGCACCCGAGTCAATCAGCCATGACTCATGATCTACATGTGTATTTGAAGAAGAAGCCAAATACACATCCTCACCTTCATCCGAGGTGGTTTTTGCCTCTGCAGAAGGAGCATCATCAGATCCCTTTCCTTTCTCAGGAGCTTTAGATCTGCAGTCCTTTTTGTAGTGCCCTTCCTTTCCGCATTTCCAGCACACCTTTACAAACTTTCCAGGATATTTAGATCTCCCTCTAGATTTGGATCTCCCACTCGAAACCTTATTCTTGTTTCTGTTCTGGGACCTTCCTCGTACAGATAAGGCATCTCCATTATGACCCTCCATATTTCTTCGTCTCATTTCCTCCGACAGCAAGGCTGAGACAATGTCATCAAAATTCAAGGTAGTTGTATTGCTACCTATTGCAATAACCAGACTGTCCCACGAGTCTGGTAGAGAGCACAACAAACTGATGCACTTATCTTCATCTGAGATTTTAATATCAACAGACGACAGCTAACTTACCACAGTATTGAAGGCGTTCAGATGCTCTATCACCGAGTCTCCATCCTTCATCCTCAGGTTATACAACTTTTTCCGCAGGAACAACTTATTCACCATAGACTTAGATTGGTACAAAGTCCCAAGTTTTTCCCACAAATTCTTCGCCGTAGCTTCCCCAGATACATTCAACAATACTGAATCTGAGACACACAATCGTATTGTGCTCTTAGCCTTTCGATCCAGTTTCTTCCAGTCTTCATCTGACATTGCCGTTGGTTTAGTACCTGGATCTACCGCGATCCACTGATCTTTATCCACCAGCAGATCCTCCATATTGAGCTTCCACAACTCAAAACTCTGACCATTAAATTTCTCGATCTCTATCTTTCCACCGCTCGCCATCTTCTTTCACCGCAAGAATCGATCCCGTAGATCTCCCACTGAACAGGGTCTACCACAGGCCCGAGCAAAAAACCCTCAACAACAAAGGCGTCCCCTTGAAGCCGAAACAGCTCTGATACCAAATGTAGGATTTAACCCTGAACAGAAATATCTACACACGATTCTTATAACAGAAAATAAACAATAGCAAGAGCATAAAACATAAAACAGATAAACACAGAGATTTTCCCCTGGATCCCAAATCGGGACGACCAGCTTGATTTTTCATTATATTCCTTTTAGTGTTACAAAACATATATATACATGCAGAAGCATACATAAACACTAATCCATAAACCCTGGATAAGAACATAACCGTGGTTCCCTTGACCAGATCTACAAAATACCAGGGGCCGAAAACCATCGTACCCCAAAACCATGCACAAAACCATGGGTGCGAACTACCCAGTGGAAATTAAGGACCAAAAATTTTCGTTGGGGCGCTGCCCTGGACCTCGACAAGGGGGGCTAATGCCCCCCCGTGACCCCCCCGTTGCGCCCAGCACAAAGGGGGGGCTATCGCCCCCCCTCTTACCCCCCCACGTGTGCTTAGTCGTGGAAAGAATATAACACATACTCAATAAGGCTCATGTTACTCATTTTTTCTATATTTTGTCACCTTTGGCCCAAATCCTCTGTTTTGCTTTGCCTAAAACCCCACTGCTACCAAAGGCCACCAATCAAACAGCTCTTTTGTGTCTCCCCAAAATACTCCGAGCATTGATGGTCTCAAACTATCTCTGTAGGATCTTTAGATAAATCAAGTACATTGGATTTGGATCTTCAATACATCAGTTTATCATAAACTCTATCTTACACTTCATGACCCCCAATTCTAAATTTCACTCCAAAATCCAAGTCTAAGGAACCTTCCACTAGGTCACCTAGGGTTTCACAAGTCATAGGGTGGAATTGGTATCCTAAAAACTCTGTTTTTCTTGTATGAAGAAACTACATTTTGTCCAAAACTCATCAAAGAGGTCATTCAAGGAAAGCATTTTTGGCCTAAAGCACAAATCTTGCAAGGGGACAGCTACCCCTTGGTCACATTGCTGCAAAAGATTCAAATGGCCATCAACCTAGCAAAAGGTAAGGTAATGGTAAAATCATCACAAGAAGATCATCAATAGCAAAGAGAAAGCAACAAGCATATGTTTGAATAGAATCAAGATTTTTGAATGATTTGGCCAAACAAGAAAATCAATACTAGGGCTACAAGGACAAAGGTCACCTCCACTTCATCAGTGCACAATTTAAGGTCTTTAGAAACAATAAATGATGTTTGAAAGGTTTTAGAGAACTTAGAAGACAACACTATTTATGTTTTTCTAACAGCCCTAAAACCTAGGAGTTTGGGAAGATTGACAAAACTGGTCAAGAAATGATGATGAAGCCTCCTTCATAATAGCAAATGACATTCAAAGAGTTTCAAGCTGCCCTCTAAAGGTTTGACAAAGAAGCACTAAGTCCACCTCACCAAAAGGACAAAAAGGCAAAGAATATCAGTATAAAGGCCTCAGTTTTCAAAACGTACAATCAAAGGTCTTAAAAAGGATCAAAGGAGGTAAGAATAAGGTAAAATTTCCTAAGGATGTAATTATGATAAGCATGGGTTCACTGTTGAAGAAAAAAGGTGTCAAATTCCAAAAGGCAGTTATCAAAGGCAAACGTTGTGTAGGCACCTGCAAAAACAGAAGTGGCCAAGGGGAAGACACAAAAATGGTTTAAATTACTCACCTCTCCCACCATAGATATATCATTGTCAAAGTGGTTTGAGGAACAAATATATCACTGGTCTAAAGCAAAGCAGTAAAGCCTCCAACAATGGTTTACTTATCAAAGTATATTCTGCAAAAGATAGCTAGCCATGAATGGAAATTCTACAGGACTGTCAAAATGGTTACCTACAAGAATATTGATAAAGTCAAAACAAACCGAAATGTATCTCATGATGATGACACATCTAAATATCAAAGTGCTATTGATGCCAACTGATAGGGTTTTCACACCAAGAAGTTTTTACTGTTTCACAATAAAGACATGACAGGATGTCAGTTCAGAAAGGCAAAATTCTTCTTTTTAGTCTATCCGCCAAGCAATCAAAGACATAAGAAATGCAGGGCTGAAAAATCGTAAGGCAAAAGTATCAAAATGGTCACAATTTTGCTGTTTACAAAACTTGAAATTCATGAAAAGGACAAAGTGAAGAAAACCTTCAAAAAAGGGCACTGATTTCACTGTCTTCCTTTTTCCTCAAAACTTTGCCAAAAGACCTTTTGCTTTTCAAGGATTGGTTCATTTTTCCAAAATTTGAGTAAAGGGAAAATTTTGAGCTTTTTGAAGAGTTTGTAAATTTAAGGGGAGCATCAAGATGATCCAGCAAAGATAAAAAACCATTTTTTAGGATCCTGCCACCTAGAGAACAAAAGGATCAAAAGTCAGTGAAAAAGTGAGAAGAGAAAGAAAACATTAGAAAGTGGGTTGTGATCATGAAATATTTTTCAAAAAGGGAGTATAAAGGTCTCCTTTACCTCTCCCCCAACTCATTTGTGTCTTTGCAAAAGAAAATGAGAGTCGTTTAAGAATATTTTTGGGGTTTTCTACAAAAAATAGGTGGAGTTCCAGGCACTACGCATTGACAGAGGTGCTACGCACCGAGCCGTCGGTGCTGCGCACAGAGGAGGCAGACGCGGTGTTAAAATACACTGTGCTATGCACCGGAGGGCTGGCACTACACACAGGACAAAGCGCTGTGCACAGGCCCAGGTCCGGCTCGAATTGCTTACCAGTTTAAGCTACTTGAGGCACCCACGCCTGACTTGGCGCTGTGCATAGACCGGTTAAAATGCTTGACTTGACCCAGCATAATGCACAGGAAGACCCGAAAGGAACGACCTGTCGGGTGGCGCTATGCACAGAGAAGATTTGGTCAAATTTGCTCAAAAGTGGCCAAAATCAAATATTTTTTTCCTCCAATCTCCTGCACAGAGTTAGATAAGGTTGGTAGTCATTTTCCTTGCCTTCCAAATTGATCTTTCTACATGCATAATCCAAGGATATTTTTAAAAACCTAATTTTCCCAAACCCTAACTTCATGGCATTCAAACATTTAACCTTATAGGGCAAGGATTTACAAATTGGAAAGTTGTCCTTAGCATAAATATACTCAATACAAGCTAAGCCTCCTCCTAAACTCTGAAAACATTCCTAAACCTACTTCATTTTGCCCTCCATTTGCTAAAAAATTTCCCTCACCATCCCTTATTCTTCCTCCCTAGATCTAAAAGATCTTACCAAACTAAAACAATTTTTTTCAGGAGCACAATCAGTCACCATGTCTGAAGAAGATATTAGTATCAGTAGTGATGAAGGCTAAAGTCCTATCAAGCCAAAACACAAGGGAGGAAGGGTTAAGAGGTTTGAGCCTTTTGATACCATTCAAATCACCTCTTCTCCCATGATCCTTGCATGTTTTCAAGATGTTGGATGCTATCAGTTCTGTGAGAGGGTTAAACAGGTCCAAAGCCACTCAGATTTGACTAGGTTATTCATTCTCAGCCTACAAAACCACCAGGTCAACCTAGCAGGAGTAAAATTTGACTTATCATCCAAATACATTTCTGAAGCCATAGGAATGCCAAATATTGGTGAGAGATGGTTCAAGCAAAAGAAATTGGACTTAAGCTACTATGAGCCCTTCCTCAAACCTAGTTATCAACAAGGCTGCAAGGCTATTTTCCCCTTCTCCCACCTGCTAGAGAGATATGCCCTATTGATGAGGCAGATCATCAAGTACTTCACTTGTAAGGGGAGGTACTCCAGGGTTTATTCATATCACATAAGGCTGCTAATGGAATTCACCAGGGTTAAATTTCTAAACCTACCATACTATCTCCACCGAAGCATTGACAAGATGGATTTAGTGGTCAAGAGAAGAAGTTATTCCCATCAAATGCAAAGCCTTTTTCACCACTTCTTGTTTAAGATGATTGTTTTTCACCAGCTGGAGTAGCAGGGAATCCCTTGGGAAGTTTTTATCTCACATGATGTATTTGCAAATCCCCAAGCCTTCATTCAGAAAAATTTCCCCTCCACTTCACACTCACTTACCTCCACTCCTCCATCACCTCCACCTATGCCTTCTCCACGAGGAAATTTACCTCCTAATTCTTCTCCTAATGCATCAAATGAAGATGATAACAGTGGCATTAATGAACAAGAAGATGATGGTGGAAATGAAGAAAACAGTGACGCAGATGCAGAGTTAAATGAGGAAAAAGGAGGTGACAACAACAATGAGGAAAAATAAGATGATGATTGAAATAATGAAGACAGTGGGGTAGACACAGATTTTAATGTAGAAGAGAAAGAGGATGATGATGACAAGGAAGAGGAAGATGAAAATGGTAGTGAAGAAGAGGAAGACAATGATAAATTGGAGGAAAACATTGATGGGAATGATACAAATGAATCACTCCCAAGTACAGAAAAATGTATTGTTGATGAGAAAGATGGAGACACAGAGGATAATGAAGAAAATGATGAATATGACAATTAGCAAGAAAATGCACAGGACAACCAAGAGAAGAATGTGTATGGGCATGACAGTGAGCATAGTCATAGTGCATACAATGACCATGTGAGTGAAGATGATGAACTCGAGGAAACAAAGGGAGATGATGAGGAAATAGAAGACCAAGAACAAGAAAATAATGAGGCTAAAACAAATTTTGAAAAGGTAAGCAGTGACCAAGGCAATAGCACATATAAAACAGTCAGTGATGAGCAATACAGCCAAGGAAATAGTCATGACAGTCATGACAGCTGTCATGAATGTCATGACAGTAATCAATCCATAAATGATAATGAGAGTGAATATAGCCCAGAAAAAGATGAAGAAAAAGACCTTCATGAGGAACAAGGTCAAAGAGAGGTAAGTGAAGAAGGCGATGATCAATTTGAAAGACAATATGGCAGTATGGAGGATAGTGAAGGCAATGATGATGAGGATGCTAAAAATCAAGAAAGTAGTGACCCAATGAGGCATGAGGGGACTGATGGGAGCCATGGAAAAAATGACAAAGCTGGTGGCAACAATGACAACGGTCAAAGAAATGAAGAAAACACATTCAAAACTACCATGATCACTCCTATCACATGTACATACCACAAAGGAAAAAAATATGTGTTTGCTGCCTCAAAAAGGCAAAGGGCCATCTCTTCTCCAACTATCAAGCCAAAGGAAAAAGGCAAGGAAACGATGGAAAGAAGTGAGCAGCAGGTAAAGGTGAGGGGAAGTAAGAGAATCAAGAAAACTTCTCAAGAACCTCAATTCATTGATCTAGACAGTGACAATAAGGACAAAGAGATGGCTACCAGATTGCTTCTCTTACCAAATATGAACATCTTAGGGAGTAGGAAAGATATTTTGACATGGCACAAGGTATCATTCAATATTACAAAGATGAGCACAAGCATTTCAAGAAGGTGAAAAGGGACCTTGCTCTCTAGAAGAAAATGACCAAGTACTATGCAAGGAAAAACATGCTTGCTTGTGCCAAACTTAAAGAGACCCTCATGGAGCTAGAAAACATAAAAAGGGAAAAAGTGCATGATAACCTTGGATTTTTGGTTGAGTCTTCTCAACAGGTGTCCAAGACCTCTTGAGGGACCTCTTCACCAATTTTGAGCCAAATTGAACAAAATTTGGTTTTTTTGAAATTTTGAGGCCTTTGTGCACAACACCCTAGGTGCTACACACAAATTTGGTGCATCCTCAGCTCAAAAAATTTTCATTTTTGGATTCCTCTCATCACCAACAATCTGCTCACAAAATTTCAGATCATTTGGAGCATTTTTGACCCCCAAAAGGTCAAAAGACACCAAAATTTTGACCTTTCTGCCACATTTTCAGACGAGGTGTTGCGCATAGAGCAGTATTGGGATTGTTAATCTACGTTTTCGTTGATGTAAATATGCTAGATGATGAAAATTTGATCCCATGTTGAAGGCAAACAATGAAGAAGCCCATCCGCAGTCCTTTGTTTTTTTTGCACCATTTATTGACCAATCACTTAAAAGACATATTTCTGCCTTTGAAAGGATGAATCTGAATATGAAACCTATACCATATTATAAATCATAATTTTAGATTTTCGATGAGCTATTACTCAGCCAAAATCTCCAAGCGGTTTGAAAGTTATCAATTTTTTAAGTTTAGAATAATTTTTTTTCTAGTATGTGAGCCGACCTCTGCTAGCCTCCCATGTCGGCCTGCTTGTGGAGATATGTATTTTAATTTAGAATTGATAAAAACACTATATATACAATTTCTGGACTCCATTATCCATCATTCTTTTTGGTCATCACCACAGAAAATATTATCACTATTCATAGCTAGTGAACAAAAGGGAGAAAAGGAGCAGGAGATAAGGTATATATAATTCTATTTGGGTTTAGATCTTCAAGAAATTCTTGGAATGTATACACCTCGAACCTGCCATCTCTTGTGTGATTTTAGACTTATCATCCCAAACTTTCAGGGCTCAGATTTGAAGGAAAGTCACCTGTTTGAGGCTAACTTAAGCTTGGTCTGTGATTAGTCTCTTGGAGGAATAGTTTTGGGTTTTAGGACAGTCATCTCATTTTTGTTCCACACCCTTGAAAGTCACCTTTGGGTGGCCAAAAATTTGGATATATTTGTGGTGGACTGTCACCTTTTGTAGCCCAGATCTCCCCCAGCCCGGACCTGTGACACTACAAAATATTCACCTATAGCAGCTCATCACTTGGACAGTCTCCATTGTGGTGAACCTTGGATTAGTAGCACAATCCTCTTCAAGCTCGGACCTGGAAAAAGACGAACATATACCAGAAGTTTCTCAAGCCTAGAGAAAATGACTTCAAATTGTGATTAGATTCTTTTGATAGCTTGCTTTACTAAAAATGGTTTGGACTTGTTCTTGAATAAGTTGACAGACTTTTGAGAGCTCAAACAGTGACTTGTGGAGAGTTGTTTCATAACTTCTGGTGTAGTATGGTGCAGAAGCATTGGGTAGATTTGGTGATGAAGAATGATGCAGAATAAATAACGCTTATTGCTAAATAAATAGTGAAAAAGTATTAGTGCACTATGGTGGAGAACTCTTGGTGCAAACTTTGGTGCAGAATCAATAAAGAAGCGAAGAAGGATTGGTGTCCTTGGGGTAGGAGCTCCTAAACATAAGGTTGGTGCCTTGAGAAGATAGGGTTGAAGCCCTAGAGGTCAGAGCCTCATCTAAGTCCAAGCTGGTGCTTGGCAACAGATTTGTGCCTAATTCATTGAAGGGTTGGTGCCCTCACACATATATTGTACTCAATTATTTTAAAAAGGACTGAAGTTCTTATTAATCCTTAATAATATTATAATTATACACCTCTCTGTTTGTAATTGTAAATAATCTAACTGTAAAAAATTAACAATTGTAAAAAAATATTGATTCACCCCCCTCTCAGTATTTCCAACAGTTGGTATCAGAGTCAGCTTCTTCATTATCATCCTAACAGCTAGAAGAAGGATTCTTAGGCACAATGAAGAACATGGAAGCAACAGAGAAGCTACCTATCTTTGATGGAACAAATTTTAGTTTTTGGAAAAAGAGGATATCCTACTATATAATGTCTCTTGGTCCTAAAGTATGGCACTCTGTTTTGGATGGGTACAAATTTCCCGCCAATATTCCAACTAATCAAGATGAAAGAAGAGCCTAAATTGCTAATTCCAAAGCATTAAATTCCATCACTAGTGGAATTACCAATTCCGAATTTACGAAAGTCATGAATTGTGACTCAGCCAAAGAAGTATGGGATAAGTTGGTTTCTCTATATGATGGGGACTCCAAAGTTAAGAAGGCAAAGCTTCAAACCTATAGAAGAAAATTCGAGAGTCTGAAAATGGATGATGAAGAAGATATTGCATCATAATTCCTCCAAGTAGCTGAAGTGGTTAACTCTCTTAAAGGATTAGGAGAAAATATTGAAGAAAGCACCAATGTTCAAAAAATCCGGAGATTGCTTCCTGATAGATTTGACTCCAAATTAAGTGCCATAGAAGAAATGAAGGAACTAGATAATCTCAAGATGGATGAACTTCATGGAATTCTTATTGCCTATGAGATGACGAAAGGGAGCCCAAATTTCAAAGAAGCAGCTTTCAAAGCCTCAAGATCCACAAAAGAAGGAAAAGGATGGAATTGCAACAACGATGAATCTAATACTGAAAATGAGTTAGCTCAATTTGTACAAAGACTAAAAAGAGGATCTAAGCTAAAAGGTAAGTACCCTCTTATTTGTTTCAATTGTGGAAGAATAGGTCATTATGCTGCAAAATGTCCTCATAAACATGATAGTGATGATGAAAAGGACTCTGGAATAACATACAAAAAGAAAGGGTTTAATAAGAACTTGTTCTCCAAACAAGATGAGTCTAATGAAGATGAATTTGTAGTCATAAAAAATAAATCAACTAGAAATGTGCATCATTACAAAGAAAGTGATGATGAATAAAATGAGGAAAGTAATTATGTTGGAAGCAGAGAAACGTTATTCATGGCATTTACAAATGATGATGACTTAGAACTAGAATATGAAATAAACATGGATAGTTTGCTAACAATTTCCATTGAAGAAAATGAGAATCTATAAAAGAAGATAATTTCTCTCAAAATAGAAAGAGAGGAAGCAAAAGAAAGGGAATACTTCTTGAGCATTAAGCTAAAAGAGAAGGATGATATCTGTGAGAAATGTGAAGCTGAAATAATATCTCTAAGAAAGGAATTAGAGCAAGTTAAAAGGAGTTGAAAAAGCTCTCTAGCTCTTGACAACATTCTTAATACTCAAAAACCTCAACATGACAAGTCGGGAATTGGTTCCAAAGGAGAATCATCAAGTGCAAAGAATAATGCCAGAAGTTATACTGATGTACTCTCTTGCCATCCAAAAGAAGAAAAGTCATCTCGTGAGGAACAAAGTCCCATCTCAAAACCAATAATTGAAGAACGAGAAACTCCAAGAAAGAATGTTGGTTTAAGCTATGGATACTACAATAGGTATCAAACTATTTTTCTTGGGCATTGTTACAATTGTAAAAACTTTGGGCATCAATCTAAGCATTGCAAGGCTCATAAGAATGAAGCACCAAGATTGAATGATCAAACAAACCAACTATGTGTTCCTAAAGAGCAAGGACAAATCAAAACTTACAATTCCTTTGATCCTTTGGCTAAGTTTGATCCGTCTTGCTCATTATGTGATAATTATGATCATAATGTACAAAATTTCCCTCTCAAAAGGGAGAAAGCTAAAAACATAAATCTCAAAACTAATAAATGTGGCCTAGATCTATGTGCTCATAGTGAAGAAAATCATTGGTTTGTGAATAGTGTATGCTCAAGACATATGACAGGTGACCAAAAGAAGTTTATCTCATTGAACAAGAAAAATGGAAATGTATCCTTGGAAGTGGATCCGCTAAAATCACTGGAAAAGGAACTGCTACCCTTGTTAATGGACTAGGAAAGGCTCAAAATACCTTGCTGGTAGAGGGGCTCAAACACAATCTCTTAAGTGTTAGCCAAATTTGTGACCAAGGACATAATGTTGTCTTTACTACAAAAAATTGTGAAATAAGAGACTCATCCTTGGGAGAACTTGTGGCGAAAGGAGTAAGAACATCAGATAATGTTTACATTCTCAGTAGAATCCAAGAAGATAAATGTTATTTAAGTCAAACAGATGAAAGTTGGTTATGGCACAAGCGATTGGGGCATACAAGTTTTGATAACCTAGTCAACATCAGCAAAATTAATGCAGTAAGGGATATTCCAAAAATGTGCAAACTAAATCAAGTTGTATGTGGCCCATGCCAACATGGAAAGCAAACCAGAACTAGCCACAAAAATAAGGAGTTCTCAACAACAAAGCCTTTGGAAATTGTTCATGCAGATTTGTGTGGGCCAACTAGAACTCCAGCACTTCAAGTTGAAAGGTACTTTTCTCTATTTGTTGATGACTATACTAGAATGATGTGTATATATTTCATAAAATATAAATCCGAAGCATTTGAATGTTTTAAGAATCTTAAGGCTCTCATTGAGAATGAGAAAGATTCTAAGACTAAATGTCTTAGAACAAATAGAGGAGGAGAATTCACCTCAAAAGAATTTGATGAATTCTGTAAAGAGCATGGAATCAAAAGAGAACTCTCTATTGCTAGGACACCCTAGCAAAATGGAGTAGTTGAATGAAGGAACCAAACCATTCAAGAAATGGCAAGGACAATGCTACTAGCAGCTGATTTGCAACCAAAATTTTGGAGAGAAGAAGTTGGCACCGCAGTTTATACCTTAAATCGAACTCAACTAAGAACAAATAATGAAAATACTCCTTATGAATTATGGAAAGGAAGACATGCTTTAGTAAAATATTTCAGGGTTTTTGGAAGCAAATGTTTCATAAAAATAAATGATGACTCACCAGGTAAATTTGATTCTAGAGTTGACAAAGGAATATTTCTTGGATACACCACTAGGAGCAAAGCTTAAAATGTTACAACAATTGTCTACAAAGAATAGTGGAAAGCATTGATGTGAAGATTGATGAAGGCCTTCCAGAAAAAAGAATTGAAGATCATGAAGTTGAGCCTTTCATTGAACAAAGTGAAGAAGAAGAATCTGAAAAAGAAGAGGAGAATGGAGAAACTCAAAATGAACCTTCACAAACTCCCTCTAAAATCAAGTTTATTCAAAGACATCATCTGGAAGAACAAGTCATCGGAAATATAGATGAAGGAATTCAAACTCAAAGAAGGATGATAAGCACCCCAAGAAAATATGATGTTGCTCTATTATCTTTAATAGAACCTGAAAAGTTTTCTCAAGCAAGCAAAGGTCCTTACTGGATAAAGGCCATGGAAGAAGAAATGTCTCAAATCGAAAAGAATGAGACCTGGGAGCTAGTACCTCGCCCAAAAGATAAAAATATAATTGGAACAAAATGGGTATTCAAAAACAAGATGAATGAGGATGGACAAATCATCAGAAATAAAGCTAGATTTGTTTGCAAGGGATACTCACAAATTGAAGGAATTGACTTCGAAGAAACCTTTGCACCAGTAGCTCGATTGGAAGCCATAAGAATGTTTTTGGCATTTACTTGCTCAAAAGGATTCAAGGTTTATCAAATGGATGTAAAATCAGCTTTCCTGAATGGAGATCTCAAGGAAGAATTTTACATGGAGCAACCAGAAGGATTTGATCTTGCCGAAGGGAAGGACTTTGTATGCAAGCTAAATAAGGCCTTATATGGATTAAAACAAGCCCCTAGAACATGGTATGGAAAGTTGGATCACAATCTGCTACAAGAAGGTTTCAAAAAGGGAGTAGCAGGTATCTCTACATGAAGATGGAAAAGGAAAAACTTTTGATCACTCTTGTATACGTTGATGATCTAATCTTTGCTAGAAATGATGATGAGATGAGCCATGAATTTTCTCTAAATATGTCCAAAAGATTCGAAATGTCAATGATTGGTGAGTTGTCTTGCTTTCTTGGGCTACAAATATCTCAAACCTCTATAGGCATTTTTATATCTCAAGCAAAATATGTTAAAGACATGCTCAAAAGATATGGGATGGAAGATTGTGCACCAATGAGCACACCAATGAGCACAGATTGTAAATTAAATAATGATGATGATACCCCTCTCATAGATGTAACTCTTTACAGTTCAATAATTGGAGCTCTCCTATACTTAACTGCTACAAGACCAGACATTATGCAAGCAGTAGGAATGGTATCAAGATTTCAGTCAAGTCCTAAACAATCCCATCTAACAGCTGTGAAGAGAATTCTTAGATATCTAAAAGGAACGATTGATTACAGTCTTTGGTATCCTAAGAGTCATTAGAGGAATTTTGATGTCTAAAATGGGCCTCTTAAGGAAATTATAAAATAATAGTGGAAATAATAAAATAATATTTGATTACATCATCAAATTTTAGAGGGAAAATAGAAAAAACTACTTTTTCAACTTGTATTTTGAACTTATCTCCGTAAGGTTTTACTCAAATTTCGGGCAGGAATACTCGTTTAATGCATAATTTAATTACCCATCCAAGGAGTACCCATGTTTCATATGTTTGATGGACTCTACTAAACGAAAAATGAGAAATACATGAAAAATGTGATTGCAATCACGTTTTTTCATGTATTTCTCATTTTTCATGTAGCAGGTTCCATTAAAAGTATGTAACATGGGTACTCCTGGGATGAGGAATTAAATTTTTCATCCAACAAGTACTCCCGCTCGAAATTTGAGTAAACCCTTATGGAGATAAGTTGAAAATATGAGTTGAAAAAATAGTTTTATTATTCTATTATTTTTTAATCTTTTTAACTTTTTACTCCAAAAATGGTGAATCATCCCCCATGGTTGACATCATCATCTTGAATCCAATTGGTTCTCATAAAGTTTATTTTGGTTGTACATTTTTCTTAGGAGGCCCATTTTAGACCTCAAAATTCCCCTAATGTCAACTCTTATTGTGAAAACTTACTCTGATGCCGATTGGGCCGGAAGCGTGGATGATTGGAAAAGTACTAGTGGAAATGCATTCTTTATGAGAGATTGTATTGTATCTTGGATAAGCAAAAATCAATCATCTATATCTCTTTCTACAGTTGAAGCCGAATATATAGCTATTGCTGATTGTTGTACACAAATTATATGGATGAAGGAAGCCTTGAAGGATGTCAACATAGAAACTAAGAAACCAATTACTATTTTTTGTGACAACACTAGTGCCATTAGTCTTTCAAAAAATGTAGTGATGCACTCAAAGGCCAAACATATTCCAATCAAATATCATTTTCTCCATGAACAAGTTGCTAAACAAAATCAAGTTGGAATAGGTCAATACAAAAGAACAAATTGCATATATCTTTACAAAACCTCTTCCATGAGAAGCATTTGAGTATCTTCGCCAAAAGATAAGGGTCATTTCTCTTACATCACATTAAAACAAGCAGCAAGTTGGGGAGAGCAGCATGATAGGGGGAGTAGCATGATAGGGGGAGCACATTGACACCCCGTTGCCATTGATGTCAAAGGGGGAGGAGAAAAAAAATATTTCCATCCAATGACAAAGAGGGAGATTGTTAATATACATTGTAATTGATGTCAATATGCTAGATGATGACATGTTGATCCCATGTTGAAGGAAAACAATGAAGAAGCCCATCCACCAAGAAGCCCATCCGCTGTCCTCTATTTTTTCTACACCATTTATTGACCAATCACTTAAAAAATATATTTCTACCTTTGAAAGGATGAATCTAAACATGAAACCTATACCATATTATAAAGCATAATTTTAGCTTTCCGATGAGCTATTACTCAGCCAAAATCTCCAAGCGGTTTGAAAGTTATCAATTTTTTAAGTTTAGAATAATTTTTTCTTGGTCTGTGAGCCGACCTCTGCTAGCCTCCCATGTCGATCTGCTTGTGGAGACATGTATTTTCATTTAGCATTGATAAAACCACTATATATACAACGTCAGGACTCCATTCTCCATCATTATTTTTGGTCATCACCACAGAAAATATTATCATTGTTCACAACTCATGAACAAAAGCGAGAAAAAGAGTAGGAGATAAGGTATAGATAATTATGTTTGGGTTTAGAACTTCAAGAAATTCTTGGACTGTATACACCTCGGACCTGCCATCTCTTGCCGGATTTCAGACTTATCATCCCAAAATTTCAGGGCTCGGATTTGAAGGAAATTCACTTGTTTGAGGCTAACTTAAGCTTGGTCTGTGATTAGTCTCTTGGAGGCACAGTTTTGGGTTTTAGGACAATCATCTCACTTTCGTTCTACACCCTTGAAATTCACCTATGGGAGGCCGAAACTTTGGATATATTTGTGGTGGACTGTCACCTTTTGTAGCCCGGATCTCCCCCGGTCTGGACCTATGACACTACGAAATATTCACCTGTAGTAGCTCATCACTCGGACAGTCTCCATTGCAATGAACCTTGGATTAGTATCACTATCCTCTTCAAGCTCAGACCTGGAAAAAGATGAACATATACCAGAAGTTTCTCAAGCCTAGAAAAAGGGACTTCAACTTGTGATCAGATTCTTTCGATAGCTCGGTTTACTAAAAATGGTTTGGACTTGTGCTTGAATAAGTTGACAGACTTTTGAGAGCTCAAACAGTGATCTGTGGAGACTTGTTTCTGAACTTATGGTGCAGTATGGTGCAAAAAAATTGGGTAGATTTGGTGATGAAGAATGATGTGAAATAAATAACGCTTATTGCTAAGTAAATAGTGCAAAAGTATTAGTGCACTGTGGTGGAGAACTCTTGGTGAAAAATTTGGTGCAGAATCAATAAATAAGCGAAGAAGGATTGGTGTCCTTGGGGTAGGAGCTCCTAAACACAAGGTTGGTTCCTTGAGAAGATAGGGTCGAAGCCCTAGAGGTTGGAGCCTCATCTAAGTCCAAGTTGGTTCTTGGGAATAGGTTGGTGCCTAATTCATTGAAGAGTTGGTGCCCTCACACATCTATTGTACTAAATTATTTGAAAAATGACTAGTTCTTATTAATCCTTAATAATAATATTATTAGACACCTCTTTGTTTTTAATTAGGAAGAATCTAACTGGAAAAAATTAACAATTGAAAATAAATACTGATTCACCCCCCTCTCAATATTTCCAACAGGGAGAAATGGTTTTTGGATAGGAAAATGGCACCCATTCAGGAAAACGCAAGCATTTCTAGAAAGTAGACTCATCAGGCTTTCCAACGATCCATCACGGAGCCAAATCCGGCATCGGGAAGGGGTCCAAAATTCAGCCACAAAAGACCCTATTTTCTGCTAAAGTGGTACTACGCACAGAGACTGTCTAGTGTGTTTTAGACCAAAAGTCAACAAAACACACTCATTTATTGCAAATAGATATTTTTGAGTTTTTTAAGGAAAATTAATCTAGAATTAGGTGAAAATAGTTATTTTGGCATTTATTTCTTAGGATATTATGTGCCTTGGGCCTTGTGCATGGTCTCTTGGCCATAAATGACATTTATGGTTGAATTTGAAATTTTCCTACCATATTTAGGGTTTTAGTCCTCCTTTGCTCCATAAATAGAGCATGAGGCCCCTATGTTTTTTGTTGGCATTTTATGAGCTTGAAGAACAATATACATGGTTTTATGTGCTTGGAGAAGAAATTGGTTTTGTGAAGTTGATGAATGGCTTGTTTGGCTTGATGATGGAGAGGCTTGTTTGCAGGATTCCTTATCTTGATGAATGGTGATGTCTTCTTAACTTGTTAATGTTTTCTTGTTCTCATGATGTTTCATTCTTCTTGGTTGCCACAAATAAAAAAAATTATAGGTTGAGACATGTTCTTTGAGGCACCTCAGTCCTCCTGTTTGTTATAGCTTTGATGTTTTCCTCTGTTTGGTTATATTAAGGAATTCTTGATTGCTCTTGTTTCATGTATGGTTAGTATGCTAGTTTACAAGTATGATTCACGGTACACCCTACTTATTTGAAGCTTTTAAAACTCTATCTTGAAGTCTTTCTTTAGAATATTGTTTGCCAGGTTAAGTCAAAGAGGTCTTGTTTGATCTTGCCCTTTGTCCAGGCCCACCAACTTGTTTCAGAGTTCTCAATAGCTTGATATATGATGTTTAGGAGTTCCCTCTTCATAAATTGAGTTATCTGTGTTATCTTATATGTTTTCCAAAACTCTAAAGGTGAATTTCTAAAGTTATAAGCTCTTATGCTTTTTATGTTTCACTAGAATTTTTATCTTGGATATTTATCAGTTTAAGTATTGTTCATTGAGCTTAATGGTTTTCCCTTCCTCATGAGTTGTAAATTTTAACTATATATGTTTAAGACCTCTTATTTTTTCCCAAAATTGATGTTCACTCCACCTCATACATCACCTTAAGGATCCATTAAGCTTGCTAAATTGGCCCTGCAACACACTTTGTTTCATCATTTAGACACCCATGAATTTCATTGACTCCATAGCCCAATGGCTTTGACAAACTCTCGCTCCACTTATTCCACTTGACCATCTTACCCAACCAAAACAATCAACAAACTCTACACTTAATAACTAGCCTAAAATCAAAACCCTAGAGCAAAAAGAACACATCCTTTGCACCCAATAGAGAGATCCCTCTCTGAGTCCAGGAAGGCTAGGTCCTAGGACTCCAAATATTGGTTTCATGTTACCCTGTCATTTGGTCTACCAATCTGCCAAATCACGGGACACTAACATTCTAGCGATCATGGTGGGACCTTCTACGTAATTCACAAGCTGAAACATTCTCTACCCATTGATTCATTTCCACCTCATTGCCACACTAACATTCTGGCGATCATGGTGGGACCTTCTGAGTATGTTCATGCTTAAATATTCCTTGAAGGATTCAAAAACCATTGACTGATAGTATCTGGTGGTTTATCTGCCACCTCATCGCCACACTAACATTCTGGCGATCATAGTGCGACCTTTTGAGTCAGTGACAAACTAAGTATCCCTTAGGACTTCAGATACCCTTATCAAATCATAGAGAACTCACATTATCAGCCATAGAGTAGACTCTACTTGTTTCACCATCTTAGCGAAATGATGAATTAGCTATAGGACACTCTCACAAACCTTAGGACTACCTATAAGAAACTCGGAAAACCCCAAAACACCCTTAGATTGGTTTCTTGTTAGTTATTGGTGGTGGACCATAAACATACATTCTTAAAACAACAAAAAATATCCACCTGGTGACTCCACTAGCCTCCAGTAGGCCTATTACTTCATTAACACTCATTTGACTTCCTAGATTTGTTTCACACCAACCCTAAGAATCTTATGAACCCACTTATATACTGTTATATTTTACCAATCATTAAGAGAGGTTAGCCTTTCGAAAATAGTACTAAAACTTTAAGCCTCTCTGAATTTTGAAATTTTAAATCTGGCTTCTCATAGGATCAGTAACAGATCTCATTCGGACCCAAACCCTCCCAACATAGTTGATGACCCAGAAAAGATTTTGTGGCAAACTACTAGATCTAGAGACTTAACCACTATTAGGACCATACATAGAGAAATATCTGTACTTGAATATCTTACAGCTTTGCAAGATCCCCAGTTTGACTTGCACCATACAAAGAACCTCTTCAGAAACAGGTCTCAAACTGATATTGACCAAACTGACCTTGAACCCTTAGATTTGCAGCAAAGTTCTAGTAGAGAAGCCTCTCCTTCCACACCACCTGAATTTAAGCTTCTCCATCACTTCAACTCTTTCCATACCAAATCTACTCAAAATCAGTTTATTGGTCCAAGTACTTCCACCACACCCATCCATACCACCACTGTGCAAACCACTCCACTTCATCATGCATCTCATTTCACCAACCCTCCACTTGTAAATCCTCCATTAGCTCCCATCACGGCAGCTTGGTATTCTCCCTTGGCCTTACCACAACCCCTAGTGCCTTTTCCAAATGACTATCAGTCCAAGATCCCTCATTTCACAGGGGCCAAATCCATCACTGCCCAAAAACATGTAGATAGGATCAATGATGCTTTTGATTACATGGAGATAGAAGAAGAAACTATTAAAATGAGGATTTTTGCACAAAGTTTAGGAGGAGAGGCCAAAAAATGGTTCAAAGCATTAACTCCCAATTCAATACATGATCTCCCTTCCCTCTACCAAAATTTGATAAACAAGTGGGAAATCAAGAAAAACCCCCTCCAAATGATATCTGAATATAAAAATCTTAAAAGGAATGTAGGGGAAAGTGTGCAAGACTATTGCACCAGGTTTAATAGTGTCTACAATTCCCTCCCACCTCACATGAAACCTCCACAAGGCCTATCACTAGTGAAATTTCCTAAAGGTTTTGACCCGGACATGACTTTCCAATTAAGAGAAAGAGACCCCAAAACCTTAGAAGAAATGCAAAGAGCAGAAATTAGTGCAGAGGTTAACTTGATTGAAAAGAGAGCTAGGTTGAAATAAAAAAAAAGAGTAACCTACAAGGATGAAACCATGCCCTCAACCTCTTCTTCCTATACCAAAATGGACAACCTAATGAGAAATATGGAGAGAATGATAGAAATTGTAAATTTGAATGAAAGGACACCCCCCTATGGAAAACCAAGCTAATACTCAAAACAAAAATAGAGCTCAGAACTTCAGAAGAGACAGTCCTCAAATCAAACCAAGGGAAAGTGATCAACAAATTAGACCTCACTTTCAACAAAAATTTGTAGATGAGGAAGAAGGAGAAATTATAGAACCTGAGGAAAGCCATATAAATCTAATAGGTTCTGATAATGAAGAAGATTTTTTTCTCACCGAAGAAGAACAAGACTTCTTTTCCTCAAATCAAACTGGCACAAACTATGAGGATTCTGAAGACTACCACTTGGGGTTTGAAAATTCCATCATGGAAATCCATAAGCAGTATGATCTTAGGAGAAAATAATGCCTAGATTCAGCCAAGAAAGACCAAATAGATACTGCTGTTCGGAAAGTACCTAAAAACACCCCTAAGAAAACATGAGAAAATGTCAACACCATGGCTAAGAAAGCTGAAACAAACAAAGGGAAAATCAGCTAGCCAAACAAAGCCCTTAGTTGTCCTAGTACCTCCACCAGTAACCCTGAGAAAACCATTTTGTCTAAAGCTCCAAATCAAGATCAGAATATTAAAAAGGTGGAAAGGTTCATGGTTGATAAAGATGATGTAAATGTATCCAAAACACTAGTACCTTTCAGTTTTGAGGGAGAGATTTCAAAAATCAAGATAAATATGCCCCTCACTGAACTGGTTACTCAACCAATGTATAGGTCTTAGATGTTGAAGGTACTAAACATAGGAAATGATGCTGACACTTTGCACTTGGCTGATGACACACCTGAGTTGCTGTTTGGACCCAAAATAGAAGGAAATTATAAGGAATGTAGCATTCCCCCTTTTTATATCAACTTAAACATACATGAAAAAATCTTACATAATTCCATGCTAGATTGTGGTGCCTCTCACAATCTCATGCCCAAAGTTGTGATGGAGAGGTTAGGCATAGAAATAACTAAACCTTAAAAAGACATGTACTCCTTCGATTCAAGTAGGTTCAAATGTTTGGGCCTGATCAACGACCTTTGTGTCAACCTGGCACAAGTGCCTGCTAAGAATCTAGTCATGGACATAGTAGTGGCAGATATTCCCCCCAAGTATGGCATGATTTTATCCGGATCTTGGGGAGACAAGCTTCAGGGGAACCTTCAACTAGATATGTCCTGTGCTACCATCCTTGTTTTCAATTAGACAAGGAGATTATACCGAGAGTCACATATGAAGTATATGGTTAGCAGTCAGGACAAGCCAGACAATACTCCTCTTTATTCTATTCAGTCAAATCTTGATTCTTTCATATTATATAATGAGGAAGATATTTATGAGCAGGTATATGAATTTGAAACATATCAAGACACACTACAACATCCAAACTAGTCTTCTCACAAAGAACTCAGTATTCAGAACTATAGCAGCCTTGAACAAACACATGATGACAACATCAAACTTGATTTTCTACAGACTAAAAATGAAACCTCAAAACCAATGGTCAGTTTGAAATATGAATCAGGTTGCTCAAAGGGAGGACAAATCTCAGAAACACCATTATTCTCTTTTACCAATCCTAAAGTACTAAAATGGCCTCACAAAACAAAAATCTTAGGGAATCTAAGTCAAAGGAGTCTTATTTTTTTACCCTATCTAGACACCTCATTATCAAAAATTTTTGTCCCTCCAAAAAGGTTTTTGACTCTCACTAATCTTGTCATGAATCCTAAAGGGAAGTCTATTGGAACTGATATAGAGGAATAAAATGTAGGCAGCCTTAGAAGACCCGAGGTAATTAATTTTTCCAAGGCCTTGTCATTACTCACAAAACTCAAATACTTAAGGTTATGCAAGAATTTTTAGGATGCTCTTGTATATAGAAGTAAAAGCTCAAAGCCTGATGACATAGACATTTCTCAAAAGAGGCCTTTTCCCAAGAAGAACTATGAAACCTTTGGGAAAATTCTATCACTAACAAAGAAAAACAAAGGATGCAGACTATGTATGGATTTTAGACACTTAGGCAAAGCCTCCATGTAGTCCAAATACCCTTTTCCCAAGATAAATAATCCTATGCCAAGAATAGAAATTTCTAACAAGGTGACATTAATTGGTAGTGTTTCAGGTTTTCATGAGATGATACCACTTCAAATCAATCAACACAAAGACATTTTCAAAGTTCCTTGGAATGACTACATGCTTGACCAAATTTTTCCTAGAATAAGGGATGCTGAAGACACCTTCCAAGAGGCCATTGCACCTGTTACCAAATTTTTCACTATGATATACATTGATGACATTTTCATTTGTTTGGGAGCTGATGAAGAATGCCTTCTTCACCTAAACAATTTCTTTCACAGAAACAAGGGTTGGAAACAAAACTCAAAAAATAAATATAAATAAGAACTTGGCATGTTTGAAAATTTTTGGGAGAAATCCAGTACCATGCCCTCAAAAATAGATAGCCATGTTCCTTATCTACAAGAGCTGAATGAAAAAGTATTGGTGGATGATCCTGGAGATGACAGGGTAATCAAATACCATGGCCATTTAGAGTCTTAGTTTGAATTTCTCATTCATTGTACATACCACTGTTTGCTGAAAAAATATAAAGAGAAAAACACAAAAACATAAAAAATAGAAAAGAGGGTAGATTTGAAAAGAGGTAAAGCCCCTTACCCAAAAAATAGAACCAGTGAAAGTGTGTAAGCCTAAATACCACTACCAATTCATAAAGAAGTCTTGTTTCAATTATCTAGCCTAATCATGGCTAAAGCATGTTTTAAATTTATTGTTGATAATTTAGTGAAAGATAGTTGGTCAAATTATTCAAGATTGACTTGTCAAAAGATATATTAGGGATGAAAGATACTGGTTCCACATGCTTAGAAAAAAACCAAGGAGATAAGGATGAATAACAAACAATGTATCCTAGCCATGATTTTTCTAGTCTTATTTTTGTACAAAAATAACATTTGTTTGTAGCTTGTTATTATGCCACAATGCTCATGGTAATTCAAGGTGTCTAATCCTGAATTAACCATGTTTTCAATTTCATGTTTATAGCTTAGTGAATGAATCCTATCAAACAGTTTAAACTTGAAAATTGAATAGTGTAGGTAGAGAATCAAAGGAGTTCATCATCATAATATGAACTCCAGGAGGAAACAAGATAGAAGTAGATAGTATGTTTTTGTTTCAAAAAAAAAAATTCAACGGTTGGCTAGTCCAAATGCACCCAAGGAAGAAAAAATGTTAGGAAAGTAGGTTGGGTAGGTAGAGATGAAATTGAGCTAATCATATTTTTTTAGATTATTGAGATCATAGCTTCAAGCAAGCATCAACAAGAAAAAAGAGGTAAAAATTTTCCCAATGGATGAGGCACTGGTCTCCATAAAGCCAGAGATATGAATTTGTGGACACCTCCTAAAAAGGAGTTGCCCTCCCCAAGTGGAGGAACTGTTAGTCATTAGTAATTTTTGCCTTCATAGATGACTAAATGATTTCCCTAGATTTCTAGAAACAAAGTTCATGAACATTGTGAGATCTATAAATCTCATTTCCTTCATCATCCTTAAAGATAATGTCTCACTATTTCATCATTCCATCATGTCAAGCTATGCTACCAGTCCCAGAAAACCCATTAGAGGCTCATGTTACTCATTTTGTCTATATTTTGTCACCTTTGGCCCAAATCCTCTGTTTTGCTTTGCCTAAAGCCCCACTGCTACCAAAGGCCACCAATTAAACAACTCTTTTGTGTCTCCCCAAAATACTCCAAGCATTGATGGTCTCAAACTATCTCTGTAGGCTCTTTAGATAAATCAAGTACGTTGGATTTGGATCTTCAATACATCAGTTTATCATAAAATCTATCTTACACTTCATGACCCTAAATTCTAAATTTCAGTCCAAAAGTCAGGTCCAAGGAACCTTCCACTAGGTCACCTAGGCTTTCACAAGTCATAGGGTGGAATTGGTATCCTAAAAACTCCGTTTTTCCTATATGAAGAAACTGCATTCAAAGAAGAAAGGGACAAGTGATTTTGTCCAAAACTCATCAAAGAGGTCATTCAAGGAAAGCCTTTTTGGCCTAGAGCACAAATATTTCAAGGGGACAACTGCCCCTTGCTCACATTGCTACAAAATAATCAAATGGCCATCAACCTAGCAAAAGGTAAGGTAATGGTAAAATCATCACAAGAAGATCATCAATAGCAAAGAGAAAGCAGTAGGCATATGTTTGAAGAGAATCAGGATTTGTGACTGCTTTGGCAAAGCAAGAAAATCAGTACTAGGGCTACAAGGACAAAGGTCACCTCCACTTCATCAGTGCACAATTTAAGGTCTTTAGAAATAACAAATGATGTTTGAAAGGTTTTAAAGAACTTAGAAGACAACAATATTTAATTTTTTTCTAACAGCCCTAAAACCTAGGAGTTTGGGAAGATTGATAAAACTGGTTAGGAAATGATGATGAAGCCTCCTTCATAATAGAATATGGCATTCAAATATTTTCAAGCTTCCCTCTAAAGGTTTGACAAAGAAGCACTAAGTCCACCTCACCAAAAGGACAAAAAGGCAAAGAATACTAGTACAAAGGCCTCAATTTTCAAAAGGTACCATCAGAGGTCTTAAAAAGGATGAAAGGAGGCAAGCATGAGGTAAAATTTCCTAAGGGGGTGATTATGATAAGCATGGGTTCACTGTTGAAGAAAAAAGGTGTCAAATTCCAAAATGACAGTGATCAAAGGAAAAGGTTGTGTAGGCACCTGCAAAAACAGAAGTGGCCAAGGGGAAGACTCAAAAATGGTTTAAATTTCTCACCTCTCCCACTAGAGATATATCATTTTCAAAGTGGTCTAAGGAACAAATATATCACTAGTCTAAAGCAAAGCAGTAAAGCCTCCAACAATGGTTTACTTATCAAAGTATATTCTTGAAAAGATAGCTAGCCATGAATGGAAATTCTGCAGGACTGTCAAAATGGTTACCTACAGGAAGATTGATAAGGTAAAAACAAACCTAAATGTATCTCATGATGATGACACATCTAAAGATCAAATTTTTGTTGATGCCAACTGCTAGGGTTTTCACCCCAAGAATTTTTTACTATTTCACAATAAAGACATGATAGGATTTCAGTTCAAAAAGGCAAAATTCTTCTCTTTAGTCTATCCACGAAGTAATAAAAGGCATAAGAAATGTAGGGCTGAAAAATCCTAAGGTGAAAGTATCAAACTGATCACAATTTTGCTATTTACAAACCTTGAAATTCATGAAAAGGACAAAGTGAAGAAAACCTTCAAAAAAGGGAACTGATTTCACTGTCTGCCTTTTTCCTAAAAACTTTGCCAAAAGAACTTTTTCTTTTCAAGGACTGGTTCATTTTTTCAAAATCTGAGTAAAGGGAAAAGTTTGAGCTTGTTGAAGAGTTTGTAAATTTAAGGGGAGCATCAAGATGATCCAGAAAAGCTAAAAAACCATTTTTTAGGATCCTGCCACCTACTAAACAAAAGGATCAAAAGTCAGTGAAAAAGTGAGAAGAGAAAGAAAACATTAGAAAGTGGGTTGTGATCATGAAATATTTTTCAAAAAGGGAGTATAAAGGTCTCCTTTACCTCACCCCCAACTCATTTGTGTCGTTGCAAAAGAAAAAGAGAGATGTTGAAGAATATTTTTGGGGTTTTTTGCAAAAAATAGGTGGAGTTCCAGGCGCTACGCACTGACGGAGGCACTACACACCAAGCCGTCGACGTTGCACATAGAGGAGGCATCCGAAGTGTTAAAATACACTGCGCTACGCACAAGCGAAGGCACTACGCAAAGGCCCAGGTCCGGCCTGACTTTCCCCCCAGTTCAATGGCACTGTGCACCGAGAAGGCCCGACAGGCCTGTTCAAGCTGCCCGAGGCGCCCACGCCTGACCCGATGCTATGCACAGACCAGTAAAAATGCGCGACCCAACCCGACGCTACGCACAGGAAGAACCGACAGGAACGACCTGTCGGGTGGCGCTACACATAGAGAAGATTTGGTGAAATTTGCTCAAAAGTGGCCAAAATCAAATCTTTTTTGCCTCCAAGCTCCTGCACAGAGTTAGATAAGGTTGGTAGTCACTTTACTTGCCCTCCAAGTTGATCTTTTCACATGCATAATCCAAGGATAATTTTAAAAACCTAATTTTCCCAAACCCTAACCTTCATGGCATTCAAACATTTAACCTTCTAGGGCAAGGATTTACAAATTGAAAAGTTGTCCTTAGCATAAATATACTCAATACAAGCTAAGCCTCCTCCTAAACTCTGAAATCATTCCTAAACCTACTTCATTTTTCCCTCCATTTTCTAAAAATTTTCCCTCACCATCCCTCATTCTTCCTCCCTAGACCTAAAAGCTCTTGCCAAGTTAAAACCATTTTTTTCAGGAGCACAATCAGTCACCATGTCTAAGGAAGAGATCAGTACCAACAGTGATGAAGGCCAATGGCCTATCAAGCCAAAACACAAGGGGGAAAGGGTTAACAGGTTTGAGCCTTTAGATACCATTCAAATTACCACTTCTCCCATGATCCTTGCATGTTTTCAAGATTTTGGATGCTATCAGTTCTGTGATAGGGTTAAACAGGTCCAAAGCCACTCAGATTTGACTAGGTTGTTCATTCTCAGCCTACAAAACCACTAGGTCAACCTAGCAGGAGTAAAATTTGACTTATCATCCAAATCCATTTCTGAAGCCACATGAATGCTAGATATTGGTGAGAGATGGTTCAAGCAGAAGAAATTGGATTTAAGATACTATGAGCCCTTCCTCAAACCTAGTTGTAAACAAGGCCGCAAGGTTGTTTTCCCCTTCTCCCACCTGCTAGAGAGATATGCTCTATTGATGAGGCAGATCATCAAGTACTTCACTTGTGAGGGGAGGTACTCCAGGGTTTATTCATATCATATAAGGCTGCTAATGCACTTCACCAGGGTTAAATTTCTAAACCTACCATACTATCTCTACCAGAGCATTGATAATATGGCTTCAGTGGTCAAGAGAAGAAGTTATGCCCAGCAAATGCAAAGCCTTTTTCACCACTCCTTGATTAAGATGATTGTTTTGCACCAACTGGAGTAGCAAGGAATCCCTTGGGAAGTTTTTATCTCACATGATGTGTTTGCAAATCCCCAAGCCTTCATTTAGCAAAATTTCCCCTCCACTTCACAATCACTTACCTCCACTACTCCATCACCTCCACATATGCCTTCTCCACAAGGAAAATTACCTCCTACTTCTTCTCCTAATGCATCAAATGAAGATGATAACAATGGCACTGATGAACAAGAAGATGATGGTGGAAATGAAGAAAACAATGAGGCAGATGCAGAGTTAAATGAGGAACAAGGAGGTGACAATAGCAATGAGGAAAAAGAAAATGATGATGGAAATAATGAAGATAGTGGGGCAGCCACAAATTTTAACGCATAAGAGCAAGAGGATGCTGATGGAAAGGAAGAGGAAGATAGTGATACATTGGAGGAAAACAGTGATGGGGATGATACAAATGAATCACTCCCATGTAAAGAAAAAGGTATTTTTGATGAGCAAGATGGAGACACGGAGGATAATGAATAAAATGATGAATATGACAGTTAGCAAGAAAATGCACAGGACAACCAAGAGAATAATGTGCATGTGCATGATAGTGAGCATAGTCATAGTGCAAGCAATGACCATGTGAGTGAAGATGATGAACTTGAAGAAACAAAGGGAGACGATGAGGAAATAGAAGACCAAGAACAAGCAGATAATGAGGCTGCAACATATTTTGAAAAGGCAGGCAGTGACCAAGGCAATAACACGGATAAAACATTTAGTGATGAGCAAGACAACCAAGAAAATAGTCATGACAGTGATGACAGCTGTCATGACTGTCATGACACTAATCAGTCCCTAAATGATAATGAGAGTGAAGATAGCCCAGAAAATTATGAAGAAAAAGACATTCATGAGGAACAAGGTCAAAGAGAGGCAAGTGAAGAAGGTGACGACCAATTTGAAAGCCAATATGGCAGTATGGAGGACAATGAAGGAAATGATGATGAGGATGCTAAAAATCAAGAAAGCAGTGACCCAATGAGGCATGAGGGGACTCATGGGAGCCATGGAAAAAATGACAAAGCTGGTGGCAAAAATGACAAGGGCCAAAGCAATGAATAAAACACATTCAAAACTACCATGATCACTCCTCTCACATGCACATACCACAGAGGAAAAAGAGATGTATTTGCTACCTTTAAAAGGAAAAGTGCCATATATTCTACAGCTATCAAGCCAAAGGAAAAAGGAAAGGAAAATATGGAAAAAAGTGAGCATCAGGTAAATGTGAGGAGAAGTAAGAGAATCAACAAAACTTCTCAAGAACCTCAATTCATTGATCTAGACAATGACAATGAGGACAAAGGGATGGTTACCAGATTACTCCTCTTAACCAAAGATGCACAGCTTAGGGAGTGGGAAAGAGATTTTGACATGGCACAAGGTGTCATTTAGTATTACAAAGATGAGCACAAGCATTTCAAGAAGGTGAAAAGGGACCTTGCTCTCTAGAAGAAAATGAACAAGCACTATGCAAGGAAAAACATGCTTGCTTGTGCCAAACTGAAAGAGACCCTCATGGAGCTAGAAAACCGAAAATGGGAAAAAGTGCATGATAACCTTGGAGTTTTGGCTGAGGCTTCTCAACAGGTGTTCAAGACCTCTTGAGGGACCTCTCCACCAATTTTGAGCCAAATTGAACAAAAGTTTTGTTTTTTTGAAATTTTGAGGCTTCTGTGTGCAACACTCTAGGTGTTACGCAAACATTTGGTGCATCCTCAGCTCACAAAATTTTTATTTTTGGATTTCTCTCATCACCAATAGTCTTCTCAAAACATTTTAGATCATTTGGAGCAGTTTTGACCCCCCAAAAGGTCAAAAAACACCAAATTGTTGACCTTTCTGCCTCATTTTCAGACCAGGTGCTGCACATAGAGCAGTATTGGGAGAAATGGTTTTTGGACAATAAAATGGAACCCATTTAGGAAAAATCAAGAATTTATATAAATTAGACTCATTAGGCTTTCCAACGAGCCATCACGCAGCCAAATCCAACATCGGGAAGGGGTCGAAAACTCAGCCACAAAAGACCTTATTTTCTGCTGAAGTGGCACTGCGCACAGAGACTGTCTAGTGTGTTTTGGACCAAAAGTCAACAAAACACACTCATTTATAGCAAATAGATATTTTTGAGTTTTATAAGGCAAATTACTCTAGAATTAGGTGCAAATAGCTATTTTGGCATTTATTTCTTAGGATATTATGTGCCTTGGGCCTTGCATGGTCTCTTGGCCATAAATAACATTTATGGTTGAATTTGACATTTTCCTACCATATTTAGGGTTTTAGTCCTCCTTTGCTCCATAAATAAAGCATGAGGCCCCTATATATTTTGTTGGCATTTGATGAGCTTGAAGAGCAATATACATGGTTTTATGAGCTTGGAGAAGAAATTGGTTTTGTGAAGTTGATGAATGGCTTGTTTGGCTTGATGATGGAGATGCTTGTTTGCAACATTCCTTAGCTTGGTGAATGGTGATGTCTTCTTAACTTGTTAATGTTTTCTTGTTCTCATTATGTTTCATTCTTCTTAGTTGCTATAAATCAGAAAAGTATAGATTGAGACATGTTCTTTGAGACACCTCAGTCCTCCTGTTTGTTATAGCTTTGATGTTTTCCCCTGTTTGGTTATATTAAGGAATTATTGATTGCTCCTTAGGTCCACCAAAACTTGTTTTTGTTTCATGTATGTTTAGTATGCTAGTTTACAAGTATGATTCACGGTATTCCCTGCTTATTTGAAGCTTTCAAAACTCTATCTTGAAGCCTCTCTTTGGAATATTGTTTGCTAGGTTAAGTCAAAGAGGTCTCGTTCAATCTTGCCCTTTTTCCATGCCCACCAACTTGTTTCAGAGTTCTCAATAGCTTGATATATGATGTTTATGAGTTCCCTCTTCATAAATTGAGTTATTTGTGTTATCTTATATGTTTTCCCAAAATCTGAAGGTGAATTTCTAAAGTTAGAAGCTCTTATGCTTTCTATGTTTCACTGGAATGCTTATCTTGGATATTTATCAATTTAAGTATTGTTCATTGAGCTTAATGGTTTTCCCTACCTCATGAGTTGTAAATTTTAACTATATATGTTTATGACCTCTTAGTTTTTCCCAAATTTGATGTTCACTCCACCTCATACATCACCTTAAGGATCCATTAACCTTGCTAAATTGGCCCTGCAACACACTCTGTTTCATCATTTAGACACCCATGAATTTCATTGACTCCATAGCTCAATGGATTTGACAGAATATCACTCCACCTATTCCACTTAACCATCTTACCCAACCAAAACAATCAACAAAACCTACACTTAATAACTAGCCTAAAATCAAAACCCTAGAGCAAAAATAACACATTCTTTGCACCCAATATAGAGAGCCCTCTCTAAGTCCAAGAATGATAGGTCTTAGGACTCCAAATATTGGTTCCATGTTACCCTTTCATTTGGTCTACCAATCTTCCAAATCACGGGACATTAACAACATCTACAATCAGCACGTCCGCCAACAAGTCCACGACTTCCTGGACAAATCCAATACCGAGCTAAGCAGAATTTGCCCCCCCTATGGAGGAACTTAATGCAATGGAGAAAATTTATTCCTAAGAAGGGAGGAATGATCTAAGTGGATATTGGTGGCCACCCACCTATTCCATTTAGATCCATAGCATCAATTCTTTCAGTCTTCACTATCAGCACAACTTACTATTTTTAGCAGGTTTTCGGGTATTGCACTCCTGGAGCCGTTTTGGGGACTTCATGATCTAGGTGGATATCGGTGACCACCCACCAATTCCATTTGAACCCCCATTATCAGTTCTTTCAGTTTGTAATTTCCAGCACAATTTACTATTTTAAGCAGTTTTTTGGGTCCTGAATTTCTGGAGCCGTTTTGAGGCCCTAAATGATGTTTTTTGAGAAAACAGGGAGAAACATGGGTTGTAGACTGATGTTTATCGCTTAAAGGTTGTATTCCTTGGACATATATTTCTAACGAGCTATTGAGCATGTCAAACAGAGTTCAGATGCCAAAGTTACGTCCCCGGGAAGTTGAAACACCAATTTACACAAATGGGGCCCATAGTTTTGGTGCTTCATCTCCTAGGGTTAGGTTTTCAGACATTTCGGGTTTTACATTGCTTTTTAACAATAAATAGGCCTTCAAGCCTCATTGTAACACAGTTCAGGGGCTTGTAGCCGTCACATCTCTTCTTAGGGATACGCTATCGGTACCCTAGCTCATCTATTTCCATTATGTCTGTAATAGGCCTTCGAGCCTCAATGTAAAACAGCTCAGAGGCCTGCACCTGCCACATATCTTCTTAGCGATAAGCTACCAGCACCCTAGCTAGTTTCCATTATGTTTTTAAGCTTATTTCATTCATTCTTTCATTAATAAAATGAAGCATTATTTCCGCTGCATCTCTGTGTTTATGGTTATATATGTATTATGTTGCGTTCCTGCATAAATCTGGATCAAGAATTATTGAAATAAGCTTACAAACATAATGGAAACTAGCTAGGGTGTTGGTAGCTTATCTTTGAGAAGAGATGTGGTAGGCGCAGGCCTCTGAGCCATTTTACATTGAGGCTCGAAGGCCTATTACAGACATAATGGAAATATATGAGCTAGGGTATCGATAGCGTATCCCTGAGAAGAGATGTGACGGCTACAAGCCCCTAAACAGTGTTACAATGAGGCTCAAAGGCCTATTTATTGTTGAGAAGCAATGTAAAACCCAAAACGTCCAAAAACCTAACCCTAGGAGATGAAGCACCAAAACTGTGGGCCCTATTTGGGTAAATTGGTGTTTCAACTTCCCGAGGACGTAACTTTGGCATCTGAACTCCGTTTGATATGCTCAATAGCTTGTTAGAAAGACCTGTCTGAGGACTACAAATTTTGAGTGAGCTACATCATCTATGATCCATGTTGCTCCCTGGTTTCTCAAAAAACTTCGTTTAGGGCCTCAAAACAACTCCAAAAATTCAGGACCCAAAAAACTGCTAAAAATAGTAAATTGTGCTGGAACTTACAAACCAAAAGAACTGATGGTGGGGGTTCAAATGGAATTGGTGGGTGGCCACCAATATCCACCTAGATAATTAAGTCCCCAAAATGAATCTGGGAGTGCAGGACCCGAAAAACTGCCAAAAATAGTAAGTTGTACCGACAGTGAAGACTGAAATAATTGATGTTGCGGTTCCAAATGGAATAGGTGGGTGGTGACTGATATCCACCTGGATCAAAATATTCTCAAATCAATTTTTTATTAGGTAAACCCTCACCCCTTTCAAACATTTCTATATTATAGCTAGGATGTTTTGGAGCGCTTTGAGGATCGAAAAAAGATCCCCATGGCTTGACGAACAAATACATTGATAAATAGCTGCTCGAACACAAAGAGGATGGTGAAGAAGAATCTATTACCCCAAAATAGGGAATATGTGCTTTTAACCATGGCAGATATGTGCACGCCCTTAGTTAATAGTTTCTATTTATGGCTTATATGTTTGCATGCCTTCTGTTAACTGATGGAGGATGGATTCTTGTTTGTTTTCGAATCAATGTACTATGCTTGTAATTGCTTCCATTTTTCCTATTATGCCTTCTTGTCCATCTGTGAGTCGATAGCCCATCCTCGACTCTCACATTCCCAGTCGGTTGACATAGGGAGATGCATTGAAAGGATCTGAAACAACCTAATTAACCACTAGTCAATGCATGAATGTCGAGAGCCCATCGGTAGTACCACATGGTCAATGCGGAGGCCAGAGTCACATAGCTACCTGATATAGCCCCATTCTACTATCTGAGTCACCATCACCACATTCCATATTAAACTAACATACAAGGTATGGTACAGGGCCAAATCATTGACACTGCAAGTGAGTGAGAAATTCACCACTAGAAATATCATCACACCAAGAAAGAGTTATGACAACTTACATATCTCTATATATTTATCTATTTTGTGGATCATATACAAAGAAGGTGGAGTTTTCAGTAAGGAGAGGGGCAGATGCTATAACCATTCAGGGAAAGGGATGCACTAGTGTTGATCCAAGTGATTGAGTGAGTTTCTCAATGAAACCATAGCCCTCGGACTAGATATATACTAAAGATAGCCGTCGACCTTGACCTTATATGGAGGAACCATAGCAAATGACCATCTACGGCTACCAAACCATATCACCTATATATCAACCTATACCCTCTATACCCTCTTACGCCACCAAAAATAAGGTCCTACTTCACTTACCGCTATGGAACCATAGTTACAAATTTTATTTTATAGATGATTCATTACATACAATCAACCATTGAGGATCATGTGCCAGAAACAACACAGTCAAATTCATTCTAATCAGGTAATGCCCGTAAGGGAGGTAGGTGGTGGGTCAAAATTCTGGCAATAATAAGGAAGGGATTATTCAAAAGAGTTACTACCCCTTGCATATTAAAGGAAAGGTGAGGTGAAAAGGTGGAGTGCTTAGGAAAAAAGACCAAATATGAATGAGCCACATAGTGATCAAATCATCCCTAGGGGTCAGTATAAATCCTATCCATTAAGAAAGAAGATCTGTAGCAATTAGATTCCTATTTAGCTATGAACATAGACCTAGAATGAACAACAATAGGAACATGAAGAGCTCTAGTCCGTCCCCAAAACTATGGTCCCTTATTCTTGTAATTATATGAAGGACAAGTGGCTTTACACCTTTCGAATGCTTCTTTGATAAAGTATTGAAGCCATTAATTGTATATGTAATTACGATGAATGAATGAGATATGTAATGAAAATTTCTTGAATGATCCAATCATGAATGAGATATGTGTGTCCGGTCTATTATGAATTATATATGTAATTACGCATTTCAATTAGTAATTATGCTTTAGCAGATAATGCATATACTATATACATAATTACATCATTACGCATTAATGAAAAATGCTACTATTATATATGTAATTATAAATTATCATGAAACATTGACTTGATCAATAGAAAATTCCACTTTTTGGGGGAACTAGGCCAATGGCCTCAACTGGTAGGTCAAGTGTCAATGAAACACATGGAAAACGATTTTTAGGAGGTTTGAATAAGAATCCCCTCCCCTCTCTCTAAGGTAGGAAGGAAGTCAACATATCTATTAGTGGAAAGGTCACATGAACTCCAACATCAATAGGGGGATAGTGGGCTAACCAACTTCGAAGAAGTTTATTAGTGAAGGTCACTTAAGTTAGATAAGAAATTCTTCAAGGCATTTACCGGTTAGTTGGTAATGAAAGAAATAGTTAAGACATAACCCATAGGTAGCCAAAAGGTCTGAAGGGAATATTATGGTGGGTAGATCTCTTCTCATCCATTACTTTAAGGGAGATAGAAACCAGAATGTATTTCTCATTACCACCTTTTACCTGTAGAAATTATACAAACATATGTATATCAATAGATTTAATCCGATCAAGAAATGTACTAAAGCTAGATACTTAATCCTTCTACAAATCAATTACGGAAAATAAACATGATCATCAATCACAACAAGTAAAGAAAGAAGAAAATCAAGCCACAACATAGATATTTTTCTGGGGAGAGCTTGCTGCTCAAAACCCCTCTATCTTATATTGTATATTCAACATGGAATCATAAAATAATTACAATGCACTATTCTCACAAGAGTCTCCTCCACTCTCACAACTGTCTCACACTGACTCGAACAAAATAGAACAACACTTAGCCAATTTCCTACCTCTAATCATCTTGCCTTTCTTGTGGAATTTTTTACGAATGAAATCCCTATTCTTTAGGAAATTTGGCCTTCCAAAACTATGCAAGAATCATGGGAAATCCAATGTATGTCTGGTTGCATGTGTGCAACCTACCAATGATACAACTTATAGTTAACATCCCTTTAACCTTTGTCTCAAATGGGTCTCCACTGGAACTGACATGCATGCAGCTATTAATATTAAATCATCATTTTCATGGCAGATCACTGATTGTAAATTAAATATGATTTAATTCACTTGATCTCTCATTATTGCAACAAATAGTTACAACTAGTTCAACTGACTTTAACTCACCTAACTGAGTTAACTAATTACTCATGCATTAAACTAATGCACTAATTGCAACTCGAATTCCATAACTTAATAGAATCACTCTTCATGCCTCATCAACCACCCTTAACTTGAAATTAATGAGCTAACTGAGTTTATCACACTTATTTAACTATTACAAGTGATTATGAGATAAGATTACATTTTATTGTTCAATTTAATTAAGGGAAAATTGAATTAGACACTACACCAATTTATTAATTAAATTGGCTTTCACACTAATGTATCACTTGGACCCATGATCCCACGATCCCACACTAGTGTGTGTGTTGCATTTTGTTGTTGACTTTCAACACCCCCTCTCAACAAGAAAGGGATTATCTGCTACCCTGGTCCTACCTCTATGGTATTCGAATTTTCGTCTGTCGAGCACCTTCATCAGAATATTTGCATCCTGATCCTCCATGGGAATGTACTGAAGTAACATAATGCATCTTTGAACACAATATCTAAGATGGTGGTACAAGATGTCAATTTTCTTGGACCTATCATGGAATACCATATTAACAGAGAGTTTAATGCAACTCTAGTTATCACGATGTATCACCGTTGGATCCATTTGAGAACCAAAAAAACTAACTAGGATATTTCTCATCCAGATGGCCTCACATGCAACCTGACTTGTTGCCAAGTACTCTGTCTTGATCGAACTAAGTGGCACAAATCACTGCTTCCTCCTTTACCAAGAAAATGTTGTCGATCCTATGCTGAAGATTGCTTGTTATGTGCTCTTTCTGTCTGATGGAATTCCTGCCCAATCTGCATCCGTGAAGCCTTGAAGCTTCACTCCCTCTATCCATCTGTACCATAATCCATAATCTACAGTTCCTGTGAGATATCTCAATACATGCTTCCTTGCCTTCCAAAATAGCTTGGTTGACTTAACCATAGCTTGACTCAACTGGTTAATTGTGTAGCAAATGTCTGGTCTGGTGTTCACCAAGTACATCAATAAACCCACTAGCTACCTGTAAATAGTAGCGTCCACTACTTCTCCTGAAGTAGCATCCTCTTTCCTCCAATTTCATGGAAGAGGAGTTTCCATGGGTTTACATCTCTCCATGTGAAACTTACCCAGAATATCTTTGGCATACTTGCCTTGAGAAACAAATAGCTCACCATCCCACTACCATATTTCCAAACCAAAGAAATAGTGAAGGAGTGCCATGTCCTTCATTTAGAACTCCCTTCCAAGATCCTCCTTGCAAGAAGTTATCAGCTGCTCATCACCTCAAAATTAGATCATCAACATAAAATATGATAATCAAGAGCTTACCATCAACCACAATCTGGTACAGGTTCACATCCGCTTCACTTTTGGTGAAGCTAAACCTGGTGAAATAGCTGTCAATCTGAGTGTACCAAGCACGAGGTGCTTGCTTCAACCCATACAGTTCTCTCTTGAGTCGGCACACATGTGACTTTCTGTCAAAGATCTCAAAACATTCTGGTTTCTCTATGAACACTTCTTCCTCAATAACTCCATTGAGAAACACAGTCTTCACATCCATTTGATGTATCTGCCACCCCAGCTGCGCAAAGAGTGAAAGGATAGATCTAATAGATGAGTACCTCGCAACCGGTGCAAAAGTATCCTCATAGTAAATCCCCTCAATTTGTGAGAATCCTCGGGCTACAAATATAGCCTTGTACTTCTCCTCACTCTCGTCTATAGCCTACTTCACCTTATAGATCCATCTAGATCCAACCATTGATTTTCCTACCGGTCTTGTGACAAATTCCCATGCACTGTTCTTGATGATGGAGTCATACTCTTGATCCAGGTGGATATTGATGGCAACTCACCTATTCCACTTGGGGCCACACCATCGTTTCTTTCATTTTTTCAGTTTCCTCAATTATAGCATAATTTACTATTTTTAGCAGTTTTTCAGGTACTGAACTTCTGGAGTTGTTTTGAGGCCCTAAATGACGTTTTTTGGGCATCAAACCTTACAAACTCATTATCCATGGGTAGAAATTGTATTCCTTGGATATATATTTCTAACTATGTATCATGTGCGTCAAACGGAGATAGTATGCCCAAGTTACAAGCCTGAGAAATTGATGTACCAATTTACCCCGAAGGGGCCCATATTCTAGCGTTTCATCTCTTAGGGTTAGGTTTTTGGATGTTTAGGGTTTTCCATTGTTTCTCAATAATATATAAGCCTTCAAGCCTCATTGTAACACAGATTTCATAGGCCTGTAGCCACCACATCTCTTCTCAAAGATAATCTACCAATGCCCTAGCTAGTTTATTTCCATTTTGTCTATAAACAAATTGTAGTTCTTTGATATTAATGAAATGAAGTGTTATTTACACTGCATTTTTATATTTATGGTTTTATGTGTATTCTGTTGCATTACTGCATAAATATGGATCAACTCCTCAACCATAGTGTCAACCCAAATTGGTTGTTGTATTTCTCCCTCAAAGGAGGATGGTTCTGTCACAATACACTTGCTCATAAGAGCTAGGTATCTAGTAAACCTGTCTGGAGACTGTCTCTATCTGCGTAGTGAAGTAGGTGCTCCTACATGCTCTTCTGCATGAAGTCTCAATCTATCATTTTCCATGGTGTGCCTTGTACCATTTCTCGTGGATGGCTCTGCATGAGTGTTTTATGCCACTCCATGAGCCTCAGCATGTGGTTTATCCACATCTTAAGGTTCATTATTTGGAACCAAGAGTTCCTAATCTGCATGCAAATCCAAATCCCTCTCAAGGGAAAATCGCATGGCTTTCTCCTCATCAAATTTTATATCCCATCTCACAACAGTCATGCTGTTGTTTGGAAAATACATCTGATAGTTATGGGGAGTATCAATGTACCCACACAAATATTTGAATTTCAGCTGTTGGTTCGAGCTTCTTCCTGAAATATTTGGTCACATGCACATACACAAATGGGCCAAATTTTTTTAAAATATGAAACATCAGGGTTCTTACCAAAAAAAGTCTCCTCTGGTGTACTGATGCCATGTATCCTATGAGGACTACGGTTTTGCACAAATATTGATGTGTTTCATGCCTCCACCCACAGATGCAACGATAGGCCCTGATCATGAAACATTGCTCGTGTTAAACCAATAATTGTTTTGTTATTTATTTCTACGGCCCCATTCTATTGTGGGTTATGAGGCACAATCAACTCCCTCTGAATTCCTTCTTTGTTGCACAAGTTCTTGAATTCATTGGAGATGTAATCACCACCATTGCCACTCATAAGAGCCTTCACATGCTTCCCTGTATCTTTCTCCACCAGTGCTTTGAACTAAAGAAATTTTGAGAACGTCTGATATTTCTTTTGCATGAAGTAGATCCAACACTTTCTAGAAAAATCATCAACAAATATCACATAGTGCTTCTGCTTTGCTATCGAAGTAGTGGATAATGGTCCATAGACGTATGAGTGAACTCCCTCAAGGATTTCCAAAGCTCGGTTCTCCTTCTCGTGAAAAGTGGCCTTTGCAAACTTCCCCATAGTACATCCCTTGCATGTGTCTAACTACGCAAGAGTACCCTTGGGAAGACCCATAGAAATATGTTGCATGACCTTCAAGGCTCCATGGTGAAGATGGCCTAATCTCATGTGCCATAACTCACCCTCATCCTGGCTCACCACTTTGTTTGCCTTACCCATCAATGTTGCGCAACCATCTACATCAATTTTATAGATATTCTTCACACGAATCCAAATATTCTTGTCTTGCCCAGTGGCTTTGTGTCGAAGGAAAGCTTTTCCTTCACTGAAAACCACATCATAGCCTCTATCCTCCAACATTGCGACTGAAAATAAATTTTTCTTCAAGCCTGGTACATGCATTACATATTTTAATAAGAAGGGTTTACCTGGATATCTCTGGAAGGTAACTGTACCAATATTGGTAGCACTGTACCACCTGTCATCACCCATTTCGATATGCATCTAGAGGTCCTTCTCCTCCAATATATTGAAAAGTTATTTGTCTCCCATTATGTGGAAATATGCACCACTATCCAAATACCACACCAATACCATTGCACTTGAAACCATGCATGCAATGAGCGAGAATTCCAACTCAAATTGTGATGCCAAAGCCTCACCAGTTGCAAATCCTAAATCCTTCTTGTTCTTCTTCTTTTTTGGATAATTAGTGGCATAATTTCCATGCTCATGACAGTGAAAACACTACACTCTAGACATGTCATGCTTCTTGCCATCTTTTCTGGACTCAGATTTAGAAGAGGATTTATTTCCTTTTGCCTTCTTCACCTTAACAGCTAAAGAAAAATTTTCTTCATCATCATTCTTAGATGAAGATCCATCCCTGGTATTTTTCCTGAATTATTCTTGCACCAAATCCAACCAAATTGGTTCCCAATCTGGCAACTTCTCCCTCCCATTGACAGAGTCCTAATAACTATGCAAACTCTTGGGAAGGCCTAGATGAGCTAGGGTAACCAATTCATCATCCGCGACAATAATTCTGACGCTCCCAAGCTCATCCCTACATTAGACAAACTTTGTTAAATATTTCAGAATAGTTTTTCCTTTCTCCATTTTGATTTTCCTGAGCTTGTCCTTCAATGCCAAATTTCTATGATCACTACTACTCTAAAATAGATCTGTCTAAGCTTTCCACATTGCATATGATGTCACTTTACCATGGAGACTTGAGACAATGTTGTATCGTACTCCCTTCAGTAAGATCCTCCTCACCTTTGCAACCTTCTTTTGCCAAGCATCGAGATTTGCGGCATCTGCTGAAATAGGTTTGGGAATGTCATTATCAATGAATTCTTTCAACCCATTGTCCTCCAGTACTTCCTCCTTCTTGCCTTTCCATGCAATATAATTGGAACTTCCCTTGAGTGCATACTCTAATCTCAAGCCATTGAAAGCCATTTCGATCCTAATCCGCCTATCGCACCAAGAATACTTTTGCAAATTCAAATTATATTCAGTCATAAACTCTATTTCTTCTCCACTATAGTGATTTCCTGTGCTCCGATACCATGCATAAATTATATAAACATATTTGTATCAATAAATTCAGTCTGATCAAGCAATTTACTGAAGCTAGATACTGAATCCTTCTACAAATCAATTGCGTAAAATAAACACGATCGCTAATCACAACAAGTAAAGAAAGAATAAAATCAATCCACAACATCGATATTTTCCCATTGAAAGCTTGCTACTCAAAACCCCTCTATCTTCTATTGTATATTCAACATAATATCATGAAACAATTACAGTGGACTCTTCTCACAAGAGTCTCCTTCACTCTCACAACTCTTTCACAGTAACCCAAACAAAATCGACCAACACTTGGCCATTTTCCTGCCTCTAATCAGCCTGCCTTTCTTGCGAAATTCCTGATGAATGCAGTCCATATTCTTTAGGAATTTTTGCCTTCCAAAACTGTGAAAGCTTCATGGGAAATCCAATGTATGTCTGGCTGCATGTGTGCAAACTACTAATGATACAACTAATAATTAACATCCCTTTAAGCTTTGTCTCAATTGGGTCTCCACTGGAACTGACATGCATAAAAATATTAATAGTAAAACATCAGTTGCATGGAATATCACTGATTGTGAATTAAATACGATTTAATTCACTTGATCTCTCACTAGTGCAACAAACAGTTATAACTAGTTCAACTAAATTTAACTCACCTAACTGAGTTAACTGATTACTCATGCATTAAACTAATGCACTAACTGCAATTCGAATTCCATAACTAATAGAATCACTCTGCATGCCTCACCAAACACCCTCAACTCGAAATTCATGAGCTAAATGAGTTTATCACACTAAGTTAACTAGTACAAATGATTATGAAATAAGATTACATTTTATTGTCCAATTTAATTAAGGGAAAATTAAATTAGACATTGCACCAATTTATTAATTAAATTGGCTTTCAAACTAATGTATCGCTTGGACCCATGATACCACGACCCGACACTAGTGTGTGTGTCGAATTTTCTTGTTGAATTTCAACACTCCCTCTCAACAATAAATGGACTATCTTCCACCTCAATCTTGCCTCTATGGTATTCAAATTTGCTGCTGGTGAGCACCTTCGTTAGGATATCTGCATCTTAATCCTTCGTGGGAATGTATTGAAGTAACATAATGCATCTCTGAACACAATATCTAAGATGGTAGTACCGGATGTCAATGTTCTTGTACCTATCATGGAATACCATATTAACTGAGAGTTTAATGAAACTTTGGTTATCACAATGTATCACCGTCCGATCCATCTAAGAACCAAATAAACCAACCAAGATCTTTCTCATCTAGATGGCCTCACATGCATCATGAATTGCTACCATGTACTCTGCCTCAGATGAAATTAGTGCCACGGATCATTGCTTCCTGCTGTACCAAGAAACTAATGTCAATCCTATGCCGAAGATCCCTCGTGATGTGCTCTTTCTGTCGGATGGACTGCCTGCACAATCTGCATCTATGAAGCCTTGAAGCTTCACTCCCTCTATCTGTTTGTACCATAATCCATACTTTTTAGTGCCCCTAAGGTATCTCAATACATGCTTCCCTACCTTCCAAAAGAGCTTTGCTACGTTAAGCATAGCTTTACTCAGCAGGTTAATTGAGTAGCAAATGTCTGGTTTGGTGTTAACAAAGTACATCAATGAACCCACTAGTTGTTTGTAAACATTGGCGTCCGCTACTTCTCCTGAAGTAGCATCCTCTTTCCTCCAATTTCCTAGAAGAGGATTCTCCATGGGTTTACACCTCTCCATTTGAAACTTACCCAGAATCTCTTTGGCATACTTTCCTTGAGAAACAAATAAGTCACCATATCGCTTCCATACTTCCAAACCAAGGAAACAGTGAAGGAGTCCCATCTCCTTTATTTCGAACTCCCTTGCAAGATCCTCCTTGAAAGAAGTTATCAGCTTTTCATCACCTGTTAAAATTATATCATCAACATAAATTACGATAATCAAGAGCTTACCATCAACCACAATCTGGTACATGTTGGCATCTGCTTCATTTTTGGTGAAGCTCAACCCGATGAAATAGCTGTCAATATGAGTGTACCGAGCACAAGGTACTTGCTTCAGCCCATACTGTGCTCTCTTGAGTTGGCACACATGTGAATCACTATCAAATATCTCAAAACCTTCTGGCTGCTCTATGTAAACTTCTTCCTCAATAACTCCATTGAGAAACACAGTCTTCACATCCATCTGATGTATCTGCCACCAGAACTGCGCAAATTGTACAAGGATAGATATAATAGAGGAGTACCTTGTAACTGGTGCAAAAGTATCCTCATAGTCAATCCCCTCAATTTGTGAGAATCCTCGAGCTACAAATCTAGCTTTGTACTTCTCCACACTCCTGTCTACCACGTAATTCACCTTATAGATCCATATAGATCTAACCATTGATTTTCCAACCGGTCTTGGGACAACTTCCCATGCATTGTTATTGAAAATGGAGTCGCACTCCTCAACCATAGCGTAAACCCAAATTGGTTGCTGCACTGCTTCCTTAAAGGAGGATGGTTATTTCAAAATACACTCTCTTATAAGAACCATGTATCTAGTAAACCTATCTGGACACTATGTCTTTCTCTGTCTTCTACATCAAGTCTCAATCTATTAGCTTATGTGGTGCGCCTTCTACCATTTCTGGTGGATGGCTCTGCATGTGTGTTTCTTTCCACTCCATGATCCTCCGTGGTAGTGTCCGGTGATTTGGCAGATTGGTAGACAAAATGATAGGGTAACATGAAACCAGTATTTGGAGTCCTAGGACCTAGCCTTCCTGAACTTAGAGAGGGCTCTCTCTATTGTTTGCAAAGGATGTGTTCTTGTTTGATTTTAGATTTTAGATTTTAGGATAGTTGTTAAGTGTAGGGTTTGTTGATTGTTTTGGTTGGGTAAGATGAATAGGTAGAATAGGTGGAGTGAGAGGTCTTTAAATCATTGGGCTATGGAGTCAATAAAAGTCATGAGTGTCTCAATAATGGATCCGAGTGAAAAACATGGCCAATCTAGCAAGGTTAATGGATCCTTAAGGTAATGTATGAAGTGGGGTGGACATCAAATTGGGGAAAAACAAGGTAGGGCAAAGGGCAGTGAAGTATCCTTTGTCATTTACCCATGAACAAGAAGGTCTTAAATATGATAAGCAAAATATACTAATCATGAGATAGGGAAAACCATTTACTCAATGATAATACTTAAACAAATAAATATACAAGATAAACATTCCAATGAAATAAAGAAAGCAAGAAAGTTTATCTTACTTAGTAATTTCACCTTTGGGAAAACATATAAGATAGCACAATAACTTTAACCAAGAAAAGAGGGAACTCCTAGACATTGTTGATCAATCTATAAGAACTCTGAGGCAAACTGATAGGAATGGACAAAGGGAAAGATCAGAACAACACCTCTTTGACTTAACCTATCAAGCAGTACTTCAAAGAAAGGTTTCAAGACAGAGTTTAGATAGCTGCAAACAAGCAGGGATTACCATGAATCATATTTGCAAACTATTATATTAATCCATAGATGAAACTAACAAGCATAAAGAGGCTTAAAGAGTAGCTAAGAATTATTTAAACACGCCCAGCAGAGGAAAACATCAAGGCCATAGCAAACAGGAGGACTAAGGTGCTTCAAGGAGCATTTCTCAACCTATACTTTTTTGTTCTATAGCAACAAAGAAGGATGAAACGTAATGATAACAAGAAAAAATGAACAAATTAAGAATACATCACCATTAATCAAGCTAAGGAATCCCGCAAACAAGCTTCTCCATCATCAATCCAAGCAAGCCATTCATCAACTACACAACACCAATTTCTTCTCGAAGCTCCTAAAAACCATATATTTCTCTCAAAGCCCATCAAATGCCAACATTGAAAATGAAGGCATCATGCTCTATTTAACTCAGCAAAGGAGGGAAAAAACCATAGATAGGGTTGGAAAATGTCAAAATCACTCATAAATGTCATTTATGCCTAAGAGACCATGCAAGGCCCAAGGCACAAAATATCTGATGAAATAAATGCTAAAATAACTTCTTGCACCTAATTCTAGAGTGATTTGCTTCAAAAAAACACTAAAAAATGATTTTGCAATAAATGAGTGTGTTTTTTTGACTTTTGGTCCAAAACACACTAAACAGTCCATTTGCGCAGCGCCACTTTCAACAGAAAATAGGGTCTTTTGCAGCCGAGTTTTGGACCCCTTCCCGATGTTGGATTTGGCACCGTGATGGCTCGTTGGATAGCCTAATGAGTTTAATTTCCAGAAATGCTTGTATTTTCTTGATCCATCTCTTGTATCCTAGTAAAAAAGTCAAAAATCCTAAGACTTTCATTTGCACAGTGCCAGGCCTAAAAATGTGGTAGAAAGGTGAAAAAAGAGGGGTTTTTTTTTACCTTTTAAGGGGTCAAACCTACTCTAAATCATCTCAAACTTTGTGAGCATAATTTAATAGGTGTGAGAAGGCCAAAAATGTCAATTTATCCTCCTGAAGATGCTCCATGTATTGGTGTAGTGCCAGTGGCGCTGCACTAATGAGCCTGTAAAATCACAAAAAACAAGAATTGCTCCAAAATCTCTCAAAATTGGTGTAGAACTTCCTTAAGGGGTCTTGGAAAACTGTTGAGAAGCCTCGAAAAAAACTCCAAGGCTGTCACACTCTTTTTCCTCCTTTAGGGTTCGGACTTCAAGGAGGGCTTCCTTTAGTTTGGCACAAACAAGCTTGTGCTTCTTTGCATAATACTTTGTCATCTTTTTCTGGAGGGCCAGACCGCTTTTTATCTTCTTGAAGTGATTGTGCTAATTTTTATAATACTGAATGATGTATTGGGCCATACCAAAATCCCTCTCCCACTCCTTTATTTTGTGCATCCTTTATTTGGAGTAGCAGTCTAGTGGCCATCTCCTTATCTTCAATGTCACTATCTAGGTCAATGAATTGAGGCTTTTGAATAGATAACTTGCCTTTCTTACCTTTCTTAACCTGTTCCATCTTCTCTCTGCCCTTGTCAAGCCCTGGAATAGATGTAGATGGCAAGGCCCCTTTCCTTTTGGAGGAAGAAAACACTTGCCTTGGCCCTCTTTGGTATATGCATGCAAGCAGAGTGATGGTGGTTTTGGTGGTGTTTTCATTATGGCTATAACCTTTGGTGTTGTCACCAGCCCCTTCATCTTCACTATGATCCCTGTTAGTCATCTCATGTTTGTTTGATCACTGCCTTCTTGATCTTCAACACCATCATTATCACTTCCTTCTTTACTGCCTTTTGCACTATCATCTTGGTCTTCAATGTGATCATCAACCTCTGTACCTGCTTCACTTTGGTCTTGTTTATCACTAGGGTACTTTTCTTCATCATCTCCTGAACTGCTATCATTCTCATGTTCACTAGGAGGCTGATTAGTGTCATGACTGTCATGACTATCTCCCTCGCTATCTTTTTCCTCACTATCTATCCCATCAGTGTCAACCTCCTTGTCACTGTCCTCTTCTTCAAACTCTATTTCTGCCTTATCATTTTCTTGTTCGTCATTTGTTTCCATGGACTCTGCCTCATCATGATATTCTTGGTTTCCAACATTGTCATCAAAATCATATTCACTATGATCTACCTCCTCTATCTCTCCTTCATCCTTTATTTCATTTCTGGTTTCCCCTTTTTCAAAACTCATATCATTTTCACTTTCAACCTCTTCATTTCCTCCAGCATTTTATTCCATGGTGGCAGAGTTTTGTTCACTATCTTCTTGACTATTAGCCTCCTATTTTTCATCAATATCTTCTTGGTCATCACTTTGTTCATCTACATCATCCCTTTCTTTACTTTGCGCTGACTCATTTGCATCACTATCATGACATCTCCCTTTAACTTTTCATTGTTTTTGTCCTTACTACTGTTGTGCTCATTTCCCTCTTTTTCACCATCATTTCCCTCTTACTCCTTCTCATTAATTTTTTTTTCTGCCTCAATGATTTCATCACCTTCACCCTGATCTTCATGTGATTCTTCATTGCCACTTATTTCTTCACCTGATGCACCAAGAGAAGGAGAGGAAGGGAGGTTTTCCTATGGTGAGGGTACTTGTGCATATGAGGAAGGAAAATTTGGTTGATGAGGAGGTTTTGGGTTTGAAAAGATTTAATGTGTTATGAAAACATCACAAGGTATACCTTGCTGCTCCAACTGATGTAACACCAACATCTTGATCAAGGAATGGTGGAATAAGCTATGCATTTGTTGTGGGTAATTCCTCCTCCGGATAACAGAAGGCATTTTCTCAATGCTCCTATAGAGATAGTAAGGCAAGTTTAGCACCTTAGCCCCTGTGAAATGCATGAGGAGTCTAACATGATAGGTATAGAGCCTGGAGTACCTCCCCTCACAGGTGAAGTATTTCATGATAACAACATCAAGGAGGAAAATCTATGTTTGAGGTGTGAGAAAGGAAGAGCTGTTTTTCTACCTCCTCTATACCTTGTTTTGATAAATGTCTCTAAAAAGTCTTTGTCCAATTTTCCCTTTTTAAACCACTTTTCACCTACAGTTGGGATACCTGTGGCCTTAGAGATGGCACCTACTGAAATATCAAAATCCACTCCTACAAGGCTTGAGTGCTTGTTGTGTAAATTGAGAATGAGGAGCCTTGTAAGCTCAGGGTGGCTCTTTAATAGTTTGATCCTCTCACAAAATTGAAAACATCTTGCATTTTGAAAACATGATAGGATCCTAGGAGAGGAGGTAATGGCCATTGTGATTTGAGGCTCCAAGGTTATTCACTTTCCTTCCCTTATGTTTTGGTCTCAAAGCCCTTTGACCTTTATCACTACCACTGTTGTTCTCAACTCCTGACATGGTGATAGGAGATGTTGGTTTACAAATTAGGGCTTGATGAAACAAGGTGAAGATGATGATGAAGTAAATTTTGGTGAATGATTGATGTGGAGGATAGGGTTGCTAGGGTTTAGGTTCCTTGGAGCCTAAGGAGCTTTTTCTCAAAGGTGTATTACAGTCACTCTGACTCACTCACCCTCACATGACAACAAACTAATTTTAAGGAGGTTTTAAACATAGAGGCTCCTTTGTATGCAAGACCTAGGGTTTACCCACCTAGGGTTTTATCCTTAAAGCCACAAAAGACCAAAATTAACTTGAAAATTTTCTTGGGGACAAGGAAAAAGGGCCACTTACCAATTCTTGGCTCTTCTACAGATATTGGAGGTGAATGGAGGACAGAAAATTGAATTAGGGCAAGATATTCTACCTTTTTAAGGCTCTCAGTGTTTGTGCAGTGCCCTGCCCAAGCTGTCAGGTCGGCCCATTTGTGTAGTGTCGAAAAGCATGCATGGTGGTTAACGCAACGACGGGTGCATGCATTGTCTACTGGTCTCCAGGCGAGTCAGGCCCATGTTTGCGCAGTGCCCAGGCAGTCATGCAGAGGTGTCGGGTGGCCCGTTAGTGCAGCGTCTAGCGGGGGCAGTGTCTACCGGTCTCTGGGCGAGTCGGGCCCGCGTTTACGCAACGCTTGATATTTGCATAGCGTCGGGAAAAATTTGCCAGCATAGTGTGATTCTAAACGGGCGGAGGGCCGGTTAGCACAACACCAACTTGTATTTGTGTAGCGTCAGTGATTTGCACAATGCCATAACACTTGCCTAGAAACAACCAGAAAAACCCAGTTTTTCTCTTGAAACCCTTTTTCTCTTTATCAAGTGATGAATGAGATTGAAATGAAACTGAAACACCTTTATACTCTTTGAGAGAAATAAATTACACGCATAAACCCACTTTTTCTATGTTTGGTTGGGGTCACTTTATAACTTTCACTAATGTCTCCTTGACCCCTTTTTGTAGGTGTACATAACTTTTCTTAAATAATTCTCTGGGTAATAGTGCACTGAAATATGAAGAGCCCCCTCCCCACTTTTTTGGCTTTTAAATTTAGGGGATTGTACAAATTGTCTCTTTTGAAAACTGAAATCATTTCTTCATTCCTCTTAGGCATTTTTGAGTGCAAATAGAATTAAACATGTTTTTCTTACCTTTTACTGATATTTTTAACAGTGAGGTCCTTTTGGCAGAGAGGTGTGCATAAGGTTTACCATATTTTTCCCTTGGCCACTTTTGATTTCTGCAGGTGCCACAACATAGGGTTTTTGGTCTGCTTGTCATTTTTGGACATTGACACCTCATTTTCTGAATAGTGAACTTATGCTCAACATGATTTTCTGCTTTGGAATTTTACCTCATATTTCTTCCTTTGATAATTTTTAAGACATTGAATATATTGGAAGACCTAGGCTCCATCACACTAATACTCTCTGCCATTTTTCCCTTTGATGTAGGTGAAGCAGTGTTGTCTTTGACAAACCCTAAAAACCACCTTGAGAATCCTTTGAATTCCTTATGCTGTTATGAAGGAGGACTTATCATCCTCTTTTGACCTGTTATGCCCATCTTTCCAAACTCTTAGGTTTTAGGGCTGTTATAGAAAAATAAGCAATGTTGTCTTCTAAGTTCTCTATAGCCCTTCAAATTTCATTTATTATTTCTTAAAATCTTCAATGTGTCCTTGGTTGTGTTTCTCTGCCTTCTGTCCTTGTGGTTCTTGTGATGTTTCTTTTCTCGGCAACACTATCTTGTCAATTAATCACAAAAACCCTGATTCTCTTTAAACACAGGTTTGTTGCCTTTCCCTTTGCCGTGGATGTCTTGTTGTGATGATTTCATCCCATTACATTACCTCTTCTTATCTTGATGGCAACCTTGATCATTTTTGCAGAAATGTGAACAAGGGCAGCTGTCCCTTGCAGAATTTGTGCTTTGGCAAAGGAGGCCTTTCCTTGAAGGTTTTTTGATTAGTTTTGGACCAAGTTACTTGAACTTCTTCTTCCTTGTATGCAGCCTCTTGACACAGAAAAAACAGAGATTTTGATCACTAAAACAACCCTATGACCTATGAAACCCTAGGTGACCTAGTGGAAGGTTCCTTGGACTTCGCCTTTGAATGAAAACTTAGATTTTGGGGTTATTAAGTGTAAAACAAAGTTTTTGATAGAATTATGTATTGAAGATCCAGAATCCAATGTACTTGATTTATCTAAAGAGCCTACATATATATTTTTGAGACCATCAATGCTTGAGGCATTTTGAAGATATAAGAGAGCTGGTTGATTGGTGGCTCTAGGTAGTAGTGGAGGGTTTAGGCTAAAAACAAAAACAGAGGATTGAGGCCAAAGGTGAAAAAACATAGACAAAATGAGTGATATGAGTCCATGATGGGTCTCCTGGGATTAGTGAGATGATCTTGACATGATGGGATGATGAAATAGTGAAATTTATCCTAAGGATAATGAAGGCAGTGAGATTTATAGAACTCACAATGTTCATGAACTTTGTTTTTATAAATATAGAATAAGTATTTGGTCATCTATAAAAGAAAGAATTACTAATGAATAATAGTGGCTCCACTTGGGGAGGGAAACTCCTTGTCAGGAGGTGTCCAAAAATTTCAAATCTCTGGTTTTTGTGGAGACCAGTACCTCATCCATTGGGCATATTTTTATCTCTTTTCACTTGCTGATACTTACTTGAAGCTATGATCTCAATAATATAAACGACATGATTAGCTCAACTTCATCTTTACCTACCCAACCTGCTTGCCTAACTAATTTTTTTTCTTCCTTGGGTGCATTTGGAATAGAAAATCCTTGATATTATTTTATCTTGAAAGAGAAAAAAAACTATCTAATTCTATCTTGTTTCTTCCAAGAGTTTAGATTATGCTAATGAACTCTTTTATTCTCTACCCAGACTACTCAACTGTCAAGATTAAACTATTTGACAGGATTCATTCACTAAGCTATACACATGAAATTGAAAGCATGGCTTAAATCATGATTAGACAATCTGACTTACCATGGGTTTGTGGCATAAGGACAAGCTGCACACAAATATTATTTTTGTACAAAATAAGACCTTCAGGAAATATGAGGGCTGTGATCAAACATGTGCTAAGCATCCCTATTTTCCTCTTTGGTTCTGTTTTAAGCATGTGGAACCAGTATATTTCTTTCCTAATCTATCTTTTGAAAAGTCAAGTTTGAGTGATTTGACCAGCTATCTTTCACTAACTTATCAACGATAAATTGAAAACATGTTTCAGCCATGATTAGGCTAGATGACTGAAACAATACCTTCTTTTTAAACCAGCAGTGACATTAAAGGTTGCTCACTTTCAGTAGTACTATTTTTTGGGTATGGGGCTTTACCTCTTTTCAAATCTGCCCTTTTTTTCTATTTTTCCTGTTTTTGTGATTTCCCTCATGTAATTTTTATGTACAATGGATGAAAATCTTTAAAATTAGGACTCTTGAAATAAATAGTGTTTGAGCATCCTGCCATTCACTGGACCTCCGAAAATTTCTTCTCCATTCAGCCCTTGTAAAAAGAAAGCATTATGACCTCTAATTGGCTAAATGAGGTAAGGACCTTTCTACAAATTCTCAAATTTACCATGTTTAATTTTGTCTTCCCTCTTGGAATCCCATTTTAGTACCGTTTCTCCAATGTGGAAATTGTTGGATTTAGTTCTTCTCTCAAATATTTTCTTTATGCTTTCTTGCATTTCTTGAGTCTTGTTATAAACTTCTTCCCTTGTCTGTTGCAAATGAATGGTTTGGTTCAGCCTCCTTTGCATGCCATTTTCTTCTGGTTGCACTTCTTAGAGAAATCTTACCATCGGAAATCCCAAGGATGTTGGAAAAATGGCATCCATGCCATACAGTAGTTGATAGGGAGACATACCGATTGATTTCTTGGTGGTTAGTCTATCAGCCCATAGTGCATGTATTAACTTGTCATGCCATGCCTTTTGATTATGTTCTAGAAGCTTCTTGATGATATTGACCAATATTTTTTTAGAGGGCTCAGCTAGCCCATTACCTTGAGGGTAATAAGCTGTGGAATTTCCTAGTGTGATGTGATATTTATGACAAAAGTCAACCATTCTTTTGGATGAAAGGTAGTAGCATTATCTGTGATGATTTTTCTGGGGCAACCAAATCTAGACAGGATGTTTGTCTCAATAAATTTGATAATGATTGAATCGGTGGTATTTCTAGAGGGGATGGCTTCTATCCACTTGGTAAAGTAATCAGTGGTAGTGAGGATAAACTTATGTTGTGCAAACGAGGTGGGGTGAATCTCTCCAATGAATCCTAAACCCCATTGTTGAAAAGGAGCTTCAAAAGTAATGGGATGTAAAGGCAAAGGTAAGAGTTTTCTCTTGTCATCAAAAATTTGGCATTTATGGGAAGTCATGACTAGCTTGTGGGTGTCAAGGAAAAGGGTGGGCCAATAGTAGCCAGCTCTAAGGATATTTTTGGCTGTGGTTTTCTAGTAAAGATGGCCTCCACACTCTCCCTCATGCAGTTCATGCATGATCTTACCTGCATCATCCTCAAGCAAACATTTAAGCATTATACCAATAGGATTCTTCCAATATAATATTTCATCTAAAATGCAAAATTTCAAAGCTTTTTGTTTCAGGAATCTAGCTTTTGTCTTTGATAATGTAGGAGGAGCATTAAGATAGAAAAGCACATAAAGAATATCAACATACCAAGATGAATTTAAAAATGCTTCTTCAACGTGGGGAGTGGTGCATTCTTCTCGTTCTTCTAAAACATCAACCATATTCATATCTAAGGCTTTGAAATTTGACTCAGCCATGAGTTTTTCAAGACCTTGTCCTTTAACCAGTTTAGTGGGTCTAATTTCTAAGTCATATTATAAGATAAAGGCAATTCATTTTCCCCTTTTACCATCAGGGTTCTGATTTAAAATTTCCTTGACAACTGAGTGTGGAACAAAAGCAATGATATGAGAATGTAAGATATAAAATCTAAAGTCTTTCAATGCCTTGATCAAGGAAAAGGCTTGTTTCTCCATGATTTTGTATTTTAAAGGAGCATCTCTAAGGGCTTTGATGAAGAAGGCTATTGGATGTTCTTGCCCCATCATTTTCTTTTGCAGTAATACTGCAGCAATGGTATGCTCAGAGGAAAATGAGAAAATGTAGAAGTCTTTAGTAAAATTGAGACTGATTAGAACTGGTGTTTGAGTGAGAGCTAGTTTGACCAATTCAAAGGATTGTTTGGTTTTCTCTTCATCAAATTTTATATCCCGTCTCACAACAGTCATCTCGTTGTTTGGGAAAAACGCCTGATTGTTATGGGGTGTATTAGTGGACCCCAAAAGTATCCCAATTTCAGCTCTTGGTTCGAGATTCTTCCTGGAATATTTGGTCACATGCACATATACAGATGAGCCAGAAATTTTAAAATACGAAACATCAGGTTTCTTACAGAAAAAGCCTCCTTTGGTGTACTCATGCCAAGTATCCGAAGAGGACTACGGTTTCTCACAAATACCGCTATGTTGCATGCCTCCAACCACTGATGCAATGGTAGGCCCTGATCATGCAACATTTCTTGTGTTGCACCCATAATTGTTCTGTTCTTTCTTTCTATGACCCCATTCTGTTGTGGGTTATGAGGCGCAATCAACTCTCTCTTAATTCCTTCTTTGCTGCAGAAGTTATTGAATTAATTGGAGATGTAACCACCATTTTCTCTCCTAAGAGCCTTCACATGCTTCCCTGTATCATTCTCCACCAATGATTTGAACTCAAAGAAATTTTGGGAATGTCTGATTTTTCTTCTGCATGAAGTAGATTCGACACTTTCTAGAAAAATAATCAACAAATATCACATAGTACTTGTGGTTTTTTGTCGAAGGAGTAGAGAATGGTCCACACACGTCATACTGAACTCTATCAAGGATTTTTGAAGCTTGATTCTCCTTCTCGTGAAAAGTGGCCTATGCATACTTCCCCATTGTTAACACTATAAAATCGTACAACAAAAGACAACATTATTTAATGTCAAGCAGAAGGGTTTATAGGGTTGGAAGACATTAAATAATCTGGAAAGTATTTAAAAATATCTAAGGTCTGAGGAAAATCAATTTTGAATAAGTCCTAAATGGTCTTTGTGTGCATAATCCTTCGTGAAGAGCGCATTCACGCACTTTTTTTCTCGATATGTGTGCAATCATGGGAGTTGTGAAATGTCACTATCTGGGACCACACAAAGTAAAGGAAAAGTGATTCCTTGCTTAAAGATGCCTAAGGATAGCCACCAACGCCTCCTTAGACACCAAGTGAGCACACAATGGAATATTTGGAGCACACAAAGGAATCATACCCCTCTCTTGGGTCACCATCCACAATGTACCAAGAGAGGGAAGGGAGGATTTGAAATCTCTTATATAAGGCTACCATGAGATGAAGAATGGGTGAAAACATTCTTATGCTAGCCAGAATTTCGCAAGCAATACTAGTAGTGTGTGATCCGGAGTTGAAGATTGAGGGGACTTAATTGTTGGCCATCCCACCAAGTTCAATCCGACATAGTAGAGAGAGAGGGAGACTACAGCGAGGCAAGCTTGGGATAAAAAAATCCTTGCATCGGGACTCGGAACCCATGTTCTAGGGGCGCTTTGGCAAGAGGGTAAAGTTTCACTCTTATTACTACCAGCACTCAATAAGAGGGGCCTAGAGCCACCGTTTGTATTATTGTTGTTGTTTGACTCTTTTTAGAGCTCGTGTTTATTTTATTTAGTTTTTATTTTAGTTTTAGTTTATATATGCATGCTATTTCTCTATCTAGTATGCTTATGATTCTAGCTTGTTCCACTAACTTGCTTGACTCCACTTCTTTTTCTGCTTGTTACCAATAACTTAAGTGGGCATACCACACCCCTTAAGTTGGTGTGATTTCGTACATACATGCACCAAACACACTCCAATAGGATTGGCGACTCCAGTAATGTTTATTACCAAGTTTATGTGGTTGTGCCTCTTCTGCAGAGACCTCTATCTGTGCTGTGGAGTGGAGCTATATTTCCCATGATTTATCTTATAGTCCCTAGTTCATCGCAAGTGACATACTGAAGTAGAACAACTCCAAAATTTTCTTGTAGGAATTTGTGCATGTTTTATTCCCATAGCTGTGCAGGGAACATGTTTAGAGTTGACCCGCACGCAGAAAATGTGCCTATTTCAGCCTTTTGTGCTCAAAATATAGAATGATAAATTTATCCCATGTTTATGTCTTTACCTTCTTATAAAGTGCTTGGAAGCCCCCAATACACCTGCCAACACTGGTTGTGGTACCTATTGAGCCTTGCAATAGGTATGTATTTACTCTCAAATACTGTCCTTTTTCCTCTTCTTCATCCATTTTTGTGACATAATATAATAATATCTTGAATGGATTTTGATAAAAAATGAATGAAATAATCCTGAAATGGTTTAACCGTCCAAACTAATTCCCATTTCTTTTATGATGAAAATAACAGATAAAACAATAGCTGTTCCCAAAAAGGAACAATAGGATCTAATCAAGGGAAAAGAAGGAACGTTAAAGGCGGTCAAATCAGAAGACAAATCAGTGAGAACGATTGATTGTTCGAAGATAGCAATTTGTTATGAATCCCTCAAGATCCCCTGATCTTTAGGGATCGCATTTACCTTTTCCTTTAGCTATAAAGAAACGAGAAGAATACAAAGATAGACATGATGACATAGGAGAAAGCAGAGAATGTAAATTAGATCGTATCACATATTGTATCATGTCTCTTTCATTTATGTATCATTTTATAATGAATAGAACTTAGTTCTGAAGGACAGGATTGTATTGTAATGAATGTGATGATTAATATATAATTTACGTTGCTGTTCATTCGATTGTTCTGGAGTAACTAAGAAATTTTCGCTGGTGGTTAAGGACTCGGTCTCTGGTGGATCTCACTGCTATTCTTTGTGCTATAATTTTCCATTTACTACAAGTATATTATGCTTTTATGCTTACAGTGAATTACTTTTGATAATTTAGATTTCTGTATTTATTCCCTTGAGTGCGCATTTCCAATTTATTAGTTTCTCGTTAAAAGAATTGGCTTTGATTACTTAAAGCATAGACTGTTATTTCCACTAGTTTCCTTTTGTTCGATTGTTTAGATCTAGCTGAAAGAGCTCGGTTAATTATTCAATGCTCTAGGTTGATTATCATTTGAATTAGTTGAATTAGGAATGAATTATAGTTTTGTGTTCTAATGCATAGATGAATCACTTCCTTTTAAGCTTCAATATTTATGATTGTATCTATATTCAACGATTGGTTTTACTGTTACTCTTTGTATGAATAGCTTGCACATATTGTGTACACACTTGAGATAAAAAGACTTACCCTAGTTGATAATTAATGTGAGGCAATTAGGAATTTTTAAAGACACCTGTTAGCACCCAAAATTTTGGCGTTGTTGCCAGGGAGTGTGTTGTCACTCAGTAAAATGAGTAATTTCTGATTGATGATTTTTCTGCTGAGGGAGAATTGGGTACTAAAAATGGAAGTTAAGAACCTGCGTAAAGAACGAGTAAAATGCTCGCTCATCCGCCCGCTTTCTAGCAGAATTGCGTGAGAATTTAAGGTAGGGATGAATGTTTGTATTTCTGCATGAATGAATAAGAGGGAAAGACCTGAAAAAGACAAAATTCCTCCTTCTAAACCTGAAAAACCTAAGGGACTGGTGACCCTTGGATGATCATCTTTTATCGATGAAATCTTAAGAAAAGCTGAGTCTCAGTCATCAATAGGACCCCGAATTGTTGCTTCCAAGTGTCCTATTGACTTTCTTCAAGCTGCAGGATCACCATTTGTAGCTAACGTTGAGATTCACAGTAAGACTAAAGGGATTGAACAGAGTTTTCAAGATACTGAAAATTCACAAATTTTCCCTTCAAAAGAAATAAATTCTTGAAACCTCCATGGAGGAGAAGGAGAGACAGGTAATATTGAAATTAAATTATCAGAACCTAGATCTCCTGAAGTAGTGACTGAGCAGAGGACACCCAGTGTTCCAGATCAAGGTAGTGCTGTTAGAACTATTCCAGCCTCTTGTAGACATCCTAGGAATAAATCTCCAGCTCTGGAGATCCCTGAATAATATTGGCATATTTTTGACCAAATGCCTAATAACTAGCAACCTCAAACTTCTACATTGTAATACCCTATTATTGACACAGCTATCAATACCCCCATGAAGACTATCCCATTACAAAATATTCCTACCTTTCATGGGCCAACTTCAGAACATCCCGATGCATTCCTTTTCGAGTTTGATGTTTTATGCAGGGGTTATGACTACACTACTGACCCCTAGAAGCTGAAGCTATTCCCCTCTACTCTGAAGGGAGAAGCTCTGCATTGGTTTATGGGACTTGGTGGAGGCACCATCAATGACTGGGATGAAACGAAAACATCTTTCCTTAAAAAATATCAAGATTATTTCCGAACTAGAGAGTTAAAAGATGAAATTTTTCAAATGGTAGCTAAGCCTAGTGAGACTCTGGAAGAATATGTAGAGGGTTTTCAATATAATCTGTAAATATCTCCTTACATAAATCTACCTGATAATGTTCTAAAAACCATGCTGATTAGAGGTATGAAAGACCAATGGGTAGAGACACTAAATATAATGGGTAAAGGTGACATTTATCAAGAAAGCTATAACAATATTATAGATTTGTGCATTAAGTGTTCCAGGGGAAGTACAAGGCTGAAACCAGTCGAACGTGATGCAAGCCCCAGAGACAACAAAGCCTTAGGAGGAACCATTACATGAAGCAAAATCGGAAATTTGTTGGAGGATTTCAAGACTGATATCCTGGGGACCCTGGCGACACAATTGGATGTCATGCAAGCTAAGAAAAAGCAGGCAATAGAAGAACATAATTTGGCTATTTTCTGTCCCTATTGCAAACAGAAGCATAATCATAAAGAATTTCCCCTAGATACAATACGAACATGTTCCATATGCACTAAAGAGCATGCCACGGAAAGCTGCCCATCGCTCCCAAGATTGAAAGCAGTTTTCAAGGAAGCGGAAGAAGAAATGGAACCAGTCTATCTGTTGAACCAACATCGTCAATGGAAAGCGCGTCAGACAGGTATTCCTACCGATCCATCTTAATTCTTTGCTTCCTCACAATATAATTCTCAGCAATATTCAGGGGCAACATGGGAAAATCAGCCACCTTTTTTTCCACCTCAAGCATTTTTTATGCCACCATGGCCCAATCAGTGAAATCAAAATAATAATAATTGGCCAAATTCCCTTTACCCACCACCATTCTAGTAGAATAATCCTTATTCCTCCCAATGGTCCCCTTCCACCTCCCAAAATCAGAACTGGCAATCAAATTGGCAAAGATCTATGAAGCAGCCTATGGGGATAGCTCCTCTACCTCAACCAACTTTACCAACACCTTACACATTGCAGCAGAATCATCAATATAATATATGACCGCAACTTCCAGCTCAACCCAACCCAATTCCTAGAAACAGACGAGTTCAGTCAATACAAATCATTGAGGGTCTAGACCCCGAGGTTGAGTTGAAAGAATGTAATGAGCCTAAGTTGAGATCTGGATGCATAATCACTCTAGATAAGGATAAATATTTGCAACCGGAAGAATTGCACACAAACAAGCCTCTGACTGTAGATGATCAAGAAATAAAACAAGGGGAATATATAGTCAGACATAAAAATCCTGAACAAATCATAATCACTTCCCCCCCATTCCTAGAAAGATTTTTTATACCACGCTCGATTGAATATCCTGACTTTGATCTTCTCGGTGAAATTAAGAACATTTGTATAAAAATTCTCCTCCTCCAGGCTATCCAAGATATTCCAATATATGCCAAAAATATTAAATAATTGTGTATAAAGAAGTCTGTGAGGAAAAAAAAAACAACCCCTACTGTACATGTTGTCAGGACTTTGTCTGATTTATTACTAGGCAAAGAAACTCCTGTAAAATATGAGGATCCCGGAAACCCCATTGTCACAGTCAAGATAAATGGTCATTCTTTTCCCAATCATTTATTTGACTTAGGGGTAGCCATTAATATTCTCACAACTATAGCTTGCGACATTCTTGGCATCACAACCTTGGAACCAACAACTACCTTACTAGAACTAGCGGATCGATCAGTCATAAGACCAGAAGGAACATTACAGGATGTGATGGTCTCTGTTGACACTTGGGAATACCCAACAGATTTCTTGATTATTAATCCTAGGAACCAACTAGATGGACATCCCTTAATATTAGGAAGGCCTTGGCTGGCGACTGCTAATGCTTATATCAACTGCCAGACAGGCAGTATGACTATAACTAGGGGGGATGATGTGAAAAATTTAGCTTTATACCCTCCTGCTCAACCAAGCTTGACTATTATGAAAACCAGGAAGCAACCTGCAACGTACTTAACAAAAAATATTTGGTCACCATTGACTGTGGTAGATTCCCTTGAATTCAAAAACCAAACTGAAGACAATGTCATTAATACTTTTATTAATCATCCTACCACAGTATTAAGTTCGAAATGTCACATGATTAAAGCAGTACTTGACAACAAAATCGAAGAAGATCCCCTGGGAGATATCAATAATCAAACAATACCAAAAACCACTGTTTATAATTGCAAACCTATCGAAATTGAGCTAGGGAAGATCCTGAACATTAATAGTAATCTAAGTGATGACCAACAACAAAAACTTATTCAAGTCCTTAGGAAAGATAAAGGGGCTTTCGCTTGGGAATACTCAGATATGAAATGGATTAACCCTCAACTATGCATGCATCACATCTACATTGAAAAGGATGAAAAAACCATTCGACAACCTCAATGTAGATTAAATCCTCACCTAAAATATATTGTTAAAAAAGAGCTTCAAAAACCGTTAGATGTGAATTTTATCTATCCTATATCTGACAGTAAATGGGTTTCTCCATTATTTGTGGTTCCAAAAAAGAATGGGAAATGGTGAATATGCATTGACTATAGAGAACTCAACAAGGCAATGCAAAAAGACAATTTTCCCCTTCCATTTATTGATCAGGTCCTCGATACACTGGTAGGGAAATTTTTTTTCTCTTTCCTGGATGGATTCAGTGGCTACAACCAAATTCATATTGCTCCTAAACACCAGGATAAGACTACCTTTACTTGTCTGTGGGGAACATTCCCCTACATGGTATTACCTTTTGGATTGTGTAACACACCTGCCACATTCCAAAGAGCCATACTCAATATTTTTGCAAACTTGATAAATGAAGGATTGGAAGTATACATGGATGATTTCACACCCTATGGAGATGACTTTGAACAAGCATTACAGACGTTGGAAAAATTTCTAGAATGGTGTATTGCTACTAGCCTATGTTTAAGCCACGAAAAGTGCCATATGATGATGACATAAGGCCTGATCTTGGGTCATTACATTTCAGCAGCTGGAATTCAGGTAGATCCGGCAAAAATACAAGTAATTCTCTTACTAGCTACTCCATAGAATCAAACAGAGGTATGTAGTTTTCTGGGAATTTCTAGATATTATCGTATATTTATCAAGAATTTTTCACAGATTGCTGCACCATTATATGCCTTAACAGGAAACAATGATTTCATATGGACTGACAAATGTGATACTGCCTTTACAGATTTAAAACAGCTAGTATCAACAGCACCATTATTACGAGGTCTGAACTGGGATATACCATTCCATATTTCATCAGATGCATCAGACACAGCCATTGGAGAAGTTCTTGGCCAAGAAGAAGACAAGAAACCCTACGCTATATATTACATTAGCAAAAACTTAACTCCTGCCGAATTGAATTACATAGTAACAGAGAAGGAGTTTTTCACTGTTATTTATGCTATTAACAAATTCAGACACTATATAACTGGATACCTTGTAATTCTGTATACGGATCACTCTGCTATTAAATACTTAGCTAATAAACCCATTACGAATGGAAGAGTGACACGTTGGTTCCTACTTTTGCAGGAATTTGATATAACTATAAGGGATTGACCAGGGAAGGAAAATCTTGTGGCAGATTTTCTCTCCCAAGTGCCAAGAACAGATGACGCAATAGCAGTAGAGGATCAGTTTCTGGATGAACACTTTTTTTTGTAACCTTGAAAACACCATGGTACGCAGATGTGGCGAATTATTTAGAAGTGGGAAAACTACCTAAACATCTAACACCTAGCGAAAGGAAATCAATAGTATAGCGTAGCACTCGGTTCTCCTGGATTGGAGGATACCTTTTTCACACAGGGGCTGATATGCACATCCATAGGTGTATCAGGGAAGATGAAATTTATGATATCTTAAAATTCTGCAACGATGGACCTTGCGGTGGACATTTTGTAGACTGCAAAACTGGACAAATTTTTTTACAAATGGGCTACTACTGGCCCACGCTTTTTAAGGATGCTAAGAAATTTTTTTCAGGCCTGCGATAGTTGTCAAAGGATGGGCTGCCCTGGCCAATTTGATGAAATGCCCCTGCATCCACAGCTGGTCATAGAACCTTTTGAGCGTTGGGCATTAGATTTTGTTGGGTCAATCAATCAAACATCCAACCAGAAATCATATATATTGGTTGCAACAGAATACGTAACTAACTGGGTAGAAGAAATAGCATTACCAAGAGACACAAAAGAAACTGTGATAAACTTTCTTTTTTAAATTTTTGTACGATATGGGTTACCCAGAGAAATAATCACTGATGGAGGGCCATAATTTGTAGGCCACAAGATCGCTGCTACACTAAAAAATCTTCATGTTATTCACAGAATTACCTCTCCATACCACCTGTAAGCGAATGGGTAGGTAGAAAGCACCAACAAAGTAATTGAAGCTATTCTAACGAAGATAGTGTCATCGCACAGACGAGATTGGGCTACTCGACTGCCAGAAGCCTTATGGGCATATCGCACAAGTTGGAGGAATACTACTGGATACTCCCCATATCAGCTGGTATTTGGTAAGGAACCTATTTTTCCCATAGAGTTTGAGATACAAACACTAAGGACAACCTAGGAAGTGTGACTAGATTTAACTGAAGCCCAGATTAATAGATTACATCGAATAAATGATTTAGATGAAATCCAGCTTTTGGCTTTGCAGCATACTACACTTATTCAAAAACAAAGAGCCAAATGGCATGACTCTCTGATCAATAAAAAGACATTTCATGAGGGTGACTGGGCACTTCTTTATGATTCCAAGTTTCAAGACTTCCCTAGTAAATTGCAGACTAGGTGGTTAGGTCCCTATGAAATAGAGGAAGTACATGACAATGGCACTCTTACGTTGACCACCATTAATGGGTCTGATTGTTCCTTTAAAGAATATGGGCATCAGATGCACCTCTACCAAAGACCGCTTACAACATAATATTTTTGTCAACAGATACAGAAGGACTCCACCATGCAAGTTTTAGGTGCAGAAGATAATCCTTTGACAAATTCATCTTTGTAAAAATTCATTTATTTTGTAAATTGTAAATAGGATTGTTGATTCAATTCATTTTTTTGCCTATTTTGTTGTCCCATCTTCGGAACAACACTTTTTTATTTTGCTGTTCCATCTTCGGAACATCACTTTTTGGTTTTGTTGTTCCATCTTCAGAACAACACTTTTTGATTTTGCTGTCCCATCTTCGGAACAAAACTTTTTGATTTTGTTGTTCCATCTTTGGGACAACACTTTTTGATTTTGCTAGTCCATCTTTGGAACAACACTTTTTGATTTTGCTGTTCCATATTTGGAACAACACTTTTGGTTTTGCTGTTCCATCTTCAGAACAACACTTTTTGATTTTGCTATTCCATCTTTGGAACAACATTATATTTTGTTTTTTTCCAATTTTTGAACATCACTCTTGTTTCTTGTACAATTTTTGTGTGTTCTGAAAAACACCTTTTTTATATATTTCACAAGTATCTCTTTTCTCTTATGGACTTATTCCTAGCTCATTTCAGCCTCATTTATTTTGATTTATTTTATGGCCTGAGTACAGTACCTTCGTTATGGATTTTATTAAAGCAGGTGAATATTTTTAACATTATGATCTTTGACAAAGACAAGTACTTGATGATAGAATTAAAACAATCGAAAAGGACACAATTATTTATATTTCACTTTACTGTACTGATATATACTGTATATGATAATGATTGATCATCTTTACCATGCTAGTTCTATTCTTCCTTGTTATAATTCTCTCTGTCTATTATCAATGTGATTATGGGTATAATTTTTCTTATTATTGATATGTTTCAACTTCTTACACCATCCCTACTCTTAAGGAGTACTGAGCCTCCCTCTATTTATCATAAAATTTTGTTAAGAATTATGGGAGAGTTGCAGCACCTCTAACAACATTATTGAATGAAGATGCATTTTCATGGACTCTTGAAGCAACTAAGGCCTTTGAACATCTTAAAGAGGCAATGTGCCTAGCACCAGTCTTAAATTCGCCAAACTTCACAAAAACCTTTATTGTGGAATGTGATGCCTTAGGAAATGGAATTGGTGTTGTTTTAATGAAAGAAGGAAGACCCATTTCTTTTGAAATTCGTCCAATCAAAGGAGAGTATTTAGAGAAACCTATTTATGAGAAGGACATGTTAGCAATATTGCATGCACTAAAGAAATGGAGAACTTACCTAATGAGAAGACACTTCAAGGTAAAAACTGATCATGATAGTCTTAAACATTTTTTGGAACAAATACTATCTTCAAAAGAGCAACAAAAATGGGTCACAAAGATGTTGGGTTATGACTTTGAAATAATATACAAAAAAGGGAAGCTAAATGTTGTTGCAGATGCACTCTCAAGAAAGAATGAAGAGGTGGAAGCATTGCTTTGTGCCATTTCTATCATCCAACTAGATTGGATAACGGAAGCAAGAGATGAATGGAAGAAGGACGAAGACATGTGGACACTCATTCAAAAGTTGCAGCAAGATCCTAGTAAATTTGATACATTTAGTTGGAAAAATGATTCCTTATGGTACAAAGATCGCTTATATCCTTGTAAGAATTTCCAACTAAAACAAAATATTCTTTTGGAATTGCACACTTCTCCTTTAGGAGGACACTCAGGATTTTTGAAAACTTACCACAGGGTGAAGAAAGAATTTTTTTGGGATGGCCTTAAATATGATATTCAAAAGTTTTTGGCGGAATGTTTTGTTTGCCAGTTGAATAAAGTTGAGACAATTAAGACCCCGGGTCTTCTACAACCTTTATCCATTCTAAGTCAACGTTGGGAGGAGATTTCAGTGGATTTTATCATAGGTTTACCTAAGTCCGAAGGAAAGAGTGTCATCATGGTGGTAGTTGATAGACTTACCAAGTATGCACACTTTTGTGCATTATATCATCCATTTAAAGAAAGTACAGTTGCTACTACATTTATGGACACAATTCAAAAGCTAAATGGAAACCCAAGGGTTATTGTGAGAGACATAGATCCCATTTTTACTGGAAATTTTTGGACGGAGTTATTTTCTTGTTTGGGTACTCAATTAGCTCATAGCTCATCTTAGCATCCTCAATCCGATGGTCAAACTAAGATAGTAAATAAATGTTTGGAAGGATATATTCGTTGTTTTGTATCTGATAAACAAACACAATGGGTCAAGTGGTTACCTCTAGCTGAATGGTGGTATAACACTTGCTTCCATACTGCAACAAAAATGACCCAATTTATGGCACTTTATGGATATCATCCACCATCCATCACATTATCTTTAAGAGAAAATTCGAAGGTTCAAGCAGTGGAAGATCACATCGAGCATCAACAAGAAGTTCTCCAACTCTTAAAGGACAACCTGAATTTGGCACAAAATCAAATGAAACAACAGGAAGATCAACATCACAGCGAGAGAAGTTTTGATGTAGGAGACTGGATATTTTTACGGCTACAACCATACAAACAAATGTCCCTCAAGAAAAATAAGAAGGATAATAAATTATCACCAAAGTACTATGGTCCTTACAAGATGTTGCAAAATATTGGTACTATGGCATACAAATTGGAGCTTCCTGCTTCTTCACGAGTGCATCCAATTTTGCATGTTTCATGCTTAAAGAAGGTTATAGGTGAAAATATTCGAGTTCAAACAATAGTGCCAGAACTTGATGATGAAGGAACAATAATATTGGAACCTGAAGCGGTCACGGAAATAGGAACTTGACAGCTACGGAATCGATCAATTTCAGAGTATCTCATCAAGTGGAAGAACTTACCCACTGAAGATTCTACATGGGAGGATGAGAATTTCATACAGAAGCACCCAGAGCTACTCAAGCATTGAGGACAACACTTTTTTGAAGGAGAGGGGCATGTTAGGTCCCTATATTACTAGTATAGTCCCTTATTTTTGTTAGTGTAACCCCCTTATTGTTATTATTGTACACTTGTAACCCCCATATTGTTATTATTGTGCCCTTAAATTATTATTGTTAGGTCGGATAGGATTACATTGTGGCCCCATGGACTCCTATATATAGAAAGGAGGTTTTATAATTTGAATCATCTAAGAATTTTTCATTCATGTAATGTATTGGAGGTTTCCCCCTTGAAGTGGCTTATTTCTAAGGCGTTGACATCTCTTTTCTTCTCTTTTTGGAGCTGGTTTCACAACATAATTTTTTATAGAATAGAAAGTAATCTTTGCTACCTTTGCACCCTCCGGTGATCCTAGGTAAGCATATGAACACTCCCTATCCAAACCTCACCATCTCCCTATAGTTGATCACATAGATTAACTAGGAAAAACAGAAAGCGGCCCATAATCCGCACATGTTTTTCTTTTGAGCCAGGAACAATACAACATAGTTTAACTAGGGGATTTTGTAAAGGATCATCTAATATCCACATGTTCAAACTATGTGCTTGTCCACTTTGTGCTCACACACATCCACTCACTAAGCAAAGTAAAGACACCTAAAAATAACTTAACCAAACTCGCTAAATTCTCCCCACAGGGGCCACAAAAGAATTTAAGCTTAAGTTAGGATAAAGGGGGTAGGCATTCAATAAGCTGCCTTGATCATAATTCATCTTGAAACATAGAAGTTATCTATTTAGGGAGCTTCAAATCCACCTGTCAACCCACGACAAAGAAAACCAGAGCTCGACAGAGACCCGTTTCAGAGGGGGTTAGGCTTAGGCGCAGTGCGGGCAGGTATCAGTCAGGGCTACCTAACTTGGCTGATACTTGGTGCTGTTAGTTGATTACCAAGAAGCCCAAGACTCGAACGCTCATGCGAGACGGTGGTTCTTAGTGGAAAAAAAATAGGGCATCCTTTCCCTATAGGTGATGGTGCGAGCAAGCGCCAAACCCTCTACCATTACCTTGGTGGATTTTCTTCGACTGACTAGGGGCATCGCCAGCTCTTACAGGACATTGTGCCAACACTTGCAAGAAATATTCTCAAGGCCTAGTTACATTTGAGTGCGTAAGGGTGAATAGGTCTTCTAGGATTTTGAGTATCATACGCAAACAAACAAAAACCACTTTTTTGATTTCTTGATCACAAAGATTAATTTAAAGGGAAATTTATTTTATTTTTCACTTTGTTTTATGTATGTGACAAGAAGTTTTCTTTGATTATAGACTCTATCGTCTCAAAATTTTCCAAAACCAAACTTGGTCGACACTAGAATGGAACCAACAGGACATCATCGATCTAGGCATCTTTTGGACCTCACCCCATTACCGAGAGGGGTTCCAGGTCTTTCGCCATTTAGGCATCAAAGACGAAATGCTTCCACCATTATCGGTTCATCCTTTATTGGGGCATCCTTAGTTGGGAACCCTAGTCGGTCTCCCAACACCACACTAGAGACCACTCCTCACACGACCCCTAGAGGGCATAGGAGTGCATACCATTCGAGAATCCAGCTGAATACACATCAGGGTACGTCGCAGATTAACACTCTTCCTAACCAGAACTTTGTGTTTTCGCATAGTGCAATGACATCAACCTCCCAGTCACATTTCTTAGCTTCGTTGAATCCACCCAATTTAACCAAGCTAATGAATGATCCCATCACACAAAATCCTACATGGCATCCCATGCCCATGAAGCTCCCTTCGGATATACCAAAGTTCAAAGGAAAGCAAGTGAAAGTCCTAGGTAATTATGTCATGACCTTCCACCTATGGTGCTCATCGAACAATATCATTGATGACACTATTTTATTGAGACTATTTGAACATACTCTAACTGGAGTAGTCAAACTCTGCAAACAGACTAATTGGTTCATTGACCCAAGGTTACCTAGGCAGCAGCAGTCAAAACCCTAGTTACACATACAGTTCTACCGAGAACGTACCTCAACCTAGTTTTCAAAGTCATCATATGCCTCAGCAACATTAACTAACAGGGTGCCAGTGTATCACCAGGGAGAATATTATCCTCTAGCTCAGAGGAATCAGCACACAGAAAGAAACACTGATGGAAGAGCTCCCCTCCAATAGCCAGGTGCAAACCAGGGACCATGTTATGCTCATTTCCCAACACAAGACCCGCCTATGCAGACCAATGCATAGGTGAACTTTGTGCAGCCGTCCCAAAACCAACCACACCAAAACAACCAAGAGAAATACCCTCGTAACTTGGTGAAGAAAAAATAAAAAAACAAGCCAAAAGGGAACCCTGGACAGGGGGGTAGCAACTAGCAACACCCACCGCGATCCCAGGCTGGAGGCAACTCCAACCAGAATCATAGCCAAGAGCCAAGCAATGCCCAACAACAGAGAAAAATGCCACCTCTTCGAATAGACCATTCTTGTTCGATATGTGGTAAGTACGACCAATATACTCACCACTTTCCCGATCTCCTTGATCTGAAGAAGCTATAGAGTAACCAAGGACAAGGAGGATCTTCCTAGCAACGAGCTGTGATGCAAGAACATTTCCCCCATCAAGGGACGATAAGAACTCAACAACAAAATACATATGACTCCTGGAAAAGTAGCCATGAAATCTACATGATTGGTGAAGAGATGTTTTTCCAAACACAATATCACAATTACGAAACCCCACCAGACACCAATACGTCAGGGGAAAGTACCAGTGCACTGATTGCATCTTTGACCATTTCAAATATGCCTATAGAACCATTTCCAAAAAGGGAAAAGGGACCCAATAGGTGAGCAAGAAACTACTCCAAAGCGACCCATAATTATAGTATCATGGATGATTTAGCACAATCTCCCACTGCTATGTTAGCTTTGGAAGTATTGTAGTAATTCCCAAAACAACGGAAAGCTCTACTTTCCACGTTAGGCACTATCGACCCTAACGATACATGCCTAATTTCTTTTGAATTACACAAATCCACCCCTAGGCTTCCTCCCATGGTTGCCTTCCCGATACCAGTGTCGGTCTAGAATATCACAATTCACCGATGTGTCATAGACGAGGGTGCATCCAAGTGCATCATGTCCAAAAATTTTTGGTAGAAGTTAGGTTCTCTCGAACTAAAACCCTCAGTCATCACACTTCGAGCATACGACGGTCATCCATCAACCCCCGTCGGCCTCTACCAAAACATCTCGGTCTACTCAGTTGGAAAGATGGTACATATAGAAATTGAAGTCTTGGACGCTCACCGGGACTACAATATACTCCATGGGAGGATTTATATGTATGCCATGTCTACCATAGCCTCCTCTGTCTTTTTCATCATGATGTTCCCCCACGAGGACCACATCATTATTGTAGACTAACTGACACATAACAAGAAGCGACCCATAATGAACACTGATGTAATTCTACCCTATGTAGACACATCCTCCAATGCTCTCTCACGGTACCAAGAATATGGCCATGGCCAATTCAAACCATCGTCTGTTCTAGGGTCATTCCCAGGATATCCTCCCATAATCCTTCAGTCATCGCCTGATGTCACAGGGGCTCCAGTGTGCATGATGTCCACATCAAGCACTGAAGCTAGTCAAGACACGGACACAAGTAGTAATGGCACCGAGTCATCGACCATGGCAGCCTCTCTAGACTACGCCACCTACCAAACCCCTTTCCTCTACCCCCCAGCTGGTTTCATCTCCCAGCAGGTTTTGGCAACGCTAGTATTACCCAACATATCATTGGCAATCCCAGTTTGGTACCTTTTTCCTCCTGCAGGAACATGATCTACCCATGTTACTACCACAAGATTGAAGCCCCTTAGTCCTGAGGAGGCCCCACTCATCCAAGAAACAATCGAAACCACCCCTACAAAGGAAATTCCCATTTCAAAACCGATGATTATGGCTAAGAAAACTGAGAAAAGAGGAAAGAATATGGTGATCCCTGCCATTCAACAAGAATCACCAGTCTGCACCATATGTGACATAATAGGTCACCCTACCCATATATTTCCATAATTGGATGAAATAAAACCACTCCTTGACTCTGAGACAGACATCGTGACGTTGCGTTCCCATAAAAAGGAACCTACCACCAAAGGTAAAGGCAAAGCATTGCATACCAATCACGCATGTGCTCTTTGTAGCAACTATGGAAATTATACCCACCATTGCCCAGAGATCCCGCAATATAGGGATGCCTTACACGCCATCGAGTAGTCCTATCAAGAGGATCCCTGCACCGAGGCATCCAGAAATGAACCTTGTACCATCTTGTACCTACAGGAGGAAGAACGAAGGGCACAAGAAAGACCCCCAGTCATGCCCATTATATGTTGCACGCTATGCGATGAACATGGTCACTTCCTCTAAGGGTGCGCAACCCTGGAACTCATCCACAAATGGTATCCTATAGAAAGGGTTTACTACGTGTTAATCATCAATAAATTTTTTTTGTTCTGAAGATGACTAAGTAATGGTCCTAGATTTCTAAAAACAAGATTTATGAAATATTGTGAGTTTTAGAAATCTCACTACCTTCATTATCTTAAATCAAACTATTTCACTATATTTTTTCCTCTTTGCCTTCTAAAGTTCAGCTCACTACTCCAAAAGGAATTCATTTCTGGGCCTATTGATCTCATTTTTCACTCCCCTACTCACATTCTCATTCACTCCTTTTTCCTCTAAAAAAACCCATTTTTTTTCCTTTCCAAAACCCTCATGAAGGACACCCCTACTCATTTCCCTTGCATATATTAAACAATGTAAAAGTCCACTTTTACATTGATTAAAACTAAGGCTTAATCCTGTTAGTTCTCGTTATTTTATATAAAAAACTATGTTTTTTTATGTCAAAAAACCCACCCTTATGGTTTATAGGCCTAAGCCCCTTTTTCTCTAAATCCCCAGCCCCTTGCGCCCATATGATCCCGACCTCTGCCTATCTATAAGCCCCTCCCCTATGTAAATAATGCCTCCAATATTTCCATTTTATAAACCCCCATACACCTTATAATAAAGCCTCATAAACCTTATTATATTAAAACTAGGCCCATTCCCCACCACACCCTGTGACCCAATAAATGTGCGCCACCTGTCCTCCACTCCGCCCATTTGACCACGTGTTCACTGCTTCCAAAACGTGCGATAGCCATTGATCTTTCACCCCAAGATCTGACGGTCCCTGGTGCATATCACATATATAAATGTGCCAAGTTTAACATCTTCTGACCCACGCGAAATAAGTGGTTTTGACCTGCCACATGTCGCATTTTGGACTATCGTGTGCCCCTTCCCGAAAACCACTTACCACCTTTTTTTCCACGTGATAAACCGCTTCTGGTTTTCAAAACCACTTATCCCTCCGCGCCATTTTTCAAACCTTCCCACCTCTGTTCAAACTTATTCCTGGTTCCGCCTTTGGAACCCTACCCCCCACACTTTTTACTCCTCTACAAACCCTTTTGACAAGCCCAAATCACAAAAAAATGCAGTCATATGCCCTCCCTATAGGTTTTTAAATTAACGAATTGTGTTTATGTGCAGGTTTAATGGCTAAATGCCTAAGGGGCATTTCAATGGTCCAAAAACAACCAAATGAGCCTTTGGATGATGATACAGGAGCTTAAATCAAATCAATGGCAGCCAGAGGGCTTGTATCAATGTTTACCATCGATGAAACATGATCATCGATGAATAAGAAAACCTCCTGCCACGACAGGAAACCTCCCCTACACATAGAAGAAAAATACAGTCATAAAACATGGTGAAGAGAAGAATATTAAATATTAAAGGGCTAATCCTAAATCAAAAGAAAAAACAGAAGATTAGCTGTCTAAAGTAGAAGTTAAAGGATATGGGCAGACGGTTAACAGATTAGGTGATAAAGATAGAAGATCAGAAAGATAAATCAGAAGGTTTAATGATAGGCAGAGATCAAATAGATTAAAGAAAAAACATAAATACAAATAGACAGTCAGAGCTTAAAGACATAATTTTAAGGCCTAAACAGAGAGATTAAAGACAAATCAAGAGGTAGATTAACCCAAATCAAATTCGAATTAACTACACCTACAGGCAGTTACTTCTTTCAAAGATATTTTTTCCACCTAATGCTTTTTTTCTTTCAATAAAGCATTAACAAATTATTGAACTCAGTCAGAGATATTTTATATCTACCAAGCAGTTATTGTAAAGTTATTAATAGGCCTTAAATTCAAACATTTTACCTATATTCCCTCATAAGTTAAGATAGGAGTTATTATTTAGAGAATTATCTTCAAATATTCTTTCCCTGAGCCTTGCATGGTCTTCAAGGCAGAAAATTCATTAACTTTGTAATAAATAACACCTAAACCCTAAACTCAACTTCACCTCTTCATTTGCAGATAAATACTGCATTTGATCTCATTATCTTGTTGGAATTTGATGACTCTTTGAAGTAATACATAGTCTTTTGGAGGTTGAAAGGAAATTGATGTCTTGGAGATTGTGAATGCCTTGATTTGTTTGCTCATGGATGAGGCTTGTTTGTAGGATCCCTGAGCTTGGTTAATGGTGAAGTGCTTCTATGTTGTTATTGCTTTTTTCTATTTCATTATGTTTCCATATTTATATACTACAGTAGAACAAAGGATTTAGAATAAGAAATGTTTTTAAATGCACCTTAGCTCTGTTTGTTCTTCACTGTCTTTATTTTTTCCTCTACTATGATATTTTAGAGAATTATTAATTGCTCTCTAGGTCCCCTAAGCTTGGCTATTTCATGAATGGTTTAATATAGTAGGTATAAAAGATGATTTACGGCTAGCCCTTCTTGTTTGATGTCACTAAAACACTGTTTTTGAAGTCTCTCTCTAAAGTACCATTAGTTAGGTATACCAAAGAGCTTTTTTTTCGATCATACCCTTTGTACTTGCTTAAATAATTTTTTTGGAGATCTTCATATCTATAATCAAAGATAGTTTAGGCGTTCCCTCTTCTCTGATTATAGTTATATGTGTATCTTGAATTTTTTATGTCCTTGAAGGTGAAATAAATAGAAGTTAAATGAGTTTCTCGCCTTCTATATTTCATTGGAATGTTTGTCTTGAATAATTTTTTTCTTGAGTTGAATCAAAGAATTTATGGTTTGCCCTGTCTATTGATTTCCTCTTTATGCTTATGATATTTAAGTCCCTTTTTTTTAAAGGTACATGATAAAGGATTCTTAATTTCCCTTTGTCCTACTTATTTTCTCACAATTGATGTCCATCTCATTGCCCTTGAAAACCTTGAAGATCCATTGACCAAGTTAGATTTTCCCTGTGACGCTCCCCAATCTATTGATGAACCTTTCAAGACCTTTATAGATTCCATTGCCCAATGAATTTAATATTTCCTCATTCCATCTATTCTTCTAGATCATCTTACCCAACCAAAACAAACAAAAAACCCTACACTTAATAACTAGTCTAAAATCAACCATATAAAGCAAACAAGCTCAGATCCTTAGAATATAATATAGAGAGCCCTCTCTAAGTCTAGGAAGGCTAGGTCCTAGGACTCCAAAGACTGGTTTCATGTTACCCTGTGCATTTGGTCTAAGAATCTTCTAAATCATGGGAAACCCAATATTATGGCGATCATGGTGTACCTTCTGAGTTAGTGACAATCTAAGTACTCCTTAGGACGTCAGAAACTCTTATCAAATCATAGAAATCTCAAAATGATAGGCAAAGAGTAGAATCTAGTTGTTTCACCATCCTAGCAAAGTGATGATTCAACTATAGAATACTCATATAAACCTTAGGGCTACATAAAGAAACTTAGAAAACCCAAAAAAAAATCATAGATTGATTTTTGTCATTTATTGGTGGTGGACCATATAGATATATCCTCAAAAGAACAAAAAACATCCACCTGGTGACTCCACTAGCCTCCAGTAGGCCTATTACTTCACTAGTACTCATTAGACTTCCCTAGGATTGTGTCAAAATAGCCTGAGAAGTTTACAAGTCTAGTCCTATACTTTGTAAGTTTAACCAAGCACAAAGAGAGGTCAACCTTCCGAAAACAGTCCTAAAATTTTAGCCTCTCTATATTTTGAGTTTGAAATCTGGCTTCACAAAGGACTAATACCATATCTCATCTAGACCCAAATCCTCCTGCCATAGTTGATGAGCCAGAAAAGATTTTGTGGAAAAATTCTAAAACTGGAAATTTAACTACTGTTAGGACTATTCATAGAGCACGCTCTATTCCTAAACATCTTACATCCTTGCAATATCCTCAGTTTGAATAGCACCATACAAAGAACCTATTCGGAACCAAGCCACATAGTGACATTGACCAAACTGACCTTGAGCCCATAGGTTTGCAACAGAGTTCTAGTAAAGAAGCTTCTCTTTCCACCCCTCTTGATTTTCAATTTCTCCATCACTTTATCTCTTTCCATACCAAATCTGCTCAGAATCAGTTTGGTAGTCCAAGTACTTCCACCACACCCATTCATACATCCACTATCCAACATACCCCATTTCATCCCACATTCCCTCTCACAAACCAACCTCTTGTAAATATTCCATTTACTCCTATCATGGCAGCATGGTATGCCCCCCTAGTGTTACCCCAACCTCTGTTTCCTTTGCCAAATGCTTACCAATCCAAGATCCCTCATTTTGCAGGAATTGACTCATTCACTGTCCCACAACATGTGGATAGAATGAATGATGCCTTTGACTATATGGAATTGGAAGAAGAAACCATCAAAATGAGGATATTTTCACAAAGCTTATGAGGAGAAGCTAAGAAATTCTTTAAAAAATTAACTCCCAGTAGCATCAATGATCTCCCATCCCTTTACCAAAATTTCATAAACAAGTGGGAAATCAAGAAAAACCCCCTCCAAATTATGTTAGAATATAAAAATATTAAGATGAATGTAGGAGAAAGTGTACAAGATTATTTTACTAGGTTTAACAGTGTGTACATTGCCCTCCCACCTCATATGAAACCCCCACAAGGCCTAGCATTAGTAAAATTTCTAGAAGGCTTTGATCCAGATATGACATTCCAATTGAGGGAAAGAGACCCCACAACCTTAGAAGAAATGCAAAGGGGAGCTATTAGTGTAGAAGCCAACCTCATTGAAAAGAGATCTAGGATGAGGTCAGAAAAAAGAGTCACTTACAAAGATGAAACCTTAGCCTCAACCTCCTCATCCGATGCCAAAATTGATAACTTAGTGAGGGTAATGGAAAGAATGACGGAAAGGATAAACTTAACTGAAAGAGCACCTCCTAGGGAGAACCTAACAAATCCAAAAAATAGAAATAGGAATCCAAATTTCAAAAGAGATCCCCCTCAAAATAGACAAAGATACAATGACCAACAAATTAGGCCTCCTTTCCAAGACAACTATGTAGATGGAGAAGAAAGGGAGAACGAAATGTTGGAGGAAAATCATGTGAATCTGATATGATCAGACAGTGAGGGTGATGTTTTTCTCACTGAAGAAGAACAAGGATTCTTTTCTTCAGACCAAACTGAAACTAACCATGAGGATTTTGAATATTACCAATTAGGATTTGAAAATGCCATAATGGAGGTCCATAGGCAATATGACCTTAGGAGCAAAAAGAACCCAAAGAATTCCAAGAATAATAACACAGAAATTGCTATTAGGAAAACCTCAGAAAATCTTCCTAAAAAGACAACAAACAGTGCTAACACTATGGCTAAGAAAGTTGATCTAAATAAAGATAAAGCTAGCCAGCAAAGTGTTGACCCAAGCTGCCCTAGTACTTCTACTAGTGGCCCTGGAAAATCTGTTCAAAATAATAGTCCTAATAAAACTCAGCAAATCAAAACTGCTGAAAAGACTATGTGTGACAAAAAATATGTAAATATGTCAAAAACATTAGCACCTTTCAGCCTTGAGGGAGAAATTTCCAAGATTAAAATTATCATACCCCTTGCTGAACTAGTAACCCAGGATGTATATAAAAATAAGGTCTTGAAAGATTTGAATATAGGAAATGATACTGATACTTTAAACTTGACTGATGATAAACTAGAAATATTGTTTGGTTTTGAAGCAGAAGGAAAATACCAAGAAGGAGCTATCCCTCCATTCTATGTTAGCCTAAACATACATGATAAAATCTTGCACAATTCCATGCTAGACTCTGGTGCTTCTCACAACCTCATGCCAAAAGTGGTGATGGAAAGATTAGGCCTAGAAATTACTAAACCTTACAAATACCTGTATTATTTTGATTCAAGCATAGTTAAATGTTTGGTTCTAATCAAGGATTTATGTGTCAATCTAGCACAAATCCCTGCTAAGGGTCTAGTCATGGAGATAATAGTTACTAACATTCCCCCAAAGTATGACATGATTTTATCCAGATCATGAGTAGCCAAACTTCAAGGGAGCCTTAAAATGGATATGTATTATGCTACAATCCCAGTCTTTAACCAAACAAGGAGATTGTACCGAGAATCTCATATGAAATATATGGTAAACAGCCTAGATAGGCCAAACAATACTCCTGTTTATTCCATCCATTTAGATCTTGAATCATTTATCTTTTATAATGAAGATGAAATAAAAAAACAAGAAAATGAAGATAAGAAAGGGTTAAGTCCACTAGAACAGTCAAATCTGTCCTCAAATGAAGAACATAATAGCTCAAACTTTAGCAGCCTTGAACAACAACATGACAGTGAATATGAGACAGAAACACTTTGGAACATGAGCTTTGATGGCTCTTGTGGAAAAGCTGGTTCTGGAGTTGGTGTATGGATACATAATACAAACAAAGGAAATTCCTACAAACTTGATTTCCAATGCACTAATAACATTGCAGAATATGAAGCCCTCCTCCTTGGTTTACATTTTCTTAAAAACATAGGAGCCAAGTAAATATCATTCCAAGGAGATTCAGAGCTGATCATTAGGCATATAAAAGGAGAATATTCAGCTAAAAATCCAAGATTAAGATAATACAGGAATGCTACCCTAGACCTCTTGAAAACCTTTGAGAAATATGAGCTCACTTTCATCCCTAGAGTTCAAAATAGCCTTGCAAATGAGATTTCCTTTGCTGCCAGCAATTGCCAAATATCCCATGTAAATGAACAATTCATTGTCAAAGTAAAAAATCGGCCTACAGTGCCTGGAAATGAAAACTATTGGTAAGTGTTTGAGGGTGATAAACACATTGAGGATTTTTTGCAATCTAAAAATGATTTTGCTATACCAACACCTAGCTCAAGCCATAAAGAATATTTTTTTGTTGAAAAACAAGCTCACAAAATAGAGTTGTCCTCTACTGCTGATATAAACTAGTTTTAACATCTTTATAAAGCATAATTACTTGACAATCTAGACCAAAAGGACCTTGAGGTTTTACAATGTAAAGATGATACTATACCAAGGGGTCTTACACAATTAGAGGAGCTTTTTGATTTCAATGATGTAGCTAAAAAACCAAAGATGGTGCCTACATAAACCAATGTCGAAGAATATAACATAGGTAGCATGATGGAACCCAAAATGATCAATCTATCTAACACTCTTCTTCCTCACATAAAACAGGAATATATTGAGATTTTCAAATATTTTGGAGATGTCTTTGCATGGGGGTACAAGGACTTGAAATCATATGATACCAAAATTATTCAACACAAAATTCCTCTTAAGGAAAATCAGAAACCTTTCAAACGAAGAGATCAAAAATATGTATGATGCTGGGATCATAGTTCCCCTTAGATACTCAGAGTGGGTTTCCAACCTTGTGTTAGTTAGGAAGAAGATCAAGGAGATTAGGCTTTGCATTGACTTTAGAAATCTGTAAAAGGCCTCCCTGAAAGATAATTATCCCTTTCTTAAAATGGATCACATACTCCAAAAGGTGGTTGGATCTAAAAGAATATCATTGCTGGATGGTTTTTCAGGTTACAACCAAGTGCTAGTAATCCTAAGTGATCAACACAAAACTGCCTTCACCACACCTTAGGATACATTCATGTATGTAAAAATGCCATTTGGTTTGATGAATGCAGGGGCCACTTTCTAAAGGGCCATGGACATACAGTTTTTAGAAGACATAGGCTACTTTATAATCATTTACGTTGATGACATCACTGTTTACTCTAAAGCTAATAAAGAGCACTTAGTACATTTGAGAAAAGTTTTTGAGAAATGTAGGAAATATGGCCTATCTTTGAATCCCAAGAAAACACTCTTTGGTCTCCAGGAAGGAAAACTCCCAGGCCACATAATATTTGGATAAGGAATCAAAGTAGACCCCAAAAGGATTGAAGGCGTATTGCAAATCAACCATCCCATAAATATTAAGGAATTGTAATATTTCATTGGGAAGATCAAATTTTTGAGAAGGTTCATCCCCAACCTTACTGAACTTTTGAGAAATATTACAAACATGCTCAAAAAGGAGATGGGACTGAAATGGACTTTAAAAGCCAAACAATCATTTGAACTGGTAAAACAAGCCCTCACTCAAACACTAGTTCTTATCAGTCCCAATTTCAGCAAGGATTTCTACATTTTTTCATTTACATCTGAACACACCATTGCTGCAGTGTTGTTGCAAAAGAATAACATGGGGCAAGAACAATCAATAGCCTTTTTTAGTAAAGCATTAAGAAATTCCACACTCAAGAATAAAATCATGGAGAAACAAGCCTTAGCCTTGATAAAAGCATTGAAGGATTTCCGAGACTACATTTTTCACTCTCATATCATTGCTTTTGTCCCAGATACAGTTGTAAAGGATATTCTAAATCAAGACCCTGATGGTAAAAGGGGAAAATGGATTGCTATTATCTTAGAGTATGATTTAGAAATCAGACCTATCAAGATGGTTAAAGGATAAGGACTTGCAAAACTTATGGCTGAATCAAATTTCCAAGCATTAGATATGAATATGTTTGATATTTTAGAAGAACAAGAAGAATTCACTGCTCCATACATTGAAGAAATATTTATGAATTCATCTTGGTATACTGATATTATATATGTGCTTCTTTATCTCAATACTCCTCCTTCTTTATCAAAGACAAAAGCTATATTTTTGAAACAAAAAGCTTTAAAATTATGCATTTTAGATGAAGTGTTATATTGGAAAAATTATGTTGGCATATTGCTTAAATGTTTTCTTGAGAATGATGCAGGAAAAACCATGCATGAGCTACATGAGGGAGAGTGTGGAGGTCACCTCTACTGGAAAACCATAACAAACAAGATTCTTAGAGCTGGATATTATTGGCCCACCCTTTTTCCTGACACTCAAAAACTAGTCATGACTTGCCATAAGTGCCAAATTTATGATGGCAAGAGAAAACTCATTCCTTTACCTTTGCATCCCATCAGTATTGAGGCTCCTTTTCAACAATAGGGTTTGGAATTTATTGGGGAAATTCACCCCACCTCATCTGCCCAGCATAAGTGGATCCTTACCTCCATTGATTATTTCAACAAATGGATAGAGGTTATTCCTTCTAGGAATGATACTAACTCAGTTATTATCAAATTCCTTGAGACCAACATCTTATCCCGATTTTCTTGTCCTAGAAAGATCATTACAGAAAATGTTGTTGCCTTTAAATCCAAAAGGATGATTGAATTTTTCTATAAATATCATATCACATTAGGGCAGTCCACAACTTACTACCCCCAAGGTAATGGGCTAGCTAAATCCTCCAACAAAATTCAGATCAACATTATCAAGAGACTGTTGGAACAAAATAGAAAATCATGGCATAGTAAGCTAGTTCATGCATTATGGGATGATAGACTAACAACCAAGAAATCAATAAGTATGTCTCCCTATTAATTGGTATATGGCATGTATGCAGTCTTCCTGACATCCTTGGGAGTTCCAGTCATGAAACTCCTCCAAGAAGTACAATGAGAAGAAAATGACATGCAGAGAAGGCTGAACCAAACCATTCATTTACAACAGTCAAGAGAGGAAGTTTACAAAATAACACAAGAAGTACAAGAAAGAATTAAGAAGATATTTGACAAAAGGACCAAGGCCAATAATTTCAAAATTGGAGACACAATTTTGAAATGGGATTCTAGGAGGGAAGGAAAAGGTAAACATGGTAAATTTGAGAATTTTGGAAAGGACCTTATATCATTCATTCAATTAGGGGTCATAATGCTTTCTTTTTACAAGGGATGAATGAAGAAGAGTTATTTGGAAGTCCTGTCAATGGAAGGATTCTCAAACACTATTTTTGTCAAGAATCCTAGCTTCAAAGTTTTCATTCATTATACATAACACTGCATGATAAGAGATCGTAAAAACAAAAAATGTAGAAAAACAGAAAAAGGAAAAGAGGGCAGATTTGAAAAGAGGGACAATCCCATACCCAAAAACAGTACTGCTGAAAGTGTGCACGCCTAAATGCCACTATTTGTTCAAAAAATAATATCTTGTTCAGTCATCTATCTTAATCATGGTTGAACATGTTTTAAATTTATGTTGATAAGTTAGTGTAAAAATGATTGTTAAAGTTATTCAAGCTTGACTTATCAGAAAAGATATGTTAGGAATGAAAGATATTGGTTCCACATGCTCAAAACTGAACCAAAGAGAAAGATGAGGATGCATATCAAATGATAGATCACAGCCCTTATTTTCCTAGTTACTATTTCTGCAAAAATAGTTTGTGTGCAGCCTGTTCCAATGCCACAAACCATGGTAAGTCAGAATGCCTAATCCTGATTTGAACCATGCTTTCAATTTCATGTCAATAGTTTAGAGAATCAAGTCTACCAAACAACTTAATCTTGGCAATCAAATAGTCCAGGTAGAGAATAAAAGAGTTCACTAGCAATATTTGAACTCTTGGAAGCAATAAGGATAGAAGTAGATAGTTTGTTTTTGTTTTCAAAATAAAAATGTTAAGAGTTTGCGAGTTCAAGTGCACTCAAGGAAGAAAAAATGTTAGGCCAAGTAGGTTGGGTAGATAGAAATAAATTTGAATAAATAATGTGTTGCAGATTATTGAAATCATGACTTCAAAGAAATATCAACAAGAGAAAAGAAGGAAAAATCTGCCCAATGGAAACTTTCAGATTTCTAAAACTCCCAATATTTCATAAATCTTGTTTTTAGAAATCTAGGACCATTACTTAGTCATCTTCGGAACAACAAAAATTTATTGACGACTAACACTGGCTCCACTTGGGGAGGGCAGCTCTCTTTTTGGAGGTGTCCAAAACTCCTCTGCAAACCCTTCTGACAAGCCCAAATCACAGAAAAATGCAGTCATATGCCCTCCCCACAGGTTTTTAAATTAACGAATTGTGTTTATGTGCAGGTTTAATGGTGGAATACCTAAGAGGCATTCTGATGGTTGAAAAACGACCAAATGAGCCTCTAGATGACGATCCAAGAGCTTAAATCAAATCAATTATGGCCAGAGGTCTTGTATAAATGTTTACCATCGATGAATAAGGAACCCTCCTGCCACGATAGGAAACCTCCCCTGCATAAAGAAGACAAATACAATCAAAAAACACAGTGAAGAGAAGAAGATTAAAGATTAAGGGGCTGATCCCAAATCAAAAGAAAAAACAGAAGATTAGCTAGCTGAATCAGAAGTTAAAGGATACAGGCAGATAGTTAACAGATTAGGTGATAAAGATAGAAGATCAGAAAGATAAATTAGAAGATTTAATGATAGGCAGAGATCAAACATATTAAAGAAAAAACATAAATATAAACAGATAGTCAGAGCTTAAAGACAAAATTTTAAGGCCTAAACACAGAGATTAAAGACAAATCAAGAGGCAGATTAACCCAAAGTAGATTCAAATTAACTACACCTACATGCAGTTACTTCTTTCAAAGATATTTTGCCACCTAATGCTTTGTTTCCTTCAATAAAGCATTGAATAGTTATTGAACTCAGTCAGAGATATTTTCTATCTACCAAGCAGTTATTGTAAAGTTATTAATAGGCCTTAAAGTTAAACATTTCACCTATATTCCCTCAGAAGTTAAGATAGGAGTTATTATTTAGAGAAGTATCTTCAGATATTCCTGCCTTGAGCCTTGCATGGCCTTCAAGGCAGAAAATTCATTAACTCTATAATAAATGACACCCAAACCCTAAATCAGCTTCACCTCCTCATTTGTAGATAAATACTACATTTGAGCTCATTATCTTGTTGGCATTTGATGACTCTTTCAAGTAATACATAGTATTTTGGAGGTAGAAAGGAAATTTGTGTCTTGGAGCTTGTGAATGCCTTGATTTGTTTGCTGATGGAGGAGGTTTGCTTGCAAGATCCCTGAGCTTGGTTAATGGTGAAGTGCTTCTATGTTGTTATTGTTTTTTCCTATTTCATTATGTTTCCATCTTTCTATACTGCAGTAGAACAAAATATTTAGACTAAGAAATGTTTTTAAAAACACCTTAGCTCTGTTTGTTCTTCACTGTCTTTATGTTTTCCTTTGCTAGGACATTTTAGAGAATTCTTAATTGCTCTCTAGGTCCCCTAAGCTTGTTTATTTCATGAATGGTTTAATATAGTAGGTATCAAAGATGATTTATGGCTAGCCCTACTTGTTTGATGTCACTAAAACACTGTTTTTGAAGTCTCTCTCTAAAGTACCATTAGTTAGGTCTGCCAAAGAGGTTTTTTTTTTATCATACCCTTTGTACTTGCTCAAATAATTGTTTTGGAGATATTCATAGCTCTAATAAAAGATGTTTTAGGAATTCCCTCTTCTTTTATTACAATTATGTGTATCTTGAATTTTTTCTTTCCCTAAAGGTGAAACCACTAGAAGTTAAATGAGTTTCTCACCTTCTATATTTCATTGGAATGTTTGTCTTGAATAATTGTCTTCTTGAGTTGAATCAAAGAATTTATGGCTTGCCCTGTCTATTGATTGCCTCTTTATGCTTATGATATTTAAGTCCCTTCTTGTTAAAGGTACATGATAAAGGATTCTTAATTACCCTTTGCCCTACTTTTTTTCTCACAATTGATGTCCTTCTCATTGCCCTTGAAAACCTTTAAGATCCATTGACCAATTTAGATTTTCCCTATGATGCTCCCCGATCTATTGATGAACCTTTCAAGACCTTTATAGACTTGATTTTCCAATGACTTGAAGATTTCCTCATTCCATATATTATTCTATATCATCTTACCCAACCAAAACAAACAAAAAACCCTACACTTAATAACTAGCCTAAAATCAACCATCTAAAGAAAACAAGTTCACATCCTTGGCATATAATAGAGATAGCCCTCTCTGAGTCTAAGAAGGCTAGGTCCTAGGACTCCAAATATTGGTTTCATGTTACCCTGTGCATTTGGTCTACCAATCTGCTAAATCACAGGACACCCAACACTACGTTGGATTGCAGGAAGTGCAATTCACATGTCCGTTATGTGCCGATAATCACCTTTTGGAGAATTTTCACTATATCCCCTGATTCTGTCCAACCCTCGCTAGCTTACGCTCCGCCATAGTCTGCCTCTCCCAAGAAGATGACATGGATGCGGAGTCCACGGACATCTCCACAACCCAAGAAGATGTGATGAGAAGATCCATCGTGTTCTTGTCAGTCGAAAATCAACCAATCAGGGAACCCCTAGTTACCCCTAACCGCTCTCTACAGAGAAGAGTAGCATGCACGTTATGCAAAATTCCCCATCATGTGGTCGTAACTTGTCCTGATTTAGCAGCATTACGACGCTGGTTCCCCGCCATACCTCAAACTGAGCACGACGGAACCCCCATATCAAGGATATTATGCCTAATATATTAAGGAAATCATTATGAGCGACACTGTACTTATGCCTCACAAATTTGTCCCACCATAGACATGATTCATACTATAGAGAAGAGACAGGACGACCTCCAAGAATGGCATAAAAAGTACATCATTGGGTCCGCATCCCCACCCCCATAGTGGCATAACAGCATGACCCCAGCCAAGCCTAGGATAACATGTAGACTATGTGACCTGAATGACCACTGGGTCAACCAATGTAGAGAACTGAAGCACCTTGCAAAAATTTTTCATATAGTCTCTCCTCTCCCTCAAAAACTTCTCTCTAACCAAGAGAAAATCACACTTACTTATTGCCATATTTGTTCACACCTTCACCGTATGATTAAATCTGTACACCTCCCCAAGCTAAGAGCGACAAGAGCAAAATTGAGTCTACACTCCCCCAAAGAGGTAGACACACCCAAACCAACAATACGGAAATAGAAACAGAAGACAACCTCTTCGACGACAAACCCTTTCCAAGCATCCACATCAGGAGCAACGAGTAGTGTAGAATCTCACACAATCTACTCCGTTGGCACAGTGATACCATGCACTATCTGCACTGGCAAAAATCACACACCAGAGGTATGCCCGCTAACGGAAACATGTAGGCACCTCTGTGGTAGGCACAATTTCCACCTACAGGAAATTGAACATCCTAGTGGGGAACTCAACCTTGCGCTCACGCAGAATCCCATTACGGAGATTCTTCCCCCACCAAACGTTGATGACATGATCCACCATATACGATTCGTATCATCACATATTAGAAATAAAATTGCAGCAACCCCCATATCCTAGGATTTCCACCCTATTCTTGTCGCAAAAGCTCAAGGTACCTTGCACTTTTGCATTGATTTCCGAAAGAGCCCAAATTTACATGCCACCATCGAACTCCTTGATGATACCCAGCCTCTAGAATAGCGTCGAGTACAACTAGAGCTTGTCGACGAAATTTGATGACAGTTTCTACAACACAATGAGGCCCACAAGAAAAGGGAATAAGCATCATTCGATTTCCACATCAACCCTCACTCGTTCATTGAGGGCGAGCTAGTCCTTTGCTATGATGTCACAAAAGAAGCCCTAGGACTAGGAAAGTTTTAAACCTTGTGGAAAGGACCATACATCATCAAACATTGCCTCCAACAGGTGGCACACATCTTGATGGAACCAAACAGGACATGCCTCATCAACCCTGTCAATGACCTTTACCTCAATAAGTTCTACCTATAAGGGCCAAACGACCCTTCCCTAGAGTGAACGCACACAACTCCGACCAAAAAAATATTTTTGACCAAAATACTTATTTAAAAGCACTCAAAGTGCCACCATGGATCACCAAACTAATCCCTATTTCAAATTTGTTCATGGAGCATCACAATGGTCTCAAAGATTAGCCATGGTCACTGGGTCATTTACCACCCTAACAGATCACCACTCTGCTCAAACGGTGTGTGCATTGGTTCAGAAACAAACAATCAAGTAGAATATGACACCGTCATCGGACTTATGTGTGATGCTCTCCATCAGGGCTTATTCCATATGCATATCTACCTTTATTCTTAGTTAGTAGTGTCATAGTTAAACCAAACATTGAGATAAGAGATACACATCTATTTAGAAAATATTTGCGGGAAAAAATATTAAGAAAAAAATTTGACTATATCACATTCCCACATGTACCAAGGAGTCAAAACCGGACAACTTATCACGTAGCTAACAATATCCTATACTGGAGTGCATCTCGAATAAAACATCATACATAAATAACCAAAAACATAGATATCCATTAGAATAACATCATGCATAAACTGAAGTAAGGGACACAACACGTAGAGCTGCATAAAATATCTCTTTCATATATATATATATATGTATATATATGTGTGTGTGTGTGTGTGTGTCACAATGTATATGTCTGAGTACAAAATTAGTGTCACTGGCCCATCTGCCAGCCCAAAGATACAAAAGTCATCAAAAATAATGGAAGCATCCTCATAATGGGTGCTTTCCCTGTGTACAAGTATACTCTATGGTGGTGCCCCCTTAGGAGGGGCACCTGGACCCACAACCACTCTCGGTGCCACCACTGGAGTTGTCGTCGCAACCAATATTGCCACCCGACGTAGAATGGGCCGATACTCCCTCTCGCAGGCCATCACAGTCTCCAACTAGACCTCATCGAAGTCATCCATAAATCCTCGAGAAGGCACCACCTCGGTCAAGTGGTCCACTCGACCCCAGGCATCCTCAAGCGCTGAAACCCGAGTAGTCAACTCCTCAATATGAGCCTCCACCATATCCGTACGTGCTACTACTGCATTTTCATGAGCCCTCTTAACCGTAACCTTCGCAACGGCCGAGATGTTGCCCTCCCCTGAAGGGCTAAGACCATCACTAGGTCCCCCAGTAGCACCTCCTCCATAACCACCTCTAGGTCGCTGTAGAGGATTGTGGCCAACTAACTGAGCCACGGGGTGACCCAACTCACCAACATCTACAAGAGTAACCAAAACAATGTCAGTGTTGCTAGCAAAACACATAAGTACACATATAGTCAAATAAATGTAGAAAACATACACAACATACCTGTAGCCCCCCAAGAATAACCAAAAGAGAGACCCATGTCTGGATCCCCCCAGAAGTCCATCCCCGCATATGGGAATGGCAAGAACATCTACAGGTTGGCCTTGAACCAGGCATCTCTCATGGCGTTCCAGTAACACCCCACCATGCCACCACCACCTTGCGCCATCATTGGAGCCCACCTCCTCAAACGAGGATCCCGTGACTCCCCTAGAGGCACCACCACTACTGGCCTCAATAGCACTACCCTCTTGTACATAATGCTGCACAAGATACTAGCATATGAAAACAACTTAGATCCATTATGGACCTTATTGAGTTGCGACACCATCCTCTCATGGAAAAAACGGGAAAAGTTGTAAAAATGGCTGGACCTCAACTAGCGTAGTACTCCAACCTATGGGCCTGATGCTCGATGCAGAGCCAACGACCTCGCCAGTCACACAATCACTGCCAGAGCACATCGCTCTGCCAAATCTGTCACGGATGCAATGCTAATGCACCCCTCAGTAAGAGGTGCCCCACTGCAGTGGCGTCTCTGAAACCTCTCCAGATCCACTTTCCTAGAGGGAGTGGATATCTCAGTGCCTCACCATAAGGTAGTAACCCGGTCACAAAATACACATCCATCTCAGGATGGATGACCAGGTTCATCCCCCACAACACGAACATGTTGCGCCTCCTGTGACAGTGTCGAATCAATTAGCATAGCAATTGGTCCTATGACCGAAGAAGCTCGTTCTCCGCGAACTTTAGGAGCCCCCATTGTGTCATCTGATGGCACACCCCAGCATTAGCAACCAATGCAATTCGAAGCTCGGGCCAATCCTACTCCCTCCACAATAACCTGTCATCAAAACTGGTACCCATCAGTGCAGAAAAACACAAAAGTAGGCAAAAAACAAAAATATTTTTCACCTCAGCTTTACACACCTATCCCTCAGATAGGCACGCTTAGCGCGCCTGTATTTTTCACAGGCATGCCAAAAAATGGGAAGATAGCACTTTAGCACACTTATCCCCCGAAAATGCGCACAAGGAGAGTGCACCTTTGCCCCAATCGCTCGTGCAATCTAGGGCAAAAATCACCTAGAATCCATACAAACCTAGTTTATACGGACCCCGACACCATCAAACTGAAAAAATTAAAGTGCAGGACATCATGGAGGTTACCTGGGCATGATCTTGCTAATCCCTGGTTCTTAGGTTGACTACAATGGCAAGAAATACTACATAGAAGTCTTTGACCTTTCAAAAACTCAGCAAGTACAAATGAATTGAATTAGGGCCATATTCACCTATATATCGCCCTTTTCAAAAACTTGGGAGGACCATAATGATAGATTAGAATGTCCATTCTTTGAACCAAAAGTTGCATTGCGACCAACACTCCATGATGAACAGAGGCGATGCCACATAATCGCACTCCCAATTTTTTTTTTTTAGCGGTAGCATGTATGCATTCTCTCATCTTCTTTTTAAAATATGATTACTTTCAATAATATTTGATAAAGAAGATTATTTCACTTGAGGTAGTTGTTTTTATAGGAAAATCTCGCAAACCATCCACAACGCCATCTACTAAAAGTTCCATAGTAGGTATCATTCTACCCCTAGCATGATAGAGGCTTAGACAACTCTGCATAACCTGACATCATTTCTCCATAAAAAATTAACCATAGGGTCCTCATATCTGACCGTGTTTGTCATCACCTTACCCTGCACATAATAAACATCATCGTTGGTCGATAGAGCCTCCCCTCCATGGCACTCGTCACCCACAGTAGACCATATACTAGTACATATGGTCAATTTTCCGACACTTTAGTTCCAACAGTTTTGACATACTGTTGGAAAGTTCCCAAGTTTTTCTCAATTTTTTTAATCCCGCCAAATAGCGTCATAGAAAATGTCGGAAGTGCGATGAACCTCTCTAAACGTCAGTCTTGCGATGAAAACGTTGATAATTTCAGAAAAATGTCGGAGTGTCGAACTGTTAGTCTTGCAACGAATCTCTCCAAACTGTCGGTCTTGCGATGTCTTGCGATGAAAACCTCCAAAGCGTCAGTCTTGTGATGAAATATCCACAATCATCGGTCTTGTGACGAAAACCGCTGAAGCATCGGTCTTGCAATGAACTCAAAACCAACTGTTGGTCTTGCGACGAATCTCTCCAAACTGTCGGTCTTCCAACGTCTTGCGACAAAAACCTCCAAAGCGTCAGTCAAGCGACAAAATATCTGCAAGCATCGGTCTTGCAATGAAAACCTCTGAAGCATCGGTCTTGCGATGAACGCAGAGTCGTCAGTCTTGCGGCGCCCTCCAAAACGTCGTTCCGACATTGAACATTTAAACAAAGTGGCATGCCACGTACCCCCCATGGCAGGCTGGTGGAATTAATTGGATAGTCAAATTTCATGAACTAAGGTTTATGGTGGGATTATATATATATATATATATATATATATATATATATATCCTGAAGTTTTCAATATTAATTCGCAGATTCATTTAAATGGAGGATGTGGATATAAAAGTGTGATATTAAGTAGTTGTTATAAATGTCTTGGGTTGATTTTTTTATAAAGTTAAATTCATATAATGTTTTTTTTTAATATTTGGGCTAATTATTTTTTACTTTCAATGTTTGATATAAAGGGAGAAATTAAATTTATGATTTTAATTTATGATATAATTAAGAGATATATTAAACATTATTTTTCTCACTACATAAATTTTTTTGAGGTTTAGTGGAGTTTATATGAGGGTGTAAATAAATAGAGATTCATATAAAATAATATTGAATTTTTCATTTAAATTAATTTTATTCATATTTATATCTTTAGAAGTTTTTTATTTTTATTTTTATTTTTTATTTTTTCAAAAAATAGAAAATTTAATATTAAATATTTAAAATATTCATGTTATTTATTTTTTTAATTAAATACATCATTTATATTATAGCATAATGAAATCAAATATTCATCATTTGATTAATATATTATAAAATGTTTAAGCATGCACCGAACTAGTTTTGACATCACAACTTATGTGATTACAAATTCAAAAAACACCTAATAATAATATTATAAGTATATTTTCACTAAATAATATTTATATTAATTTTATACATTTTCTAATCAAATTTTTATTGTGATTGAATAGTGTAAAGAAAGATAAATTTATAAGAAATAATAAAAATGAAGTTATGGTTTCAATCTAAATCAATTTCACTCATGCTTTTCCAATACATTTAAACAATTTATTTTTTTAACTTTTTGGAAATAAAAGTGAGAAAGGATGATATTAACCCAAGGAAACGCCCAAGGAAACACATATAGGTCAGTTTGGGTCTGGTCATGTCGTGTGAGCGTGCCCAAGGAAACGCATTTTGGGTTAGGTCATGTGAGGGAGGCCGTATCAAAAATGCTAATTTGTGACCACCCGTGTGTCTTGTGCACGTTCGTGTGACCCATTTTTTGTTTTCTCCACTGTGCCTTCGTTCTGGCGGGTCAGGTTAGGGTGGTTCATGGGAGGGCACCTAAGGAAATGCGTTCGGTTTGAGTCATGCCGTGTGAGGGTACCCAAGGAAACACGTTCGGGTCGGGTTGGATTGTGTGAGGGAGGTCGTATAAAAAATTCTAAGTTGCGGCCACCCATGTACCTTGTGCATGTTCGTGCAACCTGTTTTCCATTAGCTCCCTTGTGCCTAATTCGTTTGGGCGGGTCGGGTCGTGTCATGTGAGGGTGCCCAAGGAAACATGTTCAGGTCAGGTTGGTTCGGTTCATGTGAGGGTGGCTGTATAAAAAATGCTAATTTGTGACTGCCCGCGTGCCTTTTGGCGCACATTCGTGTGACCCATGTTCCTTTTTCTCGCTTGCACCTTCGTTCAGGTGGGTCGAGTAGGGTCGTGTGAGGGTGCCCAAGGAAACGTGTTTAGGTCAGGTCTAGTTGTGTGAGGGCACCCAAGGGAATGCGTTCAAGACAGGTCGGGTCGCGGGGTCAGGTCGTGTGAAGGCGCCTAAGGAAACGCATTCGAGTCGAGTCATGTCGTGTGAGGGTGCCCAAGGAAACACGTTCAGGTTGGGTTAGGTCGGGTCGTGTGAGGGCGATCGTATCAAAATATAAGTTGTGACTGCCTGTGTGCCTTGTGCACGTTCATGTGACTCGTTTTCCGTTAGCTCCCTTGTGCCTTGGTTCGGGTGGGTCGGGTCGTGCATTCCGTGTGAGGGCGCCCAAGGAAACACGTTCAGGTTGGGTCGGGTCGTGTGAGGGTGGCCATATAAAAAATTATAAGTTGTGACTACATGTGTGCCTTGTGCACGTCCGTGCGACCTGTTTTCCATTTAGCGCTCCTATGTGCCTTCGTTCGGGTAGGTTCGGCCGTGTCGTGTGACGGTGCCCAAGGAAACACGTTCAGGCCATTGGGTCGATTCAAGTCGTGTGAGGGAGGATGTATAGAAAAATACTAATTTGTGAACACCCGTGTCCCTTAATGTGCATGTTCGTGCGACTTGTTTGTCATGTTCTCCCTTGTGCCTTAGTTCAAGCAGGTTGGATCGTGCCATATAAAATAAAGTGCCATCTCTCTTTCTTCAGCAGAAGCAGAGTATCGTGGTGTAGTTGAAGCCAGCAAGGAAGCCATGTGGCTTTGTCAGATCCTGTCTGAATTTGGTCTTCATTAGCAGCATCCAACTACACTTTGGTGTGATAGTCAGAGTGTCATTCAGCTATGTAAAGATCCAGTTCAGCATCAGCGTATGAAACACATTGAACTCCACATACACTTCATCAGAAAGCTCATTCATGATTGTGTTCTTAAGGTGTAGTATTGTCCAACCAATGATCAAGTAGCCGATATCTTCACGAAGGCTCTCACTGAAGCAAAGTTTACCAAACTGTGATCCATGCTTGGAGCTCAGGAAAGTTGTCATTAAGGTGGGATAGGCTTGAATGCCTCTTTCCTTCTCCTATTGTGTCACTTTTGTAAATCCTTCAATCCTGTCCCAATTTGTTCTTAAGGGGGGATGTTAGGATATTTTGACACATAGGAAATAGGCTCCTTTTGTGTCACCTTTGTAAATCCTTCAACCCTATCCCAAGTTGTTCTTAAGGGGGGATGTTAGGATATTCCGACACATAGGAAATAGTTAAGAATAACTTAGTCTAGTGTAGATTTAGGTAAAGTGTGTTTCTTTACCATGTACATTTGTAACTTATAATCCAACGGTCACGAATTGTAGTGATATGATGACTATCTCTCACCTCGGTATTAAAAACACTTGATCCATGGCTTAGCACCCGATTGGTCCATGATCTCTAGTTAAAGAGCATGGAGGGTCATTTTTCTGGTAACCGTTTATGAGAGAAAAATATGTAAATTTTATTTTTATATTAATAAATTTCCTGAAGTGGAAGTGTTGGCTTAGGAAGTGGACTATTTCCCTCTTTGAAGGTTTTATATAACCACGTGATTATATTGGTGTAATGATTTGTGATCTGTTTGTGAGCGGTGACCTTTGGTTCTTGATCTAAGGAACTTACCCTGTAAATTCATACAAAAACAAATTCACCCTTCACCCAACCTCCCTATTCCTGCCTGCAAAAAATCAACCCTTCGAATCACTATTCTGAATGCGCTACTGTTCTGCATGCAAAATCAGGTTGAACCCGACTTGACCCTGCCGAACTGCTCGATGCCCTGCTGAACGCTAAACACATGAACATTGAACATTGAACTGACCGAAACCCTGCTGAACCCATGTTAGGTAGACAAATCCCTCTTGCGGAAAATAACGATCTCCCTAGTATCCTAAGGATATATAGAAACAAACAGACAAATGTAGACCATTATGCTTAAGAATTATTAATTAACTATGGAGAGATGCTCCTACCTGAAGTCCAATGCTTATTCAATCTTCAATCTAGTCGCTCCAGAAGATATCGATCCAACATGTAAGATCTGCAATCAAAGACAAGAGAAAGGGATCAAAATCATCTACAAGATATGATAATTCAAAAGCAATAATCTATCTTAGTGATCAAGGAATCCAAGAATTAAATTATTAATCAATTTTTTTTAAGAAATTTTAACCGAGTTTCATAGTCTTCATTTTTTATATCATTCCCTTGTACCTTTGTTCGGTCGGGCATGTCGTGTGAGGGTGCCCGCCCAAACGCATTCGGGTCAGGTCGGGTCATTTCGTTTGAGGAAGGCTGTATTAAATTTTCTAAGTTGTGACTGCATGGGTAACTTTTACACGTTCATGCGATCTGTTTACCATTTTCTCCTTTGTGCCTTCGTTCGACAGTCGGGCGCGTTGTGTCAGGGTGCTTGCCCAAACACGTTCGGGTTGGGTCGTTTCGTTTGAGGGCGCCCGCCAAGACGCGTTCGGGTCGTTTCGTTTGAGGGTGCCCGCCCAAACAAGTTTGGGTCGGGTCAGGTCGTTTCATTTGAGGCCGCTTGCCCAAATGTGTTTGGGTCAGTTCGGGTTGTTTCGTTTGAGGGTGGCCGCCCAAACACATTCGGGTTGGGTCGGGTTGTTTCGTTTGAGGGCGCCCGCCCAAATGCGTTCGGGTCGGGTCGGGTCGTTTCATTTGAGGGCACCCGCCCAAATGCATTCGGGTCAGGTCAGGTTGTTTCGTTTGAGGGCGCCCGCCCAAACGCGTTCGGGTCGAGTTGGGTCATTTCGTTTGAGGGTGCCCACCCATACGTGTTCGGGTCGGGTCGTTTTGTTTGAGGGTGGCCATATCAAATTTGCTAAGTTGTGACTGCACTGGTGCCTTGTACTGCACGTTTTTGCAGCCCATTTGTCATTTGCTCCCTTGTGCCTTCATTCGGTCAGGCACACTGTGTCACCCGTGTGAGGGTGCCTGCCCAAACGCGTTCGGGTTAGGTCGTTTCGGTTGAGGGCGCCTGTACCAAATTTGCTAAGTTGTGACCACACGGGCGCCTTGTGCATGACATTTGTGTGGCCCATTTAACGGTTACTCCCTATTTGTGCCTAATTTTTTCGGTCGGGCACGCCGTGTGAGGGCGCCCATGCAAACGCGTTCGGGTCGAGGCGAAGCCGCAGCAAGGAAACAGAGTCTAGGTCGAGTCAGGTAAAAATGCGTTCAACGTTCACCCATAGGTGGAGTCAAGTTACTTCTACAGGGAGCATACAGAACAGTGTTCAGGGCAAGGTCGAGTCAGGTTCATGCAGCGCGTCCGTGTTCAGGACCTGCGAAACAATATTGTTTGAAGGCGCGAAGGTCATTCATCAAAGTCGAGCTGGGTCGAACGCAACCCAAATGCATTCAGGAGACGCGTGTAGGCCATGACCCCGGTGACCCACATGCAGACTGTGACCCTGGTGACCCGCGTGCAGAAACGCATTCAGGGTGCCGAGGGCATCTGTGACTCGAGTGACCCACTTGAAACATAATTGGTGCAGACTTTAGAAACATGTTCTAAAAGGGAATTTTGGGGTTCCTTTGGATTTTTTGCACTGTGAGGGAGTTTTTAAGGCTAGACCAATGTTATACAAGAACATTTGGAAAGAAGCATAAATGGTTTATGCAGGCTTGGTTGTATAATTATTGCATATTGTACATATTTATTGAAACATAATATTGGGAAGACTTATTAATGGGAGTTGCCCCTCCCTAATCCCTTAATCACTAACTCATTATTCAGGTACCTAACCCCTAACTACGCATAAATCCCCTAACCCCTAAGCCCAAAATCCCTAATCCCTTAACTACTAACTCATTATTCGACCCCTAACCCCTAAATGCACCTAAATCCCCTAACCCATAACCCCCAATCCATAAACTGGCCTTAACCACTAACTAATTATCTCCCTAACCCCAATCCCCAATCCCTTAACCACTAAATCATTACTCCCCTAACCCGAAAATGTGCCTAAATCCCCTAACCCCTAAGCCCCCAATCCCTAACCCCTTAACCACATCAATTGTAGGAGTAGGTTGATCTAGTCATCTCATAAGACCTTCACTTTTAAACTCGTGACATAGCACATGCATTCATGGGATTTTAAATAATACCCTCAATTTCCATAGATATCAATAAATATCTCCTAAAATCATTTTCTTGAACCCCCTCCTAATACATATTTCATATTAAGGCTCCCTACTTTTATTAAATACCTAATTGTATACTTCCTAATACCTCTAAACCATCCCCCCACCCCCCTCCACCGATACACCCAATTATCATTTGCCCATACCTAACCAATGAGAGAACAAGAACAGATATTTCTATAAAAGCACCTATAACTTCTCTTACTTTATTGTCATTTTCCCATACCTAACCAATGATAACACAAGAACACCTATTTTTATAGAAGCACCAATAATACTTTTGTGGGTTTCACTAATATCCCTTTAGTTAGTGTGTGCCCAGTAGCTTAGATCCCAAAGTGATTACCCTACAACGATAATCCACTAGGTGTATTTGTTCTTAAAAAAATATGTATGGATAGATGTCCCATTTATGGCCAAGTTCCACCAAAATGGTTCCCCCTACCTACCTAGTAACTACATTACATTTATTTCATGACAAGACTACCCTACAACCCACCAAATTTCTATCATATCCTTGAAGTTAACAACAATTTTTTGTTCAAGATATAGCTAAGTTGGAACAAACTTAGCTCTAGAGCTTAGGCTATTTTTCCACCTCTAGTGTTTATAAAGCAATAGATATAAAATTTCTAAAGCATGTGGGAGCCCTTTAAGTATCACCTTTCCTATATTGACTCCATCTTAAACATCATGGAAAATGTCCATAGATGAGTTATCCTTATTAAACCAAACATTTCATTGAAAATAATCATTCATACCATAACATTACTACTTCCCTTTTAACCACATAAAACTTATTTTTAAGTTACCATAATTCATCTTTAATATCACATAATTAGATTAAAAAATCAACCAAAATCCTCTCAAATAATAATTTATGAAATAGAAATTCAAAATTTTTATATAATTAATAATTTAAATAAATGTCTTAGATCTAACCTGATTAATAATCATTTATAATCAACAATACCACTTATTTACCCAAACCCCTTATTAACCCAAAGAAAAACATTTACACATTTCATTTAATGGAATTTGAGTGGCCTTAAAAAAACACACATATTTAATTTCAAAATGTCAAAAAATTTTAAATATGAAAAGTTTTAATTCCTTAGTTCTTTTCCCTCCAGTTGCATGGTTTGTCCAGGGTTTGGAGGAAGTATGTGGCCATACTATCGCAGGTTTGGAGGAAGGATGTGGCCATACTGTCACAGGTTTGGAGGAAGGATGCGGGAAGTCAATAAATTGATCTCGAGTGCCTATTGCGGGTCTGCTCTCATACATTTGGTTGAAGTCCGGTGATTTATTTCCTTCTACAGAAAAAATTTTCTCAAGGTTACCCACATTGTTGGGCGACGACCCATCCCAAGCCCTCCATCTCACTTCACAACTTAAAAATACATATCAAAAAGCACAACGAGGCACTCAAGAGCCTGTATTTTTAGTATTCCACGGAGGCAGGCAAAGCCAAAGGCGTGGGCGATAATGGCTACACCAATATGCTCTGATACATCGGATCCCGACAAGTTCCTTTTCGACCCCAAAATCAACGAAGAAAATAAACAAAAAAGGGATAAGAAATGAGTTGACTTCCACAAGAAAAGAAAATGTCCTAAAACCATAGGAGGTCACCAGCTAGATGCTCTGGCATAGATGAATTATGTTGATCCAGTTCTACCTAAAAATGGTAGAAACCCTAAAAAAATACTTCGGATTGGCATGGAATCTAGGCTTCCGAGAGTCCCAAAGTAAGGAAATTGGATGCAGAGGAAATTGACGTGGACTCAAACCAGTAGGATTAAGGCTCTGTGCCAGAGGATAAGCTTCCAGAGGCTACTAAGGCCACTCAAGGCTCTGTGCTAGAGGAGAAGCTTCCAGAGGCTACTAAACCCACTCAAGAGGTAGCTAACTGCATTTCATTTTTATTATTTAATTATATATTTATTAGTTAATAATAAGAATCACTGCAAAAAACATGCCCATGAGGGACTTCCATTAGTTTAGGTGCCAGGTCTAAATGACAATTATAGATAATGTTTTCTCGGTAAGGAATTGATTTCTAATGCTAGTTAGACCATAGGACTAATATTTCTCTTTTAATGTGAGTTAGATCATTTGCAGTACTCTGTAACCATGCTTGTTTGCAGCCTAAAGGTTCTAACAAAGATATAAATATGGCTTGTTAGATCCTCTTCATGAATGATGTATCCCGCATCTACATCGCTAACTTACTTCTATTTTTCATGCATGTCCTGATGTAGCATAGACCAAAAACATGTTCCTTATGAACACATCATTGCATGCCCTTACTTTTTTACTGTAGCCAAATGTGCTGATGTTTATGCCTGTAGGTGATGATTGCTCAATAAGTCCCTAATTGCTAGATCATACTGTACACATGCTACTTAAATGCATAGAACAATGTTACTCCAATCCTAAAAGAATCGTTGATGGTTGAAAAATTGTGGTGATGTCAATGTCTTCTACTTTTGTAGCTCTGATTGCGAATTGATGGTGATTCCAATAATTTTGTCCCTTTTTAATGACAACAAAGATTTGTATGCTAAACTGTCCAAGAGTTAGATGATCAATGTGACTCAAAGACAACATTCATACTTGTGTTATATTGTTGTCTTAGTTTAGCCTCCTTTCTAGGACGTAATATCACTTGTAATGCACTGATCTTTCTACCACTTCAAGTCTCCAGGTGACAGGTCAAAGGTATATACAAGACTGAACTATTTAGATTATCCACAAAATGCATTTCTTAAGATGCACATGTAGTAACAATATTTGGCTTCGATGCAAACAATAACGAGGATGCTTATGGACTTGGACGAAAGTGTCAAACATAACCAATTGACAATTGAGAAGAGTCACATCGAACAAATATTTGTAAAATATTGGTGATTAGGTAATATTTGAGATTTGAACTTCAAACTATGACTAGGTCAACAATGAATTCCCAAGAATATACCAAGGAACCATAAATCATTGCTAGGCTGAGATGCCACAAAATCAAGACATCGAAACAAAGGTATTTCCCTTATTTATGGTTCCACTACAGTGTTTTAGAATAGGTGAGTGTCAATATTGAAGTGCTTTGGTTATATTCACCACAAAGTTGCCAAATAAGGCTGTAGGGATAGCTCCTACAAACACATGAGTAAACAATCCCTTATGCTTAGAATTTATCCCTTCAAGAACCTCACAAAAGCACTCATGTTCAGAATTAGCTACACTGGTTAATACTCTTCATTGATCTATAAGAGTTGAAGTACTGAAATGGATGAAAAAAGTTCCAAAACTTGTCACTATACACAAAAATCTCTTGTGCTTGTAATAAATTTGTATTAGCAATAAAAGGTTTCTCAAAATTATACCAATGAACCATACATTTTATATTCCATTAACTTCAAAAAATTCCTTTAACAGTTCCACACAAAAGCACTCATGTTCAGAATTAGCTACACTGGTTAATACTCTTCACTGATCTAGAAGAGTTGAAGTACTGAAATGGATGAAAAACCTTCCAAAACTTGTCACTATACACGAAAATCTCTTATGCTTGTAAGAAATTTGTATTAGCAATAAAAGGTTTCTCAAAAGTATACCAATGAACCATACATTTTATATTCCATTAACTTTAGACAAGTCCTTTAACAGTTCCACACATATGATGAGGGAATATAATACTCAAAATTATATCCTTAAGGAAGGCAGGATGACGTTTTTAGTGTTATGGCTAGGCTTAGTATTTCATTCTTATAGTGACTGTTTGGGCTCAACCTAGTCTCCTAAATTGAGTTCATTAATTTTCAACCAGGGTCAGTAAACTACTGAAGTGTGGTGCACTATATGTGCCTAGGTATCTATTTCCCACTACGTTGTGTTTAGTGTTTTCTGATGTTTTTGGTTTTATGGTTTTATTTTGAAAAGGAATAGAACTAAGTGCTAAATGAAGGGAAACTATTGGTCAAAACAGAGTGAAGCCTAAACTATGATGGTAAACAAATGCAAATGCTGAAACAAAACAGAGTCTAACTATGACTAGAAACCAACAAATACAAAGCTTGATAATGACTCTATTGTAAACTCACAACATGAAATTGAAATGAACCTGAGAAATGAACAAGCTAAGTGTAATTGAAGTTTTCTCCTAAATCACTAATCAAACAGACAACTTACAATGTACAACATCTCATCCATGAATAAAGATTTGTTGGAAAATATGTGGAAAAGAATATTTGTAACAAGGTAAAGTTTCTACTCTAAACTAGCTTCTAATTATGTTCTGCAACTCAGTTTTAACACCACTAAACCTCACTCAAAAGTTATAGATTTCCTTTTAGAATAGTCTTTTGAAGAAAGGCTTGTTTGTGAAATGATAAAGAGGCTGCAAAATACTCCAGACCTTATAATGATACTATCTTCTGTCCAGATAATTGTGTATGAGTATGAATTTTGAACAAAAGAAGTTTTGTAAATAATTAAGCCCGTGAGATTGAATTTATCAACTAAGACAAAGTAAACTACAATGGACAACAACTAAACTTGAAGTGTTAAAGCAATGAGTTAAAACTAAACTAAGATGCTATTAATCTACAATGAACAATATTAAACTAAAGAGCCATTATCATACTTGAAAAGAAAGGACAAAGCTGAACCACATGCATTCTACCTCCGGAGTATTCTATTGAAATTGACATGCCATTACTCTATGAAATTACACAGTCCATCTTGTTCATCATGAATAATATGTTGGAAAAGTTTATTAGAACAATTCAGGTTGTATAACTCAATGCAATTGAAACATAAACATAAGACTGAAAGTAAATACTTATCTAAACTGTGAAAATAGAGCTAAAATACTTATCTAAATTATAAAAACAGAGCTGCACAGGAGGTAGGGGCCCTCCACCACCTAGTAGCATGCAATCTAACTCAAAATTGACTCAGCTCATGCAGCAGAATGATGCTTCTTTCATTAAAGGAGAAAATGACTGAAAACAGAGTATTCACGGTTCTGAAATCTAGCAGAAAAAACCAAAAGACTAACTAGCGTTGCTTGGTCTCCCAAGTCATATTTATAATTAAATTACATAACAGAACTTGAGATAATGCAGGGATTACTGTCTTTCCCATTCCTATTCGAATTAAAACTCTTATTGAAGGTTGCGTACTTTGCTGCAGACAGCTGTAGAGTTTGTGTCCCGGTAGAACTCTACCTCTTGGTTTTGGTTTCCCACGTGCATAACCACATGTAGAATTGTGTTCAGACTTTGTAGGGAGCAAGGAATGATGTGGATGAAGTCTGGAATTTGCCCATATGCACCTTTCTTTGAGATGACACCTGTAACCCACTCAAACTGTAAAACAGCTGCGGAATGCGGGATCAGCTACGGAATGCGCGGTCAGCTACGGAATGCCTGTATTTTGTAGCTATTTTGCAGAAAATTGTTAAAATAGCAAAAATCATGAAAATACAATATGTTAATCAATTTCATGTAACCTTTAAGCAATCCTAATCATTCTTCATTGATTTTAGGCTTATGAAGTGATAAAATAATGATGAAATGAAGTGAAGGTTTGTAAAAGAGAAGGCAATTCTAAGGCTCAACAGTGACACCACAACAAATTCCTGTAATCATAGTAAATACTCCTCGTTGCTTTTCAGTGTATAAGGATCGAGTCGAGACTGGGCCTTTTGTTTCATTAGACCGTTGTTCCATAGGACATATAAACTTAGAGCACTATACTAGCCATTATTCTTCTTTAAAAGGAGATATAGCTTGCAGTAGTTATGTGACAATATTCACTGGCCTTGGAGTCTTCATCAAGACACAAAGAGACAGTTCCTAGTTCAGAATTTGATGCCCTAAGAGGGCCGAATAATTCTTCCTTCAAAACAATGAAAGCCTTAGAGAATGAAGCCCTAATGAGGGCAAAAAAGGACGTGTTAATCAACCAAACAAAATCTTGATAGCCATGAATCTTGATCTTCCACCTGCAAGAAAACTTGCTCAAACAAATCCCAAAACCAATCAAAAACCAAAAACCCTTGTCATCAAACCCTCTCTTCTGATTTGAAAATTTCTCCATAGGGGTGGAAGTAAGTTTCATAATATATAGATCAATTAGTTAATTAATGGTTATTTGAGTGCTTAACTTGAATGATAGATCAAGTTCCTTTTTATAGACTTAGGAGGGGCTTCTAAATATGTAGGCCATTTTTCATTTTATTGGAAACAAAAAATTTAAGAATACCTTGAAGCCCAAGGAATGTGACATTCATCCCTTGGGGCGGATTTTAATTTTTATTCGAGACAAAATTTAATTTATGAGGCCCTCCTTGCAATATTCCAAGCATATATAGTGGATATAACCCCTAATTTCATGATCATATTGTGCTAGCCAATGATAGGGTGCCACATCACCACCCTTTGGGTTTTTTACCCATAGATTTGGTCCTCCATCTTCAATTAGCCATAACTCACAAATCATGAGGTATCTTGTGGTGTGCCACATACCATCAAAAATAGCTTGATGCAGAGAATCCAACAACGATAACCTTGACTTGAAACATCTTGAATTGCCATGTCAGTTTGTTGTCATTAATTGGTGCTGCTTAGATTGACATCAATGACAACCACACATCAACAACCTGCAGGTATAAATGATGTATTACTAAGTTCCATAAAGTTAACTACCTTTTAATATAGGTTTCCCAAATCTTAACCCTGTGAACTTTTAGCTTTAGGGTTGTTATAAAATATAGAACAAAAAAACGGTGGGAATTGAGAAAATTTTTTAATCCTTAACAACCTAATATTCTAGGCATTTTTCAAATTCATTCAAACAGTAGTGTGCTAGGAAGCTTTCTATAGTTAGAGCACACCCTATATAATTTTTATGCTATGTTACAAGAAATTGAGGGTGCTATTTTGTAGTTTGGATCATTGGTTACCTTTGTATAGCAAGCCTTGACTCCAAAGGTGTTAGTATTGCATCACTAGATAGGTCATTTTAACAGTGTCCACTTTGTTAGTTGCTTATCATGTTTGAAAAATATGTATACAACTCTTCATATGTTAGTTGATGGTGGGAAGGTATGAAAATAACATACAAAATAGCTAACACTTTCCCATGGATCTTTTAGGTTGTCTCTAGAGATGTTACATTCTTTGTTGTAGCACTTGTTTGTGAAATTTAAACATGATGTGGTGCTATAAAATATATAAAAAAAAAAGCGATGGGAATTGAGAAACATTTTTAATCCTTAAAAACCTAATATTCTAGGCATTTTTCAAATTCATTCAAATAGTAGTGTGCTAGGCAGCTTGCTAGAGTTAGAGCACACCCTATGCAATTTTTATGCTATTTTACAAGCAATTGGGGGTGCTATTTTGTAATTTGGATCACATGCTACTTAAATGCATAGACCAATGCTACTCCAATCCTAAAATAATCTTTGCTGCTTGAAAAATTGTGGTGATGTCAATGTATTCTACTTTTTTAGCTCTGACTGCGAATTGATGGTGATTCCAATAATTTTGTTCCCTTTTAATGGAAACAAATATTTGTATGCTAAAATTTCCAAGAGTTAGATGATCAATGCGACTCAAAGACAACTTTCATACTTGTGTTATATTGTTGTCTTAGTTCAGCCTCCTTTCTAGGACATAATATCACTTGTAATGCACTGATCTTTCTACCACTTCAAGTCTCCAGGTGACAGGTCATAGGTATATACAAGACTGAACTATTCAGATTATCCACAAAATGTGTTTCTTAAGATGCACATGTAGTAACTATATTTGGCTTCAATGAAAAAAATAATGAGGATGCTTATGGACTTGGACGAAAGATTCAAACATAACCAATTGACAATTGAGAAGAGTCACATCGAACAAATATTTGTAAAATATTGGTGATTAGGTAATATTTGAGATTTGACCTTCAAACTATGACTAGGTCAACAATGAATTCCCAAGAATATACCAAGGAACCAAAAATAATTGTTAGACTAAGATGCCACAAAATCAAGACATCAAAACAAAGGTATTTCCCTTCTTTATGGTTCTAATACAGTGTTTCAAAATAGGTGAGTGTCAATCTTGAAGTGCTTTGGTTAGATTCACCACAGAGTTGCAAAATAAGGTTGTAGGGATAGCTCCTACAAACACATGAGTAAAAAATCCCTTATGCTTAGAATTTTTCCCTTCAGGAACCTCACAAAAGCACTCATGTTCAGAATTAGTTGCATCGGTTAATACTCTTCACTGATCTATAAGAGTTGAAGTACTGAAATGAATGAAAAACCTTCCAAACTTGTCACTATACATGAAAATATCTTGTGCTTGTAAGAAATTTTTATTAGCAATAAAAGGTTTCTCAAAAGTATACCAATGAACCATACGTTTTATATGCCATTAACTTTAGACAATTCCTTTAACAGTTCCACACAAAAGAACTCATGTTCAGAATTAGCTGCACCGGTTAATACTCTTCACTAATATAGAAGAGTTGAAGTACTGAAATGGATGAAAAACCTTCCAAAACTTGTCACTATACACGAAATCTCTTGTGCTTGTAAGAACTTTGCATTAGCAATATAAGGTTGCTCAAAAGTATACCAATGAACCATACATTTTATATTCCATTAACTTCAAACAAGTCCTTTAACAGTTCCACACATATGATGAGGGAATATAATACTCAAAATTATGTCCTTAAGGAAGGTAGGATGATGTTTTTCGTGTTATGGCTAGGCTTACTATTTCATTCTTACAGTGACACCACAACAAATTCTTGTAATCATAGTCAATACTCCTCGCTGCTTTTCAGTGTATAAGGATCGAGTCGAGACTGGGCCTTTTGTTTCATTAGACCGTTGTTCCATAGGACGGATAAACTTAGAGCACTATACTAGCCATTATTCTTCTTTAAAAGGAGATATATCTTGCAGTAGTTATGTAAAAATATTTGCTGGCCTTGGAGTCTTCTTCAAGCCACAAAGGGACACTTCCCAGTTCATAATTTGATGCCCTAAGAGGGCCGAATAATTATTCCTTCAAAACAATGAAAGCCTTAGAGAATGAAGCCCTAATTAAGGTAGAATAGAACGTGCTAATCAACCAAACAAACTTTTGATAGCCGTGAATCTTGATCTTCCACCTGCAAGAAACCTTGCTCAAATGAATCCAAAAACCAATAAAAACCAAACCAAAAACCCTTGTTTAATATATATCATTTAACAACCATCATTATCTAGGTGTCTGTTAAAATTTGACATAAAGGTTCCACACTTTCCATGTTGTTGATTAAGCTGTAAATGTGATGTTTTGAATAATTCTCATGGAAGACAATTCAATTCCAAGGGGGTCATGTTGTAATTTGGTGTTGTGGCTTTTTAGGCAACACGATTAGTCTTGTTTTAACTAATTTTGGCTATTAAGGGGTTTAGTATTAATCCATTAACATCACTGTACTATGTTTACTTGTCTTGATTGGGGTCGAAGCTTCAAGACATCAACTAGTGCTATAAATGGAGAAACTTTAGAGAAGTTTTGATATATTCATATAGAGTGTTACCACCTAAAATTTAAAGTTTGGAATACAATCCCACTTTTATTCAGGTATGCCATTCATTACACATATTATTTTCCATGATCTCTACCTGCAAAATATTATGCTTCACTATTTTTCATAATTTTTCTATATGCTACCACATTACAAACTTTTCAAGGCTTTGCTATAGGGTAAAATGCTTGGGTTTTTGGTTATCGTATATCCCTCTCAGGGCTTTCCGGTGCCCGAGGCAGACAGTAAGATTAGCTGTAAAGTTCACAAAGATGGCATATACATGTTCATATTAACTTAAAACTACTTGATAGAATGCGATAGGAAATTACCTCTTTGACGATCTGGGAGTCCCTTGGAGAGCACTAGGCAGCGAAGCAAGAGTCCTTCTTCACCGGCTCCAAATCTTAGTCCTGCAATCAATCAAAGCACTCGCGTAATTTCTAACACAACATATATCCTATCAATTAAGCTAATATATAATGAACATCTAAATTATACCCATCTGAGCCATTCATATCATGCTATGTAAATATTCAAACAATAATGACAATATTAAGCATCGAATGGACAAAACAAATACAATTCTATTGATTTTGAAAGAAGGAGGATTACAACCGTCGGTTGTACCAAGCCCTCCTTAGCCTTCCAATCTCTCTATCTCTTAAGTAGTGAAGTCTTAGTCAACAAGCTCTCTAGGAACCTCTTTGAATCTTGGCCTTCATGCTATAACACTATCCTCTACTTCACAAGTATTCAGAACATTATCAATCCTTCGACCTTCAACTAAGAGCCTTCAGCTCCTTTTTATAGGAGAGGGAGAAAGCCATTGTTGCCTTTCTCTTTCCACTAGTTTGGAATAGAAAAAACTAAGATGTTTCTTTAATCTCTATGCTTTTGCCTCATTGGGAGTTCAGTCTTTTATGGCAGTGACCAATAATGAATTGGTGCTTTGCAGTTTCCTTTGTGAACTGACTCTCTTGTGAGGGAAAGCCGGAGATTCAAATCATTCTCCGCGTGTTTTTCCCATTTCAAACTAAAAACATAGGTAACTCTGCCCTCTAGTGTAAACAGAGCATTGCCCTAGCCACTAACGCGGCAATTTTACTGGTCTCATGCGTTATAATGATCCTGCTTTGTTATAGAAAGGTGTTACCTTGGCAGAAATAGGTTTAATTTAGGTCTTTGTATTCCTTCCATATTTGTCTTCTCCTCTGAGCTGATGAGGAGGTATTTTGACCTGTAACAGATGCCCCCTAAAGTGTGAGGTCAGAGACGAAGAAGATGGCCGAAATAATTTATAATTTGTGTAGAGATAAAGAGATTGAAAGATTGAGGGAAACCTGAAACAACAAAATATGTCAGAAAATATAGTATCTGCCTTGAGTCGGGCATTCCCATGCTCAGTAGCTTAAACAACATGATTTCTCTACAATAGAGATATGAAGAAGCTGTCCACCGATAAGCACAATGTGGAAGTGTCTATCATAATAGGATCAGGCTGAAGAAGTTGTCTCCATAAACAATATCGCAACTTGGGGAAGGAAACACAAATTTAATGATGTAGCCTTTGCCCCAAGTTCTTGACCGCCGATTCACTTAAACTGCATATTTCTCAACATGTGAATGAAGGAGTTGTCGTCGAACATGTGAGAAATCGTCTGATTACTAGTCGATAATGAAAACTATTAATAGACACGAAGGCAGCCACCGATAATGATGATGGTCCCTAAGACGCACAGTACAATCTAGCAAGTGTGAAAAATGAGTTGAAGTCGAACACTCATAGAATCATTCGACCAGGAGCCAATGATGAAGACCCCTGATCAAACACAAGACTACCTGCCACTGATGTCTGTAAGTATCCGAGTACTGACGGGTTTCTGGATCAGCTTCCTAGATAAGATGTTGAAGTTGATAGGAAGAGATCTGTTGAAAGGTAGGCACTGAGGCGTCCTACATCAGTCAACATGTAACATAAACCAACTGATGTTGTTTATGATTTGAGATAATGAAGAGGAAATGGGGATGTTAGATGACAAATAATTTCTGGCATAATGAGCAGTTTGGTTGATAACAAGAGCAGTAGATAGCGAGATCTTCTTGAAGCTTGATGAACACCAAAGAGTGTGTTAGTATTTTACCGGTGCAGGGACATTGGGAGATGAAGGCTAATACTCATATATGGTAGAGTTCGGCTAGCTATTAAAGAGTTTTCTGGGAAGTGCCATGTTCAAGAATTTTTCTGCCAAATCGACCTTTTCTGAAATGTAATAGAGGTAGTATCCATTTTGTCCAAATTTTTCCGCGTCTGATTAAGTTTAACGAGTCCAGATGAGTAAAATCGGTGAGTTTTTCATATTTAGAGAGTCTGAAAAATGTCAAAAAAGACAACTTTGTGCCTTGTCTGATTAGTTTTAACGAGTACAGATGAGAAAAATCGGTGAATTTTTCATATTTAGAGAGTCTGAAAAATGTCAGAAAAGACAACTCTGTGCCCCGTCTGATTAGGTTTAACGAGTCCAGACGAGAAAACTCGGTGAATTTTTCATATTTAGAGAGTTTGAAAAATGTCAAAAAAGACAACTCTGCGCTTCGTCTGATTAGGTTTAACGAGTCTAGATGAGCAAACTCGGTGAATTTTTCATGGTTAGAGAGTCTGAAAAATATCATAAAAGACAACTCCATTGGGGTACCTTTGTCATGTCTTGATAACCCGGCATGGCAAAGGGATAATAGTAAGCCCGAAACAGTTCATTTTCCGCGAGTTAGTCCATTGAAGATGGAAAAGTGAGAAATCTATGTTCGATGGATGTCTACCTCATTTTGTTATGAGTACGAGGAGATGAAGTAAACTCAATACTCTTTGTGAAATTTTAACGAGTCCAACAAAGAAAAGCTCGGTGCCCTCCATGAAATTTTAACGAGTCATGCGGAGAAAACTAGGTTACTTTTTCGGTTTAAAGAGCTTTTGAAAAAGAGGAAAAGAATGGCTCCTTAATTTCTGTCGTGGTAGTTTAACGAGCCCGACAAAGGCAACTCGGGGTTTTTTCAGTTTTATGAGCGAGAAAAAGATTCCTAAAAATAAAGCTCAGTGCGTCTTCATAGTTTTAACGAGTCTGAAGAAGAAAACTCTAGGTTTTTTGGATTAACGAGCAAGAAAAAGACCATACAAAAAGAACGCTCGATATCAAATTCATGTAAGTTTAACGAGTCTGAAGAAGGGAATTCGAGGTTTTTCAGATTAACGAGCAAGAAAAATACCGTAAAAATAACGCTCAAAATCAATTTCTTATAAGTTTAACGAGTCCAAAGAAGGGAACTCGATGTTTTTCGGATTAATGAGCAAGAAAAATACCGTAAAAAGAACGCTCGAAGCTTCTTCGTGTAAGTTTAATGAGCCCGAAGAAGAGGACTCGAGTTTTTTCGGATTAACGAGCAAGAATAATACCGTAAAAAGAATGCTCGAAATTTCTTGATCTCTTTCTCGTCAATAGAAGGATCTATGTCGGGAATTTTCTTGTGAGACCAAGCAAACACATCGCGTAATTCTTTGAAAATGGATGCGAAGCGTGCAATTTCCTCAGGCTTGCAAGCTTCTCCAATCTAAATATTTTCCACGATACCCGTTTTGACCGAGATATCAATGAGCATTTTCCTAGAAAGATTACCCATGTTCCCTTCTGAATCGATAGTTTGAACAGTCGTATAAGCGGAGGGAACCATCTCAGGTGGGTCAAAGGATGGGATTTCAGTATTTATCATGTCCGAATCAATCATCGAAGCGCGATGGTGAAACTCTCCCCAAGGTCGTTCTTCTAGAGACATGATCTCTCGAATAGCTTCGTCTGTAGGCAAGACTTCATTGAGGAGATCCTTAGAGAGAACTGTGATGGGTGAGAGGTTTGTACCTTTGGTCGAAACCATAGCAGTGGAGGTTTCAGATGCTATTTCGATGGCTTGGTAAGCCAACTATGCCGGTGAGAGCGGCATCTGATCTCTGTAGGAATTAATGTCTAAAGGTGCCAGAATGATCCATGGTTCGATAGAGCCATCCAAAGTGGTGGATATCATCGCAACTGTGTTTGGGATCTTTGGTGGTGGGAGAGGAAAACAAACCAGTAGGGAAGATGCCTTCAGAAGACCAGTACCAATACTGACGTAAGAGTCAAGGAAGCCTCCTATTAGGGGTACAGTGCTACTTGGTAATGTGGCATAATCAGGGGTGCAGAAGGATAGCTGATCCACTGTGACTATTTTCCCATCCAATGGAAATAGGATGAGTCGAAAGACCAAAGACACAATGGCAGTCATGGCATAATACCAACCGTGACCAAGCAATAGATTATAGTCTAGATGGCGCTCTATGACTTCAACATCCACATTTACCATTTTCCCACTCAGAGTGATGGGAAAGCTAGCAAGGTATCCTTTTGGGAGGAACGTGTGGTCATCGAAAGATTTGAGGGAATTCGATGGCGGGGTGAGGGTAGGAGAACCTAAATTGAGCCAGCAAGCTTGTGACATAACGTAGGTCGAAGCAACTTCGTCTATGATAGTGCGATGGATTGGTATCCCTTTCGACACAACCTACACCTGGAATGTGAGTTGGTGTGAGATGCGAGGTTTAGCCTTTTCCATATCAAAGATAGCTAGCATGGAATCTTGGGGGTCTATTCCACCAATGGCCGAAAGCAAGGCTTTCCTTTGTGTTGTACAGGTTTGTAATACTTCGAGAGCAGACATGGCTGATGGTGCCTGCGCCAAATCTTCTACAATGTTGTAGTTTTGGGCTGCACGTGCAAAGGTGTTATGAGTCATGCGTCGAAGTGTCCCTTTGGGGGGACGAATCACGGGTTCAGTAGTAGACCGTTCGATATACAAATCGTTTGATGACGGTGGATTTGAACTAGTTCCAGGTTCTTGAGCATCTATGGTAGGATTTCCATAAATATTGGCTCGAGTTTGAAGTTCAACACTCTCGATGCCATAAATGGCAGATGGTCCTTCACCGGAAGGATGCGAACCACCATTGCCCCATTGATGGGGTTGTGGAAGATTTTCAACCATGTGTTTATGTTGCTGCTGCTTATTAGGGAAAGGATTATGAAGAACGAAAGGTGTTCACCCAAAATCCTTGTTGGCAATAAAATAGGTGCATTCCTGCAGCTAAGGATATTTGTATGTCAAGTGGTCCTCCGCACAGATTTTCCAAGGAAATTTCATGGGTTTATCCTTCCCTTTGTCATTTTTGGCAGCGTTTTTCTGATTAGGGTTATTCTGATTATTCGACTGCTCTTCCGAAGAAGACGTATTTTTCTTGTTCTTCTTATTTTTCCCGCTAGGTTTTTGTGAGGTTTGCACAGAATTCACCTCAGCGGTAGGAAGATTAGTCGTTTGGTGAGGGGCGGTGGCAGCCGAAGATGGATGGGAGGTTTTCCCCCGAGACTGCTTTGTGGCCACACCGGAGATTGTGCCAATGAGACCGTCGGCATGTGCTCTGGTTTTCTGTGTGGCTGGAGGATTTGGGTTACCAGGGGCATGGGGGAGAAGATCGTATAGCATGCAAAATTATGAATATATTAAATCCAAATGCTGGGCACAACGAATACATTGATATTTCGTAACTGCACCAAAAAGGCTAGTGTCCTTAGAGATGTGGGGTAAAAGAGACTTGCAAAACCAATTGGCTAAGAGATGATCCGGGATTGGCGCTTTGACGTCTCCATTCATGAATATGATCGAAGATGTGGGTGGTGGTGTCTTGGTGCAGCAAAGTTAAAAATTTCGTTCCAGTTTCAAATCTAATTGGTAATTGGAATTTCTTTAGGAAATCCGTCGCTAAAGCGCCAAAAGTATTGATGGCGGCACGTGGCAATTCAATGTACCACTTGGCGGCATTGCCTGTAAGGGTGCGGGGAAACAGTCGAAGCCGGACACTATCATTGACCATGGAATTGGATATAGACCATAGATGAAAGGTAGTGATGTGTGCGGCTAGGTCGTCCCCTTGTTTCCCGTCAAACTTCGAGATGTTCGAAGGAATCTTATGCGGTATTGGAGGCCAAAGCGGGTTGTGATTGATGGGGTTGTTAGTCAGTTTATGGATATCGGGAATGTCCAAAGCTGCCAAAAATGGAAATTGTGGATTTTCCCTCGAATCTAACCAAGGCAGTATGGGCTGACTACTTAGACCATAGGGTCCACCCATCAACGTGTTACCAGGAGGATAAGTGGGACTTTGATAAAAAATTCCTATAGGTGGAGGAGTAGGGACATACTATTGCTGTCCATAGGGCATATTGTATTGCGGGGAAACCGGTTGGTTGCCCCCAGTATAAAGGTGCCCTCCCATTCCAGATGGAGGTTGGGGTTGGTTATTCCAAATGGATGCAATAGAGTTACTTGGAGGCATGCTACTACTTGCATAGTTTGGCAACGGCATAGACCCTACACCTATATTTGCACCACTTAAGGGAAAAGTATTGACAATAGGTTGTCCCATTTTTCCTAAGGATTGCAGGGGAAGCGAAATGTTCCCTGCTACCTGTGTGCTGGTAACAATGCCCCCTGGTATAGTGGCCAAGGGGTTTGAACTCAATAGAGGGTTCCAACCGAAAGGGTTGCTAAAAGGCACCGAAGTAGTCATACTCATGGGAGGAGCTACCGTGAGTCCCAACGTGGTCACAGTAGAAGTAGATGTTGAAGGATTTGGTAAGCTACTAACAGTTGTGATGACTATAGGGTTGGGAGTAGGTATATGTTGACTACTGGGGTTACCCAGTGATGGCATAGAACTAACCACCGGCGGGGAGGATGGTGGAGAACCTGGGATGGTTGCCATTGGCATCGACCCAGTGGATGCTGGTGGTGAAATGGATGTTTGTGCGGCCGAAGACATATCTTAGCGTGGTGGAATCTGAATTATCACAGGCCTCAACGGATCAGTGAGCGGAGGATTGTAATGAGGTACAACCCCTTCAGTGAAAGGGTCCTCTGGAAATTCCGAATGATATGAGGCTATGTGAAAATCAAGATTAGTCAAAGGAGACTGCTCTTTCGTAGAAGGCACGGGTTCACGAAGGTTCAGTTCTTCCTCAATAGTTAGAGGAGGTAGACCTTGTTGTCATCGAGACAGACGGCGTGGGTCGGAGGACACCACAGTGACCTGTTTAATTTTAACAAATTTTAATAAATTGTGATGTATTATAAAGTCTCAATGACAGTAACCACACACCTAAAAAAGAAAAAAGGACTCTCTAAAATCAATCAGCAAGCAGCCAGAAAAGGGTGCCCTGTCTGAGTACTACTGTTTGCTGGTGATGAAATCCAGTATCACAATAGTATACAGAGAGGGTTGGTTGAAAGTATAGTTACGGTCACTCTAGAGCTTCACCAAAACCTCAGACGATAGGTGCAAGCACTCTCGTGAAGATGAGTACCCTCCTAAAGACCGAAGATAGAGTGGGTCCATCTATTTTAGGTACCAGGATAGCCCATCCCAGTCACCTTGTGTAAGTCCCTGAAAATTATGGCCACTAAAGATACCTCAAATCACAGACATCATCAAGGGGGTCCACAGTCAAGGACAGTGTGCTATATGGGCAGAATACCTAGATCCCCGATCTAGTTTCGACATCCCTGAAGGGAACTCCAATATATAACAAACCCACCGGATGTAGTCGAAGGCGGGCTACCTTCTTGTGCACCCAAGTGTTGTCTCGCGCTGAACTCCGGTAAAGGAACGGTCCCGATAATATGAGTGCAGTAGGATTTCGCTCGTTAATGACTCTAGTTTCAAGTTTTGAGATCTTGGGTGATTTTCTCACTGTTCCTAACCCAAGATCCTAGCCTGAACTACTGTTTGTGTGAGCTCAAAAAAGGGTAATGTGATTGATTTTACTATCACTTGATTCTTAATGTACTTGATTATTAGTCTTGCAGAGGGGGAGTGGATGTATGAAATGTAATGAGATTCTGACTCAAGAAACCATGCAAAACATGCTCTACATATTTGATTCGATGAAGAGTATTTCTACAAGGAGAGGTTTCTGTTCAACATCCATGCACTAACATTCAAATAACACAGTTCAAATTTTAAAGATTTAGACTTCTATCTACCTCTTCTTAATAGTCTATGAACTGAAAATTTCAGAATTAACTCAGCTAGATGCAGAAATAACTAAAAAAAATAAAAATTTTCTTCTCTAAAAATTAAATTCTTTTGACACTAACTTTTCAAACAAGAGCAAACAAACAGAAATGCCATCTTAGTAAACAAGCACATGGATCCAGTCAAGGAGATATACTGATGGCCAAAAAATTCTGCAGCTAAAACACAATCACAGTAGTGAACAACAAGTTTTGGCTGAGTAACACACTGTCTCTGAGTAAAGACAACATTAATCCAGAGACTAACGCATTGTATTTAAGTAGATTCAGCGTTATAACGCACTGGATAACCTACAGAGGTAGCGTTAGCCAGGGAAAAATTCTTCAGATGGTCAAACAGAAACAAGATTGAACTCTGCGAGCTTTTGAAATGTCTACTGGGCATAAGTAATGGTCGGAAGGATCTATGAACAGAGGAGAGAAGAAAGGAGGAAAGAAATAGTCCAGAAACTATGGGGAAAACTCCCCAATGGAGTCGCCAATTCTGCTATAGGGTAAAATTCTTGGGTTGTTGGTTATTGTATATCCCTCTTAGGGCTTTCCGGTGCCAGAGGCAGACAGTAAGATTAGTTGTACAGTTCACAAAGATGGCATATACATGTTCATATTAACTTAAAACTACTTGACGGAATGTGATAGGAAATTACCTCTTTAACAATCTCGGAGTCCCTTGGAGAGCACTAGGCAGCAAAGCAAGAGTCCTTCTTCACCAGCTCCAAATCTTAGTCCTGCAATCAATCAAAGCACTCGTGTAATTTCTAACACAACATATATCCTATCAATTAAGCTAATATATAATGAACATCTAAATTATACCCATCAGAGTCATTCATATCATGCTATGTAAATATTCAAACAATAATGACAATATTAAGCATCGAATGGACAAAACAAATACAGTTCTATTGATTTTGAAAGGAGGATTACAACCGTCAGTTGTACCAAGCCCTCCTCAGCCCTCCAATCTCTCTATCTCTTATGTAGTGAAGTCTTAGTCAACAAGCTCTCTAGGAACCTCTTTGACTCTTGGCCTTCACGCTATAACACTATCCTCTACTTCACAAGTATTCAAAACATTAGCAATCCTTCAACCTTCAACTAAGAGCCTTCAGCTCCTTTCTATAGGAGAGGGATAAAGCCATTGTTACCTTTCTCATTCCACTAGTTTGGAATAGAAAAAACTAATATGTTTCTTTAATCTCTATGCTTTTGCCTCCTTGGGAGTTTAGTCTTTTATGGAAGTGACCAATAATGAATTAGTACTTTTCAGTTTCCTTTGTGAACTGACTCTCTTGTGAGGGAAAGCTAGAGATTCAAATCATTCTCTGCAGGTTTTTCCAATTTCAAACTCAAAACATGGGTAACGCTGCCCTCTAGTGTAAACAGAGCATTGCCCTAGCCACTAACGCGACACTTTTACTGGTCTCATGCATTATAACGCTCCTAATTTGTTATAGAAAGGCGTTACCTTGGCAGAAATAGGTTTAATTTAGGCCTTTTTATTCCTTCCATATTTGTCTTCTCCTCTGAGCTGATGAGGAGGTATTTTGACCTGTAACAGGCTTGAAACCAATTCACTCTTATTTTCTGTTAGTTTCATCGATCACCGTGATAAGTATTCTATGTAAAATAAAATGTTCAAATTTTATTTTAAAGGTTGTCAGGTGCAGATAAAAATATTACTGGGGTTTGATTTAGGGTTTTTTAGTGATAGGGTTTGACTAGGTTTGTTATGACTAGTTAAGGCTTCTTAACTAGACGATTTCTTAAAGAGCGTCCTTGAGATTTGGACGTGTATCAGCTAGACCATTTCTTAGGGAGGCCTTGAGATTTGGAGTCTTTATAAAGTATGTTATTGACTTTAGCTATGTACTCATGTTTCCAATGACAGCCAATGGTGAAGAAAATGGTTGCTTGCACTTCATCCATGCTCCAAAATTGGCAAGAGATGACGTCTTAGTAAGAATCTAATGGCAGAGTGATTAATGTTCACAATGAGTTTATAGCATTAAAAAAAGACATCATATCCCATACTACATTTGCTAGTAGTTACAATGATGTCAAATAAGTATTTGAGTTGTAGAAAGAATTGCAAGAAATGGCTGCTAACACTGAACAATCTGTCTTCATCCCGGGAAGCCAGTAACTACACTGTACTTATCTTTCAATTATGGAGTTTTACATGTCACTGCAAATTCATTAGTACTTGTAATTTTTTTTATGTTTTTTCCATAACGTTCATTAAGACCTGCTATTTTAGAGGCTAGTGCCATAATCCATAGATCCATGCATAAGGTTCTACTAAGTGCTATATATAGTCCATATAGATTCTATACTAACATAATGCTTCACAATACTTATAATTAAAGACTGGGGACTTATATTCCTTATCTTTTTGACGGATACATTCCTACAAGAAAGAATAGGTATGCCTAGAAGATTGATAGAAGTGTTAAAAAAATCCTAAGTTCTATAATTCAAAGTAGGCTGGAGCCCAAAACAACAAGTGCTCATGTTGGCTATGGAAGTGACTTGCTTGGAATTATGATGACATCCAACCAGAATGAATTGGGGGGGACTCAAAAATATCTAAGCATGACTATTGATGAATTCATGGATGAATGCAAGACATTTTTCTTTGTTGTTCATGAGACAACTTCGAATCTGTTAACTTGGGCAGTCCTCTTGCTTTCTATATACTCGGAATGGCAGGCATTATTAAGGAAAGAAGTTATCAGTATTTGTGGCACAGATATACCGGATGAAGACATGCTTAGCAAGATGAAGTTGGTATTTATTCCATTCAATATATTTTTATATTATTTTTTGAGATTCCTTAATTAGATAAAATCCAACTATAATTTTTGTCTTCAAACTGCATCATATATTTCATTCAGACTAATATAAAACTCCAGCTATCATTTTTGTCTTGAAAATGCATCATGTATTTAATTAAGACTAATATAAATACACGTTAGGATTGATATACCATAAAACCATAAGGTGGTCACATAAGATCCTCTACTTCACATATGTTTGTTTATTGTTCGAGATCAAGATTTTCTACATCTTTCGTTAAAAATGTCTTCCCGGTTTAGAACCAAATAACTTGTTGGTTTGATATAAGAATTTCTAATCCAGAAGCTAAAACTTAGCCAAGTTGAATGGATTATTTGCTAGACACGATAGTTAGTATAAAAATGATATGCTTGTAAGTTGTATCATATACCAAAGACTACCAAATTTCTATCTACTTGTCAAATCATCCATTTTTCATCAAAACTAACCATATTCTAAGGGGGAATTAGAAAAATCAAGAACACTACAAATTAAAACCATGAAATATGACATTATTTTTTTTTATTAAATATTTTCTTTCCGTCAGAATACCAATGCCTCTAAGGTTGGAACAATGACGGAGTGTCTAACCGTCGGTCTTGCGACGAAAACCTCTGAAGCGTCGGTCTTGCAATGAAAACCTCTGAAGTGTCGGTCTTGCGATGAACTCGACTGATGGTTTAACTAATGTCTGAATAGCGACACTTTTTCCAACCATCGGAAGACCGACTCTTTAAACGTTGGAAGGGATAACTTCAGAATTGCGACGATGTTTTGAAAACCTGGTAAACGTCGGAAGACCGACGCTTTAAACATCGGAAGGGATAACGTCGGAATTGCGACGATGTTTTGAAAACCTGGTAAATGTCGGTAGACCGACGATTTGGCTAACGTCAGAATAGCAACATTTTGTTTTCTCCAGAAGAGTGATGTTTTTGATAACGTCGGAAGAGCGACGACGGTCTAAAAACGTCAGAAAAAGTGTCGCAATTCTGACACTTTATTGAAGTGTCGTAATTGCATCTTTAAGGCTAACCACGTTTTGTCCCGCCTCATAGTGTCGCTCTTGCGATGCCTATGTTTCGAAATAGCGACGAATTAGCCGTCGAAAATTGGGCCAAATGTGGTAGTGATATATCAGAGAAAAAGTGACACCATGACCATACCACTTTAGTGCGGGAATCACCTCATGCCCATCCATTCACTATGCATAAGGTCAAGTCTACCATACATGCTAAAAGCCCCTTCCTGGACGATCAGGTTGTACAAGAAGATCAAAAGCGCTTTACCGCACCTCGCATTTGGCCCACCATACCTCCACCAGCATAATCCCATCTGCGATACTTTTTCATCTGCTTCATCAACCCTGCACATGAGACCATTCAATGGGATCCCCACCCTCAGCAAAACACCTTCCTCACAATATCAGTGAGTGAACACTTTCATGTTTTGGGGTACCCATCTCTGTGTTTTGTACAAACCAAACCCCATTATTTTATTCTTTTGGTAAGTGTACAAATACCCCAAACGGTGTACTACATCCTTCGCCCTCCATCCATATTTTTCTCCCATGGAAGAAGTCCCTGAACACCCTTACTCAGAGTACTACACCACCACGCATAAGCCACCATGACATTCATAGCCAGTTTATACCTGCCCTAGAAGTCCTATCGACTCTAGGGATTTCCCCATTAGAAATAACTATGATTGCCACCAAGATGCTTAGTATATTCCGACCTTGGGCCACTGAATCCCCATCATCAATATTGAGTCACCCCTCGCCAGCATGCCTATATTAAACCCATCACATCTAGGTCCCCAAACCCTCATGTCGACAACCCCTCGGCCGGTTGAGGCTTCCTTTTTGTCGACTTCGACACCTTTTCTCCAAAAAGGAAGTGGTACCTTCGATTAACCCTCCCCATAAAAGGGGCATCCTCGAGTGGCACAGTGGAAGACATCATTACCCATAGATGTCATCGATCCTCTTGACATTCGACTACAACAAAAGCTTTCATGTCAAGATGGTATTGTACCTATTAGTCATCAATAATTTTTTTCTATTTTGTAGATGACTAAATAATTATCCTAGATTTATAAAAACAAAATTCATGAATATTGTGAGTTTTAGAAATCTCACTGCCTTCATTATCCTTAGAGAATTTTTTCACTATCCTACCCATTTTCCATATCATGATCACCTTGTAACTCCTACAGACTCCAAATGGATTGAGCCTATCATTCCATCCTTTTTCCTACCCATAATCTCATTACTATTTTTTTCCCTTACCTATGACTCCTATTGATCAATGGTTGTAATTGATTTCAACCCAAGAAACACCAAGGGCTACCCCAATATTGCATGGGAATTTTGAGCTACCAAATTAATATATTCTGGGTCAAGAATTTTTTTATGGTTTTTAACTTGTCAAGATGTTTTCATTGATATATGGCACTCCATGTAATTCTTCATGGTTTGCAAGATATTCATGTTTGAAGTTTTTACCCCCATTTAGTGGGCTAAAACCCCATGGGGTTGTGGCATGGGTCATTGAAAAGTCATAATTAATATTTTTTAAGCTCCTAAAATCCCTCCCATGTTCACTTGTTGAAGCCCCTCTCAACCTAAGAATTTATATAAATTGTGATCCTCATATCCTCCTCACGCAAGGGATTTTTCTATCTGAAATAGGTCATCATGGAATTTTCACTCTAATTTTTTTTCCACGAAGGTTCAGAAGCTGAAATTTGTATGAGGTGAAGCAAAACTCCTAAGAAAACTCCTGTAGAAATTTCAGATCAAGGTGCACAATATTTTCGGAGATATGATCCATGGAAGTCAGTGTTTTTGCAGGTTCCTGAAATTCATCTCAAAGAAGTGACCCTGGGAAAAACGTCATAACTCTCTCTCTGAGTATTAGATTGGAATTCTGTAGAAAGTGGTAGATAGTGCATGAAATGTAGTTTTGTCTCTCTAAATTTCAGAGCCAAATAAAGAAACAGTTACACATGGCATGCCGTACAATTTCACTCTATTGAAACAGTCCATAATTAGGGAATTTTGAGAGATTGGGCATAACTCTCTCTTGAAGAATCCAAATTGGGTCAGACTTGTGGCATTGGAAAGATGACTTAGAGGAATACTACAGGACCAAAAATAAAATATTGGAGATCTGAAATAAAGGAGATACAACAGATTCAATATCGAGCTCCTATTAGACAAGAAAAAGCTAGATCATTTGTTGTCAAGGGCAACAAAGCAAAGAAAGGTGCAACAGAGGGTAGCATGACAAGAACAGCAACCAAGGTGCATAAAAACATCAAGAAGTTCATCACATGAAGTCTTCAAGTGGGCAGCACTGCATACAGTCACTGTAAAGGTATCAATGTACTAAGTCATTATAAATAAATTATTGTAAAAATTGTTCTAGTGTTTATCTGCCAAGAGTTGAAGAGGAAGTGCCGGGAGGTCTAGGATCATCTTTATGTGGTTGTGTCATAGTTGAGGTTATGGTATAGTGTGTCTTTTTCTTCTACATCATTCTATATCATTGTAAAGTGGACCATTTTCCCTGGTATGGGAGTCCATTCTTCTTTTATTCTTCTATAGGGTGGTAGGGTGGTGCTAGGGTGAGTTGTAGCTCATTAGGTGTTGGGGCATCTGTTCAATTGGCTAATTAAGGATCTCATGTGTTGGAGCACCCATCTAGTGAGATCTGGAGAAGAATGATTTTCTAGATTCTAGGAAGTTGGAGCTTTATTTTCAATTGGAGTTGAATATTAAAGAATTATTAGAAAAGCATTAGGTGGTTTTTGTCTTGGAGTGGGTTTCCACCTTAAAAATTGTGTGCATTTGTGTTCCTCTTGTTTGCTGCTATCATTGTACAAACACTGATAATAATTGAAGATTAACTAATGCTCTAATTGAAAGAAATACTGATTCACCCCCCCTCTCAGTATTTCCAACAATTGGTATCGGAGCTTGGTTCCTTCAATAGCAGTTTAACAGCTGGAAGGAGGTCATGGAGCATACCAAGAATGGTGTACCTCTATTCAATGAAAATAATTATGCACTCTGGAAAGGAAGAATGGAGGTCTATCTCTTGGCGCAAGGTTACGAAGTATGGGACACTGCTCAAAATGGATTTACATCAACCGCGGATGAACAAGGTAAGAAGAATTTGGTAAATGATGCAAAAGCAAAGAATATTATTATCAGTGGACTTATTGAATCTGCTTATCATAAGGTGTTGGGTTGTAAAACTGCCAAAAATGTATGGGAAAAGCTTGAGAATATATATGCAGGTGACTCAAATGTCAAAGAAGCAAAGCTTCAAATATATAGAGCAAAATTTGAGCAACTCAGAATGAAAGAATATTGCAACATTGTTGCATACTTCCAATACGTTGATGAAATAACCAATACTCTGGAAGGATTGGGAGAGCCAGTTGACGAGAAGACTATTATACGGAAGATTCTTAGAACGTTACCAAGGAGATTCAACCCAAAGGTATCGGTCTTAGAATACAGTGCAAATCTGGACAAACTCAGCAAAGAGGAATTACATGGAGTTATCATAGCATATGAAATGAGACTTGATGAAGAATAGGGTACTTCGCATCTAGAAACTACGTTCATTACATCTAAGAAAACCAATAAGGATAAACAACCTTTAATTGAAAAGACATGCACCTACAAGTGTGAAGAAAAGGGAGATGATGAAGAAGGTCTTTCAGATGAAGAATATGCTTACTTTACGAGAAAACTAAAAATTGGTAAGGGAAAATTCAAAGGTAAACTTCCATTGATATGTTTCGGCTGTGGTGAGGTTGGGAATTTCGCATCAAAATGTCCGAACATAAGTGATGGCAACTCAAAAGGAAAGAAAGGCTTTTATAAATTGAACAAGAAAGGATCCAAAAGGAACTTTCTCTCTAAAGAAGATAGCTCATCATTTGATGAAGATAATGGCAGTGAAGAAGAAGCCAATGAGAGAGTATTTTTTATGGCCAAGCATAATAAACAAGAGGTATCAAACAACGAAGAATAAGGATTGACCATAGAATAATTTTATAAGGAAGCAATCAAACTTATAAAAGAGCTCAAGGCAGAGAATATCCATTCTAATACTCTTGAAGAACAAGTTCAAGGTCTCAAAATTGAAGTTGAAGAACAAAAATGCATTGAAGAGTCACTTAAAAAGAAGTTGGAAGAAAACAACCAAGAAAAGGAAGAATTAGAAGCAAAAGTAGTCTCGTTGCATAAGGAAGTGAAGAAAGGAAAAACTATCCAAAACTATGCCAACAATTTAAGGGCATTGGAAGAACTCATCAACAATCAATGATCTTACAATGACGGAATTGGCATTGGTTACAAAGAAGAAGAAGCAGGACCTTCTACAACAAAATACAATGAACCTATGAAATCTGACATGCATGTAGACTTCATTGGATAAGATTCGCAAGAAAAGCCTTGGAAGACAATTCCTCGACAAATATTTCCATCCAGGTACCAACATATTTTTTATGGCTACTGTTATTCATGTGGAAAATTTGGTCATAAATCTATAGAATGTTGCACGTACCCCAAGAACGAATACAATTCCAGGAGATCTGTCAAATATGAACCTCCCAGGGCTCAACGAAGCATCAATAGATTTGAACACATAGCCAGAGACTGTTACAAATGTTACAAATGTGAAAACTTTGGACACATAGCTAGAGACTGCAGACTTGAAAATCCTCCAGAAGAATCTTCGAAGCCATAGAATGAACGAACATGGAAGAAGAAGAAGACTGATAATTGTGCTCTCGCTCTCAAGGCTCAAAACAACAAAGATGTGTGGTATCTTGATAGTGGTTGCTCAATGCATATGTCTGGAGATAGAAATAAATTTGTATCTTTGAAAGAGAAGAAGGATGGAACTGTGTCCTTTGGAAATGATGGATCTTCAAATGTTATAGGATCAGCTACTGTCACTCTCGAAATCAAAGACGCTCTAGCCAAGAATGTTCTACTGGTTGAAAACATGAATAAAAAAATGCTTAGTGTTGGACAAATGTGTGATCAAGGACACACAATACTATTCAACTCCACAAAATGTGAAATCGGGAAAGGCAGGTATGGTGAAATTGTGGCTACAACAAGTTGAGCTCCAAATGACATTTATGTTCTGGATGAAGCAACTAAAGCATGTATAATATCTAAAGAGGATGATATAATATTTGGTAGCAATGATTAAGAAGTTTGCTACAAATATGCAAAGTGATTTCGAGATGTATTTACTTGGTGAGTTGACATACTTCTTAGGGCTTCAAATATCTCAGCAAGAGAAAGGAATATTTATATGTCAAGCCAAGTACATCAAGGAAATGCTCAAGAAATTTAAAATGGAATATTGCAAACCCATCCTTAATCCAATGGTAACAGGTTAAAAATTGAGCATAGACGACTCATCTAAGGATGTGGATCAAAGGTTGTATAGATTTATGGTTGGTAGTCTTCTATATGTAACAACCTCTTGGCCAGATGTTATGCAAGCAGTTGGAAAAGTAGCAAGATTCCAAGAAGCACCAAAAGAATCACATATTATTTCCATCAAAAGAATTCTTCGATATCTAAAGGGAACAATAGAATATGGCTTGTTGTATCCCAAGGGTAACAATCTCATTATGCATTCCTTTAGAGATGTATATTGGGCAAGAAGTGTTGATGATCGTGAGAGTACTCGTGAAGCATTGGAATATCTTCGCTAGAAGTTTGGGATTCTCCCAAATTCTCATTAGATTTTCCTTATTCAGAATATAAAGGGGGAGTGGAAATTTGTACAAGTTCGTAGGATGGTTGTGTGTTAGGGGGAGTTACCCTTTTCCATTGATCTCAAAGGGGGAGAGAATTTTGTAGGAATAGGTGTCATGATCGTAGGGGGAGTACTTGTGTTGCCATCAATGCCAAAGGGGGAGATTTTTGATCAATGGTTGTCATTGATGTCAACCCAAGTAGCACCAGGGGTTACCCCATTATTTCATGGGAATTTTGACCTACCAAATTAATATATTCTGGGTCAATAATTTTTTTTTTATGGTTTCTACTTGTCGATATGTTTCCGTTGATATATGGCACACCATGTAATTCTTCATGGTTTGCCATATATTCAAGTTTGAAGTTTGTACCCCCAGTTAGTGGGATAAAATCCCATGGGGTTGTGGCATGGGTCATTTAAAAGTCATAATTAATATTTTCTAAGCTCCTAAAATCCCTCCCACGTTCACTTGTTGAAGCCCCTCTCAACCTAAGAATTTATATAAATTGTGATCCTCATATCCTCCTCACGCAAGGGATTTTTCTATCTGAAACAGGTCATCATGAACTTTTCACTCTAAGTTTTTTTATACGAAGGTTCAGAAGCTGAAATTTGTATGAGGTGAAGCCAAATCCTGAGGAAGCTCCTGTAGAAATTTCAGATCAAGGTGCACAATATTTTCAGAGATATGATCTGTGGAAGTCAGTGTTTTTGCAGGCTCCTGAAATTCATCTCAAAGAAGTGACCCTGGGAAAAACATCATAACTCTCTCTCTAAGTATCAGATTGGAATAATGAAAAATGTGGTAGATAGTGCACAAACTATAGTTTTGTATCTATAAATTTTAGAGCCAAATAAAGAAACAGTGACATGTGGCATGTTGTACAAGTTCGCTCTACTCTAACAGTCCATAATTAGGGCATTGTGAGATATTGGGCATAACTCTCCCTTGAAGAATCCAAATTGGGTCAGACGAGTGGCATTTGAAAGAAGAATCAGAGGACTACTATAGGACAAAAAATAAGATATTGGGGATCTGAAATAACATAGATACACCAGATTCAATATCGAGCTCCTAGAAGACAAGAAAAAGCTAGATCATGTGTTGTCAAGGGTGGCAAAGGAGAAGAATTTCTAGGGCAACAAAGCAAAACAAGGTGCAGTAGAGGGTAGCATGACAAGAGAATCAACCAAGGTGTAGAATAGAAACAAGAAGTTCATCACATGAAGTCTTCAAGTGGGCAACACTGCATACAGTCACTGTAAAGATATCATTGTACTAAGTCATTGTAAATAGATTATTGTAAAACTTGTTCTAGTGTCTATCTACCAAGAGTTCAAGAGGCAGTGTCGGGAGGTCTAGGATCATCATTAGGTGGTTGTGTCATAGTTGGGGTTGTGGTCTACTGTGTCTTATTCTTCTACATCATTCTATATCATTGTAAAGTGGACCATTTTCCTTGGTACGGGAGTCCCATTAGGGGAATTTTGAGGTCTAAAATGGGCCTCCTAAGGAAAATGTACAATAAAAATTCACTTTATGAGAACCAATCACATTTTAGGGGATGAAATCATCCCTAATGGTTGAGGTGACATTGCTTGAGTTAAAGGTACTTACTTGTCACATTGTCAATGGTGGATAAAAACTCATGGTTAACCATGGTAGTGCTCTAAGTACTTTTAAAGTCAAAGTACTCATAATAAATGTCATTTCACACTTTTTGAATAAAAATATATTGTTGTCATTTCATATTTCTTGAAAGAAACAGTGCATATCCTTATACATTTATTATATTATATATTTTTATATAGTATATTAATTACATGTTATTATACAATTTAAATAATATAAATTTTAATTAATAGCATATAATATAATTAAGAATTTATAAATTTAAATTTAAATTTTATTTTAAGTTATTTAAGTACAAAGGACGAATGCATTAGTTATTCAATGATAATGAATTTTTATTGAAAAGATCATTCTTATTTATAGTCACATCAATACAAATTTTTTATTAATTTTATTTTGGTACAGCTTTTGAATTGAATTTAACTATGGTTACATGGATTATGGTGCAAAAAGTGAATTGAAAATTCACAAATATTATTTTATTGGTTTAGCTATTATTTTATTATTTCCTTAGGAGGCCCATTTTAGACCTCAAAATTCCCCTAATGCATTCTTCTTTTATTCTTCTATAGGGTGGTAGGGTGGTGCTAGGGTGAGTTTTAGCCCATTGGGTGTTGGGGCATCCGTTCAGTTGACTAATGAAGAATATTGGGCGTTGGAGCGTCCATCCAATGGGAGCTGGAGAAGAATTCTTTTCTAGATTCTAGGAAGTTGGAGCTTTATTTTCAATTGGAGTTGAATATTAAAGAATTATTAGAAAAGCATTAGGTGGTTTTTGTCTCAGAGTGGGTTTCCACCTTAAAAACTGTGTGCATTTGTGTTCCTTTTGTTTGCTACTATCATTATACAAACACTGATAATAATTGAAGATTAAATAATGCTCTAATTGAAAGGAATACTGATTCACCCCCCCTCTCAGTATTTCCAACAACTCCATTGTCCATCTAGGGTTTTCCTATAAGCCTAAATCATTCCCATGATTCCCCAAAATTCCTCAGGCATTGATGGTCTCAAAACTATCTTTGTAGGCTCTCTAGATAAATAAAGTACATTGGATTTTGAATCTTCATTACACCACTTGATCAATAATCTATTTTTCACTTAAATATTCCAAGCCAATTTTCAGTCAAAGAGAGGTCAAAGAACCCCCCACTAGGTCAATTAGGGTTTCATGTGTTCCAAGGTCATCATTTCCAAAGAAGGCTATCATTCAGTTTCAGAGTCTGCATATGAGGTAATGGACAAGCTTGAAACTTTTGCAGAAATTTTAAAAGGTCATATCAACAAGATATTTTTTGACCAAAAAGAGATGAATTTGACAAATGTGAGAGAGTTTTTTGTCCATAATAGGTCCAATAAGAAAAACCTCCTTCAGATTTTACACAGGTATCATGGTTTGGGAGAAATTTCAAAAATACAGGTGTCATGGGAGAATTGTTGCACTTTTGGAGTGACCTTGGGAAAATTCGGTTTTCTCATAGTTGAAGTGTCCAACTGACTTAATTAATAAGTCAAATGACAACTATACTTGAATATATTTCTAATGAGCTATCATGAGCTCAATTGGGAGTTGAGGAAGGCATCCAAAAGTTGTCTGCACCAGCACTTTGCATTTCTGCACCATCATTCAACACTTTTTGACAAGTCTTGGGAGATTGAAATTTTGATGGGTCAAATCAACTCCAATTAGAGAAAAAAAGGTATATTTGGAGGTTAGACAGGATAATATTTCCAACGAGCTATCACAGGCCCAATTTGGAAATAAAAAAGGAATCCAAATTCCCTCTGAAAAAGGCGTTATGCATAGGGAGTTCAGGCGCTACGCTTATGGTAGAGAGAGGCCCGACTAGCCTAGAACTTGCCTGGCGTTGTGCTTAGAGAGCTCGAATGGCTCAGAACCTGCCCCGCATTGCGCTTAGAGAGTTAAAATAGCCTATAATGCCTGGTGCTGCGCTTAGAGAGGCTGATTGGCCCAAAATGCCCAGCGCTGCGCTTAAGAGGACTCGACACCTGAAAACTCATACCGAGCGCTGCGCCTAGAGAAGAAAGCCTCTCCCACCTACAAAAAATTGCTAAAAACACAAGCGGACACCTTCAAGCTACATCTAATGACCTGAAAACAAATTAACATTGGTAGGTGCATGTTTCCTTATCTTCCAAGTTCTTTTTTTGATTTAATGATTAAGGGAAAGTGATCAAATCCTAGGTCTTCATGGAAAACAACCATCTATTTTGACTTCCAAACAAGAAATTATCAGTCAAGGAGAGTATGAGTTAGGGTAATTACAAATTATTTCAAGTTAATCCCTCCTCCAAGCCCAAAGAAAACTAGTTATGAACCCACCTCCATCCCACTCATTTGCAAGAGCTTCCTTCACGATTATTTCATTTCACTCCTCCTACCAAGTTTTATAAGTAGGCCTAGGGTTGTCTAAGGGCAGCACTAGTCACCATATGAGATGAAGAAGGAAGTGGAAGTGAAAAAGCAAGTGAAAATGAAGGTGAGAGTAACAATGAATCAAACCAAAGTGAAGATGAGGGTGACAACGAGTTGAGCCAACAAGAAGCAGGAAACATGGAAACAAGGGAGGATGATGACAGTAAAGAAAATCAAGAGGCTAGCAACCAAAATGAAGGTCACAACAATGATGAAACAAGCATCTATAATGAGGAACAAAGTGAAGGTGCATAAATCAGTGAAGAGGTCAAAAATTAAGTTCAATACATGGAGGTGGACACAAATCAAGATGAGATAAATGAGGAAGGAGGCAACAATCAAGGTAATGAAGAGGAAGACATAGAGACAAATGATGGCAGGCACGATGAAAACACCCAAATGATCACAATTAAACCTCTTCTATTGAAATATCAAAGAGGACAAAGGCTTGTGTTTGCTGCCTCTAAAAGGAAAGGGACCGTGCCTTCCTTTTCTACCAAGAAGCTAGATAAAGGCAAACAAAAGATCAAAGAAAAAGCTGGAGAGACCAAGTTGCAAGGGCTAAAACTCAAAAAGGCCCAAACAAAAATCCAAGCACTCAAAGAGGAAAAATACCAAATAAACCATATAATCTTGCCTCAATATTTTATATAGGCTTCTCAAACCCCATGAGGAAGGTGTTCACCAATTTTGGGGGAATTTTGACAATTTTTGGTTTTTTGCAAATTTTGAGGCCTATAAGTGCAGCACCCTTGGCGCAACGCATTTTCCTCAGAAATAATCAGATAGAGAAATTTGTATTTTCAGAACCCTCATGTCTAGTATAGTATGATCACCAAATTTTAGAACATTTGGAGCATTTTCGACCCCTCAAAAGGCCAAAAAACACCTCATCTTTCACCTTTTCTGCCTCATTTTCAGGCTTAGCGCTGCGCTCAGAGCAGTTTGGGGAATTTGGATTTTTGGATAGGTTATAGGGCCTCAATAAAAAAAAAGGTATATTTTGAATTCAGACTTAGCATGCTTTCCAACTGGCCATCACAGAGCAAATTCCAACATCGGGAAGGTCACCAAAACTTGGCTGCAAGTGGACCCATTTTCTGCCTGTGAAGGCGCTGTGCTTATAGACATCACTATGTGTTTTAGGAAAAAATTCAACAAGACACTCTCTTTATTGAAAAATGATATTTTAATGTTTTTTGAGGCAAATCAGTCTTAAAATTGGTGCTATGAGTTATTTTGGCATTTATTTCATGGGATATTTTGTGCCTTGGGCCTTGCATGGTCTCTTGGGCATTAATGACATTTATGAGTGATTTTGAAATTTCCCAACCCTATCTAGGGTTTTTTCCCTCCTTTGCTAAATAAATAGAGCATTAGGGCTTCATTTTAAAGCCGTTGGCATTTGATGACTCTTTGGAGCAATACATAGTCTTTTGGAGGTTGAAGAGAAATTTGGTGTTGTGGAGCTTGTGAATGGCTTGTTTTGCTTGTTGATGGAGGAGGCTTTCTTGCAGGATCCATGAGCTTGGTTAATGGTGAAGTGATTTTGTTTCATGTTATTTTTTTCTCATGTATCATTATGTTTCCATCTTTCTAAATTGCAGTAGGACATGTTAGCCACCTATAAAAATTTGTCATATCAAATGGTGGCTAGATCTTTATAGCCTTCAAGAAACAATTTTATTTCTCAATTGTGAGTTCTTGAAGCCTTAATAATGTCTCTTTTTCCTTCAAGAAACGTTCATCTACTGTTTCCCTCATAACACTAAAAAAATTTGTTGTTTACCAAAAGAAAAGACTGCTAAAAAGTTCCATTTTCCCCCATTTTCCCTTCTCCCTTTTCTTCTCCATTTTATTCATAAAATCTTCGATTACCTTTCATTCCTCCGAAATTCCTTTTAAATCTTTGAAAATTCCCTTTGAAGGCTTAAAAAACCCTTTTCCCTGTTAGCCTCTCTAAAATAACAATAATAAATCCAAAATAATTAATTAAATATTCCTAACTCTTGGGTTGTTGGGTTGTTCCTCAAAAGATGGAGTTTGTTTAGGAACTCCTATCTTGGTGGGTTTTTGGTGAGTAATTAACTCAACAAAAAGATACTAAGATAGCATGGACTATCTTCTCTCATCTATTTAAATTGTAAATTAAAATTCTTTTAATAAGAGAGATTACATGAGGAAGCCATGAGGCTTCTACGTTTTCCGCCAGTCTGCCAGTGTTTTGTCTAGTTTGGTTTTCTGCAATGTGTTTATGAGTTGATTTAATTTGTATCATGTGGTATCAGAGCCTGTGATTAGAGGCCTGTGTGTTGTCGATTAACTGAAGGCCAATCCTTGAAGGCGTGCTGTGAATCACTGAGCAGAGATGTTGCTGTCAGCGCAAAGGAGGTTTTCTGAGAGCTGGTGTGCAGGCGAGTGTGAATGATCCTATAATCTGTGTGGAGCTCCAGAGATGTTGCTGAATCCGACATGTGTGGTATGAAATTTGTCTATTTCAAAAGCTGCAAAATCTGTGTGATTTTTTTAAAATTGATTGAGTGAACAACAAAAGAAAAAAAGAAAAAGAGCGCTGTGTATTTTAATTTTTTAAAGCACTTTCATGAACATCGCTTTCTGTGTTTTAAAGTTGAGATCCAGCGTTAAAGAACGGCATTTCTTTCATGGTGACATCGCTTTCTGCAAAGAGTTGAGATCCAGCATTCAGTTATTAATAATAGCAATTGGCATGGATTTCTGTTGATCAATAACAACATTCTAAACAACGTTTTTCTAAAAGTCCATTTTCTGCATTTGAACATCGATCCTGCACTTTTGGATTCTGCATTTTGAGCAAATCGATGGAATCAAACATTCAAAAAAAAAAAAAAGCCGTTCAAACAGCATTACAGATCAAGGCAGCGCTTCAAATCTGTGTTCTGCATTTTCTGAAGAGGATTATGCATCAAACAGCGTTTTTGGCATCGACCTCTGGCAAATCGATTCTGCATTTTCATTCAAATCGATTCAAATAGATTCTGCAAATTCCCTGCGTTGAGCATTCTGGCATCGATTGGATTGGAGTGTGTTTCTGCGTCAATCCAGTGTTTAAAATCTGCAGCGTTCATTTGTGAACCAGTGTTCAGTTAAGAACAGCGTTTTAAACCAGTGTTCTGCACAGCATTTTTAACCAGCGCTTTCTGCACGTTGAAACAGCCTTTTAAAATCTTTTACAGCATTTTTTTCTTCACAGCGTTTTTTTCCAGCGTTTTCATGTTGATGCAAGTGGTTTTTTGCATGTTTAAATTGAATCAGCGTCCTCAGCGTTTTAAATGATTTGATTCATTTGGTTCTAAACAACGTTTTTTTCATGGAACTATGATGTCGTTCTGGCCTTTCAAATAATGTCGTTCTGCCTTCGTTCTGTTCTGTCGTTGGGTTTACCGTGATGTCATTCTGCCTTTTCAAATGTGAAATGGTGCCAGATTTAATACACAGTGTTATTTTCCCTTCGTTGATGTCGGTCTGCACTTTTAAAATAATTGAAACAGCGTTTTTAAAATAGTTTTCCAGCGTTTCCATCAATAATCAAAGGCCGGATCATTTTTGGATCACCTCTACATTTAAATTCCAGAGCCGTGGGCAGATTGAATTTCAATTGCATAACCGTGGGCAAATTACAGAGCCGTGGGCAGATTCCAGAGCCATGCGCAAATTCCAGAGCCGTGGGACTGTGTATTCGTTGTTCACATTGAGTTATTATATAAAACTGAAGTGCATTTTTTTAAAGTTGACATCTGACTCTTCCATTGGTGTTGACTGTAAACAATGGATGAAGATCGTGCGCATGGGCATTGGCATTAGATCGACGTTGACAGCGTTTAAAGAAATGTGAAAGGTTTGCAACGTTTTAAATTAAATGTGAAAGGTTTGACAACAGTGTTTGCCAGCGTTGTATTGGTAGAGCAGCACGCTGGTTGAAGAGCATATTAATCGAGGCCGTGACAGCAGTGTAGTGAACGTGAACACCAGAGGATGGACGACAATCACATCAAAAAACAAACGTTGAGCAAAAAGTACTTTATTTTTTTTTAAAAGGTGCCCTTTGTGAATTATTAAAAGTTTTCTTTTACATTTAAAAAAAGAGCCCATTCGTTCACTTTATAAGTGACTCCATCAACGTGAATTCACTTTTTTAATTTCACTTTATTAAAGGGACTACCTCAAAACATTTGGAATGGTAGTTTCAAAGAAATTAAAAAAGAGTTGATAAAGTGAATTCAGGGGTATTTTAAAGTGAATTCATAAATGTTTTAAATGAAACTTTAAAGAGAGACTTAATAGAGTCACGAGAGAGAATAAGTGGAGTTACTTATAGTGTTTTTTTAAGTGAATAGTGGATAATGTTAAGAGAGAAGTAGTGGAAAAGAGAACTATTTCACTTTACATATTTTTGGGTTCAAGAATTTGTAACAAAAATTGGAGAGATAAGGAGTATTTGTACTTATTTTTTGGAGTGATAAGTTGTCTTTTGTAATTTGGAAAGATAACGAGTGTTTTCATTTGTATTTGGAGTGATAAGGGAAAGCCTTTATTGTAATTCAAAGTATTCCTTTACTTTGAGAGGGATCGTGTCATTCTCCATTCAGATTTTGACGGTGAGTTGTTTCAAAAGATTGTCAGCTTGACATTATCATTGCTTCAGATGATGTACTCAGTGATTAATAAAGATATCATTTTTTTTGGTGTTGATGTGTCCTAGATCCGCCCGAAATTGAATAAGGGGATCTAAGGTACACCATGTGTGTTTGATGGCGCATGTGTTTTTTTTTTATGGCTTCATGTTGCTGTTTTTGATTTGTGTCTAGTTGTGACACATCAATAATTTCATCACATACATGAAATTCAATATCAGCAAGCACAACACAACAAAATAGCTGCAAGATCAACACATGCATCTGCACAAATTGAAGATTGTCTACATCAGCATTTTAAATCAACAAGCCAATTCACTTCATCAAGTTCATGTACTTGCACACTCAAAAGTCTACATCAGCATTGTTATACATTCTTTTCAGAACTTGTAATCAAATTCACTATGTTATGTTAATCATTAAAAATTCATTGTTAATGAATTTTCAAGAAGACAAGTGAATTCATTATTTTAAAAGTGAATCATTGTAAGCTTTCTTGGGTGCATTGTCGACAGTGTTCGACACCCTTCCTTTACACAAAATCAATTGAGTGCATGAGTTTTTTCAAACAAGAAACAAGTTTACATCTCCAAGCGAGCGTGATTTCAAGCAATTTGCGTCAAGACAGTACAAAGATCAAACCATCAAGCAAGCCAGAGTGCAGTTTATTGGAGCGACCATCAATCAACCAAGTTGACATCGACATCAAGCGAGCCAGAGTGAAGTTTATTGCAGTAATCATCAAACAAGTTAAAACAATCAACCAAGTTGACATCGACATCAAGCGAGCGTGGTTATTCATTCAAGTGAGCGTGTCGTCATCAAGTAAAGTCAAGTGAGCGCTTAAACAAACGCGATCGTCATCAAGCGAGTGTGAATTCCAGAGTTTAAGCAAGAATATTCTAGCAAATATTCCAAGCAAGTGCAATCAGCAACAAATCAAGCGAGCCTGACATTCAAGTGAAACATTTCAAAGTACGACATCTCCAACAAGAGAGCCTGATTTCAAGTGCGCAAGTTCAGATGGCGCAACATATTCAGTTGTTAAACATTCTTCAAAGTTTGATCATCTCCAGTGATGAAGACATGGTGCATGTCAGCAAAGGCACTCTTGCTGATCTTTCACAGCATCTGCAACAAACACATGAAACTATTGAGTTTCTTCAACTTGAGTCGCAACTTCAAAGGATTGAATTGCATGAAAAGAATGATACTTTCAAGACTTTGAACCATCCAGATGATAAGTCTTTACACAATTCAGATGATAAGTCATTCATTCAGCCAGCTTCAAGTGTCGTAGCTGTTCCAGATCCAATTTCTTCCAAGCCCATCATCAGGCCCTGGGAAGAAATTCAGAATAACAAGAGTCGACGAGGCTTAGGATATGTCCAAGATGATGCCAACTTACATATTCCCGATTATTCCAAGCCCATTCAGTTCGTCAGTGCGGGATTTCTTGAACAGATCCCCTCAGCACATTCAGAGACAGTTGCAGCCAACCAGCAGTGCATGCAACCCAAAGTTGCAGAAAAAGAGAATTCCACACAACCTGAACTTGAGGTCACACCGAAATGTTCTCATTGTCAGAGAAGCGGTCATATGGAAGATCAATGTTTTGATCTCCATCCCTGTAGCCATTGTGGCAAGTGCAATCATTCCTCAGAAAAATGTCGCAATCGACACAAATCAGCAAGGTTGAAGATACATTATGAATGGATCGACCCTTGGGAATGGTCATCCACAGTTAAAAGATTGCTTCAGTTCTACAACCGCATATGATCACACATTGTGCAGCCCACACTGAAAAGATGATGGTACTCTCATACAATTGAATGGGGGAGTCCAATAGTGTAAAACTCCTACACCTGAAGGGGGGGAGTTCAGGAATATTTTATAGAGAAGCGTCTCTCCTTTCAGCTGACAAAGGGGGGAAAATGTCAATGAGATTAACAGTGGTTGTCAGACTGAAAGTCTCGACACAACCAGCAAAAACAGCCAGTGGGCATCTTCAACAGCCAGTGGGCATCAACCAATTTGCTAGTGGGCATCAAAAAATTTGCCAGTGGGCATCAACAAATTTTCCAGTAGGCAGTCAACAAAATTTCCAGTGGGAATCAACAAATTTTGCCAGTGGGAAGTCGATAGCACAGAAGCAGTGGACAGCTTTCAGCACAGCAAAAGCAACAGTGAGTTGTTTTTGTCATCATCAGCCAGTGGGTTTTGAACAAATTTTGTCAGTGGACAAAGGATGCTGATTTCATGCAAAGGACAGATGGATCCTTTTGCAACTTGGCACTTGATGAAGTTTTCAAGCGAAATTTAGACATGAATCAGACATGCAGCTGACTCATGGTCTCTTCAGATTGCATTTTTTCAGCATCCAGCTTTGGTGGTTTTTCAGGCAATGTTTTTTGAGGATCAACATGAGAACTTGGAAGATGGTTCCTCGTTCTTATTTTGGATTTGTCATTGAATGTTAACCTCTCTAAAATAACAATAATAAATCCAAAATAATAAAATAATTAATTAAATATTCCTAACTCTTGGGTTGTTGGATTGTTCCTCAAAAGATGGAGTTTGTTTAGGAACTCCTATCTTGGTGGGTTTTTGGTGAGTAATTAACTCAACCAAAAGAGACTAAGATAGCACGGACTATCTTCTCTCATATATTTAAATTGTAAATTAAAATTCTTTTAATAAGAGAGATTACATGAGGAAGCCATGAGGCTTCTGCGTTTTCCGCCAGTCTGCCAGTGTTTTGTCTAGTTTGGTTTTCTGCAATGTGTTTATGAGTTGATTTAATTTGTATCATTCCCCCTTCTACTGAAAGCCAAAAAATCCTTGAAAATCTGTCATTTTGGCCTAAAAACCCATTTTTTTAACTAAGGCCTTAAGCCCCTTTGGCCTTAGCCCCCAGCTCCTTTTTCTACATAAGACCTGGAGCGGTGACCCACAGTTAAGCCCTTTTTGTGCAATTGCAATCAAGGTTTTCTTTTCTTCTTGTTACCTTTTGCCTTTAAAAGGTTTTCGATGCTATTGGCCCCTTTTCTTATAACTACCGATCCCTTCGTCTTTTCATATAACCCCGAGCCCAGCAATCGGGCGCTAAACACCATAAAAAACCCTTCCTGAAGCTTAAGTTTCCTTTGTACTTTATTAAAAACCCAATTTTCCCATGTTATAACAAAACTCGACAGTTTTTGGTATCGGAAAATATTAGCCGTTGATCTAAAGCTGATCAATGATCGTCAGCAAATCGCATCAGTTTTTTTCATTGAACACACTTCAAAGATTTATTGTCTACCTCCGATTTCAACCTCTTGATGGTTTCACGACCGTTGATCTATTCCACCATACCCAGATCTAACAGCCCACATCGCTCCGTTCCGAAGCCCACCCCTCTGCCCTTGATGTTCGCAATTAAATCCTGACCATCGATCTGGTTTTGAGATTGATAGCTCTGATTCAAACGCATTGCAAAAAACCATTGTGCATTTCCCCTCTCCTCTTCTGATTGCAAATATTGTGATTCAATCTGGACCATCGAATCCACAAGAACCGATGGCCCAGATTTAATCGCCCTCTGCCATAGGCCCTAGCCATTGCACCCGCTGATTGAAACTCCACTGTTGATCTCATCTAGATCCAATAGCCTGCGCTTAATCTCATCGGTGCATTCCACTGACCTCTTTTTTTTTTCCTCCCACTGATTGTGATCCTTCGATAAAATCTCCGTCGTTGATCTCTGCAGATCAACGATCCACATTGCTCCTGATCTCTGCCCGACCCCCATTTCATATTCCTTCCATGTACCTCGAGATTTAATCTGGACTGTTCATTCCTTTCATCCAACGGTCTAGATTAAACCTGATAGGCCCAACTCCTTTGGGACCTACCTCCCCATCAATAAATCCTGACTGTCCATTCTATTAATCCAGTGGTCCAGATTTCACCTAACCATTGAACCATCACCCTCCACCATTTCTCCCAGGGACTTCATCGATTAACCTCCACCATTGATCTCTGTTGGAAGTTCTAATCTAACGGCCCAGAATCTTCCTGCATCCAAAATATCATTTAACCCAATTAAACCTTTGCCAAATATTTTTTTCCCTTTTTCACTATATTTTCCTCCATTTTCATTATATATTTTCCTCTCTGCCTGATAAGATCTTGGATTAATCTCGACCATTGATCCACATGCATCGATGGCTCCGACTTAATATTTCATTGAATCCCCCAACCGCCTCTCCATTATCCACAACATTGAATCCTTACCGTTGGATGCTTTCATCCAACGGCTGTGATCTAACCTCAACCTATGAAGCAGTCTATACCCATCCACGCAGGATTTTCATAACTTTTTGCTTGTTTTTGCAGGTTTTCAAGGTCTCTCAACTGTTTTAAAAGAAAATCAAAGGCCAGGGATGACGATCCCCCAGGCCTTTATTCATCAAGGAGATCATTCTACAGGGTTCAACATAATGTTTCATTCATGCCTCATGAACACTGATGCCATTTTAAAACCCTTTGCGCACCTGCGAAAGCGATGAAAACACAGTAAAATCCAGAGACAAAGAGTATCAGTTTCACAGCATGAAATCAAAGTGGAAACCCATGTTTGAAGGTTTTAACATAGTTTTGAAGGATTAAGGCACCCATTTAGAAAATCAAAAGCCTAGTCTAGAGTTAAAGACATCATAAAGACCGAAAGACACAGATTAAGCCTAATCAGACCTAAAACACAGATCTCGAGTAAATTAAAGGTGTTTTAGAGAAAAACAAAGCAATTCACCAATCTGAGAAGCCTCCATGGCCACATCAGAGGCTAATTGAATCCTCTCAACTACCAAAAGCCATCTACAGCCTCAAAGCATTCAAAAGAGGCCATAGTTATTGTCAGAACAGAAGATCTTTGCCTCAATGCAGCTGAACAGTTATTTCAAGCCAAAGGAACTTATTACCACTGTCAGCGAAAGTTATTACAAAGATAAGGGAAAGTCTTAAAGTCAACAAATTCTCCTAAGTATCTCAATAACTTAATGAAAATCAATTAATACAGAGAAATATAAGAAATATTCTCCATTTGAGCCCCTCAAAGGCCGAGAAGCGTTAATTGTATTAATTGAACCTAAAGATCTTATTTTAAAATCCACCTCCTCATTTCTTCTATAAATACCTCTGTAGAAGATGAGGAAAAGGTTGGTATCTGAATATCTGTTGCATGTAAATAGTTTTCTGAAGCTGCTGTAAGCTCTGTTTTGTAATTGAAGATACCTAAGTTGAGATGATAACTTTGAAGCTGTAGAGACCCATTGGACTTGAATATTGTAACTGGTTTGAAGCATCAAATACAAGCTGATTTATGGGATCCTGGTCTATGTCAACGGTGATGTTTTTCTTAGTGTAACTTGTCATTTTATTTCTGTTTTTATTCTGTCCATCTTCTCTGATAAAGAAAAACAATTACAGAGTTAGGATTTGCTATCAAAAGTACCCTTCTCTTACTGATAAGCTTTATCTGAATGTTTTCTTCCAATTGTGCTGTTTAAGAATGATTGAATACTGTCTGAGCAGTCAAGATGTTGGCGTTCCATTCTCTTACTGTCTAGATCTTAAACATTGTACTTGAATGTTATTTTCAGTGTCTACTAAGTAAAGTTGAACTAGGGAAGTCTATGGTTAGCCCTGTCCTCTAGTTTCATCTCCAAAGGTTGTCTGAAAGTTTCCCTAAGAGTATGTTGAAAGCAGGATAGGTTCAAAGTCATTACCTGATCTTAGACTATTCTTTGTTTATCCTAAGTGTTGTCTTGATAATTTTACTAATTAAAGAATGAACTAGGGAAGTCTATGGTTAGCCCTTTCCTCTAGTTTTCTTCTCCAACAGTTGCTTTGAAAAGTTTCCCTTTGAATACGCTGAAAGCAGGATAGGTTCAAAGTCCTTACTTGATCTTAAGCTATTCTATTTGTGTTTTAAATTTTTTCTATTGAAAGTTCATCAAAAGCAGGATAGTTTCAAAGTACTTACTTGATCTTAGGCTGATCTTTGTTCTTCATTTGTTTGTTTCCCCTTCTTATTGTTTCATTCCATTCCATAAAATCAACTTTAAAGAGATCCTTAGACATAGATGACTTGCCCCATGTACCACTCTTGAACCTTGTAGTTTCAATTAAATCCTACTATGACTCCATAGCCCAATGGATTGAAGTTGTTTCTTTCCTATATTTTTAGTTGAATCAATATTTCACTTTCATCCACCTTCACCCTTCATTTAGAATTCCTTCACCTTCATTTATCTTAGCCCAACCAAAACAAGCAAAACTTTGTTCCTCATAACTAGCCTAATATCACATTTCAAGTCTTAAAGATACATCAATCTTTGCATTTTATAACGAGATCCCTCTCTGGATCTAGGAGGGCTAGATCCTAGAATCCCAAAGTGGTTCATATGCTGCCCCTGCAGTTTTGGTCTTTCCAATCTGCTATAATTACAGGGAGATAACATTCTAGCGACTCCGCTGGGGAAATCTGAGTAAAATTCTGAAAACAAGACACTCAGTGTTCAGTGAAGTACAAGTAGCTCTCTTCAAGCACTACCGAAGCAATGGTAATCATGATAAAACTTATTTTAATTAGTGACAAACTAAGGAACCCTTAGGATTCTCGTAAGAGCTTATCAAACCTTGAAGGAATAAGCCAGCTTAGCCACAAGAGTAAACTTTCTTTGTCTCATCACCGTAGCTAAGTGTTGAAACATATTTGGGGCACTCTTAGAACCCATAGGACTGAAATAAACTTATAAAAACCCAAAAATATTTCAAATTGGTATTCAAATAAACATGGTGGTGGACCATAAAACCTTTTACCACCAAAAGAGATAAAAATTTCCACCTGGTGACTCCACAATCTTAAACAGACCTTAAGACTCCACTGGGAAACCCATTATTCTCATAACATCATACAAAATCGGTCAGAAGACTTTAAGCATTAAATTTTTCTTGTTTTAAAATATCATCTAGCCTCCTAAATATTTTCATATTTGGTTAAACTTTTCTTGTTTAGTTGGGTCTGAAAACGTAGCATAGTGGCTTCTAAAAGAATTCACACTAGGAGCCATCCTGATCCAAACCCCCCTGAGATAGTTGAGAACCCTGAAAGAATACTTAGGAATTCTCTTAAGGCCAGATCTTCAACTATTGTCAGATCACTCCATAGAGCTAATTTTGTCTCAGACAATCTTACAGCTCTACAACAATCACAAGTTGACTTAAGAAATCCATTTAGAACTAGGTCACTTGGTGATATAATTCAGATAGACTCTGAATCTCCACTTTCATCCCAAGACAGAAGTGAGCATCCTAGTAGCAGAGAAACTACACCACCTAATTTACATTTCCTTCATAATTTTGGTTTCTCTCATCCATGTTGGGTATGTGTTATATTATTTCCACGACTAGCCCCACGCGTTGTACGTTGCACAGGGTGCAGCAGGGGGGTCACAAGGGGGGAGGCAGCCCCCACTATTGGGGTCCAGGGCAGTGCCCTGGTGAAATTTTTTTTGGTGTGTGGACCCACTCATAGGTGGACCCACCCATGTTTTGTGCATGATTTTGCACATGGTTTTGGGGTACTATGGTTTTCGGCCCCTGGTATTTTGTAGATCCGGTCAAGGGAACTACGGTTATGTTCTAATCCAGGGTTAATGGATTGGGGTTTATGTATGCTTCGACATGTATATATATGTGTTGTAACACTAAAAGGAATATAATGAAAAATAAATTTGGTCGTCCCAATTTGGGATCCAGGGGAAAATCTCTGTGTTTATCTGTTTTATGTTTTATGCTCTCGCTATTGTTTATTTTCTGTTATAATATTCGTGTGTATATAGTTTTTGTTCAGGGTTAAAACCTACATTTGGTATCAGAACTGTTTCAGCTTGAAGGGGACACCTTTGCTGCTGAGGGTTTTTTCCTCGGGCCTGAGGTAGACCCTGTTCAGTGGGAGATCTGTGGGATCGATTCTTGCGGTGAAAGAAGATGGCGAGCGGCGGAAAGATAGAGATCGAGAAATTTAATGGTCAGAGTTTTGAGTTATGGAAGCTCAAGATGGAGGATATGCTGGTGGATAAAGATCAGTGGATCACAGTAGATCCGGGTACTAAACCAAAAGCAATGTCAGATGAAAATTGGAAGAAACTAGATCGAAAGGCTAAGAGCACAATATGGTTGTGTGTCTCAGATTCAGTATTTTTGAATGTATCTGGGGAAGCTATGGTGAAGAATTTGTGGGAAAAACTTAGGACTTTGTACCAATCTAAGTCTCTGGTGAATAAGTTGTTCCTGCGGAAAAAGCTGTATAACCCGAGGATGAAGGATGGAGACTTGGTGACAGAGCATCTGAACGCCTTCAATACTGTGGTAAGTCAGCTGTCATGTGTTGATATTAAAATATCAGATGAAGATAAGTGGATCAGTTTTTTTTGTTCTCTACCAGATTTGTGAGACAGTCTAGTTATTACAATAGGTAGCAATACAACTACCTTGAATTTTGATGACATTTTCTCAGCCTTGTTGTTGGAGGAAATGAGATGGAGAAATATGGAAGGCTAGAATGGAGATGCCTTATCTATATGAGGAAGGTCCCATAACAGAAACAAGAATAAGGTTTCGAGTGGGAGATCCAAATCTAGAGGGAGATCTAAATCTCCTAAAAAGTTTGTAAAGATATGCTGGAAATGCGGAAAGGAAGGGCACTACAAAAAGGACTGCAGATCTAAAGCTCCTGAGAAAGGAAAGAGATCTGATGATGCTCCTTTTGTAGAGGAAAAAAACACCTCAGATGAAGGTGGGGATGTGTATTTGGCTTCTTCTTCAAATACACATGTAGATCATGATTCATGGTTGATTGACTCAGATGCATCCTTTCACTTCACTCCCCATCGCGAGTGGTTCTGCGAGGATGAGAAATATGATGGTGGTGAAGTCTTCCTATGGGATGATAGGAAGGCCATAATCGTCGAACGTGGAAAGGTCAAGCTAAAGCTGCAAGGTGGAAGGATTAAAACACTTCCTGGTGTTCTGCATATTCCTGCATTGGCCAGAAATCTGATTTCTGTAAGCAAGATGGATGATGCAGGTGTAAAAACAATGTTCGAGAAAGATGCCTGCAAGATGGTTCGGGGAGCACTGCTATTAATGTGGGGAGTTCGGACTGGAACTTTGTACAAGCTACAAGGTAGCACTGTTATTGATGGGTGTAATAGTTTTATGGTTCCTGAAAGTGGAGTGGAAAACCTAGCTGTCTCTGGAGAAAAGACCATGCTATGGCATCAAAGGCTTGGATATATTGGAGAGAAGGGCCTTCGGATATTGCATAGAAATGGTATGGTAGAATGTATGTCTAATTTCTCTCTGGATTTCGATTTCTGTGAACATTGTGTATATGGGAAGCAAAATCGGGTGAGTTTTCCTTCTGGTGCTAAGAGGGTGAACAAGATATTAGAACTTGTGCACAGTGATGTGTTTGGACCTGTGTCAGTTCCATCACTGGGAAATTCTGTGTACTATGTTTCATTCATAGATGAATTCTCAAGGAATACATGGATATATTTCTTGAGGAATAAATCTGAAGTCTTTGATAGATTTAAAGAATTTAAGGCTCTGGTGGAAAACCAGACAGAGAAGAAGATAAAGGCGCTGAGGATAGATAATGGTGGGGAGTTCTGCAAGAAGGAATTTGAAGAGTTCCGTAAGAAATGTGGTATAGCACGGCAGAAGACTACTCCATACACACCTCAGCAAAATGGAGTTGTAGAAAGAATGAATAGAATGCTGATGGAAAAGGCAAGAAGCATGCTCAGTGGTACCGGGTCAGGACAAGAATTCTAGGCAGAGGCAGTGGAGACTACATGTTACTTAGTTAACAGATCACCTTCATCGGCATTGGAGGATAAGACTCCACATGAGGTATGGACTGGTAATAAACCCTCTCTTTCACATATAAGGGTATTTGGATGTGATGCATATGTACATGTTCCAAAGGAGAAAAGGAACAAGTTGGATAATAAATCTGAAAGGTGCATCTTTATTGGGTATAAGGATGGTTTAAAGGGTTACAAGCTTTGGAACCTAGAAACAAGGAAGGTTGTGTACAGTCGAGATGTGGTGTTTAGAGAGGTGAAAGATGTTGTTACACATGAATTCCTACCAAAGGAACCTGAGAAGATAGAGTTTGAGCTAAAGGAGGATGAATCAGACTCTACAACAGAAGAAGACTCAGAAGAGGAAGAGTCACAAACTCCAGCTGTGAGAAGATCAACTCGGGAAAGAAGGCAACCAGAAAGGTATAGTCCATCTGCATTTTGTTTAGGTTTTTCCTTAACTATAACTAATGATGATCCTAGAACTGTCAGGGAGGCAGTATATTCAGAGGATGGAAAACTCTGGAAGGAGGCCATGGTTGATGAAATGGCATCCTTGCACAAAAATGAGGCATGGGATCTGGTGGAGTTGCCGGCTGGAAGGAAGCCCATCGGGAGAAAATGGGTGTTTAAAAGGAAGATGAATGTAGAAGGCAAGGTGGAGAAATACAAAGCTCGGTTGGTAGCAAAAGGTTATTCCCAGGTGCCGGGAATTGATTTTGGTGATATTTTTTCTCCTGTTGCCAAGGTTACTTCTATTAGATTACTTTTATCTGTTGCTGCTGCATTTGATTTTGAGATAGAACAGATGGATGTGAAGATAACATTTCTTCACGGGGATCTAGAAGAGGAGATCTACATGAAGCAACCTGAAGGCTTTATGGTGAAGGGTAAGAAAGAACTTGTATGCAGGTTGAAGAAGTCTCTGTATGGGTTAAAACAGTCACCAAGGATGTGGTATCAGAAATTTGATACCTATATACGGGGACTTGGCTTCACCAGAATCAAGGAGGATCACTGTGTTTATTTTAAATTAATTGGTGACCATGTTATTTATTTGGTCTTGTATGTGGATGATATGTTGTTGATTGGAAATGACAAAGAAATTATCCAAGATTTGAAGACCCAGCTGTTCTCCAAATTCAACATGAAGGATCTTGGTGCTGCAAACTATATTTTGGGTATGGAAATTAAGAGAGATAGGGCAAAGAGGAAACTCTGGTTAAACGAGAGGAAGTATGTCGAGACTATATTGCAGAGGTTCAATATGTA